>OU342746.1:11891823-13091823 GCA_910589775.1 Avena eriantha
CAATGACACTGGTGGGTCCATATGTGGTTTGTGAGAGGGACACACAAGCAATGACACTGGGTGTGGTTCATGAAAAGAACACACATCCAATGACACTGGTGGATCCATATGTGGTTTGTGAGGAGAATAGATATGCAATGACTCTTGATGTGGTTCGTGAGAAGAACGGACATACAATGAAACTGGTGTATCCTTATGTGGTTTGTGAGAAGAACAGACATGCAATGGCACTGGGTGTGGTTCATGAAAAGAACACACATCCAATGACACTGGGTGTGGTTGATGAAAAGAACACACATCCAATGACACTGGTGGATCCTTGTGTGGTTTGTGAGAAGAACAGACATGCAATGACTCAAGATGTGGTTCATGAGAAGAACAGACAAACAATGACACTAGTGTATCCTTATGTGGTTTGTGAGAAGAATAGACATGAAATGACACTGGGTGTGGTTTATGAAAAGAACACACATCCAATGACACCGGTGTATCCATGTGTGGTTCGTGAAAAAGAACCCACATGCAATGACTCTGGCTGTGCAACATGAAAAGAACACACATGCAATCACACCGGTGGATCTTTATGTGGTTTTTGAAAAAGAACACACATGGAATGACTCTAGCTGTGGTTCATGAAAAGAACACACATCCAATGACACTGGTGTATCCATGTGTGGTTTAATGAGAAGGACAGACATGCAATGACTCTGGGTGTGGTTCATGAAAAGAATAGACATCCAATGACACTAGTGCATCCATGTGTGGTTTCATGAAAAGAACAGACATGAAATGATACTAGGTGTGGTTCATGAAAAGAACACACATCCAATGACACTGGTAGATCCATGTGTGGTTTGTGAAAAGAACAGACATGCAATCACACTTGGTGGATCCATGTGTGGTTTGTGAGAAGAACAGACATGCAATGGCACTTGTGTATCCATGTGTTGTTTGTGAGAAGAACATACATGCAATGACTCTGGATGTGGTTCATGAAAAGAACACACATGCAATGACGCTGGTGGATCCATGTGTGGTTTGTGAGAAGAACAGGCATGCAATGACACTAGGTGTGGTTCAAGAGAAGAACATGCTTGGAATGACACATGTGTATCCTTATGTGGTTGTGCGAAGAACAGACATGCAATGACTCTAGCTGTGGTTGAATGAAAAGAACACACATGCAATGACACTGGTGGGTCCATGTGTGGTTTATCAAAGGAACAAACATGCAATGACACTGGGTGTGGTTCATGAAAAAAACATGCAATGACACTGGTGGGTCCATACGTGGTTAGTGAGAGGAACACACAAGCAATGACACTGGGTGTGGTTCATGAAAAGAACACACATCCAATGACACTGGTGGATCCATATGTGGTTTGTGAGGAGAATAGATATGCAATGACTCTAGATGTGGCTCATGAGAAGAACAGACATATAACGACACTGGTGTATCCTTATGTGGTTTGTGAGAAGAACAGACATGCAATGACACTGGGTGTGGTTCATGAAATGAACACACATCCAATGACACTGGGTGTGGTTCATGAAAAGAACACACATCCAATGACACTGGTGGATCCTTATGTGGTTTGTGAGAAGAAAAGACATGCAATGACTCTAGCTATGGTTCATCTAAAGAACAGACATGCAAGGACACTGGTGTATCCTTATGTGGTTTGTGAGAAGAACAGACATGCACTGACTCTAGCTGTGGTTCATGAAAAGAACACACATGCAATGACACTGGGTGTGCTTCATGAAAAGAACACACATCCAATGACACTAGTTGATCCATATGTGGTTTGTGCAAAGAACAGACATGTAATCATAATGGGTGGATCCATGTGTGGTTTGTGAAAAGATTAGACATGCAATGATATTGGTGGATCCATGTGTGGTTTGTGAGAAGAACACACATACAATGACACTGGGTGTGGTTCACGAAAAGAACACACATCTAATGACATTGGTGGATCCTTATGCGGTTTGTGTGAAAGAACAGACATGCAATGGACTCTAGATGTGGTTCATGAGAAGAACAGACATACAATGACACTGGTGTATCCTTATGTGGTTTGTGAGAAGAATAGACATGCAATGACACTGGGTGTGGTTCATGAAAAGAACACACATCTAATGACACCGGTGTATCCATGTGTGGTTTGTGAAAAAGAACACACATGCAATGACTCTGGCTGTGGTCCATGAAAAGAACACACATGCAGTCACACCGGTGGATCCATATGGGTTTGTGAAAAAGAAGACACATCAATGACTCTAGCTATGGTTCATGAAAATAACACTCATCCAATGACACTGGTGTATCCATGTGTGTTTAATGAGAAGAATAGACATGTAATGACTCTGGGTGTGGTTCATGAAAAGAATAGACATCCAATGACACTGGTGGGTCCATGGGTGGTTTAATGAAAAGAACAGACATGCAATGACACTAGGTGTGGTTCATGAAAAGAACACACATCCAATGACACTAGTGGATCCGTGTGTGGTTTGTGAAAAGAATAGACATGCAATATCACTTGGTGGATCCATGTGGGGTTTGTGAGAAGAACAGACGTTCAATGGCACTGGTGTAACCATGTGTGGTTTGGGAGAAGAACTGACATGCAATGACTCTGGCCGTTGTTCATGAAAAGAACACACATGCAATGACACTGGTGGATCCATGTGTGGTTTGTGAGAAGGACAGGCATGCAATGACACTAGGTGTGGTTCATGAGAAGAACAAACATGCAATGACAGATGTGTATCCTTATGTGGTTTGTGAGAAGAACAGAGATGCAATGACACTGGTGGATCCATGTGTGCTTTATGAAAGGAACAGACATGCAATGGCACTGGTGGATCCATTTCTGGTTTATGAAAGGAATAGACATGCAATGACACTGGTGGATCCATGTGTGGTTTAGGAAAGGAACATACATGCAATGACACTTGGTGTGTGATACGTCCATTTTGCATCACTATTCTATGTCATAATTCACCGTTATTCATTGATATATTTCGTATTGAGAGGTGATACTTATGTTATTTCATCTGTTTTTGCATGGTTGATGACTTTTGGAGCATGGACCGCTGCAGTCAGGATTCTGATGGAAAAGGTGCTGTTTGGAGGCAAAATTCGCGAAGATCAGAAAATCCGGGAAAATATATGGAAAATCCTATATTTCCAGAAGACTAAGGATGCCAGAAGACGGAGTGGAGATGGGCCACAGGGGGCCCACACCACCCCCTGGTGCGGGTAGCCCTAGGCCGCGCCAGCAGCTGGTGTGGTCACCCTGGCCCACCTCTACTCTCTCCTCTAGCGTATATCATCCTCCCGAAAACCTAAGACTCGAGGAGCAACCACAGAAAGATTCTGCAGCCTCTACGGGGCGGGAAACACCGAGAGAGAAAGATCTCTCCGGTAGACAGATTTCTGCAGGGGGAATTCCTTCCCAGAGAGGGGAGATCGTCGCCATCAACACCACCATCAAGCTGGACTTCATCGGGATCATAATCATCACCACCACCATCATCACCATCAGCACCCTCATCACCATCTCCATATTGCTGTAACAATTGGTTAAATCTTGCATTAGTTCATAGGGGAAACTTTCCCGGTGTTGATTACTCTTTGTAGTTCATGTTATTGAGTGAACCATTGAATTATTGTTTATGTTAATATTGGTATACATCATTATTCCATCTCTGATCATGATCCATATGATGTCTTGTGAGTAGTTCGTTTTGTTGTTGAGGACATGGGAGAAGTCTTGTTGTTAGTAGTGGAGTTGTGTTGAGAAAGATTCAATAGTTTGATATTTAAGTTGTGGTGTACTTCTTCTAGTGGTGTCATGTGAACGTCAACCACATGACACTTCACCTAT
Organism: Avena eriantha; assembly: GCA_910589775.1. Lineage (NCBI taxonomy): Eukaryota > Viridiplantae > Streptophyta > Magnoliopsida > Poales > Poaceae > Avena > Avena eriantha. The sequence continues at coordinate 11,895,720 of OU342746.1, forward strand.
ATGGGCCTAGGGGAATGCATTGTGTATATGGCTACTAATCGTAGGGGTTGCCGGAGTGACACAAACCTGAACCTCCGTTAGGAAACCATTGCACAATGGACATAAGGGTCTTAGAGTTTAAAGCTGTAGTTAGGTTTCTACGTTAATTACTTTCTTGTACTTACGGATGTTTGCAAGGGGTATAATCACAAGTATGTATTAGTCTTGGATGGGGCGGTACATTAGCACAGGTTCACCCACACAACACTTAGCAAGCTAGAGAAGATTAATCAACTATATGAAGCCAAAGCACTTGACAGTCTTCCCATGTGTCCTCGAGAACGTTTAGTCTCTTAAGTAATACAACCGGCTTGTACTTTTCTGCATAAAGGATTCGGCCATTTGCTACATTTATTCCTACTGTCTTTTATTTACTCGTACTTTGTTTACTTGCTTTATCGAAAACCCCTAAAAATCCGTTTGCTAAGTATTTGCATAGAATTCCTGATCCATACCACTAGCCAGCACCTTCCGCTCCTCCTTGGGTTCGACACTTTTACTTATCGAAAATACTGCGATACACCCCCTCTCCTTGTGGGTCATCAAGACTATTTTCTGGCGCCGTTGTCGGGGAGTGAAGCACTATTGGAGAGTGGAACTGGTAAAGGAAACTTCTACTGTGAGTATTGTTTACTTCTGTTACTTGCTTTATTTTCGTTATGGATAATTCGCTGAGTTTCTTATTTGGTAATGCTACTACCACTTCTAAGGTAGTAGATAAGCCACCACCTGCTGAGAATGACGTTTTCAAAATACCTACAAGAATTATTGATCGTGTTATGGATAACTATTATGTTGGGGATGGAACTATCCATCCCGGTGATCATTTGCTCTTTATACACGATTTATGCTAGTTGTTCAAGTGTGTAGGTATTACTACAGATCAAGTTAAGAAGAAGTTATTCTCATTGTCACTGAAAGGAAGAGCTGAGGAATGGTATAAGCTGCTGAAGAATGGTCAAGCTCTGGAATGGGAGGAAATAGTGCCTCTCTTTTATTCAAAGTTTTATCCTCCTACTGAGATTCATAAAGATCGGAATCAAATATACAAATTTTGGCCTCTTGATGGAGAGAGTACATCTCAAGCTTGGGGGAGATTGAAGTTACTAATGCTCAAATGTCCCATTCATGAGCTCCCCAACAATATTATTATCAATAACTTTTATTCAAGGCTCCTTCTACATGATAAAGATTTATTAGATGCTTCTTGTGCTGGATCATTCACTCGCATGGAAGAAGAAGCTAAATGGGATCTTCTGGACCGTATTCAAGACAATGCTGAATCTTGGGAGAATGAGAAAGGTAGAAAGTCAGGTATAAATTATGATTATGAATGCATTGAATCTTTTATGGGAACTGATGACTTTCAAAATATTAGTAATGTTTATGGTCTTGATTTGCAAGTTATTACGAATTGCTTTAGAGCTTTTGCTTCCTATATAGAAATTCCAAAAAGGGGATGGAATAAATACCATGCACCTTACAAAGATACTGTTGACTATGCTCCTATTGGAAGTGCTGAGTATTGCATTATTGATCCCATCTTACCCGAACCTTATATCGAGAAGATTCCCTTCCCCGAAAAGGTGAAGGACCATCCTATGATAACTAATGTAATCACCAAAAGTGAAAAGAGAACTGTAAAACCTGATGAACAAATAAACATTGAACCTGTGGTAGCAATTGTGAAAGACCTTGTCACTAAAAGTGTAGAAGATGGGCACATAGTCTTTTGTGAGGATGCTTCTAATATTGTTTCACATCCTAATAGAAATAAAAAGGCTAGTGTTCCTGTGCTTTTTGTTAGAATTGGTGATCATTGCTATTATGGTTTATGTGAAATTGGTGCAAGTTCCAGTGTTATTCCTTATGAGCTTTACAGAGAAATTATGCATGAAATCAGTCCTTGCGAGTTGGAAGAGATTGATGTGGTTATTCATCTTGCTAATAGAGAGACCATCTCTCCAATTGGTATTGTACAAGACGTGGAAGTTCTTTGTGGTAAGATTAATTACCCTGCTGATTTTCTAGTACTTTGTTCGGCTGCTAGTAAAACTTATCCTATCATTTTTGGTAGACCTTTTTTGAGTACTTGTGGAGCTATTATGGATTGCAAGAGGGAGAAAATCTTGACTAAGTTTGATGAGGAATCTTATGAGTTTAATTTTTCGAAATTTGCTAAAGAACCTTGCGAAGAGGCAACCCATAATGAGGATTTTAGAGTTGAACAACTTGCTTCTATTTCTCTTGCTCCTAACAATGCTTTGCAACAATTTATGGAAGATCATGAAAGTGAAATCTTCATGGAAGAAAGGAATGAGATTGACAGGATTCTCCATGATCAACCTAAGATGCTTAAGCATGACTTGCATGTAGAAGACTTGGGTACCACGATGCCACCTAAAAAGGATCCGGTTTTCGATCTAAAACCTCTCCCATATGATCTTAAATATGCTTATATTGATGATAAAAAGATATATCATGTTATTATTAGCGCTAAACTTTCAGGGAAGGAAGAAGAAAGGTATTGGAGGTTTTGAGGAAACACCGAGGAGCTATGGGCTATACTCTGATGATTTAAAAGGGATTTCACCTACTATATGTCAGCATTCTATCAACATAGAAACAGATGCGAAGCCAGTAGTGGAGCACCAACGACGTTTAAATCCTAGGATGAAGGAAGTGGTAAGGAATGAGGTATTGAAACTCCTTGATGCTGGTATTATTTACCCTATTGCTGATAGTGAATGGGTTAGTCATGTTCATTGTGTTCCTAAAAAGGGAGGTATTACCGTTGTCCCTAATGATAATAATGAGCTTATTCCTCAAATAATAGTGGTAGGCTATAGGATGTGCATAGAATTTAGGAAAGTTAATAAAGTTACTAAGAAAGATCACTACCCGCTTCCTTTTATTGATCAAATGTTGGAAAGGTTGTCTAAAAAGACCCATTTTTGTTTTCTTGATGGTTATTCTGGTTTCTCCCAAATTGTTGTTAAACAACAAGATCAAGAAAAAACTACTTTTACTTGCCCTTATGGAACTTATGCTTATAGACGTATGCCTTTTGGTTTATGTAATGCTCCTGCCACTTTCCAAAGGTGCATGTCTGCTATCTTTCATGGTTTTTGTGAGGAAATTGTAGAAGTGTTCATGGATGACTTTTCTGTCTATGGAACTTCTTTTGATAATTGGCTGCACAACCTTGATAAAGTGTTGCAGAGATGTGAAGAAACTAATCTTGTTCTTAATTGGGAGAAATGCCACTTCATGGTTAATGAAGGGATTGTTCTTGGGCATAAAGTTTCTGAAAGAGGCATAGAAGTTGATAGAGCTAAGGTTGAGGCAATTGAGAAGATGCCATGTCCAAGAGACATCAAAGGTATTTGTAGTATCCTTGGTCATGCTGGTTTCTATAGGAGGTTTATTAAAGACTTTTCAAGGATATCAAAACCCCTCACTAATCTTCTTCAAAAAGATGTACCCTTCGTTTTTGATGATGATTGTAAGGAAGCTTTTGAAACTCTTAAGAAGGCTTTAACTATAGCCCTTATTGTTTAACTTCCTGATTGGAGTTTACCCTTCGAAATAATGTGTGATGCTAGTTATATTGCTGTAGGGGATGTCCTTGGGCAACGTATTGATAAAAAGTTAAACGTTATCCATTATGCTAGTAAGACTCTAGACGCTGCTCAAAGGAACTATGCGACTACTGAGAAGGAATTTCTAGCTGTTGTTTTTTCCTTGTGATAAGTTTAGGCCCTATATTGTAGACTCAAAAGTCACCATTCATACTGATCATGCTACTATTCAAAATCTTATGACAAAGAAGGACGCTAAGCCTAGGCTTATTAGATGGGTGCTGCTTTTACAAGAGTTTGATCTACATATAGTAGATAGGAAGGGTGCTGAAAACCCTGTAGCTGATAATTTATCTCGTTTGGAAAACATCTCTTTTGACCCTATGCCTGTTAATGATAGTTTCCCAAATGAACAGTTAGCTGCAGTAGGGGTGAGCTCGCGAGGGAGCCCTTGGTACGCTGATTATGCTAACTTTATTGTCTCCAAGTATTTGCCTCCAACTTTTACAGCTCAGCAAAGAAGAAAGTTCTTCTATGATTTGAGGCATTATTTTTGGGATGACCCACACTTATACAAAGAAGGAGTGAATGGTATTATGCGAAGATGTGTTCTAGAATATGAACAAAAGGAGATATTGCATAAATGTCATGGTAGTGCTTATGGAGGACATCATGCAGGAGATAGAACTGCACAAAAGGTGCTACAATCAGGTTTCTACTGGCCTACCCTTTTTAAAGATGCAAGAAAATTTGGTTTATCTTCTAATGAATGTCAGCGTGTTGGTAATATTTCTAGACACAATGAAATGCCTATGAACTACTCTCTAGTTATTGAACCTTTTGATTGTTGGGGATTCGACTTTATGGGGCCTTTCCCTCCTTCGAAAGGTTACACTCATATTGTTATTGCCGTTGATTATGTTACTAAGTGGGTAGAAGCCATTCCTACAAAGAGTGCTGACGGGGAGACTTCTCTAAAAATGCTTAAGGTTGTTATCTTTCCTAGGTTTGGGGTGCCTAGGTATCGCATGACTGATGGGGGTTCTCATTTCATTCATGGTGGTTTTAGGAAGACCCTTGCTAAATATGATGTTAATCATAGAATTGCTTTAGCTTATCACCCCTAAACAAGCGGGCAAGTAGAGTTATCAAATAGAGAAATTAAATCTATCTTGCAAAAGACTATTAATAGGTCTAGAAAAAACTGGGCTAAGAAGTTGAATGATGCTTTATGGGCTTATAGAACTGCTTACAAAAATCCTATGGGGATGTCTCCTTATAAAATGGTTTATGGAAAAGCTTGTCACCTACCTTTAGAATTAGAACACAAAGCTTACTAGGTAGTTAAAGAACTAAATAGAGATTGTAAGCTCGCTGGTGAGAAAAGATTATTTGACTTAAGTTCTTTAGATGAATGGAGGAGTGAAGCCTATGACAATGCTAGGCTCTTTAAGGAAAAAGTTAAAAGATGGCATTACAAGCGAATACTTAAGAGAGAATTTCATGTTGGTGAGAAAGTTCTATTGTATAGGTCTCATCTCAGATTTTTTGTAGGAAAGCTACTATCAAAATGGGAAGGACCTTTCATCATTGAAGAAGTATACCGTTTAGGAGCAATAAAAATTTCTTCTCTAAAAGATAATACTACACAAGTAGTGAATGGGCAACGACTCAAGCACTATATTGCTGGAAATTCTTACAATGAAGATGTTGATGCCTTTCAAGTTATAACTCCGGAGAATTCATCAAGGACCAAATTCAGAGACCTGCAGAGTCTGTTTTCAAATAGGTAATAGTTCTGGTAAGAAAAGTTCCGTGAAAATACAATCCAACTATATTTTTGCAGTTTTCAGTCAATAAGTGAAGTTACGAAGCGAAAAAGGGACGGAAACGGAACCAGGATGGCCTACACCACCCTGTGGCACGGGCCCACCCCCGGCCATGCCACTAGGTCGTGAGGCCACCTCGGACTCCGTCTTCGACCCGTTTTCTCCCAGTACCTTCCTTCTGATATGAAACTTCGTAATATATAACCTCATGGATCTTTCGAGGTTCGTATATTGTGTTTTCGTCATGTTTTTGTTTCGATCTGTTTCTGCCAGGAAGAATCCCAGATTTGTAGCCACAATGCCTTCCACTGGATCAGCGGAGGGAGATTCCTTAGAAGATATCATCAACCCATACATGAGAGAGTTGAAGATTCATCCCAAGGAGTTGTTACTCGAAGATGGGGAGGTCCGATTAAAGAGGTACAAGGCCCTAAAGGTGAAGGAAGTCTGGAGGACAGGATGGAAGCACTTGAGCAAGAAGTCTTTAGGTATAAGAAGATGGCGGAGCACAAAGTGGACAATATCCATAAGATCTGTTCCGAACTCATCATCGAGCACCAAAAGGAGACTATTGAACTCAAAGACGAAGTCCTCTCACTCCGCCAAACAACCAACAAAATACAAGCACAGTTCTATGACGTTCAAAATCAAAACTGTGAGTATGAGGCTAGGTTTAAACGCATAAGTGCTGCTACAAGTGTCAGGATGTTGGAAATCATGATGTCCTTTGTTGATGGAAAGCCTTTACCCTGGAAAATGGATGAGGATGAGAAGATACCACCACCACCGAAGGAGTAATTCGTCATCAGGTTTGGCATCCCCTTGGTTTGTTCCAAGCTTGGGGGAGTGCCGCAGTATCACATCACTATCTTCTATCTTTTTACCTTATTAGTAGAGTCATATCATGAATAGAGGAGTTATTATGTAGTATGGTTTGCATTATGGAAGTTTCCCCTCCCTCGTTAGATATGTATCCCTTGGTGTGAGTTTCCGTTATGGAATATTAATGAGAAGTTCTATCATTCACTCTTTTGCATAGCTTATATTAGTTTTCAATTCGTAGTTATATGATTGATCTTGTTGTTAGTATTGGTATCACTTTGGGATCATTGAATTAATTTAGTTGGTTTTGGCAAACCTGGTTCGGTCAGTAGCAACACCTTTTTGAGAGTTGAAAGAAAAGATAGAAGTACTCTAAATAAAAAAATAATTCCATCATCTTTCTTTCTTTATTTGCTCAAAAGTCTAGTATTCTCTAGTTAATATCTTTTGTGCTTCCAAGGAAGATTGCATGTTTGTTTTTATCACTTGTGTGTTTGTTTGTTCCCTTCAACTCTTGTACTTGCTACCCAGCCTTGCTAGCCAAAAACCTGTACTAAGAGGGAATTCTTCTCGTGCATCCACCTCCTTTAAACCAAAACCTTTGCCATTTGTGTCCACCATACCTACCTAGTAGCATTAGTGCTATTCCAAGTAAATTCTTGTTTCATCTACCTCCCAAATTAATTATGTGAAAATTAGTGATTAAAGCTCTCACGAACTTGATGGCACACTTTACTTTCTTGCACTTAATAAACTTGAACCATTGTGCTCACCTATGTTGCGTATATGCTTGTGCTTTGTAAGTTGTGAATTAGCAGAACCATGCTGTCATGGGGAACACTTTCAACATTGCACTGGTACTTTGTACCAAGTTGATATCATGTTCTTTTGTCTATGGATGTCGTCGGTGTGAAATGAAAAGGGAGCTTGTAAGTCCATGGAGTTATGCATGTGTGTTAGAGAAACGCATGTGCCGCTAGTCTAATCCATGCTGACATGGTGGAAACCTGCAGCGTAACCATAACAAGTATCTATGAAGCATTCTTCTTATAAAAAAAAGAGATAGAGATTGAGAAAAAGAGAAAAAAGAGATATTATGAAAAGAGGAAAGAGAGAAAAAAGCACCATATTCCCATGGTAAATAAGAAGATTGCTGAGATACTTGTTGTCTGCTTGCCTTGTCATTTTGATATGGGGATTCTTCCGTATCATCGGGTAAGGGGTACCCCGTTGGCGGTTCTCAATGACACACATATGCTTACGATGACAAGAACTTACCGGTGACTAAACTTGAGTAGCATGAGGAGCGGACCTCGTATTCAAGATACATGAGATTCTCAACTTACAACTTGTCAATGCATATCCTCATATTTGATCACTTTAACCTTAATCACCTAAAGATGCCTATGATAGGGGATTGAGAGCTGAAAGCTAGTAAGTATCATAATTTTTGGGAGCTCTTTATGAGACTTGCAATCCCTGCTTCCCTCTGCGAAGGGCATTTCTTTTACTTTGTAGTTGAGTCAGTAAACCTACTCCCTTCTATCTCAACAAGTATTTTGAGTTGTTGTGTTTCATCCATTCATATGATGATTTATTCAATCATGTTTCTTATGTTCCTTGTTTTGCACGTTGCTCTTATCTTGATGTTTACTACTTTGAAAGCTATCATTGAAAACCAGCTATTTGTGAACTCCAGCAAATTATCAACTATTGTTCGACCAAGAGCTAAGTTTGCCATTACCAATTATTATTCACTTTATGTATCTATATTGTGTTTCCTTTACTCATTACAAGTTGAGTTATATAATAGTGAGTTGTCTTCTATTATGATCTATGTATTTGATGAATGTTATGATTCTTTTCCGTATTCTTTTATCGACTCTTCACTCCATAAAACTGAGGCCATGTTTACTGACCTCAGTTTCGCTTGGGGACAAGCGAAGTCTAAGCTTGGGGGGAGTTGATACGTCCATTTTGCATCACTATTCTATTTCATAATTCACCGTTATTCATTGATATATTTCGTATTGAGAGGTGATACTTATGTTATTTCATCTGTTTTTGCATGGTTGATGACTTTTGGAGCATGGACCGCTGCAGTCAGGATTCTGATGGAAAAGGTGCTGTTTGGACGCAAAATTCGCGAAGATCAGAAAATCCAGGAAAATATATGGAAAATCCTATTTTTCCAGAAGACTAAGGATGCTAGAAGACGGAGTGGAGATGGGCCACAGGGGGCCCACACCACTCCCTGGCGCGGGCAGCCCTAGGCCGCGCCAGCAGGTGTTGTGGCTGCCCTGGCCCACCTCTAGCTCTCTCCTCTGGCGTATATCATCCTCCCAAAAACCTAAGACTTAGGGAGCGACCACAGAAAGACCCGTCGCCTCTGTGGGGCGGAAAACACCAAGAGAGAAAGATCTCTCCAGCAGATAGATTTCTGCCAGGGGAATTCCTTCCCGGGGAGGGGAGATCGTCGCCATCAACACCACCATCAAGCTGGACTTCATCGGGATTATCATCATCATCACCACCACCATTATCACCATCAGCACCCTCATCACCATCTCCATATTGCTGTAACAATTGGTTGAATCTTGCATTAGTTCATAGGGGAAACTTTCCTGGTGTTGATTACTCTTTGTAGTTGATGCTATTGAGTGAACCATTGAATTATTGTTTATGTTCAGATTGTTATACATCATTATTCCATCTCTGATCATGATCCATAAGATGTCTTGTGAGTAGTTCGTTTTGTTCTTAAGGACATGGGAGAAGTCTTGTTGTTAGTAGTGGAGTTGTGTTGAGAAAGATTCAATAGTTTGATATTTAAGTTGTGGTGTACTTCTTCTAGTGGTGTCATGTGAACTTCGACTACATGACACTTCACCTATATGGGCCTAGGGGAATGCATTGTGTATATGGCTACTAATCATAGGGGTTGCCGGAGTGACAGAAACCTGAACCTCCGTTAGGAAACCATTGCACAAGGGACATAAGGGTCTTAGAGTTTAAAGTTGTGGTTAGGTTTCTACCTTATTTACTTTCTTGTACTTATAGATGTTTGCAAGGGGTATAATCACAAATATGTATTAGTCTTGGATGGGGCGGTACATTTGCACAGGTTCACCCACACAACACGTAGCAAGCTAGAGAAGATTAATTAACTATATGAAGCGAAAGCACTTGACAGTCTTCCCATGTGTCCTCGAGAACGTTTGGTCATCTTAAGTAATACAATCGGCTTGTCCTTTGCTGCATAAAGGATTGGGCCATTTGCTGCATTTATTCCTACTCTCTTTTATTTACTCGTACTTTGTTTACTTGCTTTATCGAAAACCCCTAAAAATCAGTTTGCTAAGTATTTGCAGAGAATTCCTAATCCATACCACTAGCCAGCACCTTCTGCTCCTCGTTGGGTTCGACACTCTTACTTATCCAAAATACAGCGATACACCCCCTATACTTGTGGGTCATCAGTGTGATTTATGAAAAGAACATACATGCAATGACACTGTTGGATCCATGTCTGGTTTATGAAAGGAACATACGTGCAATGACACTAGGTGTCGTTTATGAAAGGAACAGACATGCAATGACACTGGTGGATCCATGTGTGATTTATGAAAGGAACAAACATGCAATGACACTGGGTGTGGTTCATGAAAAGAACACACATCCAATAACACTAGTGGATCCATATGTGGTTTGTGAAAAGAACATACATGCAATCACACTGGGTGGATCCATGTGTGGTTTGTGAGAAGAATAGACATGCAATGACACAGGTGTATCCATGTGTGGTTTGTGAGAAGAACACACATGCAATGACTCTGGCTGTGGTTCATGAAAATAACACACATGCAATGACACTGGTGGATCCATGTGTGGTTTGTGAGAAGAACAGGCATGCAATGGCACTGGGTGTGGTCATGAGAAGAATAGACATGCAATGACACTAGTGTATCCTTATGTGGTTTGTGAGAAGAACATATATGCAATGGCACTGGTGGATCCATGTGTGGTTTATGAAAGGAACAAACATGCAATGACACTGGTGGATCCATGTGTGGTTTATGAAAGGAACACACATGCAATGACACTAGGTGTGGTTCATGAAAAGAAGACACATCCAATTACATTGGTGGATCCATATGTGGTTTGCGAGAAGAACAGACATGCAATGACTCTAGATGTGGTTCATGAGAAGAACAGACATGCAATGAACTCTGGTGGATCCATATGTGGTTTGTGAGAAGAACACACATGCAATGACACTGGTGGATCCATATGTGATTTGTGAGAAGAACATAGATGCAATGACACTGGGTGTGGTTCATGAAAAGAACACACATCCAATGATACTGCTGGATCCTTATATGTTTTGTGAGAAGAACAGACATGCAATGACTCTAGCTATGGTTCATGAAAAGAACAGACATTGAATGACACTGGTGTATCCTTATGTGAACAGACATGCAATGACACTGGGTGTGGTTCATGAAAAGAACACACATCCAATGACACCGGTGTATCCATGTGTGGTTTGTTGAAAAGAACACACATGCAATGACTCTGGCTATGGTACATGAAAAGAACACGCATGCCATCACACCGGTGGATCCTTATGTGGTTTGTGGAAAAGAACACACATGCAATGACTCTAGTTGTGGTTCATGAAAAGAACGCACATCCAATGACACTAGGTGTATCCATGTGTGGTTTAATGAGAAGAACAGACATGCAATGACTCTAGGTGTGGTTCATGAAAAGAATAGACATCCAATGACACTAGTGGATCCATGTGTGGTTCAATGAAAAGAACAGACATGCAATGACACTAGGTGTGGTTCATGAAAAGAACACACATCCAATGACACTGGTGGATCCATGTGTGGTTTGTGAGAAGAACAGACATGAAATGGCACTGGTGTATCCATGTGTGGTTTGTGAGAAGAATAGACATGCAATGACTCTGACTGTGGTTCACTAAAAGAACAGACATGCAATGACACTGGTGGATCCATGTGTGGTTTATGAAAGGAACATACATGCAATGACACTCGGTGTGGTTAATGAAAAGAATAGACATGCAATGATACTGGTGGATCCATGTGTGGTTTGTGAGAAGAACACACATGCAATGACACTGGGTGTGGTTCATGAAAAGAACACACATCCAATGACACTGGTGGATCCTTATGTGGTTTGTGAGAAGAATAGACATGCAATGACTCTAGATGTGGTTTATGAAAGGAACATATATGCAATGACACACTGGGTGTGGTTCATGAAAAGAACACACATCCAATGACACTGGTCGTTCCACGTGTTATTTAATGAAAAGAACAGACATGCAATGACACTAGGCGTGGTTCAAGAATAGAACAAACATGCAATGACACTGGTGGATCCATGTGTGGTTTGTGTAAAGAACAGAGATGCAATGACACTTGGTGCATCCATGTGTGGTTTGTGAGAAGAACATACATGCAATGACACTGGTGGATCCATGTGTGGTTTGTGAGAAGAACACACATGTAATGACTCTGGCTGTGGTTCTTGAAAAGAACACACATACAATGACACTGGTGGATCCTTATGTGGTTTGTTGTTGTATTGGGAACGGCAGTACCTAAGAAGATTAGATAGATGTGTGGGGACTAGGAGGGAAGCTATCGATGGTGTCCGTAGGCGGGATTGGATACAAGCAAGCGTGGCGGGATGCAGGGAGTACCCAGGTTCGGAGCCATCGTGATGAGGTAAAACTCCTACTCCTGCCGGATCTGACTATGAAGGATATACGAACTACAAGTGCTCCTCGAGCTGTATTCTCTAGCTACTGCCTTAAATGCACTGAGGCCAACCCTTACTACTGAGGCCTTGCCTCCCCTTATATAGGCAGAGAGGCAACGGTCTAACTGGCCAGTCCGACTGGCGGGCCCACAGGCTGGTACCAGCCGATTGGTCATCTACAGTATCCGGTACAATACATCCCATCAGAGTATGAGCGGTATGCCTGTCGTAGGCACAGTGGACACTATGCGAGCCCATCGTCAGCATCGGGCCACTGTTCCTGCATCATCCCCGCAAAGTCTTCGGTATGGCCGAGTAGTTGCCGGTCTTGTTATCGTACAGGGCGTACCATGCACTGATACGCACGTCGTCCTGTCTCCCTGATTTGTTCCGGCTAAGTCACCGTAGCCGGCTGCTTCTTTCCGATCCTGCTACCAGGCGATAGCCGGCCTGCCTTGCCTTGTCTAGTTGCATCTGGTCAGTCGGACATGATCCGACTGCCCAGTTTCTTGTCCGGTTGGGGTATCTGGGGATCATCCCCCCGACACTAGCCCCCGAGCGTGTGTGGATTCCGCCCTTAGGAGAAATGGGTGCGCGCTCCCTCTTGGTTTTGAATTTGTGACCGACTACGCCTGGTGGTTGCGCTACCCGTGACGTCAGTGCTGACGCCGGCCACGCGCGCACGCGCCATCATTGCTCTGTGGCGCGCAGCGTAACGTCCCGTCGCATGTCGCCTCGGGAAACTGTTGCCCGGCGCTTCGGTTCTCGCTCCCAGATCTTCTGCGCACCCCGCGTCGGCACAGGGTATCTGGGCGGCGGTTGGGGTGGAGGTCGCCTAGATGAACGCCACATGGCGCCGTGGACGGTTGCTCTTCCAGCACTTTAAAGGGACGCCGCGGGGGGGGGGGGGGGGGGGCTGTTCCTTTCCGTCGCTCCCCCGCTTCTAGTTGCCCTCTTCCCTTCCGCGCTCCTGCCCTCTGCGCTCTTCCTTTACTGCCGTTGTAGCCCGTTGCGCCGCTCATTCGTCGTTGTCGGCGGTACAGGCCACCGCCACTCCTCCGCCGCCGCGCCTCCTTGTCAGCCGGAGATGGCAGCCGAACACGGATCCTGGTGCGGCTCCTCCATCACGGAGGACTATATCCAGAAATACCGCGCTACCCGCGTCCTTCCGCCAGAGGAGGAGGTGGCGGTGCGGCTAGCGCCGTCAGGAGAGGTGTCGCCGCACCCGGCAGAGGGAGAGCGGGTCATCTTTCTTTCGCACCTAGCGCGCAGAGGTGTCGCCATGTTCTTGGCCTTCTTCGACCTCCGCCTCCACCATCTCGGCGCCAACGCAATCGGAACGCTGGCGCATTTCATGGCGTTCTGCGAGAGCTATCTCGAGATCCAGCCGGATCTCGGGCTCTTCTGCCGGCTTTTCTCAGTTCGGCCACAGGTGCAGTTCATGAAGGGGCCGCTAATCGTCTACGGCGGCGCCTCCATCTACTCCCGCGCGTAGACCGGCTACCCGAAGTTCCGGCTGCATGACACAGTACGACTGTGGCAGGAGTCATACTTCTACGTCAAGAATGTCACCAACATCGACCGGATCAACCTTCCGGCCTTCCAGGATGTCGAGTCCAGCCGGCAGCACTGGGAGCTTAAGATTTATGGCGACATGGCGGAGTCGGACGCGATGCTGCAGCGCATGCGCTCCCTCGTCACCTGCCAGCTAACCGGCCTGGACATCACCCTCAGCTGGATGTCCCGGCTGATGATGCCGTTGCAGCAGCGAGCACACAAGATGTGCTTCTACTCCGGCCGGCTGGACCCGACCCGACTGTCGCGCCGCGATCCCCGCTACCACAACTTGAAGGAGTGGGTGAGGACGATCAGAAAGGAGCGGCTGCCGGAGGGCTGGACCTTCAGCCTGGCGCCCTACAACCGAGACAACCGCGCTCCCCGGGTAGGTCCTTTTAGCCGGAGCTTTCTTTCGTACTTCTTGCCTTTCTTTTTGCTTTATCCGCCTAATCTCTTGTATTCTGCAGATTTTCCCTTGCATCCTTCGCGCGGAGGGTGAGGCCCCCCTCGAGACGTTCACGCCTGACTTCCCCGAGCCACGTGCTCAGCGGGCTGGCGAGGAGTCGGACGGGGACGGGGATGCCTTCCCCAGCCGGAACGACGAGCCGGCCGCCGACCCCCACGCGGAGGTTGATAAGGAGGAGGAGGCCGCGCCAGCTTCTGATCCGGTGCAGCGCCCTGCAATGGACGGCGATGCTGGCGGGAGCGGGTCCAGCCGTTCCAGCTCTAGCCGGCCTGCCGCGAAGGAGCTGGCCCCCAAGTTGAGCCGGACCAGCGCCCTTCCGCCGAGTCACCTTGGCCGGAAGAAGGGGCTGCCTCTGGTTGTGCAGGGGTATGTCCTTCCTCCTTTTTTTCACCATTTTATGTTTGTTTCTTTTTCTCCCTTTCTACCCTTGGCTTATTTGCTTTTCTTTCCTTCTTCTCCTCTTCTGTCCTCTTAGCACGCTGGTCTCCTTTGGAGCCACGAGCCCGGCGCGAGCGCCGACCGGGTCGCTACCCCGTGCTCTGACCACGTCTGGCAGCGCCCCTCCTTCTTCTGAGGCACCGCCTCCGCCGCCACCTCGAGCTGAACTGGCTGCCTCAGCCGGATCGGAGGGTCCTTAGCCGGATGTAGTGGCCCAGCCGGAAGAGGAGGGTCCTCAGACGGGTCGCTCTTCCGCGGGCGCGCGCAGGACCGCTATCGGCAAGGAACTCGTGGTTGTCGGCGACGACAACTCCGACGACGAGCCGGGAGAGGAGTGGAGGACAGTGGTGGTTGTCGCGAAGGAGTCCTTGGCCGTCAACGCCATGGATGACGACACCTCCTCCGCCGCCTCACTGAAGGACCTCGCCGCCACCCTCGAACTGGCGGTGAAGGAGAACCAGCTGTTGGAGGCCGCAGCCGGCGGGAATCGGTCCTTGGAGCAGAAGCTTGCTGCTGCCAACGGAACCTCCCAGAGTAAGTTTGCTTCATCCGGCTTGCTTTTTTTTGCTGATAGCCAGTTTTGTCGCAGTTATCCTCGTGTGCGCTCAACGCGAGATCGATCGCTTGAAGAAAGCAAACGACCGGCTGAGCAAGTCCAACTCCACCCTGTGGCTGCAGAACAAGGATTGGCACGTGAAGGTAGACGGTCTAGAGGCCACCATAAAGGAGCGCGATGCCTCGCTGGCCAGCCGGATCGAAGCTTTCAACCTTCTCGAGGCCCATAACAAGGACCAAGAGAAGGAGATCAAGCGGCTGGCGGCGAAGGAGAAGGCTCTGGTGGAGGAGCTGATGCAGGTTGGCCACATGGCTAAGGGTAAGTTCCTCTTTTCCGTCTCCCTTTCTTTCCAGATCCGGTAGCCGGATCTGACTCTCTTTTTCTGACAGCGTTTTATCCCGGCATAGACCTGCTGGCGTACAACTGGCTGCAGGAGAACTGCCCGGGAGCGCAGCCGACAGCCTAGGAGCTCGTCGTCCTTCTTGGCGAGGAAGCTTCCAAGCTTCGTCAAGCGGCGCGGGACATCTTCTCGTTCCTGTGGCCGGATGCTCCGATTCCAGAGACGATGGCATAGCTGGCTGTGAAGATGGGGGAGGTGCCGACTGCGGTGGACCGGCTGCGGGACTTGGCGGTGCGAGCCGGAGCGGAGATGGCTCTGGCCCTCATGCTCTCCTGGTATAAGGACGCCCGCGTCGAAAAGATCGACGGAGGCTTCCGCGCTGGCGCCGACCTTGCCGCCATCCGCCAGGCCCATCTAGAGCCCCGAGGCTCCGCCATCAAGATCGCTGACTACGTGGACCCCGACGAGCTGCTCACCGACTCGGAGTCCGTCGGTACTCCGGATGTGGAAGCCCCGACGCAGCTGGCTGCGGGCGCCAGAACTGGGTCAAGCACCGCGCCTCCTCCTCCGCCTGAAGCTTCCGCCAGTCAAGACGCTCCGCATGGCAAGGGTCCTGCTATCTAGTCGCTGCCCCGGGATGCCGGGTGTTTTTGTCTTGTTTGATCTTGCTTTGGAACTTGTCTGTTTGTACCGGCCTCCTCTAGCACCGGGTAAACTTATGGGAGCTTCGTCTCCTCCTTTTCTTTCCATGTTAACTTTGAACTAGCTTGATTTCCCTTTAACTTGTGCACTTCGCATTTTCTTTCGATATTTTGCCGACTGACTTTATCCGGCTGACTTCGTCCGGCTTAACGCCTTTAGCCGAGGGAACTGCACCTCCAGTGGGGGCGCGCCAGCGCACCCACTAGGTGTAGCCCCCGAGATTCGTAGTAGCTGGCTTAGCCAGGTGCATCGAATCTTCCTTCTTTTCCCCAAACCTTCTAACTTTATCCGACTAGACTCGTCTTAGTCGGCTGCTTTCGCTGGCTTAACACCTTCAGCCTAGGGAACTAACATTCCCGTGGGGGCGCGCGAGCGCACCTACTGGGTGTAGCCCCCGAGATTCGGAGTAGCTAGCATAGCCAGGTGCTTTGAATCTTTTTTGTCTTCTCTTGCTCCTGCCCTTGCCCTCACCTGGGCTCCGAACGGCCGGCTAAACGCCTTTAGCCGGTCGGGAACTACAAGATTCCACTGGGGGCGCGCGCGCGCACCCAGTGGGTGTAGCCCCTGAGATTCGGAGCGCATGATGAAGGCAAGGACTTCGAATCTTCCTTGTCCTTTCTTGCTCCTCCCCTTGCCCTCACCTGGGCTCTGAACGGCCAGCTTTGCGCCTTTAGCCGGTCGGGAACTACCAGATTCCACTGGGGGCGCGCGAGCACACCTAGTGGGTGTAGCCCCCGAGATTCGGAATGCTTGATGAAGGCAAGGACTTCGAATCTTCTTCTCTTCTCTTCCTGAATTCCAACTCAAGGTAGTCATACAAGCATATACATACACATACATCCTCACATGTTAATAGGTTAGTCTACCAAATTGTAGCCGGAAAACGGATTTTTTATTCGAAAACTTGCTTGCACCTTTCTGGACACTTGGTCGCTTTCCCATGTGCTCTGTTGTTTTCGCTGCGTCCTTGCCGGGCAGCTGGGTTGCGGTCTGCAGCCGGAATTGAAGGGAGCTGACAGTACATCGCGCACGGTACTAACGGCTTAGTAACCGGATTGTATTAAGCTAGTTGCAAGGCCGGGATGCCCGATCTGTTGCGTCTCCTCCCCATCTTTCGTGTGGGATGCCTCGGGCTTTTGCTCTTGCTAGCTGGACAGCCGGGTTGCGGTCTGTAGCTAAGACGAAGAGTGGGCCTCTGACATGGTCGCACACTACTCAGTCGGTTTGTTGCCTTAGCAGGCCGGGCCAGCCGGCAAGCCCCCGGGTAGGGGTTGCCGGAGCCAGAAAACCATAACCGGAAAATAGGTACAAACACATTTCTAGCAAGGAGCCCCCGAGCATCTCGTAGGGGTCTGCATATTCATTGATAGGGTTTGCGGGATACATACACTGTCTGGCGACTAGGTGTAAAACGGGCGCAGCAAGGCCATGTTCCAGGGACGCTCGGTCTCCTCGTCTGATTTGTCCATCTTGTTCTTGCGCGGCTGCTGCACGTCGATGAGGTAGTAGAAGTCATTGGGCAGCGCCCGGCTGATGATGAAGGGGCCTTCCCAAGGTGGCGATAGCTTGTGCATGCCCTTCGTGTCTTGCACCAGCCGGAGAACCAGGTCACCCTCGCAGAACGCGACTGGGCAGATCCAGCCTGAATGGTAGCGTCGTAGTCGTTGCTGGTACAAGGCCGACCTGGACAAGGCCAGCTCGCGGGCCTCCTCCAGGAGGTCCACACCGTCCTCCCGCGCCTCCTGGTTGGCCTTTTCGTCATGTAGGAGCTTGCGCGGGGAGTCGAACTCGATATCCGCAGAGAGGACGGCTTCCGATCCGTAGACCAGGAAGAATGGGGTGTAGCCGGTTGATCTATTCAGCGTGGTGTGGAGGCTCCATAGCACAACCGGAACCTCCTTGATCCAGCATCCGGGTGACCGCTCCAACGGCTCGATGAGGCGTGGCTTAATGCCGGCTAGCACCAAGCCGTTTGCTCTTTCGACTTGCCCGTTCGACTACGGGTGTGCGACGGAGGCAAGGTCCAGCCGGATGCCATTGTTGCTACAGAATCGGGCAAAGGCCCCCTTGGCAAAGTTCGGGCCATTTTCTGTGATGATGCTGTTGGGGTAGCCGAACCGATTGATAATGTCGGTGAAGAAGGTGATGACTGTCGCCCCATCTAGCTTCTAGATGGGCTTGGCTTCGATCCACTTCATGAATTTGTCCACTGCCACGAGCAGATGGCTCATGCCCGCGCGTGCTCGCTTGAAGGGACCGACCATGTCGAGGCCCCAAACCGCGAAGGGCCAGGTGATCAGTATGGTCTTGAGTACCAAAGTCGGCATGTGCCTGAGCTGCCCGAAGCGCTGGCACCCATTGCACGCGTGGACCAGCTGTTCAGCGTCCTCGAGGGCGGTGGGCCAATAGAAACCATGGTGAAATGCCTTGGCGACTATCACCCTTGACGAAGTGTGGTGCCAGCACTCGCCCTCGTGGATGTCCTTGAGTAGCCGGTAGCCCATGTCCACATCGACACACCTTTGGAAAATGCCGGATACGCTGCGCTTATACAGTTCATCGTTGATGATGGTGTACGTGTGCGCATGGCGCCGGATTTTCCTAGCTTCCACCTCGTCATCCGGAAGTTCCCCATTGGCGATGTAGTTCATGAAGGGCTGCACCCAGGACGGCACTTCCCGAATGACGAGGATGCTACCGCTCTCCGGTTGACGGTTGTCGGGGGGTCGTCCGAGTGACGTGCCCGGGATGGCAGCCCCGAGCTGCTTGACGAGCTGGTAGCCCCCGGGTCCTGCGAACCGGAGGGTACTGCCTTGCCGGAGTTGGTGCGGGTCTTATTCTTTGGAGGTTCTGCCTGCTCGGCTTCTGCTGCTCCGTCAGTCGGAGCGCTCCCTGCCCAGATGATGGAGTCCGACTCCGGCGACGGGTTGATGGAGGGCTTGCGCAGGTGCTCCAAGGAAACCCCAGGTGGGATCGCCTGCCTGGTGGATCCGATTCGGGCGAGCGAATCGGCTGCCTCGTTGCTGACGCGGGGGACATGATGGAATTCGCATCCGTCGAAGGAGGCGTTGAGCTTCTAGATGTGGAACCGGTAGAGGGCCATGTTTGCATCTTTAGCGTCCCATTCTCCGGATACTTGCTGCACCACCAGATCCGAATCGCCGAAGTAAAGGATCCGGTTGACACCGATCTCCTTAGCTAGCCGGAGTCCATGCGCCAGTGCCTCGTATTCGGCTACGTTGTTGGAGACCTTGAAGTGGATTTGCAGTACGTATTCCAGCCGGTCGCCCTTGGGCGAGGTGAGCACGATGCTGGCTCCCAAGCCCCCAAGCATCTTCGACCCGTCGAAGTGCATCTTCCAGTGGTCCAAATCCGGAACCGGTGGAAGGTACTGGGTCTCGCCCCAGTCGACGAGGAAGTCCGCGAATGCATGTGACTTGATGGTGAGCCGGGCCTCATACTGGATGGAGTAGGCGGCGAGCTCGATGGCGCACTTGGCGACTCGGCCGGTGGCGTCTTTGTTGCCGATGATTTCCGAAAGGGGTGCTCCTGGAAGTAGTTCTTGTGCTTCTTGCATGCCAGGTACATGTCGTAGCACATCTTCTGGTAGTGGGGGTAGTTCTTCTTGGAGAAGGAGAGAACCTCGCTGAGGTAGTAGACGGGCCTCTAAACCGGCTGAGCCTTGCCTTCCTCGGGGTGCTCCACCACTAGGACGACGCTGACAACCCGGTTGATGGCTGCTATATAGAGCAACATCGGCTCCTTGCTAGCCGGCGTGGCTAGAACCGGCGCTGTGGATAGCATGCGCTTGAGGTCATGAAATGCGGCGTCTGCTTGCGAAGTCCAGGAGAACTTGTCCGTCTTCTTCATCAGCTGGTACAACGGGAGTGCCTTCTCCCCCAGCCGACTGACGAAACGGCTGAGGGAGGCCATGCATCCGGTGAATTTTTGGACTCCAAGCAGGATCATGGGCGGCTGCATCCTCTCGATGGGGATTTGCCTCGATGCCTCGTTGTGATACGAGGAAACTGAGGAGCTGACCGGATGGCACTCCGAAGACGCACTTCTCCAGGTTCAGCTTCATCTGGTACTGGCGGAGGTTGCCAAATGTCTCTCCTAGATCTTCGAGGAGGGTGCGCTTCTCCTTGGTCTTGATGACCACATCGTCCACGTAAGCATGCACGTTTCGGCCTATCTGCGAGTGCAAGCAATTCTACATGCAGCGCTGATAGGTAGCGACTGCATTCTTTAGACCGAAAGGCATGGTTACGTAGTAGAAAGCCCCGTAGGGGGTGATAAATGATGTCTTAATCTGATCAGCCGGGTTTAACTAGATCTGATTGTAACCAGAATAGCAATCTAGAAAAGACAACAAATCACAGCCGGCCGTGGAATCGATGACTTGATCGATACGGGGCAATGCGAAGGGGTCTTTCGGGCACGCGTTGTTTAGGCTGGTGTAGTCGATACACATGCGCTAGGTCTTGTTCTTGTTCAGCACCAGGACTGGATTGGCCAGCCAATCCGGGTGGTATACTTCCATGATGAACCCGGCTACAAGGAGCCGGGTGATCTCGTCACCAATTATCTTCCTCTTCTCCTCTGCGAACCAGCACAGACGTTGCTTGACCGGCTTGGCATCCGGCCGCACATGAAGTGAGTGCTCGGCGAACTCCCTCGGCACACCTGGCATGTCCTTGGGGGACCACGCAAAGATGTCTCGATTCTCATGGAGGAAGTCGACGAGTGCGCCTTCCTATTTGCTATCCAAGTTGGCACCGATGGTGACGAACTTGGTCGGGTCGGAGGGGTCGAGCAGGATCCTCTTCATCTCATTTGCCGGCTGGAAGGCTCCTTCTCCAGCCGGTTTGCTGCTAGCTGGTATGTCCTGCTGGGCCATGGCCACATTGCGCATGATCACGCGTTTCTCCTCGACTATGATACGGGCCTCTGCCAGTTTGGAACCGGCTGAGGCACACTACATTGACCGCTTGAAGCAGCCGGCGATGGTGATCACGCTGTTGGGTCCCGGCATCTTCGTCTTGAGGTATGCGTAGTGGGGGACGGCCATGAATTTGGCGAGGGCGGGGCGCCCGAGGAGAGCATGATAGGAGCTCGTCAGGTTTACCACCTCGAACCAGATCAGTTCATGGTGGAAGTTCTCCTCGGTCCCGAAGATGACGTCCATCTGGATTTTACCCAGCGGGGCGCAGGCAGGCCCCGGCAGTACGCCGTGGAATGTTGTGGTAGTCGGGTGCAGGTCGCATTCACGAATTCCCAGCTTCTCCAGCGAGGACTTGTAGAGGAGGTTGAGGCTGCTACCTCCGTCGATGAGGACGCGCGAGAAATGGCAGGTACGCGCGTTGGAGACGATGAGGGGGTTGAGCACCATGGCATGGCCCCCGGGAGTCGGTAGCTGCTCTGGCTGGTCTGCATGGCTCCAGGTGATGGGGGTTTCCGACCAGTTCAGGTACTGGGGGACCGGAGAGACGATGGCATTGACCTCCTTGGAGCGTCGCCTGCGGCTATGCTTGTCGTCCAGCTCCGTCTCGAAGATGTGGTAGGCGGCATGCGGCTGGGGGTAGCCGTTGTTGTTGTTGCCGCCGTTACCATCATTGCCGGCACCCCTAGCCGGTGGTGGTGGTCCACCAGGAGGGGGCGGGGGGAGACGAGGCTGGTTACCCTAGTCTTTTAGCTGGCGGGTCCAGCTGCAATTCCGGGTGGTATGCATAGCCGGCTTGAAGGGACCGCTGTGCCACTTGCACAGGTCGTCAAACATCTGGTCAAAGGTGAGCCATGGATTCTGCCTCATTGCATCGTTAGTCGGTGCGTCGGGCACACCCTCCACAGCATTGACTTGTCACGCGTGGTAGCAGGGCTTCTGTTGTCCGGATTGGCTGTCCCAATGGAACCGGTTGTCGTTGCCGTGGCGCCTGGAGGATCCGGCTTCGCTAGCCGGATTGCTCGGACGGTCACGAGCTGGCTCCGTAGGAGTCGGACGCCCGTCCGCATTTACTCGGAGGGGCTTCTTCATGGCGGCATCCGCCGTGGCATACTGGTCCGCAACTGTCATGAGCTCCACCAAGGTTTTTCGCTCGTCACACAGTAGCCGGTGGCGAAGCATGGTGCCTTCTCGGCAACCCTTGATGCAGAAGCTGATGGCCTGGCTCTCCAGGATACCCTCGTAGGTGTTGCGCAGCTCTGTCCACTTGGCGAGGTACTCGCGGTCAGTCTCGCGGTCACCCTAGACGCACAAGGACAGGTCGTGTGGGCATCCTGGATGCTTGTACGTGCCATTGAAGTTGCGGACAAACACCTTCTCGAAGTCCGGCCAGGCGTTGATGCTGTTGGGCGCGAGGCTGTTGAGCCACGTCCTTGCCAACCCTGTTAGTATAAGAGGGATGTAGCGCACGGCTGTGCGCTTGTTCCCATGGGCGATGCCGACTACCGTAGCATAGTCGGTCAGCCAATCTTCCAGCTTCATGCTGCTGTCGTACTTGGGGGTGTCCCTGGGCAGGGATAACTTATCCGGAAATGGCTCGTTCCGGATGCGGGGTCCGAAACAAACCGGGCTGGTAGAGTCTTCTTTCTCCGTGACACGCACTTGAGAAAGGAGCTCGATGCGGTCGCGGGAATCCGGACAATCCGGGTTGGGCGCTCCCACCCGGCCTGAGAGATAGGAACCGGCGGGTCTAGGTGCTCCGGTTGGTGGAGGGGGAGGCAGTGGGTTGCTATTCACCGTTTGCTCCTAGCGCAGCTGGCCCTTGTTGCCAGAGCTACGACGCCTGCTGCGGGCCTTAGCTAGCTGAGGGGAGGACGCGTGTTGGGTGTCGCGCGGCGCGCCCCTGCTGTTGACAGGCAACTTGCTCCCCTTGGAGTAGCTGGGGTCCTCTTGCATCAGCCTGCTCATCCGCGATGCAAAGGAGCTCCTACACGCGAGCATGCTGGCGGACTCGCTCCTCGCCCTCTAGATTGGGCAGCTCTTCTGCCACGGCTCGCGCCGTGCACAGGTTCTTGATGGGCGTGCTGTAGGTGGGCCGGATGAGGGCGGGCGTGGGATCCGTCTCCCCATCCTTTTCCATCCTACCGGCGCCGTACCGGGCCACGCCGGCTCGGCTCCGCTGTAGCCGGAGTGAAGCCGTGCGCGCGGTCGTACTCGCGCCGGGTGATCTCGAGTTGCTTGCGGGTTGCCGCCAGCTCCATGGCTTCCTGGAGGAGGATCTGTCTCTCCATGGTGAAGTTGGCTTCCGCCTCCTCCGGGTTATCCCCGAGGTTAACTGGTGTCAGGAGACGATCAATGGCATCCTCCACCGGATTCCGAGGCTGCGGAGGCGCAGAAGTTCCGACCTCGTCCGCGCCCCGCTCCCGCGGTTGGCGGGGATGAGAGCTGGAGCCGGCCATCATGACCTCCATGCCGCAGGACGCGACGGAGGCGCTACCGCCCAGATGCGGTAGCTCCGTGACAGAGACGATCTCCCTGGGGAAACACTCTGGAATGGTGGCGACGTAGACAGGGAGGTCGCCGAAGAGCAGGATGGAGCCGTTCGCTGGGAATGAGGTTCCGGCGAAGCAAGAAGCGTTGTCGATGATGCAGTCTAATTTGCCGAGCGTGAGCACCAGGCCGAAGGCCACGCGCTCACCGGCTGAAGTGCGGGGTCCCGTGCGGAACGTGACTCCGGTCGAAGCCATTTGCCCCACGGTGGGCGCCAACTATCGTTGTATTGGGAACGGCAGTACCTAAGAAGGTTAGATAGAGGTGTGGGGACTAGGAGGGAAGCTATCGACGGCGTCCGCATGCGGGATTGGATACAAGAAAGCGTGGCGGGACGCAGGAAGTACCTAGGTTCAGAGCCCTCGTGATGAGATAAAACTCCTACTCCTGCCGGATCTGACTATGAAGGATATACGAACTACAAGTGCTCCTCGAGCTGTATTCTCTAGCTACTGCCTTAAATGCACTGAGGCCAACCCTTACTACTGAGGCCTTGCCTCCCCTTATATAGGCATAGAGGCAACAGTCTCACTGGCCAGTCCGACTGGCGGGCCCCACAGGCGGGTCCTAGCCGACTGGTCATCTACATTATCCTGTACGATACGTCCCATCGGAGTATGGGCGGTAGGTCTGTCGTAGGCACAGTAGACGCCGTGCAAGCCTGTCGTCAACATCGGGCCACTGTTCCAGCGTCATCCCCGCAAAGTCTTCGGTACGGCTGAGTAATTGCCGGTCTTGTCATCATACAGGGCGTACCGTGCACTGATACGCACGTCGTCCTGTCTCCCTGATTGGTTCCGGCTACATCGCTGTAGCCAGATGCTTCTTGCCGATCCGGCTACCATGCGATAGCCGTCCTGACTTCCCTTGTCTGGCTGCATCTGGTCAGCCGGACGCAATCCGACTTCACAGTTTCTTGTCCGGTTGGGGTATCTGGGGATCATCCCCCCGACATGGTTTGTGAGAGGAACAGACATGCAGTGACTCTAGCTATGGTTCATGAAAAGAACACACATGCAATTACATTGGTGGATCCATGTGTGGTTTATGAAAGGAACATACATGCAATGACACTGGGTGTGGTTCATGAAAGTAACAGACATGCAATGACAGTGGTTGATCCATATGTGGTTTGTGAAAATAACAAACATACAATGACACTGTGTCTATCCATGGGTGGTTTGTGAGAAGAACAGACATGCAATGACACTGGTGGATCCATGTGTGGTTTGTGAGAAGAACGCACATCCAATGACACTGGGTGTGGTTCATGAAAAGAACACACATCCAATGACACTAGTGGATCCATGTGTGGTTTGTGAGAAGAACATGCATGCAATGACACTAGGTGTGGTTCATGAGAAGAACATACATGCAATGACATAGGTGTTTCCTTATGTTGTTTGTGAGAAGAATAGACATGCAATGACACTGGTGGATCCATGTGTGGTTTATGAAAGGCACAGACATGGAATGACACTGGTGGATCCATGTGTGGTTTATGAATTGAGCGAACATGCAATGACACTGGGTGTGGTTCATGAAAAGAATACACATCCAATGACACTGGTGGATCCATATGTGGTTTGTGAGAAGAACAGACATGCAATTACACTGGTGTGGGTCATGAAAAGAACACACATCCAATGAAACTGGTGGATCCATTTGTGGTTTGTGAGAAGAACAGACATGCAATGACACTGGTGGATCCATGCGTGATTTATGAAAGGAACAGACATGCAATGACACTGGTGGATCCATGTCTGGTTTATGAAAGGAACGAACATGCAATGACACTGGGTGTGGTTCATGAAAAGAACACACATCCAATGACACTGGTGGATCCATGTGTGGTTTATGAAAGGAACAGACATGCAATGACACTAGGTGTGGTTCATGAAAAGAACACACATCCAATGACACTAGAGGATCCCTATGTGGTTTGTGAGTAGAACATACATGCAATGACTCTAGATGTGGTTCATGAGAAGAACAGACATGCAATGACACTGGTGTATCCTTATGTGGTTTGTGAGAAGAACATACATGCAATGAAACTGGTGGATCCATGTGTGGTTTATGAAAGGAACATATATCAAATGACACTGGTGGATCCATGTGTGGTTTATGAAAGGAACATACATGCAATTACACTGGGTGTGGTTCATGAAAAGAACACATATCCAATGACACCGGTAGATCCATATGTGGTTTGTGAGGAGAACAGACATGTAATGACTCAAGATATGGTTCATGAGAAGAACAGACATGCAATGACACTAGTGTATCCTTATGTAGTTTGTGAGAAGAACATACATGCAATGACACTGGTGGATATGTGTGGTTTATGAAAGGAACATACATGAAATGACACTGGTGGAGCCATGTGTGGTTTATGAAAGGAACAAACATGCAATGACACTGGGTGTGGTTCATGAAAAGAACGCACATCCAATGACAATGGTGGATCCATGTGTGGTCTATGAAATTAACAGACATGCAATGACACTTGGTGTGGTTCATGAAAAGAAATCACATCTAATGACACTAGTGGATCTAGATGTGGTTCATGAGAAGAACAGACATGCAATGAACTCTGGTGGATCCATATGTGGTTTATGAGAAGAACACAAATGCAATCACACTGGTTGATCCATATGTGGTTTGTGAGAAGAACACACATGCAATGACACTGGGTGTGGTTCATGAAAAGAACACACATCCAATGACACTGGTGGATCCTTATGTGGTTTGTGAGAAGAACAGACATGCACTGACTCTAGCTGTGGTTCATGAAAGGAAAATACATGCAATGACACTAGTGGATCCATGCGTGGTTTATGAAAGGAACAGACATGCAATGACACTGTGTGTGGTTCATGAAAAGAACACAGATCTAATGACACTGGTGGATCCATATGTGGTTTGTGAGGAGAATAGATATACAATGACTCTAGATGTGGTTCATGAGAAGAACATACATGCAATGACACTAGTGTATCCTTATGTGGTTTGTGAGAAGAACAGACATGCAATGACACAGGTGTATCCTTATGTGGTTTGTGAGAAGAACAAACATGCAATGACACTGGTGGATCCATGTGTGGTTTATGAAAGGAACAGACATGCACTAACACTGGTGGATCCATGTGTGGTTTATGAATTGAACGGACATGCAATGACACTAGGTGTGGTTTGTGAAAAGAACACACATCCAATGACACTGGTGGGTCCATATGTTGTTTGTGAGAAGAACAGGCATGCAATGACACTGGTGTGCTTCATGAAAAGAACACACATCCAATGACACTGGTGGATCCATATGTGGTTTCTGAGAAGAACATACATGCAATGACACTGGTGGATCCATGCGTGATTTATGAAAGGAAGACATGCAATGACACTAGTGGATCCATGTATGGTTTATGAAAGGAACAGACATGCAATGACACTGGGTATGGTTCGTGAAAATAACGCACATCCAATGACACTAGTGGATCCATGTGTGGTTTATGAAAGGTACATACATGCAATGACACTGGGTGTGGTTCATGAAAAGAACACACATCCAATGACACTGGTTGATCCATATGTGGTTTGTGAGGAGAACAAACATGGAATAACTCTAGATGTGGTTCATCAGAAGAACAGACATGCAATGACACAGGTGTATCCTTATGTGGTTGGTGAGAATAATAGACATGCAATGACACTGGTGGATCCATGTGTGGTTTATGAAAGGCACAGACATGCAATGACACTGGGTGTGGTTAATGAAAAGAACACACGTCCAATGACACTGGTGGATCCTTATATGGTTTGTGAGAAGAATAGACATGAAATGACACTGGTGTTTCCTTATGTGGTTTGTGAGAAGAACTGACATGCAATGACACTGGGTGTGGTTCATGAAAAGAACACACATCCAATGACACCGGTGTATCCATGTGTGGTTTATTGAAAGAACACACATGCAATGACTCTGGTTGTGGTCGATGAAAAGAACACACGTGCAATCACACCGGAGGATCCTTATGTGGTTTGTGAGAAAGAACACATATGCAATGACTCTAGCTGTGGTTCATGAAAAGAACACACATCCAATGACACTGGTGTATCCATGTGTGATTTAATGAGAAGGACAGACATGCAATGACTCTGGGTGTGGTTCATGAAAAGAACAGACATCCAATGACACTGGTGGATCCATGTGTGGTTTATTGAAAGAACACACATGCAATGACTCTGGTGGATCCATATCTGGTTCATGAAAAGAACACACATTGAATGACCCTGGTGGATCCATATGTGGTTCATGAAAAGCACACACATGCAGTGACATTGGTGGATCAACATGTGTTTTATGAAAAGAACACAGATGCAATGACACCGGTGGATCCATGTGGTTTATGAGAATAACACACATGCAATGAACTCTAGTGGGTCCATGTGGTTTATGAGAAGAACACACATCCAATGAACTCTAGTGGATCTATATTGGCATAATTTGATGTATGCCATGATGTATTTCATTGTACAAGATACTCACTTTCCATTTTGATACTACTCAGTTTTGCCCTTGGTTTTTTGATACTACTCAGTTTTGCCTCCCTCTCTCTATCTTTCGTAGAAGCCCGAACATGTGCTCACTCTATCTGCTATTTCTTGATTGGTTGTCATAGTAGTCACACGGATCGTCCGCACCAACTGTTGATTCTGTGCAATCCAACGATGATCGTTGCACACGCCATGCCCTTCACAGTACAGCGTGAGACAACATGGACGTCTCCCTCAGCGAGACTTCTACAAGAAGGAACACGAAGCCGTCCATGGAAAAAGTCGTCGACTGGTCATGTCATGTTTAATCAAGTCTGAAAAGCCTACTGTTGGTACTACTACACCAGAACACATGCGTCATTGAGTGCACAGTTGTCGATGGACAGCTACAATTTATTGCCACTTGATTTTAATAAGACATATCCCATTTTTACGCAGTGGCTCTCAATCCCACTTCCCACTAGGCCCCACTGTAAGAAACTTGCACGCGCTAGCCGGAGGCCAAAGAGATGAGCTCGACGAGACCTAATGTCTCCGCCTTCATCGAGTCACTCGTAGTCATCAACACATCCCTCTACCCAATCTAGCACAACCCCACAAATCTCACAGTACCGCCACCTACCTTCCCCTCTACATTTCCACTTTTATTTATCACCAATTTTAGGGCCGTGTCAAACTTCGTACATAGAAACTGTGTATGTGCCCTTTGCATGCGGCTCAATACAGAACTGACATGCATGGCCCGAGAAAAAATGTGACGTACCGTGCGCGTGTCGCGGTGCACGGTGCAGTAGACTGCACGGCGCATTGCACGGTGGTGCAACGAAACGTGCCTTGCTTCCATCCACCTTAACTATAGAGCCCCTCTCCGCACACCCACTTTCACTGTCGCTCACTCTCCCCATGAAACCCTCTCCACTATCCCACCAGCATCTGCAAACTTCCAAGAATACCCGTCCACGCCGGTGATGGCGGAGGAGGATACGGTGGCCATCGCCACCTCTGAGGCCGCCATCAAGGAGGCCCCCGTCTCCTCGCCGGTTCCCATCGACGCGTTGAAAGCAGTCGTCGTCCCCGTCCAGGCCCTAGTCGAGCCATCGATGGCAGCCTCCGTTCCCGTCCAGGCCCCCGCCCCCGCTACCAATGTAGCTGCCGACGAGGCCCCGTCTCCTCGCCGGTCCCCCTCGACACATTGAAAGTAGCCGCTGTCCCCGTCCAGGCCTGAGTCGAGACATCGATGGCAGCCGCCGTTCCCATCCAGGCCCCTGTCCCCGCTACCGACGTAGCCACCGAAGAGGAGCCCCCCGCTGGCGAGGAGGCTCCCACCGTTCACAAGCAGATCCAACACTTCATGGGCACCTATGATCCAGATGAGTACATCGCTCCGTTGAACCCCTACGACACCGGCATCGATGACCCATGGTCGAAGGTAACTAGGGTTTTCTCCCCTTCCCTGGTTCTTCTACCATTCCCATTGTTGGATGCTAGATCTTGGTTTATTAGGATTCGCTTGTTCGCATTTCGATTGCTCGATCTTCTTACATCATCTACTCCCCCATTTTCCTTTTTCTTCCAATAGGTTTACAACAGCGACGTCTGCAGCGATGACGAGTCCAGGCATACTAAGACATGTCAGGTGTTGAGGAGGCTATAGGCCAGGTAGTACGACGCCTTCTTTAGGGCCGGCAATTACAGCTGCCCCTTCTGCAAGGGGATCGCCTTCTACTGGGTGAGTCTCGCCGGCACTGACTTCAACTCCTTACTGAAGCATGCAGAGGGCCTAGGCTCTGGCATCCACAAAGGCGGCCATACCATGAACGTCAACGCCTACATCGCTGAACACCAGGCTCTCGGCATTCACCTCCGAAACCTCTAGCGGGTGGCCATCAAAGAGGGTCACATGCCTCCAATCAAGCCCAAGGCCCCCAAGATCAAGGCACTAGGCAACAAGAAGTGGAGGAAGCGCCGGAGGGAGGAGGCCGAGGCGCAGGCGCATGCAAGGAGGGGTTGAATGTGTCTGCTGCTGCTGCTAAGCAGCTTCTTTTGATTTTCTATATTTTGCTTGCATCCTATTTCTGGTTGAATGCATCGAACCTTGTTAAGCAACCTACTTTCTATCGCTATATCCTATTTAGCCGCGCACAACTATATCTATATTTGTTTTGTTTTCTGAATGAATGTATTTTGCCTGGTGTGATTTGCTGCTCTATATTTGCTACTAGATCGGATGCAAAAAAGAGGTCCAAAAAGGAACAAATTATCGAAGAGAAAATCTTCTCTAGATTTGCTACCAATTTGGGCAAAATGAAACATATATGTTTAGCGAGAGAGGAAAAAAGTACTCTTTCAAACTGTCAGTTATCGAGCTACCATCTTGACAAGCTACAAGACACATCCAGAAACATAACACAAAGAGGGTTAAATTTATTTTACTACTCTCACTTGAGGCGCTAGACATCTTGATAAGATAAATGAGTTCCACGAAATAGAAACATAACACAAAGGAGTAAAATTTAATTCACTTCTCAACAGCCCACTTGAGGCGCTTACCATCGTTCCTAGGCGACCAACTAGGATCTTTCCAGGTGGATCTTATATTTTTGGCACTCCACAGCTCACGAAATGCTTCGTCCCACCTGGGATCTGACTTGCCTTCCCTATCTTTAGCGTCCTACGACACAATTAGCGGTGCATCACAGACCTGGTTGTTGCCGCTAGAAGATGTTGCCTCTCTGTTTGGTGCTTCAGCTGCAGCCTCTCTGTCTGCTGCTTCTGGTTCAGGTGCAAGCTCTCTTTCAGCTGCTTCTGCAGCCTCTCTGTCAGCTACTTCTGGTGCAACCATTTCCTTTGCATATGCAGCTTCAAACTCAGCTATTCTGCATTTTCTACAAAGGGCTCCCCTAAGATCATCTTTCCTCTTGCAAATAGGGCAAAACACAAGGTAACATAGAAAAAATGGATCTTCTAGTACAGCTGGTAGGTGACGTAAGCATCTATGGCTGCATCCTTCAGGGCTATATTAGACAACGGCCACTCGTCCTAGAAATTGTGCATATCCGTAGGGAAATCTGCCTTCATTCTATCGTACGACTCATCGAGGATTCTAGTTGCGAGTGATGCCATTCCATCCTTCCTCGAGCCCACTAGGATCTTGACAAGACTCTGAATATCGATCTAGTTGTGCGCAGGAATTGTACCTCTTGATGAAATTTCAAAAAATCAGTTGTATTGTCGACAGTGCAGAAAACAATTCCCTTTTCTACAAGGAACTGGCGCAGCGCTGGATAATTCATGTCAGTCCTGAAAGTATGTAGTTTATCATCACAAAAATTTGTACCTACAAATATTTTCTCAATGCAAGATCATCACCTGAATATAATTTTGAAAAGTTTAGTAAATGCAAGATCAAGACTCTCAACACTGTGTTGTCATAACTTATTTGGTCCTAAATAAAATCAAGTAGTTGCAAGATGAGCAAATGGATAAAGAACAGGAGGAGAAAACCCTAAAAGCGGTTAGCTATAGAGAGCAGATCTATAAACCGGGAGAGGTGGCAGACGAGGACGTGTTTCCTCATGGCCAGTTGAATGACGACGACTTCACTCGCTTCATATGGGTCCTCCGGGGTGTACTCGAGATCCAATCCCACAAACTTGTCCTCGTCTTTCTCAAGCCAACCCTCGTACATCCTCAGGACTTGCACCACTATCTTCTCCTCGTTGGTGTAGACAACGTCTATCTTCTTATTGTCATGGGTAGTGAAGCTTGTCTCTAGAGTGCGACGACCTTCCATGGCGGCAAGGAGAAGACGGGAAGAAGACAGAAGACAGGAAGCAGAAGAGTGGTTTCTGCGAGGGGGGAACGGTGGAACCGTCAATGCGCTTTTAAGGTAGTGGTTAACGACGGGGACGGAGGTCCAAAGGAGAGACGCGTGGTGGTGGCCCTTCCAGCTTCTGAGTAAACAAAAAAAATTATAACGACGATATATGCGCCCTGTTTTGTCACAACAATACACTAGGTCGGTCGCGTTGTCATATCCACTGTGCCAGCACTGCAAGTCTACGTGAAAGACACCCTGACTAAGTGACGGGAGCGACATAACATCGAGAACTGACAGGGGGACCCAACTTCACGGCCGTTAGCCTTATATTTTCTATTGAAACGTAAAGTTGAATTCGTGCCGAAAAATACCCTCTAAGTATTTGGCACACGAACTGTAGTCATCGTCGCTGATTAAATTCAACTTGGGTACCGTGTTGCCTTGGCGCCCCAACTTTTGGGCCGCAAAATGATATTCTCCTGCTGGAGGCGAGGTTGGCGGAGGCAGGGCCTGGCACAGCCAAGGCATCATTTTGGACTGAAGCCGCCAAAGGGCTATAGTGATACCCCTCCGAGCCGGCCAGATCGGAAAAGTCTCGGTCCAGCTAGAAAAAGCTTCCAATTTTGCCGCCACATGAGCTGATGTCAGGAACTTCGTCCCGAAGCTGGTCGTAGCTGGTCCCCTGACAAAACCTCTAGAGAGACTCCACAGGTCAATGTCTAGGTA
This sequence comes from Avena eriantha, assembly GCA_910589775.1. Lineage (NCBI taxonomy): Eukaryota > Viridiplantae > Streptophyta > Magnoliopsida > Poales > Poaceae > Avena > Avena eriantha. The sequence continues at coordinate 11,928,441 of OU342746.1, forward strand.
CCAGGACTTCAGTAGCGCCAAGACCATCTCGGCACCGCCACGAGAAGCAAAGTCTCGCACCACATCCATAGGCTCTGGGGTGCCAGAGAGCATCCTGGCCAAGGCGTCCATCGTGCCCAGGTGGTCGGTGTCCGGCTAGACGTAGTCGAAGACCTCAAGGGCGGCACCACGCAACCGGTTGACCTCTTCCCTGATGACCGTCACCAACTCCCTGGGGACGTGCGCCAAGGCTTGGTCGATTGCCTCAGGATACTGAGCTAGACAAGGAAAAAGGAAACTGTTTAACATTCCGGCTGCAACAGGAGGAGAAGCAAGCTCGCCAAACTAATCACTTACTGATGACCATCTAGGCGATCTGGCATAGCTCCCCTAGAGCCGCCCTTCTCCTAGGCCTGGGCGGTCTTCAGATCCTTCGCCTAGCAGGCCTGGATCTATTTCAGGTTTTTCAGCGCCTCAGCCCGCATGTCAGCGGTCTTCTTCGCCTGGCCGGCCTTGACCACCATCTGCTACTGATGCGACAGCAACTGGAAGATCCAGGCCTAGTGCGCTTGGTAAGACTCCTCTAGCCAGGCGAGATCCACCTTCAGCCTCTCCACCTCCCGATCCCTTTCCGCTAACAGAGCTGCAGGTGGGTACCCAATGGTCAACAAGAAGCGCGAAAACTCCTGCAGCCGGGAAGACAAAGCAAAGCAAGCAATCTTACGCTCTAGGTCCTGGGAGGTCTTGGTGGCTTGGCAAAGGCTTTCTGCAAAGAGAGCACAAGGACTAAAAAATAGCAAGGAGGGTAACAAATATGACAAAGGAGTTATTTACCTCAAACCTGACCAAGGGCAATGGGTGCCGACTCAGAGAGCTGTGCCAGGATGGAGTCTGGCGGTAGCATGACCGGAGCCAACCGGTTGCCGGTAATCTGGAGCTCGTCGTCATCACCGGAGGCCACGCATGATACCTCTGGGGCCGCCGCGCCCGATACGGGAACCACCTCCTTGCCGCTGTCTTTGGCCGCCGGCTGCGCAGGGGCCTCCCTCTCCACCTCCATGGGCTCCTCCACCTAATAGGCGACATAACACTTCTGAACCTGGACTGGAACCAGGAACAGATCGGTAGCCCGGGAGGTGGCAGAGGCCCGATGCAGGACAAAGGACCTAGCTAGCACCACCTTCTCCGCTGCGTCTACCGCGACCTCGGCTGGCTTGGTAGCAGAGGCTATAGCCTTAGCCGTCTTTGCAGCAGAGGCAGCAGTCAGCCCCTTCGCTCCAGCCAGAGGAGGGTCGGACGTGTTGGGGATGGTCGCGGAGGTGGTCAAGGGCATCGCCTCACTAAAAGAAGGGCGAGAAGAGCACAATGAGCAAGGCACAGACCAACATATGCATGTAGAAAGGATAAAAAAGGAACATACCTAGTAACGCTCGGCGCGACAGCTGCAACCCTTGGATGGCGGCTCCCCTTCGCCCCACCCCCGGTTGGAGCGGCGCTGGTTGAAGAAGCTTGCTTCCCTCAGGCCTTCGACGCGGCGGCCTTAGCCAGGTACACGTCCTCACCATGGGCGGCTGTGCCAAGACATGGGAACAACGTCATGCGCACGGCCATAGAAAAACAAAGAAGATACGGGCAAGACATGGAAACAATGTCAAGAGCACATCTCACCGTGTGGAAACTCGCAACCCTTGTTGGCTCGGGTGGGGAACCGCTTCAGATCCAACTACGAGAACATCAGTGGCTTACAGTCGGCGATGAAGTCGGGGAGCTCACTCTCCCCTATACCATCTTCCGCTAGCTGCATCGTAGAGAGCTACTCAACAAGGAACAAAAGAAGCAAGGAGAAAAATTCCTCGGGAAAGGTCTACCCAGAGAAAGGAAAGAGAGCCTGACCTTCAGGAGAAGCCGGCCACGGTGGTACGACAAGCAGGAGAAGACCCAGTCTTTCGCCAGCGTCTCCTTCGAGATGGTGGCGAGCCATTCCCGAAGGGGCACGAATGGCACCTCCAGTTGGGAAATTAGAGTGGTACCAGTGGCCCGGACAGGTGGCTGATCTTGTGTGACCGCTGCTACAGCGAAAGCATGCGGTTCGTCATCCAGGACAGCAGGATGTCTCGGGCAGTGAGCCGCTCCTTATCCACCAGCACCGTCACGCGGGCAGCCATCCACTCCATGTCCGCCTAGGCGCCCAAGTTCTGGACGGTCCAGGCCTTCCGGGTGGAGGCGACGTTGGTGAACACCGGTGCCTGGATCTAGTCGACATCAATGTTGTTGCGCACGTAGAAGTACGAGCGCTGCCACAACTTGACAGTGTCGGGCATCTCTAGCTGCGGCATCAGCGACGACGCCCTGGGGTAGACGACGCAGTAGCCGGTATCCATTAGAGGGCCTCCCTTCCCCACCACCTGAACCTTTAAGTAGAAGAACTTCAAGAAGTTCACCGCGTTCGAGTGAACCCCCGGGTAGGCCTCGCAGCAGGCCGCTTGATGCGACAGCTGCACGATGGGATTGGTGCCGTTCAATGGCGCTTCCCAAGCAGCCATCACGCATGTAGTAGGGGTCCACTATAGCGATGCCCGGGGTGTTCTCTCTAATGAGCTGAATGGCCAGGCTGAGAGAAAACATGTGTACCATGGTATAGTGCAGCGGATATAGGTGGAACGTATTGAAGATGTCGTCAAACCGCAGGAAGAATAGATCCACGGGGACATTATCAACAAAGACCAAGCCTCATGGCACCTTAGCCACAAATACCGGGTGCGAGGGATCTTTCTCCGCAAGAAGGCGTCTCTCTATCGTCAGCACACCGTCATGCACACTCCTCATTTCTGAAGTGGCGAGCCTGAGCAATTTCTTAGTTAGCATGGGCTCACCCGCCACATGCATCCTCCACATAATACCGTCCTGAAACCTGATCGGATTCGCAGTTGATGCCACCGGCTGGCTCGAGCTACGAGATTTTCTTTTCCTAGTCTTCTTGCCTTTTGGGAAGTGGGTAGGCACCGCAATCTGAGCATCGATCTCCCTATGTAGTGTGTCAGGTCTTAGAACAAAGGGCCAGTTGAATGTATCCGCTGGCTCGGTGAAGGTGCAAGATGGAGGCGTCTCCTGAGAACCAAAGGGACATTTGTTGCAAATGGCTTTCTCTGCGTGGCCACCAGCTGGGTCTTTGTTTAGGCCGCCGGGGAAAAGGTTAGTGTTGATGAAATCATCGAAGTAATCTTCGTCATCCTCGTTCGGATCCTGAGCCATGGTCATGTCAATATGACTAGCCGAACAATCACGTGGAGGTGACGGTGTGGGGGTCTTGCCATGGCTTGGCGCTGGCACGACAGGCAATGTTGTTGTATGTGGGGTGATGGCCCCGGCCGTCCCCAAATGAATCATGCTCTTTGGCCATAGCAGGAATAAGCCGAAGCAACTTCAGAGGACAGCCGACTCTTCTTCATCCGCTCCTGGGGGTTGAATGGGAGGTTCCAGGTCATCGCAGCCCCTTAGCACCCGGATAATTTTAACCCTATGCACGCTATCTCGCATCGGCTTTGAGTGGAACGTGCGGTGCAAGGGTTGAATGATGGTACCCTTGGCAACATCCCTCAACTCATTGTTCATGAAGATTAAGAGAGTGCATGGAACATCCGTATGCGAAAAACATGTATGGCATTAAAAAGATGCCATAAGAGTAATAAATGGCAAGGCGGTAAAGTATTTGGTTTACCGTGATGGCGTCGAGCTCAGCTAATGTCGAGGCAACGCATACGACGATGGGCGTGCAAGAGACGGAGGGGCTGCTTGATGGCATGGTGAGGGCTGCCGATGTATTCTCCCAATCGGTTGCATTAAGCTCCGGCGCCACGGTGATGGCAGGGGGAGTCACCAATGCTTCCGGCGCCTCTGCGCTAGCGGGCGGAGTCACTAATGCTTCCGACGCCTCCGTGCTAGTGGGCTGAGTCACGAACACATAATTCACCGGGATCCCTGGCGCCGCATTGTTTGAGTGGCTACTGACCATGCTTGGAATCGGGCACGACCCTTGTCGACCACCCGCACTCCAGTTTGCTATTGACTCCACCAAGGTAGGAAGGATGGAGGTGAGGGTGATTGCCAGGTTGTCTTGGACGATTTGCGGGATCCGCGCCACTTGTTGCTTAAGTTCCTGAACCTCGCGGTTTTCCTCGTCGCGCCTTCCCTCCACACGCGTCCTCGGGGGTGGACCAAAATGATCCACCCAATTCTTAGCCCCGAAGCCGGCCAGACGGCCAACCGACGATGGCTTCTTTGTAACTGGCATGATTTTCTTGGCCCGGTTCATTGCCCTGTTAAAAGGGTTATCCCACCGGGTGGCCGCCGCCGACCCATGGGACGAGGAACCATGGGATCCCTGACTAGCAATTTCCTGCTCCTGCAGAAGAAGTAACGTGAACCGTTTAGAAATTCGACTTGATCGATTAGAATGTAATCGACTTGATCCGCGGTAATTAAATTACTTACCGCAAGAACCTCGTAGTCCTTCACCTTAGTTTCCGCGGTGAATTCTTTAGTTTTGGGGTCCACATGATAACGAGCCCTGATGAAGTTTTGAAGCTGCTTGTTTTCGAATTTTGAAAAGGGGTTAGGTATCCCCTTAGCTCTATACTCGTCGTCCTCCTTATCCCATTTGGGCTCTGCGGCTCTGTAACCACCAGATCCGAGATGGTGGTGACCTATATTCGTCGCCTGCAATTCCTTTCCCCGCTTACTCGAGGCCTTGGCTACTTCGGAGGTGCACTTGGCCTTGAACTCCTGGAATTGATCTTCGGTGATCTGCGGGTCAATCTTCTAGATCTCCTCGAGACTTTTCCCTTCTTTAAATATCTTCTTCTTTATCCGGGTTATCCAGCTGGCCAGGGCGGTGGTCATCCTCATGAGGGCGGATTTATTTACTTCATTCCCATGATAATCTGTGTTCCGATACTGAAGGGGGAACTTGTATCTTGCGTGCAGCTTCTCGAAGAGGAGTGTGCGCAAATGGCCATTATCTTTATGCCGGAGATTCTCGGTGTTGATCGAGATGGTGGTCTGAGTGATAGTCGCCACTTGCCCACCGTACCCTTTGACCACATGGTCGGGCGCCAAAGGAACCCCTGTTGCGCTCACTTCGGTATTTTCCTCTCTGACGGTGCCGACCATGTTCGGGCGCCTTTCCTTCTTCTTCTTAGGAGGATTACTACCACTTGTTGTGCCCTCGCCACCATCAGTGGTTTCATCATCCGCCGTTCCTTCGGCCGCTTCTTCTTCCTCCGCATCTTCCATCTCATCAGCGTCGCTCTCGGAAGGGTTGTATTCTTCATCACCCTCTGTCATTCTTTCTAGCCGCTCGACCTCCTCCCAGAATGACAAGGGTCTGTTTTGAGGTCTCACTTCTCCTTCAGCATTGATACGCTGAGAAGATCTAGCCTCGTCATTTTCACACATGTTTGCACTAATAAAAGGCAAATAATGGTTAGTAAAGTGCGCGGAAAACTCCGGCATGACTATTGCTCATTTTTGTTAAACTAGGAGTGCCCGATTTTTGCCGAAACGGAAGTTAATCAACATTTCGGCAAAAATCGAGACTCATTTCATACAAGCACCTGCATACGAATACAACTAGGCAGGGTAATATAGCTACGAATACAACAAGGCAGGGTAATATAGCTACGAATACAACAAGGCAGGGTAATATAGCTACGAATACAACTAGGCAAATAACAATCCTTTTTTTCACATTGTAAGATATTCTTTATTAGTAGCACTACAAAAGATAGCTGGAAACCATGGCATGTGTTAGGCTTTATAAGCCTAACAGCAGACCTGGAGCTACACAAAATAATGGTTAGAAACAATTTTCCTGTAGCATTCATCTATAACAGCAGACCTGGAGCTACACAAAGCTAGAAAGCACTAGAGTATTTTTCTTCTAATTTTCCTGTAGCTTTCATCTATATCGGATACGGTACAGCTAGCCCAAAAATTTCATCACTTCACCTCCAAAACAAGCAGTACCCTAGCTCCGAATGATGTATGCATCTATATTTGCTTCGCAAGCAAAACAGGGTTCTAGAAAAAGTTGTCTCACAAAAGAATGAACCGTCTAATTGCTAATAGTCACGCACATTATATCATTAGCAGGCAGGCTATGGTTTACTAGGTCTTAGTCCATTAATTGCTCCCAATTCCCTGAACTGGAAATAGAACTAGAAGGCATACCTTTAAAATATTTGATCAAGCCTTACACTAGATGATGATAGTAGCCTCACTAAAACACTACGCAAAAAGCTAAGCAAAAACGTAGAGGGTAGCATTGTCAAGAAACAAGTAAAGAAAACAAAACACTTCCAAATTTCCTTCACAAGATGTTGTTAGCAGAAGTAAGAAGGGGAGCCGCGACAACCATTCATTTCAGAATTGTAGGACTTCAAAATCAAAATCAAGAAATAACACTGCGATGTTGAATTGGACTTGACTCTCTGCCTAGAAGCAAGACCACAACGAACATTGCACTCCATTGCTTATTTCAGTTTGTTTTAACCTAACGATATGAATAAATACCCATAAACAAAGAGGATTTCTTACCAGTCAGTTGAAGCATGTTTATGTTAAGAACAGTGGCCTAACAAAAGAATGAACAAAATGATCCAAGCACACACAGTTTGCTGATGTTGTGCTAACAATAGTTCCTATTTAAAACATGTCACAGGTAATTAGCATCAAAAGAAGTGCACCGTATTCATCCAAAGTGTTTCACCATTAGATAGCAACAAAGAAATATTATTTTCAAATCATTAGTGGTTAAGTAAATGTCTTCACAGATCATATCATTAGAAGGATTTCACACATTGTATAATGAGCTGAATTTAACACATTATATCATCAGCTGACAAGTGAACATTTAGTAAATCACAGTAACTAAGATGTTTATATTCTCACAGCTGCAAACAGAATATAAATTTAAGCTGCATGGTAATCATTAATCATGTCTCATACAGAATTGCCACCTTCACTCAAACAGTTAGCGAAACAGAATTGTCACCTTCACTCAAACAGTTAGCAAATTTGGATAACTAACCACAGAGAAATCAAACGAACTTCCTCCATACCGAACCACCATTCCTCCAAACCTAAGACATGCATACATCATTCGGAGAAAATGATGGCCAAATTGAAGCAAATATAGATGAAATCTGAGCTAAACCCTAGCATGCCCGGGGAGCTGGCCTGAAACCCTAGCTCGAGATGGCAACCACAGCCCCGGGGAGCGACAAAGACCAATCTCAGGGGAAGCATAGAGGAAGAAGCTTAGGCTCATCGGTAGGCGCGGATGCGGGGGCCTCGAGCGCAGATGGAGCCTGCGCGGGAGCGAGGCGCTTGCGGAACACCGTGGAGAAGATCCGCGTGGCGCCACCCACGATGAGGCGTGACGTGGGATCCATGAGCCTGGACACCCACCAACCGCCCTCGCCCGCTCCCTCTCCGCCGACAGGGCCCTAGAAGACAGCGCTGGTACTGGCAGGGCCTCCTCTCCTCCTCCTCGGACGCGGCGGTGGTAGATAGATGGGAGACGATGGGAGATAGATGGGAGACGATGGGAGATGTGACCGTGCGCAACACAGACTTGTCACAACACTTACCCGTAGCGCACCCTTACCTAGTGCGCTACGGGTAACCGTAGCGCACTAGGTAAGGGTGCGCTACGGCTAAGTGTCATGTCAAGTCAAACAAAAGGATGTCGCCCCATTAGTTGACACTAGAACTTGCATATCCCACTGGTTCCGCCCTAGCTATGTACGCTCATTAAACCTGGAGCACCCAGGTTTGAACCCTGGTGCCCCCATTTTTTTAAACTACTTTAAAATGTTAAAAAATATCCCAAAAATTATGTAAACTATATAAAATATATGTTATATGTTTTATATGAAAAAAATGGTACATATATATCATCAAAAGTGGTACAAAAGTGATTCAAAGTAGAAAGAAATTAAATAATAATGTGTCCATTAATAATATGCCATCCATATGCATCAATACAAACTTTTTTGAGCTAGCGTTTTACAATCTTTTTCCCTTCTTTGTCACGGTTGAATAATTTAGCCCTGGCACTTTTATGTTTCTTCGCTCGAACGGGCTACGTTTTTTGGGTAAGGTTGTCCTTTTTCTTTTTGTGATGTATGTTTCTTCATCGTAGTCATCGTCATCTTCAATCTTTGTATCACCGTACTGGTCGAAGTCTTGCTCGTTGGCGACTCCATCCATTCCGATGATGTTTCTTTTTCCTCTCCTCACGACAACACGGCTAGACTTTGTCGGGTCAGTAATAAAAAACATTGGTCCACTTTCCTATCCATTACCCACGGTTCATTTTTTGCGGCGACGTGCGCACCAGCGGCCTTGGATTTGGCTGCTTCGGGTATTAACATGGTTGTGAAATACCGGTCTTCTCTTTCGTTGCTCTTGGCCCATCTGACACGAAACATCGACACCTTTTTTCCTCAGTAGTCGAGCTCCCAGATCTCCTCGATCCTTCCGTAAAATCTTTCCTTCACGTTGTCATCGGTGTAGAATTCTGATGTTACGCCTGAGTTCTGATAGTCACACTTGTTGTCCTTTTCCTCCGTGCAGAATGTGTAGCCGTTGATATCATACGCCTGATAGGTCACCAGGTTGTGCATGGGTCCCTGCGACAAGGTGAATATGATGTTTTCCTCCACAGAATGCGATTGCGGGGGATTATCTAGGAGCGTCTGCCTAAACCAATGCGTGAAATCTGAGTTGTCCTCTTTGATTATTTCTCCCTGCGTCCTCTGTATGCCCCGATCACTATACTTCTTCTCGATTGACCTTTTGTGCTTTTGTACCCAAGGATCGACCAGTTCTAAATGTTGTAGCGCGACTAGGTTTGCTCTATCATAGTCTGCGCGTCGATAATCGTAGTATGCATGCAGTACGCGACGACCCTCTCGGTGACCCGATCCATCGAGCTTGCCAAGGTGCCTATTGATGGGAAGACCGACAGGGTTCTCGATGCCTAGATAATTAGGGTGGCGACTAGACTCTCGCACACGTTCTTCATGATATGCATGATGTCAAGGCTATGAGGTGTGCGGAGAAACTTCCAGTATGGCAACTCCCAGAAAACAGACCTTGTTTTCCATACATTCATCAATGGCTTGTCTTGCTGCTTCTTTTGCTTCTTTCCCGGTTTAGGACAATCTTTCCAGTTTTTCAGCAATTCATCCACTTCTTTACTGCTCCTCCGCTCTGGGATTCCTCGGGTCTCGGATTTTCCATTGAACAGATCTCCACATTTTCTCCATGCATCATTCTTTCCAAGCCACCTTCGATGCCCCATGAACACGGTTTTCGAAGACCCTGCATTTTTTCTAGTTGGAGATAGGTCGTGTTATCCATGCACCTAACGCATGCGTTGAATCCTTGGATAACCTGCCCCGAGAAATATCCGCAACCTAGATAGTCTTGCACCGTAGTGACCAACGCGGCTCTCATAGTGAAATAATCTTGTGCGACAGCGTCATACGTATTGGCTTCGGATTCACATAACATGGCTAGCTCCTCTTTCAACATTCCGAGATATAGATTGATGTCGGTACCAGGTTGTTTTGGCCCTTGAATTAGCATACTCATTTGTATGTACTTCTTTTTCATGCACAACCAGGGAAGGAGGTTGTACATCCATACAAACACAGGCCAAGTGTTGTGCGTGCTGCTCTGGCTACCGAATGGATTGAGTCCATCGGTGCTTGCACCTAGCCTGATGTTTCTCGAATCTCCACCGAATTCTGGGAATTCGAGGTCTAATGCTTTCCACTGGCTACCATCTAAAGGGTGCGTCAGCAGCTCGTCCTTTTCAGGGTCATCGTCATCTGCTGGCTTCTTACTTTCCACATGCCAACGCATGAGATTTGCTTCCTTAGGGTCTGCGAAATAGCGCTACAGACGAGGAGTGATAGGAAAGTACCATACCACTTTTCGAGGAGCTTTCTTCCCTTTCTTGTATCGACTAACGCCGCACACCGGGCATGTGGTTTTCTCCGTGTCCTCGCCCCGATAAATGATGCAATCGTTGATGCATACGTGGTATCTAATGTGCGGTAGATCAAGAGGACACACGATTTTCTTGTCGTCCTCGATACTAGTTGGACACGTGTTCCCCTCCGGGAGACGATCATGCCAGAATGCCATCATATCGTCGAAGCTTGCGTCGGTCCATTTGTGTTTTGCCTTCATCTCCATAGCCTTGAGCGTTACATTCAGCCGGGTATCATCGGGCTTGCATCCTTCATAAAATGGAGTAACCGCGTCTTTCTCAAGTTGCGCAAGCTTGGCTTTCTCTCTAGCGGCAGCCCTGGCGTTACTCGTCTGCTTCAGAAATGGTTCTTGAACATAAGGGTCATGCACCCAGCCTGACGTTGTTCCATCGTCTGCTCCGGCATCTAGATCATCATTATCCTGGTCTTCTTCCGCACCTTCACCAACTCCAGGAGACTCTTCTTCATCTCGCCCGTCCTTGCCGTGATCATGATCATGTTGCCCGCCTTCCTCATTTTCCGCCGCCCCATTTACGGCCTCATCGTCTTCGTCATCACTTATCCACCGAGTGTAGCCATCCAAGAAACCATGGCGGAGCAGGTGCGCCTGTAGATTTCCGGAATCTGGGTCGATCAACCAATTGAGTTTGCATCTTCTGCACAAACATCTTATCTTCGTCATGTTATTTCGTATCATGTCGGTCGTCGCGCATTTCAAAAATATAGCCACAATGCCTTCGCTCATTATGCGCACCATGGTTGCCTACGCGGTGTACAAGGTAGAATTAGAAGTTTATTACAACCACATAACCAATGCATGCATGCAATGGTCGATGGAAAATTTCGGCATGACCTATCCTAAAATTAGGACCTTTGCGAAATGCCAAAGTCTTGCCAAAATGGAAATGAATCAACATTTTGGCAAAACAATGCAAATATATGAGAGAGCATGGAATGCATGCTCTCCAAACACATGAGAGCATCGATCCTCTCCATAGATATGTGACCATATCATCCATACACATAAACACATCCTCTTACATAGACAACTTACCGAGATGAGAGACCGAGAAGATCTCGAAGGAGAGGTAAGAGACCGAGAGGATGGTGGCCGGAAGGAGAGGTTTCCTCTATTATGTATGTAGCATCCAAGGTAAGTTTTACATGCTACAAATGGTGAAAGACTGGAGAAATTGAGGTGGAAGGAGTAGGGGGCGAGATCCAAGGAGGAAGAAGGAGGGGAAAGTGAAGTGGGAGATGGTGAGATCTAGTCAAATGTGCAAAGGTATCTGCCAAAAAGTAGTAGCAGAACGCACATCCGCGGCGCACATGGAGCGGTGCGGCACAGGAATAAAGAACATCCGTGGCGCACATACCAGCCGTGCGCCACAGACGTGTTTTCCCAGTTACACAGTAGGGTGGCCCGATCTTGCCTGTAGCGCATGGTAGCCATGTGCGCCACGACTACCGGCCACACCCGTAGCGCACTTCACATGGGTGTGCTACGGCTATGTGGTCTACGGCCGATAGTGCCCTCGCCCACACACGGCCGTGGCGCACCATCCGCATGTGCGCCACGATTACGGTAGATAGCCATAGGGCACCTGTGGCGAGTGCGCCATGCCTATTTTAGCCGTGGGGCACCACTAGCACGTGCGCCACGGATGTGCGGATTACCTATAGCCATTTTCCTGGTAGTGTGAAGGTCAAACGACACCATCAACTACAAGATGAAAATTCTTAGAGGCAGGCCGAGCCCACGAGAGAAGTGGGCGAGGAAGCCGATGGCGTCCCCGGGCTAGGGATTGGGGATCCGCTCTCCTTCCGGCGCTTGGCGATGCTTCACCAGGCGCTCCGACAGGATGAGTTTCCCCAGCCGGTACTTCTGCACGAGTTCGCCAGTGACATACGAGCCGCACGAGCCATCTACTTGGTCTGGGAGCATCTAGGCAGGCACGGTGGCCGTGTTGGAGAAGCAGGGTCCCGTCGTCGCGATGAAGGAATGGCGGCGTCAGTGATCAAAGAGAGCGGTGGCACATGTTAGCAGCGAGGAGGCATAGCACAAAGGACAATGGACGTAGGGAGAAGGCAAAGTAAGGAAGGATCCCTCCCTCACGCCCCTATTTATCGAGGCAGGGAAACCGTGCCTCCTGCACTCCCCTACTCCACGTGGCACAAGAACTGCTCCACTCCCCCATGATGCTTCGGTTCCAAATCGCATGCACTGAAACAGCTGCCATAGAAGATCCCACATGCGTTACTGCAAAGGCCAAACGCGCGCATGATCCCCGAGAAACAGCTATGATGAAGGCATGTGCGCAGTTACCAAAACTGCAGCGGCAGGCCAAGAGGTCAAACTGACGTGACACGAGCTAGAGGAGGCAGGAACGCCTAATGCCAGCATTAACATCATCGACTAGGTGATTCACCTCCCCAGCCGGGCGCGGCAGCAGGAGATGGAATCGTCGCTCACACCTTGTTGGTGGGCCACCAGACCCGTAGTCGATAAACTCCAGCCGTGAAAGTGGGAATCTCGAGGCGGAAAACAACAAGCACTACAAGACAATGTGTGATACGTTCTTCACCCGCAATCATTTCAACATCAGCCAATGAGCACGTTGACGGATAAAGAACCAAGCTGATGGATAGAGCACCGGGTGATTCCCAACGCAGAGACAATGAGACGCTGTGGCACTGTCCCCACTTGTACTGGAGCTTGTCCGAGTCCTGGACCCCCGGCTGGACCCGGCAGCCGGCCTGCTTTGTAAACCCAAAGCCCAAACAATAAACCCTAGAGCCCACATTGTAACCTACCCTTCCACCAATATATAAGGAGGGGTAGTGACAGGGTTCTAGGTAAGGGATTACAAGTTAGAAGTTAGCCAGAATCACCAAATCAAGTAGTTCATCTTCCTTTATCTCTCGATAGCAGCTAGGAAAAATCTCAAGGAGTACTTGTATTGAGCATATGCTCCCCATATAGTATATCCTTGCAGGAGTAGGAGTGTTACCTCGAAAAGAGGGATCCGAACCTGGGTACATCATTGTGTGTGCAGTATCTGTGCCCAACCCCTTGCGAGTATCCACTGATAACATCTTGATTGTCCCCTCTCATGCCATCCCTAAGGGCACTACCATGTTCCACACCACAACAAGGAAGGTGGGTGGCGGTGGACAAGACACGGTTTTGGACCTAGTGTTGCTTCCTAGGGTTTCACTAGACATGGCAACTACCTTCCTATCCCGCGATGGCAAGATTGAGACTAGCATCTTTATTGCTATTGTTCCACCTTGTACGTGTGTGTGACTATAGAGGCACCACACCTAAGGTGCTCGTCGGCGATGTTGGGTGGCAGCGAAGTCATAGGCGAGGAGGAGCACAAAGCCAGCAACGAGGTGGTCCGAGGATAAAGAATTTTCTGGAGCCATACGACACGAGGGGAATGTGCGGCACTACCGTGACATGCTTCCTCAGCTTCTGCACCTGTGCGTCGAGACGTACAAGCTATTGCCTTTGACCTTAGCCAGATCTTAGGGTGGCTTGTGGGAGACCTAGCGGGAGTAGAAAAGTTTTTTTTTGGCCTGGCTCTGCGCATTGCCCAGTAGTGGTATCAGAGCATCAACTCGAAGTTTTTGGCATTGTTCTTGCACATGAGATGTGCTGGTAGGAAAGCTTGTATCTTTCTTGCTATTTTTGTTTTGCCTTTTTGACCCATTTTGATCTAGGAAAGTGGCCAGATCTGGTTTGTCTTGGCCAAGAAGTTGGTAAAAACTGGTCCAGATCTGAGTAGGAGGTCACGTGGATGACATCCACGATCAACCACTAAAGTTGCTTTTCTTGTTTGACAAGAATAGGACAGTTGTACCCTGTCAATAGTTACAAATAGAGTTAGCTAGTGCGAGTCATAAAGGTTCTGACTTGCAAGTTTATTTGCTTCTCTTCCTTCAAATAAGGTCTAGTCAGATTACCCCGCCATTTGCTGCAATAGTACAAGTTAGACAATATTGGTTAGTAGGCTCATATTGTTGGGGCAGTGCCAATTATCTTCGATAAAGTGTGAGTGACATAGGTACGATTACTCGGGTTCTTATGATTCGCTACCCTGTCTGCATAAAAGATCACGGCCCATGATGATTCAAGATGATGTCCCAAAGAATCAATCAATAAAAACCTTAGTTGTATTAGGAAAGGAAATATGAACCGACATTGTGTTGGTGTTGTAATCATACATATTTAACCTATCCCTATATGGCTTTGGGACCCGGCCTATTATATATAGGATGGGAGAAGACTATGAGGAGGTACCAGAAAAAACGCCAAGCGATCTATAATAATACTATTCATCAAGTAATTAGGCGACTTCGACACTCTTGTTTACCTGACATCCCACGAAATCCCCAGCATTATGTTTTCCGGAAACCCTAAGTACATCAACATGGGCATTGTAGAGGTTACCCCTTGTCAATTGGCGTCGCATGTGGCAAATTTGAACGCTGGAGTCATGGATTCGGCGGACCCCTTCTCTTCAAGCAACGATCCAATGGAAGCGACACCACGCTCGCCCACCCCTGTTTTGGTACCCACCGATTTCAATGGTGGATCCAACCTCATCATCGGAAGTTTCCACATCCAAGTAGAAGATCCCGATGAATCGCACCTATCGGCTCCGATCTCATCAGGACCATCGGTCAGAAAAATTGAGCCTACGGCGACAGCTGCGTGATCAGTCGGATCTTCCGCATAAGTCACAATGTAGATAGAGGCAGCCGAAGAAAACAAGGAAATCATGGAAGATCTAGGGGACCTTGATGGTTTATATGACAATCTCTCCTCTAGATCTGGCGTCCAACCAATTCCACCACGGATATCAAGACCGGTAAATATAGAACCCGAAGAAATAGGAGAAAGTATCGACTTCGGAATTAGAAAAGTTGAGATCTACCCAGAACAGAGACCACTTGACTTCACTGGTCTCCCGGACGGTGTCTCCCTCAGATCTAACAAGGACGTCACTAGTCCATACCTAACACGCCACCAAGTGTACGTGATCATGAGAGACCCTTCGACACATCACGACTCTAACGGTAGCCCTATTCTCAACCCTGATGATATGCTATCAGATGACAATGCAGGAAACCACAACAAAGAAGGGTACCGTGGAAACGATGGAGACCTATCGGAAAACCGCATAACCCGAAGAGGAGGGGAACCACACGAAGGCGAGAGGGGAACCCTCCGATTACTAGCCGTAGCATGGAAAAAAACAAGGGAAGCAATTTTGGGCGTAGTTCCAATGACAACCAATGCCACACACGATGATTTACTAGCATATAAATACATGCTTCATCACAAGAAAAGAGACTTGCTAAGGATGTAGAGGCAAATCGATGAAAGAAAAAGGCTAGCCGACGAATCCAGCCTAAGGCGGGCACAACTAAGTTCTACCAGAGCATCAGGAAGCGTAACTGGGGGAGCATGACAAAGAAGGGGAACATCTCGATTACAGAATATCCCCGAACTCGAAAGAAACGAACTGATTCGAGACCTCGATTTATTGTTTATGTCAGTATATCAAGCATGGAATATTAAAGAAAAACAGCCTAGGCAGCAATCGTAGCCGCATAAACGTACTTACTGACAACTCAATCCGCACCCGATGATCCCTGTGCGGCTCTTCATCGCTCGGCTTTAATGAGCCTCAGCATGGTAGGAGCATCTCTGGCACAAGCAAAATAGGAAATCACGCACAACCCGACAGATGCCCACGCCATCACAGCAGCCCTCGGCAGGCAGGGCACACCCGAATGTCGTGATCACCAGTTCGGGTGCACTTCTCAGGGACCGAACCGTGAAACAGCACAAGAAACTATAACACGCAACACATGAATGACGGATCAAGGGAGGAGAGCCACAACCGAAGATACCGTAAGAACGACAGTGAAGATGACCACGAGTTATGCGGAGCCAGTTGTTTTACCCAACAGATACGTAAAACATCAGTACCCAAGGACATCAAACTCACGCATGACCGCCAAAAGTACGATGGACTATAAGAACCTGAAACTTGGCTAACAGATTACTTGGCCACCGTTAAAATATAGGGCGGATCCACAGCCACCGTGATGCAAAGCTTGCAGCTACACTTAACCGGTGTCGCATGGTCATGGCTTAGACTACTACGCGAAGATTCAATCAGTAGCTAGAATGATCTTGAAGATAAATTCACCTGATACTTCCACTCCACATTCAAATGACCCGCATCTCTGGAGCAATTATGTGCGTGCAAACAAAAACATGGAGAATCAATAAGAGCCTTCATTCAGGGATGGAACATTATCAAGAAATCAGCCGAAGTCATATCCGACGAAAGGGACATCGACGCCTTCAATGATGGCCTCCGCTGTTGATAGATCATAGAAGATCTAGGACAGGGCAAACCCAAAACAATCTCATAGCTAATTGACATCGCCAATCATTGGGATGATGGAGAGAATGCGGTACATAACAAATGAACACGCTCAACCAAAGAAGACAGGGATAAATGCAGGAATGACAAAATACGGAGGGACAACGATGGACACACAGGACCAAGCTATGTTGCAGCCAGTTTCTCGGGAGCAGGCAATCATAGGAATGATGATTACAATAGTGGGCACCACAATAGCAGAGACGACATCGGAGGAGGCCAATCAATGCAGCGATATCAGCCAAGAGACCGAGACCACCGATGTCCAGAATGCAAATGCTAGAAAGACCCTGTAATCAATGCAGCGGACAAAAGATGATCCAATCATCTCATGAAAGACTGTTGAACATTCTTGAAGATGCAAGAGTTGTGCAACGCAAAGGCAACCTAAGCAGCAAACCAAGGATACGCCACTACGTCTGACACATTAGCCATCGGAGCACCACCACCGCTGGTACACCAGCCATCAGGACAACCACAAAACACAACAGATCAAGGTAGTGAATACCCTAGGTCAAAGGGAGAAATGTCAATGATTCAGAAAGGGTGCCCATCCAACATGATCCAGAAGCTAATGGCAAGACAAGTCAACATGGCAGAGATGGCTCCACCAGCCACACTAGAGTATCTTCATTGGTCAGAACAGGAAATCACCTTCAGTAGAGCTAATCACCCACTTCGAGTACCACGACCGGGTCATTCAGCCTTGTTAGTTGAAGTGAAAGTAGGAGGATTCGACATGAGCAAAGTTTTCATGGATGTAGGAAGTAGCATAAATTTGATCTATGCCAAAACACTAAGAGCAATGAACTACTCTTTGACAAATCTAGCACCAACAGAAACATCCTTCCACGTCATAGTACTAGGTAAAGCCGAAATTCCCTTAGGTAAAAAATTTCTTAGCATTCTTTTTGGATCCAAAGAAAATTTTATGCGAGAAAAGCTCAAGTTCAAAGTCATGGACTGACCATCACAATATCACGCGATCCTGGTACGCCCAGCTTTTGCACGGTTCATGACAGTCCCTCATTATGCATATCTAGTTATGAAAATGCCAGCGTCGAAGGGAATCATAACAGTAAAGGGAAGCTTCACACGATCCGACAATTGCAATCGGGAGTTCAACAAAATCCCTGAATATTTTGGGACGGCAACCGAGTCTGAGTAGCTAAAAAATTCAGCAACCGCAGCACCTCTAGCAATAGCGCGTGCCAATCCCGATCAAGCTTTTGACATCGCGAAAGCTACAAAGGAAGTACAGATCCACCCTACCAACCTGAAGAAAACGACATTTGTGGCCTCCAATCTTGGTCCCGCATAGAAAAGCGCGCTCATCGAGTTCCTATGTGAGCACTAGGAGATCTTCGCATAGCTACCTTCTGACATGCTAGGAATTCCCAAGGAACTCGCTTAGCGTGCATTAAATTTGGATCCAAAGGCAAAGCCAGTAAAACAGTCGCTTCGCCGCTTCATAGAGCCAAAACGTAAGGCCATTGGAAAGGATCTCAATCGCCTCACTGACACCGAATTTATTAGGGAGTTAAAGAAAGCAGAGTGGGTCGCAAACCTAGTATGCATCCCAAAGAAAAATACAAAAGAGTTGCAAATGTGCATTGACTTCACCGCGCTGAACAAACATTGTCTAAAGGATCACTTCCCACTGCCACGAATCAATCAAATAATCGATGCAACCATGCGGTGCAAACGTCTTTCCTTCCTGGACGCGTATTCACGATACCAAAAAATACGGATGAAGGAGGAAGATCAGGAGAAAACATCATTTATCACGCCCTATGGCATATTCTGCTATACAATGATGCCTTTTGTCCTGAAAAACGCAGGGGCAACATACCAACGAATGATGCAGAATTTCCTAGGAAACCAAATCGGCACAAACATACAAATATATATTGATGATGTTATAGTTACAACAAATCAAGGGTCTTCGCTTATCAAAGATCTCCAAGAAACATTTGAGAACCTCGACAAATGTTGCATCAAACTCAAGCCAACAAAATGCTCCTTTGGAGTCCCAGTAGGGCAACTCCACGGGTACCTTGGATCAGCAAGAGGAATTGAAGCCAATCCCAAGAAAATATAGGCGATTCTAACAATGAAAAAACCAACGAATCTTTGGGGCGTGCAGTAGCTGGCTAGACGAGTTGCAGCACTCAGCATCTTTATTGCCCGGTTAGGAGAAAAAGTAGTACCATTCTATGACCTCTTGAGGAAATCAGATAAATTTGAGTGGACGGAAGAAGCTCAACGTGCCTTTTAAGATCTCAAAAGGACACTTTCGACATCGCCTGTCGTCATGTCTCCATGCGAGAAAGAGCCATTACTTCTTTACATCGCCACCACAAATCAAGTGGTCAACACGGTTCTGGTCGTGGAATGACCCAAGGAAGGGAAAATGCATGGTGTTCTGAGGCTGGTTTATTTCTTGAGTGAGGTCCTCTCTCCATCCAAACAAAGGTATCCACATTATCAGAAAGTAGCATGTGGAGTGTTCATGAAAACACGGGAGTTACGGCATTATTTTTCGAAACACCCGATCATATTGGTCAACGAAGCGCCTTTGTCCAATATCCTCAATAATCTAGAGGCAACTAGACGTGAATCTCTATGGGGCATTGAGATTTCCCCTCGAGATATCACGTACAAGACACGTAAAGCAATTAAAGCACAAGTTTTGCCTGATTTTATTACTGAATGGACTGAATTAAATTGCGTGGGCCCACCTGACCTTTCTAGTGCATGGACAATGTACTTTGAGGATCGAAAAGAACGGAAGGAGAAGGGGCATGAGTCATACTAGTATCACCACAAGGCGATAAAATGCGATATATACTCCGAATGAGGTTCGCAAACGCGTCCAATAATGAAGCTGAGTACGAGGCCTTGTTGCATGGTATGCGTATGGCTAAAGCTTGCGGTGCAACTCGCCTCAAAATATTTGGTGACTGCAATCGTGTAGCATAGTAAGAAATGAACAATTGTGATGCTATCAATGATAACATGATAGCCTACCGTGATTTGTATAGTATTATGGAGGCTTCATTTGACGGATGCGCCGTATCGCACATAGGAAGAGCAAGCAATGAAGAAGCCGACAATCTACCAAACATCGATTCCTTATGACTCCCAGTGCCATACGTGATTTTTTTACAGGAGATAACTGAGCGTTCTATCAAGGACAAGAGAGTTTCTGAGGTCATAGCGCCAAAGGAAGGAAAAAAGATTAAGCCGCGAAAGGACTCAGGGGCTCCACTAGCTAGCACAAATACAGAGAAAGTATCAAAGAAGAACTGGAAGTTGATGAGGTCATGATAATAGAACCTACATGGATGCAGCCATACATAGCATATATGACTAAGGGAGAGCTACCCGAAGATGTGACAGAAGCCCGGCAAATCACTTGAAGATTAAAAGCATTCAGAATCATCAAAGGAGAGTTATACAAAAGAAGTATTTTGGGTGTGCTACAATGATGTGTCACACCCGACGAAGGAAAAATTATATTCAAAGATATACATGAAGGAGTATGCGACCATCACGCTAGTAGTCGAGCAATCATAGCCAAAGCATTCAGGGAAGGATTCTATTGGTTCACAGTAGTACAAGACGCAAATGATATAGTGAGAACATGCAAGGAATGTCAATGATTCGCCACAAAGTCTGGTGCACCTGCCGCTGAGTTAAAACCCATACCTCTCGCTTGGCCTTTCGATCTGTGGGGACTCGATATGGTGGGTAACCTTCACAAATCATCTCCAAGAGGACACGTCTTTCTGCTAGTAGTAGTCGACAAATTTACTAAATGGATTAAAGCAATACCTATCACCAGTCAGGATGGCACTTCCGCTGTGAATTTTATCAAATCCATAGTATTTCGGTTTGGCGTGGCAAACAACATCATCATGGATAATAGAACTAATTTTACCTCCAATGAGTTTAAGGAATACTGTGAGGAGATGGGTATCAAAGTAAGCTACACCTCAGTAGCCCACCTACAAACCAATGGGGAAGTGGAGAAAGCCAATGACCTAGTAACTCTTGGCCTGAAGAAGAGATTACTAGCACCACTAGACAGAGAAAAAGGAGCATGGGTTGATGAGTTACCATCTGTTTTGTGGAGTTTGTGTACTACTCCAAATATCTCAACACAAGAAACACCTTTCTTTCTAGTCCACAGTGCGGAAGCCATCCTTCCAGTCGAAGTATCCCACGAATCTCCACGAGTAGCTGCATATGAGGAAGATGCATCAAGAGAAGCACTTGAAGATGATGTTGATGCATTTGATGAAGCCCGAGACACCGCCCTACAAAGAGCTACTATATATCAGCAAAAGTTGCACAACTACCACAGTCGACGGCTGTGTCCTAGGTCCTTAGTTGTAGGGGACCTAGTTCTTTGCCTCAAACAAGACGGTCATCATAAATTGGAGTCGTCTTGGGAAGGACCTTACATTGTTATAGAAGTTATTCCTGGAGGAGAATATCGGCTACAAGACAAGAAGACAGGGGTCAAATACTCCAATTTGTGGAATGTCACACAACTACGATGCTTTTACCCTTAAGAATTTATATTTTTCTCGTAAATAGTAATTACAATAAGGCCTATGGCTCGGCTTATTAGCCAGAATATTTCGGCCAATGGCCAGACGGCAATCCGCCAAATAATGTATCGTTGGCTTTGGCATATGAATAAAGGATAAGTTCTTCATACTCTGAGCCTTTATTATATATCCTTTTCGCCATCAAAACATGGATCTAAATTTCTATATAAACATTTTTCTGATAAAACTAACAACAATTATGAGCCTATGTCCAGATACAGGCATTCAAACATAGCCTTGGGGGCTACTCCCATCGAGAGCACTGGCGTGCACCCGATACAAAGTTATGCATAAAAAATCAAGACAGTCGATACCTAAACCTATGAATTTTACTTTATTGTATCCTTAAAAGGTTACTCCCATTAGGAGATTTTATAAATTATTAAAAAAAAGTCTGATAAAATTTCAGAAATTCCAGTAGCCAAACATGGCAGCCGACAAAAGTCTATACAAAAATCTCGGATCGCACCTGACGCGATAAAACTTTGAATGTCGTGTCCAAGACATGAAGGTAAGACCCCGGGATTTGTCATGTGTGGCCTGGTAATCACAAATGAATGTGCTCTGTAGTAAAATATTTGTATCAATGATATGATGAAAAATCATGATGGACACATTGGGTACCTTATAAATTAGAACTGGAATTCAGTATTCGAGAAGACCTCAACGGATCGAACTCAATTACGCTAGTAATAATTCTGAGTTCAAGCCTAGGGACTTGAATTTAATGTAGGTCAACATTGTTTTTTCCCCAGAGCAATTAACTGATTCCTGATCCATCGGAAGCTTCAGGCTTGTTGTACTAAATACCTACAAACACTAAAAACAATAGAAACAATGCAAAGAAAGGAAAGAACTAAAAATATCTTTGAGACTCAACCAGAATCTATGGTTTTGGTAGAGTCTCGGGGGTTACTAACACAGGTACGATTACTCGGATGCTTATGATCCACTACCCTGGCTGCATAAAATCTAATGGCCCATGAAGATTCAAGATGATGGCCCAAATAAGCAACCGATAAAAGCCTTTATTGTATTAGGAAAGGAAATATGAGCCGACGTTGTGTTGGTATTGTAATCATACATAAGTAACCTATCCCTATACGGATTTGGGACCCAACCTATTATATATAGCATGGGAGAAGCCTATGAGGAGGTACCGGAAAACCCCCAAGCAATCTAGAATAGTGTTATTCATCAAGTAATCAGGCGACTTCAACTCTCTTGTTTTCCTGACATCCAATGAAATCCCCAACATTCTCTTTTCTGCAAAATCCTAAGTCCATCACCATGGGCATTGCTGAGGTTACCCCTCGTCAGTGGGATATTCAGAGTCTCTCAATTAGGGCACTTGGTAGCTTGACAGAGCAATCACAATAGTTGTGGGCTTTAGGGTAAGGAGGGTTGTCAGAAAATCCAATAGGAATCATATATAGATCTGATTGGCAAGGTGTTTCCTACTTGGAAGGTTCTCTGGCTAGCAATGACTCAAAGGCCCACTAGTCGGATCACTAACCGAGATCCTGAATCATTATCGACTGTCAGAGGGATATCAGTCTTAGTGGGAGTGTGCACGATTAATGAGTTTAATCCGCCTTCTCTTGTTATAGATATATTGTATTCTGTGTTTTGTATCTTTCGTTCGTAGATGGCACCCACTAGCACCATTCAAATTTCTAGTTTTGTATTGCATACGATCCTTTAGAAGGACAAGCTAAATGGAACAAACTTTACCAACTGGTATCGTAACTTGAGAATCATTCTCAAGCAAGAGAAGAAGGAACATGTCCTGGACAATCCGATTCTAGATGAGCCGGGAAATGATGAGCCTAATGATGTAAGAACTGCCTTTCACCGGGCTCAGCATGAGTCGACGGAAGTCAGCTGCCTAATGCTTGGTCACATTGAGCCAAAACTGGAGCAGCAGTTCGAGAATGTTGAGCCATACGATATGATCGTTGCCCGCAAGAGCATGATTGAGACACAAGCTAGGACGGAGAGGTACAATGTCTCCACATCCTTGCACGGGTGCAAGCTGAAAGATGGACATCCACTAAGACTGCACATGATCAAGATGGTCAGATATGTGCAGTCCTTGGATCGTTTCATTTTTCCCTTGAGTGAAGATTTCGCTACCGACATTCTCCTGAATCCTCTTCCAAGTGCTTATGGTCCGTACATTTCGAACTACCATATGAATGGTATGGATAAGAAACTAGCAGAACTTCAAAGGATGCTCAAGACAGTAAAGGACAACATCAAGAGAGGTGGAACCAGTCAAGTGTTGATGGTGCAGAATGCTTCAAATATCAAGAAGAAATCTTGGTCTAAGAAAGCCAAGCCAAAGGGAGACAACATGATGGATCCATGTCCCAGCATTGACTCAGTGACTGACAAGCCAGCAAAACCTCCGGGTACAGTATGCTTTTACTGTAGGGCAGTGGGTCACTGGAAGAGGAACCGCGACAACTACAAGCCAGATAAAGCCAGGAGTGGAAGTATGACTTCCGATTCAAGTACACTTGTTGTGAACATTATATACATTTATCTTGCTGACTCTCCTAGCAATACTTGGGTATACGATACCGGATTGGATGTTCATGTGTGCAACTCGATGTAGTGACTGGTGTAATGCCCCAACATTTAGGGCTATAGAAGAGACTTAGTGCATTTGCATTCATGCATAAGAAAATTTGGGGTAAATTTTTCGCAAACTAAAAACCTGGAGAGATCAGAGTTTCTTTCACTACTTTGATTTAGGATTTAGCAAATTATAGTGATTGTTATAAATTTTGACATGATCTCTAGGAATTATAATGATTTTGTGTGAATAATTTGAATTCATATTTAAATTTGAATCACTTTTGAAAAGATTTAAAAATTAGAACTATTTAAGATTTGATTGTTTAAAAAAATGTTTATAAATAGAAAGTATCAATTCTTGAATATATATTAAATATTATACATGAAGGAAAGAGATGACTATAATTAAAAAGAAGAAGAATTAAATAAGAAAGTTTATTTCTTATTCTTTCCTTTACTCGAAAACATTAATTCAAACATAAATGAATAAATAACATATTACATTACAGAAACAATTATAATGAATGGAAATAAAAGCTTTATTGAATAAACCATATATAATACATTGTTCTTACAAAAAGAAAAGGAAGAAGATTACAAAAGTAAAAAGGAAAGATACTAAACTAAATCCTATACTAAAACTTCTTAATCTTCATCACACGATCTTGTACATGTAAAAAAATAAAGAAAACAAGGTCAACAGAAAAGGTTAGTGTTAATAGTGCTCTCAGATATGAATATTGAGATGCATTGTTTTAAATGCATCATCGAGAAAATTAAAATAAGAAGGGATAAATTTCACCAATTTAGAAAAGGGTAAGAAGTAAAACAGTAACACCTAGCAAAAGATCCAGTTTTTACTTGATTTGCTCAATAGGTAAAGCCAAACAGTCAAGTAGCTTACACATCACATGTGTTTTGTGTGATGTCAACAGTAGGTGAGAGGAGGAGTGAACCAAGTCATAGCTCGCACATAGCAAAGGAGGATTATCTCACCAGTCCATAGCCACAACCACGTATCAATCTCAAGAACACACAAGGAACCACATAGTATTTCCCAGCCAGATTTCCATCATCCCAACTAATAGAACATCACATAAAACCACCAGAGAACCATACAAGATGGTTACCTAATGGAGGGCTGGCTTAGGAAGATATCAAGGTCACACAAGAGCAAGGAGAAACAGAACCAGTAGAAGTTGGTTCCAGGAGGTGCAGAGCAAGGCCAAGGAGAAGTAACAATCAACAACATCAATCATCAGGGGAGTAGGCAATAGAAGCACAAGGCTATAGCTACCACAATCTACTCCATATCCTAGGATAAATTCCAAACCCTTTGATCCAACACTTAATCATGTACATGTACATTGGATGGGTGATGGAGAGGTATCCTTAGTGGTTATGCAGTTGGCATAATAGGTATATCATAGGATATCTAATAAACAAGAAGCAAAGCTAGTATTTGTTCTTGTTAATATAAAAGCATGATCTGTTCTTCCAAAGTTCTTCTCGGAAATAAACCCAAGTGGGGTGTATATTCATCACTGAAGAGGTTTAAAAATCAAGTATAAATCTCTAGGAACCCAACAAGGTCTCGGACCTAGCATCATTGACCAAGTGGTCTATTATCTAGTTCACATTAGATAACAGTAGAAGCAAGTCATGAACTACTACAGGGCACATTCCCAGGAATGGTAACACCTCTATAGCAATTCAATCCTTTTATATGTCCAGACATGATTTAACCAACATGGATATTTCATCAAGAAATACTGAAATAACCTTCCTAAATCATCTGAGGAATCATCCATTTAAATTATCTATCACAGGTTAGATACTGCAAGGAAACTTAACTGAATGAAAGAACCATTGTTTCCATCCATGGTTCATAAACATCAAATCCATATCATCATTCTAGTTCAGGAGATATAACTCATTAATTTCATTCGGTAAATGAGGACTTGTAATAATATCATCGGGATATTATCAACACTAGGCCATATTCACTATATCCTACTGAATAATTACCACTAACAGGAGTAATACCAGAGCCACTAGTGCTAAAGGATTCATTCCAGAAGATCTCTAGCTAAGGAATATCATCATCAGTAACATAGTAAACACATGCATTCACAAGATATGGGCCAGTAGACAAGTAACCCTAATCAGTAATTTTACTGAAGCACATCAGACCTGAACAAGATCAAAGTTTAGAAGTAAATGTAGCACTAGAGTTCATCATTTCTAGATCAATGAAGCCACAATCCACAGGTAGTATTGACCAACAAGGTAACCCTAGAATAGACCATAGTACTCTCTGGAAGGAATCCATGTCCACAGGGATGGATTCTAGGAGGAATAAATAGAGGAAGAGGTAGACCACCACTTACCCGAGGTCCTCGCTAAAGTTTGAAGAGTAAGTAGTGGCCGATGTTGAGGAAGAACACGATGGATCGGGGAGCACCTAGAGGGCACTGTAAACCGCGCCAAGCCGCGTTCATGGCGGCTACAACAAGGAAGGGGGCACCATATCGTCACCAAGGCACCGAGGAGACGCCAGCAGGGCGTCAGCATATCGCGTCTCCAGCAAGGGCGAAACCCTAGGCGCAGAGTAGGGGACAACACGGTCGAAGGAGGCCACAAACGATGACCTGAAGAGGATAGAATGATGCATCGTCATTGACTTCATCACCATACACCACAGTGGTGGCCGGGAAGGTTAGAGATGGCCGAAATCAAGCGGTGATGGCGAGGCGGCTCTCAGTCGCTAGAGAGAGGAAAGAGCGGGTGAGGTTGAACGAGAGAGAGCACACTGGGCCGGTGGGTCGGTCCAGTAGCGACTAGGTGGGTTTAACCCAGACCCGTTGGGTTGGGCTGGGCCAACCCAATGGGCCAGGCCCAGGTTTTAATGAAATGGAACCCTAATTTATTTAGTAAAAGACCAAAACATCCCTTTGACGAAATGAGCTCTAGAAAAATAAATAAAAATCCTAAAAATAAATGTAATATTTTTAAATGATCACAAAAATATAATCTACCTAGGAAAAATCCTAAATTATAAAATATATTTTAAGTTGATAAATTTAAAAAGAATAATTTAGAACATCTATTATTTCAAGTAGTTTCCTAAAAATTAAAGATAATACGTAAAAATAAGTAAATTCACTTTCATGATTCTAAATAAATATTAAATATAAGAAAAATACTAGTTTGGATTTTATCCAAGAACACTAAATTATACTTCCTCCGTTTCAAAATATAAGATGTTTTAGCTTTGTGAAAGGAGTGTATCCACACATATTTTAGTGTCTAGGTTCATTTCAAACCTAGATGAACCTAAACACTAAAAGTGGTCTAGATACACTTCATTCACAAAGGTAAAACATCTTATATTTTGAAACGGAGGGAGCATATTTCTAAAATACTTAGTCCTTGAAGGAATTTTCTAAGAATAAAAATAATATATTAAAAACGAATAAAAATCATTTTTTAATTTCTAAACTAATAATTAATGGAAGGAAAATATTAGTTTATATTTTAAACTAAGAGAATTAATTTGTATATTTGAAATATTCATTCCTTCATTGAATTTTATGAAAATTAGGATGAGACTTAAAAATAAGTAAACATCATTTTTAAGATCTTTACTAGGTTTACTTTAAAAAGGTTTTCAGATTAAAAAGTAACATAATAAACTTATAACCTAATAAAATATTTTAATATTGAATAATCCATTAAATTTAAGTGTTAAACCAAAAACCATAATCAAGAACTTTAATAAAGCATAAGTATAAATTATTAATTATTCTGTACTCCTTTAGAGTCTTAAATCAATTATAACTAATAACTTCAAATTAACCTTTAGCATCATTCACTTACATTGATAGTGAATGATATCATATCTCAGACCTTACCTAAAACGACTTTAGAGTTTAATAGAAATTCAACAAACCGTATAATGAGATCATCGTATCTCATAATTAGCTTGAACTCTATAATCTACTTAGCATCGATTTTCTAAGTTTAGATTCAGAGAGTTATACTCAATACCTATACAAATCTGTCTTCGATCATATTGAAGAGGTTCTTAAAATTGACCACGATATAAAAATAGTACATTCCAATCCAAGTTATCTTTTATAGCTAACTTTGGTTTATTACTTAACCAACCAGAAGAACATTAACTTAAGATTGTTAAGCGATCCAAATAGCCATTAAGTGTAATCTAAGAACACCACAAATTACTTAATTTGATATAATAAGTATTTACATCAAAAGTTATTCATTTTTCCACTTCAAACAAAATCTTTAATCAACCTGCTAACAACCACCCACTTGAATTATAATACCCTTACAGGTCTTTCTCAACCAACATCTTCTAACAACTTTCGTTGTACTTTACTTTCATCACTTGTCAACTACTCTTAGAAGCTTCATAAGAATTTACTTGAAAGTAAAACTAGATTATAACACAAATCTTTCATAAATCACCAATCTCAATCCATACTTGGGGATTTACTTTGGGACTTATACAAAAACACATATCATTACCTATGCATAATATTTCTTCTTTAAGCATTAGTCCTTACTAGACAAATGATGTTGTTTTCAGATATTGGAGTTTGTACCGACTAGAAGATCCGGACTACATAATATTGTAGTTAAAAAGGCAAGTTCACACTTTCTCATGTCCTTTGATTATTTTCTATCAAGTATTTTCAAACTACTGTGTCGTCACCTGCATTTCAAAAAGGTCAGAAAATACTATTTTGATAATAATGTAATCTATTGGTTACTAATCTAGGGGATTCTAGCGTTGTATATCACGCGTTAACCATGAGATCTACAATGGCTCTGGGGAAGTCAGATGGATCTTCTTCCACTCACACGTCAATGGATAACTAGATCGTGGCTATAATTCCTCTA
The DNA here is from genome assembly GCA_910589775.1 of Avena eriantha. Classification (NCBI taxonomy): domain Eukaryota; kingdom Viridiplantae; phylum Streptophyta; class Magnoliopsida; order Poales; family Poaceae; genus Avena; species Avena eriantha. The sequence goes on from OU342746.1 coordinate 11,957,079, forward strand.
TGAGGGTTGGAGGCATATGGGTGGGATGCCTTAACATCGCACGACTTCTGGTATCTATGAGGGTTGTGTGTCTTACGATGTAATTGGAAACAAGATTTATGTTGGGTCTAGTGTGCAATCCGACTAGCATGCGGGGTTGCACAGAAGGGCAGTGATTAGCTTGGATCTTAGGTTGGGCCTCAAACTAAGGAAGTTTGAACGGGGACATACTCCCGGCTGTGCAACAAAGCTTAAGGTCTCTTGTGGATAAAGTAGAGCACCTCTACAGAGTGTAAGAACGATGACATGTTACTCCCTATTCTGGGAAGGAGCTATGAATGCTGCAGGAAAGGAACTCTACGAAAGTTCTAGTAAACCTGTGAAGGCCGACGGACATAGCTTTTCAGAATAAAAGCAACCTTTGAACAAATGTTTATGAAAACCTGCATAACCTATGACCTTTTGGTATGTGGTTGTAGTTAGTGCATCAAACACTCCTTTTTAGTGAACTTGCTGAGTACGCTCGTACTCAACCATACCTTCTTAACCCTTGCTAGATTTAGGAGCATTCAATGGTGAACCTAGGAGGTGAAACACCTCGAAGAATTGAAGATATCCAATGGAGATCAACGGGGTCAACGTATACATCCGAAAATCTAGAAGTCAAGATTAAGCGTAACATATAAATAATCTTAGAAACCAGAACCAACTTGTGTAGAGCATTGCTATAACAGCAATCGCAAGCAATAGTTAAATAGTAGTAGTATTTCTAGAATCGACTTCAAGTTGCTATTTTTGGTTCTCTTTTGTAAATTGTAATCCTCGTTATGTCGAAGAAGTTCTTGGATCTTCTGTAATGTGATATATATGATATAAAGACATGTTTTGGACCTGCGATGTGTCTGTTGTGCCATTCTGTGGGATGTAATACTGGTGAACAGTGTTCATTGGTGTCATGTTAATGACTATAGTGTACTACATCATGAAGTGGTATGCTGGGTCACCGCAACTGGTAAGGCATATGAGCGTGGAGAGAGGGGAGATTAACATCAGAGTCGGAAACAAGGTAAGAGTTGCTGTGTTAACCATAGGGACGATGCAACTCCAGTTACCGTCAGGATTTGTACTAGAACTAAATAAGTGTTATTATGTTCCTGTACTAAGTGAAATATCATTTCCGCCTCATGTTTGAGGGAGCAGGGTTATGAATCAAGTATTAAGAACAATAGTTGTTCCTTTTATTTGAATAATGTGTTTCATGGATATGCATATGTCCAATCTGGACTTTTTGTGCTTGATCTTGAATGTAAATCTGTATATAACTTGAATGCTAAAAGGTTGAAGCCAAATGATCTTAGTTCTACTTATTTATGGCATTATCGCCTTGGTTATAATTGTTGGAAGCGCGTGCAGAAGCTCCATGGTGATGGACTCCTGGATTCGTCCGGCTTGGAGCCATTCGAAACATGCGAATCCTATTTGCTGGGTAAGATGACCAAGACACCTTTCTCAAACAGTTGCGAGAGGGCATCCGACTTGCTGGAACTGATACCTAGTGATGTATGCGATCGAATGAGCATGACAACCCGTGGTGGTTATGAGTATTTTTTCATGTTCACGGATGATCTCAGTAGATATGGTTATGTCCACCTGATGAAATCTAAGTCGGAGACCATTGAAAACTTCAAAGAGTTTCAGAGTGAAGTGCAAAACCAAATTGGCAAGAATATTATGTTTCTGCGATCAGATCGTGGAGGCGAATATATGAGCTTGATGACCATCTCAAGAGCTGTGGAATAGTTCCACGGCTCACCCCACCGGGAACACCTCACAGCAATGGTGTGTCGAAAAGGCAGAACCGAATCTTGTTAGACATGGTGAGGTCGATGATGAGTAAGACGGATCTACCTTTATAATTATCGGTTTTTGCCTAGGCACAACAGTGATAACACTAAACAAAGTACCATCTAAATCAGTAGAAAATACACCACATGAGATGTGGCGGGCAAGAAGCTGGCCTTGGCTTTTCGTAAGATTTGGGGATGTGAAGCTTTTGTCAAGAGATTACAATCCGACAAGCTCAGTCCCAAGTCAGATAAGGTAGTTTTTGTAGGCTACCCTAAGAAAACTTTGGGTTACTATTTATACAACCGAAAAGAGGGCAAAGTGTTTGTCGCTCAAAACGGGGTCTTTGTGGAGAAAGAGTTTCTCAGCCAGAATATTATGGGAATAGGGCACATCTCGAAGAAATTCGGGATTCAGTGATTTAGGACATGTCGACAACCTTGGAGGTTGAGACGGACATTGTGCCTAAGCCGATAAATGTGCATTAGCCACAAATATCAGCAAGACTACGTGGAGACGTACTTATGCTAGATGGCGATGAGCCGAGTACCTATCAGTATGCGATTGGAAGTACTAATTCGGAGTCATGGATTGGAGCCATGAGATTGGAGTTAAAGTCCATGGATGAAAATCAAGTTTGGAACTTGGTTGATCTACGAGATGGTGCAAGATCCATCAAGAGCAAATTGGTCTCTAAGAGGAAAACTGACCAAGATGGAAATATTTCTATCTATAAAGCACTGATTGTTGCGAAATGGTTCTGACAAGTTCAAGGAGTTGACTATGACGAGACTTTCTTGCCAGTAGCGATGCTTAAGTCGGTGAGGATCATGTTAGCACTAGCTGTATATTTCCTTTGGGAGATATGGCAGATAGATGTCAAATTGGCTTTCCTTAACGACAATTTAACCGAGGACTATATGATACATCCCGAGAGTTTTGTCGATCTGGCTAGTCATAATAAAGTTTGCAAACTTTGGAAATCGATCTATGGATTGAAGCAAGCAAGTCGAAGTTGGAACATTCGTTTTGATGAAGTGGTCAAATCATTGGGCTTCTTCAAAAGCAAACAAGATTCATGTGTATATAGGAAATTTAATGAAACCTCAGTTGTTTTTCTTCTACTATATGTAGAAGACATATTGATAGTTGGAAACAACGTTCCAATGTTGCAAGAAACTAAGGATTATTTGGAAAGGTGTTTCCAAATGAAGTACTTGGATGAGGCGGCATTTATATTGGGAATTAAGATATAAAGAGATAGATCCTAGAGACTCATAGGTTTGAGTCAGATTACATATCTAGATACGATATTGAAGAAGTTCAATATGGACTTGGCTAAGAACGGGTTCATACTGATGGCGCATGGAATCTGACTTGGTAAGACTCAATGCCCAGTGTCGGCTGATGAGCGAAGTCGGATGGAGAGGATCCCTTATGCTTTGATAGTAGGATCAATCATGTATGCGATGATATGTACTAGAACGGATATTTCCTAGGCTCTAGGTGTAACGAGCAGATATTAGTCGGATCCTGGCAAGAGCCACTGGACAGCTGTAAAGAATATATTTGAGTACTTGAGACATACTCAAGATGAGTTCCTAGTCTATGTGTTGGGGGGATACCCCCGGGTAGGGTAACGTCGGGGTATAAAGGCCGAGTTATCCGAGGTATGGCACGGTTAAATCAAGTGCTGACCGGGTCACCTCAAGGCAGGCCGAACCACGGAGTGACCCGTTCCATGGAATATCTCCCTAGCCTTAGCCCGGCCGACAAAAAATACATGCCGGCCATGTTTGTCTGTCTATTATGCAGGTACCCTCATAGCCGAATTAGCCAAGTGCTAGCTGGACTATCATATGGATTCCAAGAGAATGAAAGAATGTCCCGTTGCTCAAAAGGTGGCTTTTCTAGCTGTAGCGTGAGCTAAGCAAAGCAAAGAGGAGGACCAGCGGGTCATGGGCGACCAAGATGACGCGGGCGATGTCGGATGACGTAGCCTGTGTCTGGTGACACTTAAAGGCAAAGATCACATCGTGGGTTACATCCACAGCCCGGACGAGCCGTTAAATGGAATAAAGAATCATCTAGCTTTAGTTGAGGAGCATATTCGTGGAATATGCTGCCACATGTGCCCTAACTTTGTAAACCGGGCTCTCCTATATAAGGAGCACCGGGGCCTCCATAGAGAGGGGTCGATCATTTTCCTAAGCTAGAACTCTAGAGTTTGGTTGTGGGTAGTAAGATACATAGTCTCCTTCTCACGAACATCTCGAGGAGCACTTGAAATCACCATTGATAGAGAATTTACAAGAACATTTGTGCGTGGAATCACCCCGATCTCCCTCCCTGGATTCCCCTAACACACATTGGCCCCATCTTTAGCCTATCCATGGCATTTGCCGTGCCACTACCATGACAGTTGGCACCCACCGTGGGGCTAGAGGTGGTAGCAGGGGTGAAAATCCAGACATGAAGCATCTCCAACACCGGCGAGCGTGTCGTCTCCAGCCTAGTTTAGCGCTTCGGAGCGCTGGATTACGTCAGCGATAATGCAGGGAGTTTTGGCCGGCGCCCGCACCGCACAATGGCGTATTCATCAATCGTGGCACGCACAAGATCTACGTCGGCATGGACGAGTCCTGCGTTGATCCGTGGCACGTCATCGAGGGAGGCAAACCGATCCTCAGCACAGCTCGCGGCGTGCGTATTACTTGCCCCGCTAGCAGTGTTGAGGTTATGATGGCCGCGCCATACGCGGGAGCAAGGAAGGATCCGGCGCTAGAGCCGGAGGTCACGCCAAAGTAGGCAAGGTCTAGGTTTCCCCCACTAGAAAGGCCAGAGAATGTGCTCCAGCAAGCAATAGATATCCTGGCAACACCAATAGCACCTATGGTAGATCCGGCTCAGGCGCAAGCCGAGTTAGAGGAAACTAGGCAGAAAATGTTAGTCGGGCAAAGAAAGTAGCAGAGTAACAGCAGTCCTTGAAAATCACTTTGAGGGAATATGCAAAAGCAAACCGCTTAGATGGAGCGAGAATCCGAGGTAGAAACCTGATTACTGAGATTGACAAGGAATACGAGCCTAGGCCGGGTCAGACAGCCACGATTGTAACAGGAGGGCTGGAGAGGTACAGTACCCTGGCAAAGAACCTTAGGGCAGCAAATGCGGCTGCATGCGAGTTAGAAGGTTTATCCGGAGAGGCCTGGAAAAGGCAACAGGAGAGGGTGAACCACTTGCTGAGGGTTGCTGCCTAGCAAAATGAAGAAATGAACAAGGCAAACCCGGCACCACCAAGAGCATCACAGGTGGTTCATTCGGCTAGAAATAACCCGACCAAGTCCGGCGCAGCCGCATCATCTCCAGGTCAAAACCCCAGGAGAGAGGAGGTGGTAAACTCCGGGAGAAGAGACAAACAAATGGTTCCTTATGACCCGATAAGAGCTGGAAAGGCAAAGCGGTGCAAGTAGACAAAGATCATCACAGTACCAGCCGAGGTGAGGCTGGCCGAGGTAACCGCGACCAAGGCAATGCCGGTCAACGGAATGCTGCCAACAGAAATGCCGGACAGCATGATCCGGCGAGAGCAGGGCAAATTGCACCTCGGCAGGAGAGAAGTACGGGTTAAGCAGCACAACAGCAAAACGCTTGTTCGGATCCAGAGAGGTATAATGATGGTTATTCGGCAATGGTTAATGACGGATACCCTAGACCGGAGCACCATGTAATTGGGTCAAGACTAGGAAGCAGAAACTTGCAGCCAGATGATGCAAGGCTGAAGTTGGACAGAATTTATAGGTCAGAGTTGGTCGAGGTACAAGGTCCTCTTGGTCCGGCATGCTTTGGGCCCCGGATCATGAGGGAGCCGCCAGTACCGAACTTTCAGTTGGCCAAAGGAACACGAACCTATGATGGTAGCACCAGACCTGAGGATTGGCTCATTGATTACGCAACAGCAGTCAAAATCGCAAGTAGAAATTTGAGATGGGCAGTGAGGTACGTGCCGCAAATGTTGGAGGGGCCAACAAGGGTCTGGCTAAACAACTTGCCACCAGGAAGTGTTAACTTCTGGTTGGACTTTGAGCAATTATTCGTTAGCAACTTCTCAAGCACTTACAAGAGTCCCAACAGGCCACAGACCCTGGCGTTACGCCAGCATAGACCGAATGAGCCAGATCGAGATTTCCTGACTCGGTGGTGCAACGTGCGAAACTCATATGAAGGAGTGATCGAATCGCAAGCGATTGTGTGGTTCGCCCAAGGCTGTAGATATGGAAGTATGTTGTGGCAAAGGCTGCAACGAGATATGCCAACCACTTTGGCTGAAACAATCCGGATCACAGATTTGTATGCTTTGGGAGACCCAATTCAACCTCGGCTAATGTCAAGTGAGGCAAGCGAGGAGTATTACAACCGAGATGGATCCGGGTCATCAAGAAGAAATGACTTCCGGGGAAAGAGAAGGGATGAGCGTCCGGATTAGAGATATAACTCGTAGCAGGTGGCAGTAGTGGACCGAGATCAGCCCAATGCCGGTGCCAGGCAGCGCCAAAAAACTGGGGGACAAACTCGCAACAGAAAATGAAGGGAAAAATCCTTGGACCTCGGTGCAAAAAAGGCAATGGCAGGAGCGAAAAGATCGACCGAGGTATACGTTCGAGTCTATGCTGGATCAACCTTGCTAATTTCATACGCCAAGTACGAATAGTCCGGCGAATCATACAACCCGGCAGTGTGAGTGGATGAGGAAGCTAGGACAAGGTAGTTCGGGGAATGCTCAGGCACCTCATACCAAAGTACCTCGGAATGAAGCACCTCGGAACGAAGCACCTCGGTAGCCATTTCTCACTGCGGGGAACCAACAGCAACTTATTCTGCCCCCACCACCGCTGAGGTATGAAGATCAGGAAAGGAGGGATGTTGTGCATCTAGTGAATAACAACCAACAACAAGACCAAGGTTACCACGCAAATGAGGGACAAAACAAATACATGGAGCATCATCAAAGCTACTATGTGTTTACCACGGAAGAGACTGACCAGAAAAGCTTGCAGTGCCGGCATATGGAGGTAAATGCGGTAATGCCAGCTGTGGTAAGGTATATGCCATGGTTAGATTAGGAGATTTTGTGGAGTATCAAGGATCATCCGAAGCTCATGCCTAGCCCAGGGTCCTACGCACTAGTCCTGGATCCGACGTTCATCGGGCCACATCTTAATGTGAGGTTCTCCAAGGTGCCGATTGACAGTGAGAGTAGCATTAACATCATGTACAAGGATACCATGCACAAGTTGGTAATATCATATAACATGCTGCAAGCAACGAGGACCACCTTTCACGGCATTGTGTAGGGTATCTCTTGTGAGCCAATTGGCATGGTTAGGGTTGATGTGTTATTCGGTACGAGAGATAATTGCCGGACTGAAAATTTGGAGTTCGAAGTAGTGAATATGGAGAGCGCCTATCACACGTTACTCGGCAGGCCCGCGCTGAACAAGTTCATGGCAAGTACTCACATCAGCTACCTAAAGATGAAACTGCCCGGGCCTAGGGGAGTGATAACTGTATGCGGGGACTTCAGACGTTCAATTGAGTGCACCTCTGACAGATCTAATTTGGCCGAGTCACTCGTGATAGCTCAAGAAAAAAGGAGGATACAGGAAGTGGCGGCAATGGCTCAATCCGGGCAGCAACATATGCCAGCTCTGACCAACCCGCATGGAAGTGTGTCATTCCAAGCAACAAAGGATACAAAGAAATTGCCTATCGATGATCAGTTCTCAGAATGCACCATAACCACTGGTGCTAGGTTAAGCAGCAAATAGGAAAGCAAGCTCATCAACTTCCTCTGTGAGAATCGGGATATCTTTGCTTGGTCCACACAGGATCTGCAAGGTCTGCCAAGGGAGTTGGCCGAGCACTCTTTAAACGTAAGACCCGGTGCTAAGCCGGTGAAGCAACCTCTCCAGATTTTTGCCGAGGACAGAAGAAAAGTCATTGGGGATGAGATAGCTAGGCTCCTTGCAGCTGGGTTTGTCATGGAAGTACTCTATCCGAATTGGTTCTCTAATCCAGTGCCGGTGGAAAATAAGAAGGATGATCCGAACGTGGCCGTGGTTTGGTGCATGTGCATTGATTACACGAACCTGAATAAGGCGTGTCATAAAGATCCATTCCCACTCCCTAGAATAGATCAAGTCATAGACTCAACTGCCGGATGTGAGCTGTTATCATTCTTTGATGCGCATTCTGGTTTCCACCAGATACCCCAAAATCCGGATGATCAAACAAAGACTGCGTTTATTACCCCGTATGGGGCTTATTGCTATGGCACTATGGCGTTTGGGTTACGTAATGCTAAAGCAACATACCAAGGATGCATGCAAAAATGTTTACACGACCAAATAGGTCGAAACGTGCAAGTTTATGTGGACGATGTGGTGATAAAAACCAAGGAAAGAAATACGCTCCTTGATGACATATGTCAGACATTCGCGAACTTGAGACGGTTCCGAATGAAGCTTAACCCAGAAAAATGCACTTTTGGTAGGCCCACAGGAAAATTACTCGGTTTCCTGGTGTCCGCCGAGGTATCGAAGCTAACCCGACCTAAATCAGGGCTATAGAGAGAATGGAATTGGCAAAATGCCTTAACGATGTGCAGAAGTTCACTGGTTGCCTAGCATCGTTAAGCTGGTTCGTATGCTGGCTGGGAGAGAAGGCCTTGCCCCTCTACTAGTTAATGAAAAAGGCAGACCAATTCACATGGACGCCACAAGAGGATAGCGCGTTTCGAGAATTAAAAAGATGTTGTCCAACGCACCAATCCTAGCCGCACCACTACCCAAGGAGCCAATGTTGTTGTATGTAGCCGTGACCAACCGAGTTGTAAGTGCAGTAATTGTGGTGGAACGCGAAGAAGAAGGAAAGTCAGTGCAAAGGCCAGTGTATTATCTGAGCGAGGTATTATCTGCGTCGAAACAGAATTACCCTCACTAACAGAAGATGGCGTATGGCGTGTATATGTCGGCCAAGAAACTCAAACATTTTTTTGAGGAACATCCCATCAAGGTGATATGTGAGGCACCCATATCGGATATTATGAGTAACAAAGATGCAAGCGGGCGGATAGCAAAGTGGGCAATTGAGCTAGCCCCATATGCACCATAGTTTGACAGAAGAGATGCGACCAAATCACAGGCTGTGGTGGATTTCTTTGTGGACTGGGCCGAGATGCAATACGAACCACCTATGCCGGACTCCAATTACTGGCGGATGCACTTCGACGAATCAAAACTAAAAGAAGGACTAGGCGCCGGAGTAGTAGTTACCTCGCCCAAGAAATACCAACTAAAGTACGTCCTCCAGATCCACTTCACAGCCTCAAATAATTTCGCAGAATATGAGGCACTGGTGCATGGCCTCAAAGTGGCAAAAGAAGTGGGGATACGTCGGTTACAGTGCTTTGGCGACTTGGATTCGGTGGTACAACAAGTGTTTGGTAACTGGGATGCTTTGGATGCTAACATGTCCCTTTACAGATTCCATGTACAGAAGATAAGCAGATTTTTCGAAGGATGTGAATTCCATCACATCCCTTGGATTGAAAACGAGGCGGCCGAGACATTTTCCAAGTTGGGCTCATCTCGGCAGCCAATCCTGCCAAATGTTGCCTTGGAACATCTAAGAAAACCATCAATTACCCCATCGCCGGAATCCGAGTCTATCTATATCCCGGCTCTCTCCGGGTCAGAAGCTACGCCCATGGAAATAGATTGGAGAGGCACCTCAGCAAACCCGGAGATTGCTTCGGCAAACCCGCGGACTGCCTCTACAAACCTGGGGACTGGTCAGCCAGATCCGGCAGAAGTAATGTCGGTGGATGCGATGGAAATTGACGAGGAACCATTTCCTGTCCGGGCTATACCAGCTTGGGCCAAGCCAATATTGACTTCCTGAAAGAAGGAGTTTTGTCGGATGATGAGATACTCTCAAGGCAGATCCAGAGAAGAGCAAAAGCCTATACAATTATCAATGTTGAACTATACAAAGTAAGTGTGACCACAATACTACAACGGTGTGTTGACATGGAGGAATGACTTGACATACTCTGGGATATCCACCAAGGAGAATGTGGTCACCATGCATCTTCAAGAGCATTAGTGGAAAAAGCTTGTCGGCATGGATTCTACTGGCCAAGTGCCTTGGAGCAAGTAGAGGATTTGGTGAGGAAATGAAATGGTTGCCAGAGATACGCCACCAAAACTCACCTGCCAATGTTGGAGCTCAATACTATTCCCATCACTTGGCCATTTGCTGTGTGGTGTCTAGATATGGTAGGTTAAGCCGGCTAAAGGAGGAATGACCCATATCATAGCCATGGTGGACAAATTTACCAAGTGGATTGAAGTAAAGCCAATCAAGAAATGTGATGGGGCAACAATAGTAAAATTCCTCAAGGATATAATCCTCAGATATCGCTACCCCCATAGTATCATAACCGACAATGGGACTAACTTTGCTGAAGGAGCATTTGCGAGGTTCTGCCAAGAAAAGAAGATCTGGCTAGATGTCGCCTCAATAGCACACCCCACATACAACAGACAAATGGAAAGATCCAGCGGACTGGTCCTGTCCGGGATAAAACCCCGACTTATTGGGCCGCTGCAAAGATCAATAGGGTGCGGGATAGAAGAACTACCAGCAGTACTATGGAGTTTAAGAACAACTCCAAATCGATCAACAGGCTATACGCCATTTTTCTAGTATATGGGGCAGAAGCCGTATTACCGGCCAACATAGAGCATGATTCGCCAAGGGTCGCCCAATACATAGAAGCCGAAGTGCGAGAGAACCAGCGAAATGATGTTGATCTGCTAGAAGAAGCGAGAGAACTGGCCTTGTCCAGATCCGCCATATATCAGCAAAATCTCCGATGCTACCATAGCCGGAAAGTAAACCCCCGAGTTTTCTGGGAAGGTGATCTGGTACTCCGGTTGATACAGCGCACTCCTGGCATGCATAGGTTATCCCCTCCATGGGAAGGACCATTCATTGTAAGCAAAGCTTTGCACAATGATTCCTACTATCTTATTGATGCACAACCACAGGAAAAGAACAAGGCGGACAGGTCCGGAGATGAATCTAAGCGACCGTGGAATGTAGCACTACTTCGTCCTTTTTACACCAGACAAAGAGGTGAATGTATCCGAGCTACTCATATGTCGGTATGTATGTCGGCAATGAGGTTATGAATGAAACTTGGGCACCCCGAGCAGAAACTCAGGGACTGCCATAATAATTGTTCTTCTTGCGTTCGTATTTTTATATATCGACTGGGTTAAGTTGCTTATATCTTAGCCAAATTAGTAATGTGTGAGCACCAAAAACCCAACTCTTTGACTTTGCTATTGTCCAACAAGAATTGGCTTCATGGCAAGCAAGAGAACAAGTTTGGAATGGAAAAGCACATGAAAAACGACTAAGGAAAAGAACTTAAGCGAGCCGACATTTGTTATTCGGACTAACCCTATGTTTACTTTATTCATCTAACGCCGGATTATTTTGAGCTAATCTCAAAGTTTCAAGTATTGTTAAGTCAACCTTTTGAACCTCGGACTCGTAAGTAAAAAAACCGAATCAAGGTAGACACGAGCCGAGTCAAAAATTGGGAGAACAAGAAAATGAAACTCGAGGACTTCGCCCACATTAATCCGACATTAAAACCTTAGTAGCAAACATCACATGTTGTGGAAAAACCGGACCAAAGTATTTAAATACATTTTTCACCCGGCATTCCAGGGATCTGACGAATACGATGAAGTGTTTTTTAAGGAGCAGGGGCCGCAGCCGAATCATCGGCCGAAGGAGGAGATACTTCAGAACTTGTGGACGGGACGTTGGCTTCAGCCACATCCTCGGGGTTGGCCTCACCATCCTCCGGGTCTTCAGCCTCATCGCCAAGTTCGGAGGCCTCACCCTCACTTCCTTCATCTTCTTTCCCTTCAGAAGCAACTTCATCATCGAAACATCAAGATAGCTCGGCCCCTTGTTCGAAGCATGGCAGAAGGAGTACTGGATAAGCTTGTTGGCACAGGCTTTGCGGCACACAACGCACTCCGGATCTTGGGACTACTTAGATCTGATGCGCATGCAAGTGAGCAGCCCCAAGTCAATTCCTTCGTACCATGAAAGAATGAACTGCAATGCAATATCAGCCCCGCCTCGCGCAGCCGACTCATGCCACAGATGCAGATGCGTATCGCACTCCATTAGCTTGGCAATGAGAGTGGCATTTCCGTTTGGAGTGGGCTCACTGGGCTAGAGGGAGTTGAGAATCCGCATTGCCGCCGGCATGATATCTGCGCCATAGTTCCTTACCAGCTCCATGTGAGCAACGAGGCTCACAAGCAGATCTTCTATCGTGTAAGGGATTGACCCAGAACCAGGACCCGTGGGAATACCACGTTCTTCCCGAGACTGGGCTACAGCAGCAGCATCAAGAGTATCACCTTCTAGAAATTTGCCTAAGAACATAATAGAGGAAACAGTGAGTGAAAGCACTAAGTCTGGAAAAATGAAAATTGAGCAAGGGAAAGGAACTCACGGGAAATCTGGAAGAGGAGTTACTAAAGCTCGGAATGGACATTGGCATTGTTGGCCTAGAGTTTCTCATATTCAGAGGTCACCGACGTAAGTTTTATGTCATCTTCCTCCAATAGGTCCTTATCCTTAGAAATTTGCATCGTCAAACGCTCTTTTTCCTCGGCAAACTCCTGGTCCGCCTTGTCCAGTTAGGTTTTGTGGAGGTCCTTAAGCCTCTAGATTTCGGTTTTTAGCAGAGTGATCTCCCAGTCCTGGAGGCGCAGCCGAGCTATCTCGTCGTCCTTCTTCTTCAGTTTAGCTTGATGCTTGCATGCTTGTTCGAGAAAATGTGTCATCATATCAGGAATAGGAACACTCCCTTCAAGGGCAACTACAGTAATAAGTTAATCCGGCGGAGCCGAATTATAAATGTCTTCCGAGTCAAGAAAAGAACCGCCCAAAGATGAAGTGGGAGATAGGATACCTCGGATTTCCTGAAGATTTTTCCGCATGGTGATATTCTCAGCCTCAACATCCACTGCATAAGTGGAGTAACAAGTTAATTTGGATCATGGATAACTCGAAGAAACGGAGATGGAAAAGGATAAGTTTTGGGTGAAGAAAATTACTCTTCTTCTTGTGATCCTCTAGGAGCTTGCCATAGTGCGCGAGAACATCTTTGTAAGAATCCAGCAGGCGCTGGAACTCAGTAGTTCGGCAGTTAGTGGTGATCTGAGAAAAGCAAGACGAGGTTAGTTCACAGGCAAAATTTAAAATAATTCGAAGTCTACAAGATCTGGGACAAGTGGAACTTAACCCGGCTATAGGTGTGTGGATATTCGAAGTCTACAAGATCCGGGCCAAGTGGAACTTAACCCGGCTCTAGGTGTGTGGATATTCGAAGTATTCAAGATCTAGGCCAAATGGAAGTTAACCCGGCTCTAGGTGTGTGGATATTCGAAGTATTCAAGATCCAGGCCAAGTGGAACTTAACCCGGCTCTAATTGTATCACTATTTGAAATTGCTAAGGATGAAAATTTAGTTCTCTAGGAGCATCCGACCGAGTAACAAGTTACTCCCTCAGAGGCTCGAGGACTAGGGATATATCTATAAGTGCTCATGCATGTAAAGTACCACAGCAGAGGAAAAGGATTACCTCCATCATCCGGCCAGCCAAAGAGCTGGCCTTGGTGTCGGAGTTCATCTCGGCGCTGAACTCGGCTGGGCCAAACTTCTCCGGCAGATCATCCTTGGGATCGATGAACTCAACGTTGTTCCAGTTATGCACATACTCCAGGAGCAGTGGGACTGTAACTTTCGCCGCTCGGAGCGTAACTCACCACCAAGCCTTTGACGTGGGCTTCTTGCCTCATAGATTGAGCTGCAGCAGGGCTGGCATGCAGGACTAGCTACCTACTACCCCCTAATCTGGCGGCGGGAGACCCGGAAGGAGTGCCCTTGGTTGGCCCGACAGCTTTCTTGAGCTTGCCTGATGAAGGAGGACGCGGTGGAAGATCAAAGGCCGCTGATTCGGATGAAGCCTGAGGAGCAGGCTGGAAGATATCCGTGATCAACATAGTTGATCCAGAGGGAGTTAACGAGGCTTTCCTCTTGGGAGGCTCAGTGGAAGCCACTGAGGCTGTTGCTGCTTAGGCTGTTGCTGCTGGTGCTGGTGCTGGTGGTGCTGCTGCAGATGCAGGTGTTGCTGGTGCTGGTGTTGGTGGTGCTGCTGCTGATGGAGGGGTGCTGGTGCCGCTGATGATGGTGCTGGTGCGGCTGATGGAGCTGAAGGAGAACTTGTTTTAGGTGGTGCCGATGAAACTGGCACCTCAATACTGGGCACTGGCGCTGAAGAAGATCTAGGGCGATCCGGCATGGCCATATCCTGAGCTGCCCTATCACCCCCCGCGCTGACATTGCCCTCCTCATGGCGAGGTGGGCTCTGATCAGGCGCATCTGTGGAGCCCTCTTGGATGGGGCTGAGTGGGCGAGTGTCGTCATCGCAGAGAGGAGAAGGGATGCTCCAGATCGGAGATGCTATGTCGGAGCCGCTCCGGGGAATGACCCTAGGAGCTCTGAAAATCAGAAAAGCACCAAGTAAAAAAGAGAAAAAAGAACCAATAAGAGACAAAGGCAAACATAGAAATGGAAGGACATAAAACACAAAAAGACTTACTCGTCCAAGGTTGGAGGTGCCCGAGGTTTGGGCGTCCTCTAGACCGTGCTCTTGGCAGCTGGCTTGGTCGAGGCTTTCACCCAGGATTTCTTCTGCCTCTTCTTGGGCGGCGGCGCCTCCGAAGCTACGGCCGAGTTAGCCTCGCGCTTTTGGGAGGGAGTAGAGACTGGACCACCCGTGGCGAGGGGGGAACCTCGTGGACCTGAGAGGCCGGGTTAGCTGAAGATTCAAACATAACCAGATATGCGTAAGAGATGATAACCGAGTCAAGTACCTCCAGGACCTCAACGTCCGAGTCATCGTCATCTGGACAATCCCTTAAAGAAGAGGCCTTACCAGAGGGGCGTTTGACGGTGTCCAGAGTAGGTAGAAAGGTCTCCGGATCAGGCTCCCCCTCGTCTTCCTCAGCACGGTCCGGTACCCATTTGCTCACCAGCACCTCGCCATCCTCAATTGGCTGCTGGAGGGATCACCGAGAACAAGACAACAATAGCTAAAGTTAAGAAAATAATTTGACATACAGAAAGACCCGGAAAATAGTAAGAAGGAAGTTTACCTTTAGAGGAGGGTTGTCCCGGGTGAAGGGCTCGAGCCCCCATTCCCAATCTTCGGAGAATTCCTTCACCATGTTGAAAATGGACTTAACCCGGTGGTAAACCGCCGAGTCATCAAACTCGAAGGAGGAGGTCCGGTGGGGGTCGAGGGAGCCACTCAAGTAAAAAATCTTGTTACCACGTTTCTACAGGGGGGAGACTCGGCTGTGAACAAAAGTAATCAGGATATCTTCCCCCCGCAGCTTCTCCTTCAGCAGCTCCTTGATTCGGCGCTCCACTTGGTTCGGCAGGGCTGTGGTTCGCTTGGGGATGCTCTCCTAAAGAGAGGTATCCAGAGGTCCGAGCTTGAAGGGTAGGAGCCAGATAAAGTCCTCGGAAGTTTAATTCCAGACGTAGAAGAAAGTCTGAGCCCAGCCTTTGCATGACTCGAGCCCGGTGACCCGGGGAAATATGGAGTTCTTGCGGGGAGATATGGAGGCTCCACCGCATTGGGTCAGGTGCTTGTCTTTCGGGGAAAGCTCCGGATCCGGAACAACGTTCTTCGGCAGGCTGAAGAACATGATCCACAGCTCCTTAGATGGCCAGAGGCCAAGGTATCCCTCTATGCCAGAGGAAAAATAGGATAGAGAAGTGATGGCATTGGCAGGAAGATGGTGTGGTTGTAGTTGATACATGGAGATGAAATCGAGAAAGAAATCAGAGGTAGGAAGGCCGAAGCCACGCTGAAAATGAGAAACAAAAACAACATACTCCCTTGGATTGGGAGAGGGCGAGATCTCGTTGGCGACAAGGCGGCAGGCGACACCGGCAGGGATGCAGCATGTGCCGCGGAGCCAGTCTAATTCGTCTTCACAGAAAAAGGCGCCATCCCAGCCCCCAAATTCGCGCCCCTCCTCCTCCTCTTGCTGCGCGACCACGATGGCCTCTCCCTCCATAATGGTGAGGTCGAGGTCCTCGAGAAGAAAATCGGAGTAAAAGTAACCGGAGGCGGGGAACCTAGAGGCGCAGGGACCCATGGTGGAGATCTTGAACAGAGGCGACGCCGCAGGTGCAAAGAGCTGCTAAGCACGGACGCGGCGGCGCAGCAACGGCGAAGAAGCAGCCGTGGTGGTGGAGTTGCAGTGAGAGAGAAATTAGGCAGGCGAGCGCGAGAGTGGTGGGAAACATCCCCAAGGATTGCCCCCAGCCCCTACTTAACCGCGCAAGAGGATGTGTAGTGGGATCCTATGCGGTTGTCCTGCCACACGCAACTGGCGTGTACGCAACCAAATCAGCCAATCAGAGCGCAGCCACAGCAAGGGCTACAGGGAGCAAAAAATCCCATGACGCGACGTGGTGTTACGGTTAACGAGGCGATGCCGTGAAGGGACGCGCGCAGCAGTTATTCCTGACATTGCAACAGTAACTGGTGCATTAAATGCGCGTGGCCCTTAAAATGAGGCAAGATGATGATTACCCTCCATGTAGGACATGGGGAAGCATACGAGAGAAGGAAAGGTAACCCGGATAAGGAAGCAAAAGACCCGGCCAGCGAGCAATAACTCGGAATGTGCCAAGGGATTGCAAGAGAAAAAACTCTGGGTTACGGAATAACTCGGCCAAAGAGGCAAGGATCCGGATATGGTAACCTGTTGTGGCCTTAACAACTAAAGTTGCTAAGATCGCACTAGCTTTGGGGACGAATGTTGGGGGGATACCCCCGGGTAGGGTAACGCCGGGGTATAAAGGCCGAGTTAGCCGAGGTATGGCATGGTCAAAGCAAGTGCTGACCGGGTCACCTCAAGGCAAGCCGAACCACGGAGTGACCTGGCCCGTGGAATATCTCCCTAGCCTTAGCCTCCCGGCATAAAATACATGCCGTCCATGTTTGTATGTCTATTATGAAGGTACCCTCATAGCCGGGTTAGCCAGGTGCTAGCCGGACTATCATATGGCTTTCAAGAGAAGGAAAGAATCTCCCGCTGGTCAAAAGGTGGATTTGCTAGCTGTAGTGTGAGCTAAGCAAAGAAGAGAGCAGGACCAACAGGTCATGGGCGACCAAGATGACGCGGGCAATGTCGGCTGACGTAGCCCGTGTCTGGTGATGCTTAAAGGCAAAGATCACGTCGTGGGTTACATCCAAAGCCCGGACAAGCCATTAAAGGGAATAAAGAAGCATCTAGCTTTAGTCGAGGAGCATATTCGTGGAATATGCTACCACGTGTGCCCTAACTTTGTAACCTGGGCTCTCCTATATAAGGAGAACCGGGGCCTCCATAGAGAGGGATCGATCATTTTCCTAAGCTAGAACTCTAGAGTTTGGTTGTGGGTAGTAAGAGACATAGTCTCCTTCTCATGAACAGCTCGAGGAGCACTTGTAATCACCATTGATAGAGAAGTTACAAGAACATTTGTGCATGGAATCACCACGTTCTCCCTCCCTGGATTCCCCTAGCACACATTGGCCCCATCTTTAGCCTATCCATGGCATCTACCGTGCCACCACCACGACGCTATGGCGGTGAGAGATAGGTGTAAAGGGTTACATGAATGCTAGCTTTCAAACCAACTTGGATGACTCGCACTATCAATATGGCTATGTGTTCATAGTGAATGGAGGTGCAGTGAGCTGAAAAGTTCCAAGCAAGAATTGGTGGCGGATTCCACAATGGAAGCTGAGTATGTTGCTGCCTCAGAGGCAGCAAAAGAAGGGTTTGGATCAGAAATTTTCCGATCAAACTCGGGGTTGTCTGGGCTCCTCCAGTCCGTTAGAAGTGTATTGTGACAATAATGGTGCTATGGCATAAGCTAAGGTTCCATGGGCACACTAGAATAATAAGCATATACTCAGAATATTTCACCTGATCCGACAGTTCATCGATCACGGAGAAATTAAGCTATGTAAGGTACAGATGGATGCAAATGTTGCAGACCCATTGACCAAGTCGCTTCCACAACCTAAGTTTGAGGCGCATGTAAGAGCGATGGGTATGATATGCCTAAGGCCTAGAGATGCTTGAGTGTTTGACTCTAGTGCAAGTGGGAGACTATTAGGAATGATGCCCTAGAGGCTCACATTTCGCCTTGTATTTGTAACCCAGTATTCGGTTTAGAGATAGTTGTATGTGTTACTACAATTGTTGCAGGTGTGAAACCACATACTTGTATCTAGCTCTAGCCAGTTTGTCCTTAGTCGTTTGAGGATGAGAGGGAAACCCACTGTCAAGACTAATTTGTAAGTCGGAAGATGACATTGTTTCATGCATCATGAGCATGGAAATGCTATCCACCTTGCATTGGCTAGTCAGAAGAGGTACGATAGGCGGACTTATCCAAAGGTTAGTAGGACGTGAGCACACCGTCATACGCTCTGACTAACACATTGGAATCCTTAGACCTGAGGGATCGCACGATCCAAGTTGTGGAAAAGCCAGCTTTGACTCCATCTAACGCTCACCATAACTAGGAGTCATAAGGGTGGTCTTGGTCCGCCTTCGAAGCAAGCTGCATGATGTGGATCAACCAAGACAGAATTTTCCCCTCCATCTTAGAGAGATATTCTTTGGGCTCTCCCGTGTGATATGATTAAAAAACATGGCCATGCGCTACTCGATCAAGTGTTGATCAAGGTAGTCCAACTTAGTGAAGCCAGAGGGAATCAGTTATCACTACAAGAAGAAGAGAGTAAACTGGCACTAGGATGAAGGAATCTCCCATGTGGTTTATCACCAATATCGTGAGGCAAAGGGACTCAGACAGATCATCACATTGAGCGCAATTGCGTAAACCGTGAGTCGGCAAGACTTGCTAGAGGCGGCGACCGATTATCAGCTCTAGTAGAAAAGTCATTGAGATACTGCTCTGACTGAATGATTATTGAGTTGTGTCTGGCTTACCATAAGCCTATGGGATCGCACACGTAAGAGAGTGAAACTAGGCGGATGATGATCCGACTATCACAAGCCAGCAAGTTGTACTTGTTCGGACATGGACACGTGTCAATGGATTGGACCCACTTTGACTAAGGTGAGGGCTTAGGACCGAGGGACACAAGCGTTGTGTACCCTCACCTACTCTCCTATATAAAGGAAGGTGGGTGGCGGTAGATAAGACATGGTTTTGGACCCAGTGCTGCTTCCTAGGGTTTCGCTAGACTTGGCAACCACCTTCCTTTCCCGCGGCGGCAAGACCAAGACTAACATCTCTCTTTCTTATATTCCACCTTGTACGTGTGTGTGATAGCAAAGTCACCACACCTGCGGTGCTCGTCGGCAATATTGGGAAGCGGTAAAGTCAGAGGCAAGGAGGAGCATGGAGCTAGCGACGAGGTAGTCCTAGGATCAAGAATTTCGTCGAAGATGGAAAAGACGAGGGGAACGTACGACACCACCGCGACGTGTTTCCTCAGCTTACGCACCTGTCCGTGGATACTTACAAGCTATTGTCTTTTACCTTAGCCGGATCTTGGGGTGGCTCACCGAAAACCTAGCTAGAGCAGAAAAGTTTTTGTTTTTGTCCTGGCTTTGTACGTTTCCCTACATGAAATTCATCCCCTATGCTTCGGCCATAGGTTCTATGACGTATAACATGCTAATTACTCGACAGGACGGGGCCCTAGTTCTAGCAAGAGATATTTCTTTTCCTCCTTCAGTAAGCCCCCAAAGATTCGAAGATTCATAAATATCTTTGGGCATAAGACAAAATTCAGACATGATATCACAGCGGGTTTGAAAAGTTTCAGTGTTTATCTCAATCTTCACTGTAGGGAGCCACTTTGATGGTTCAGAATTTATTGGAACATAACTGTGATGCTCCCTATGCGTATTATAGCAATCTTTTAAGCTAGTAGTGCTAGTCTCAAGAGTGTTCAATCTAGCAAATATTCTTGTGAAAGAAATATCAGTTTGGCTAGGCAAGTTGTAAGTGAGGATCAATTTCTTTATAGCATTAATAGCATCATCCTCATTACATTAAGAGCAATTCCAAGGTAAAAACTGCTAAGGAACAAGCTTTGAGTCATTTTAGGCTCAGTTTTCTCATGTAGATCAGAGATTCTAGACCAAGCTTTCTTGAAGCTCTCCTCAATTCCTTGTTTAAAAGTGAAAATCATTTCCTCAGGTGACAAAATGACTGGAGCAAGGCTAGACATAATGCCAACTTAAGATAGGAACTAATTTTTTTGTGTGTTTTCAATAAAGAAAGCAAACTAGTAAGACTAAATTTTTTGTGTTTTTGATAAAGAAACAAGCAAACAAAGAAAAAAGAAACTAAGCAAAACAAAAATAACAAAGTAAAGAGATTGGTTATGAGGGACTCCCCTTGTGAAGATGTCCTTGACTCCCTGGCAACGGCGCCAGAAAATATGCTTAATGGCCCAAAATATATCGAGCTCATTGGGGAACCCCAAGAGGAAGGTATGATGAGCACAGCAGCAAGTTTTCCCTCAGTATGAAACCAAGGTTATCAATCCAGTAGGAGCAAGGAAACACCCCAAAGGTGTAGCTAGCTGAACGTTGGCAGGGGGCACTACCGGTGCCAGCAGCAACGTCGAGACCTGCACAACACAACCACAGAACTCTGTCCCCAACTTGCGATGAGGTTGTCAATCTCACCGGTTTTGCTGAAAACAAAGGATTAAACGTATCGAATGGAAGGAAGTAATAGTTTGCAGAAAGTAAACACAAAGCAGTAAACGGTTTATAGATTGTATGTAAAAGATAGGACCAGGGTCCATAGTTCACTAGAGGTGGCTCTCCTTAAGATAGATAACATGCTGGGTGAACAAATTACAGCAGGGCAATTGACAAACATCGAGAAAGCAATACATGCATATACTAATCATCTTGACTCCTTTGGAACTTGATTGGGCATTACAACATTATACATAGACCGTCATCCAACTGCATCTATGACTAATAATCCACCTTCAGGTTATCATCCGAACCCCCTCCAGTATTAAGTTGCAAGCAATGGATAATTGCATTATGAATTGCGTGTAATGTAAACAATACGATTGTTCTATGAACAAATGATTGTTGTTTTCTCCCTAGTAGCAACAGCACATCTAGTACCTTAGAGATTTCTGTCACTTCCCTAGATTACTAGAGGCATGAACCCACTATCAAGCATAAATACTAACTCTTAGAGTTGCTAGCATCTACTTGTCCAAGATAGCTACTAACACGGAAAGCATGCAAGATCACAAAGAACAAAGACAGGATAGAATCAATAATGAATCTGAAATAGCATCTCAATATCCATCGGATCCCCGCAAACACAACATGCAGAATTACAAATAGATGATCTTGATCATGAACGGAGCTCACAAGATCTAGACATGAAAGCACAAAGGAGGAGAACCAGCCATCTAGCTACTACATGGACCCGTAGTCCAAAGATGAACTACTCACGCATCACACCGGAGGCTTGCATGATGATGATAAAGGCCTCAAGGGTGAATTCCCCTCTCTAGCAGGGTGCCGGGAAGAGCTTCAGATCCTTCTCGATCTAGGGATGGAGATGACGGTGGCTATAGACTCTTTTGTGGATTTTTGATCGGGTCCTTAGGGTTTACGTCCCGAGGGCAATATATAGGTGGAAAGAGAGGCCGAGGGGGTGTTGGGGACGGCAAGACCACCCCCTAGTGCAGGGCAGGCCTAGCCGCGCGGCCAGGTGGTGTGGCCGGCCCCCAGCCCTTCTTCGTCTCGTATTCTGGCATCTAATGAATTCCGGAAAAATAGGCACTTTGGCTTTTGTCCCGTCCAATTCTGAGAATATTCATTTTCTGACTTTCCTAGAACCAAAAACAGCAGAAAACAGGCAGCTGGCACTGTGGCTCTTGTTAATAGGTTAGTCCAAGAAATCATATGAAAAGTACTCCAAAGTGTGGACAAAACACAAGAAAGTGGATAAATCCAAGCATGGAACATTAAAAATTATAGATACATTTGCAATGTATCAACCACAGCCAGGGTCATGGATCCACCAGTGTCATTGCATGTATGATCTTTTCATGAACCACAACTAGAGTCATTGCATGTCTGTTCTTCTCAAAAACCACATAAGGATACACTAGTGTCATTGGATGTGTGTTCTTTTCATGAACCACACCCAGTGTCATTGCATGTGTGTTCTTCTCACAAACCACACATTGATCCACTAGTGTCATTGCATGTCTATTCTTTTCACAAACCATAGCTAGAGTAATTGCATGTCTGTTCTTTCCACAAACCATATATGGATCCACCAGTGTCACTAGATGTGTTTTCTTTTCACAAACCACAACTAGAGTCATTGCATGTATGTTTGTTTCACAAACCACAGCTAGGGTCATTGCATGTATGTTCTTTCCACAAACCACATATGAATCCACCAGTGTCATTGGATGAGTGTTCTTTTCATGAACCATACCCAGTGTCATTGCATGTGTGTTCGTCTCACAAACCACACATGGATCCACCAGTGTCATTGCATGTCTGCTCTTTTCATTAACCACACCCAGTGTCATTGCATGTGTGTTCTTCTCACAAACCACACATGGATCGACCAGAGTCATTGCATGTGTGTTCCTCTCACAAACCACACATGGATCCACCAGTGTCATTGGATGTGTGTTGTTTTCACAAACCACAGCCAGAGTCATTGCATGTCTGTTATTTCCACAAACCACACATGGATCCACCAATGTCATTGCATGTGTGTTCTTTTCATGAACCACAGCCAGAGTCATTGCAGGTGTGTTCTTCTCAAAAACCACACATAGATCCACCCGTGTCATTGCATGTCTGTTCTTTTCATGAACCACAGCAAGAGTCATTGCATGTTTGTTCTTCTCACAAACCACATAAGGATACACCAGTGTCGTTGGACGTGTGTTCTTTTCATGAACCACAACCAGTGTCATTGCATGTGTGTTCTTCTCACAAACCACACATGGATCCACCAATGTTATTGCATGTCTGTTCTTTTCACAAAACACAGCTAGAGTCATTGCATGTATGTTCTTTCCACAAACCACATATGGATCCACCAGTATCACTGGATGTGTGTTATTTTCACAAACCACAACTAGAGTCACTGAATGTCTGTTCTTTTCAGAAACCACAGCTAGAGTCATTGCATGTATGTTCTTTCCACAAACCACATATGGATCCACTAGTGTCATTGGATGAGTGTTCTTTTCATGAACCACACCTAGTTACATTGCATGTGCGTTCTTTTCACAAACCACACATGGATCCACCAGTGTCATTGCATGTCTGCTCTTTTCATTAACCACACCCAGTGTCATTGCATGTGTTTTCTTATCACAAACCACACATGGATCCACCAGAGTCATTGCATGTGTGTTCTTCTCATAAAACACATATGGATCCTAACCTTAGAAGAACCCTAACCTTAGCCCCCAAATGGTGGCCGTTAGACCGAGTCTTCTAGAAGGCACGCCCTAACACAGTTGTTCTGCATGACAATTGTTACATACCGTTCGATCAGGGCGCTTGGACGATTGGGATGGTCTTCGTGAGAGCTATCCTCAAGTAGGCTGTTTTGCGGCATGATTGGCCATGCTTGGTGCCCGCTTGCTCTGGACAAACTGGCAACACCGGGCGCTCCCCTGGTGCGAGTGTCACAACTCACGAGTTCAGTGGGCCATATTCTAGTGTCATGTCCCCATCACTTCTCTTCCTTCCCCTCGAAGCCACTTTCCCCACTTCACTCCCATCCTACCGTAGCCGCAAGGCGACGACGCCTCCATCCCAATCCCCTCTGGCAGCCACCCCTCCCCTCCCCTCTCACAATGGGTTCAATGGGAGACAGCGAGGAAATGCGTCATGATGACAGGGACGGTGATTTAGATGTGAGTCGTCTCATCTCTATCTCTATCATCTGTGGCCAGTTATATATTTTGAGCTAGATCTACTCTGTTTACTCATGCGCATATGATGTGTTAGGCCAACTAGGCGTTGTAGGACTCCGACTATCACGGTTTAGCGAATGAATAGAATCCTCTGCTATGTAAACATGGATATGTGCCTACTAAATTTGTAGCATTTGAAGGACGAAACGCAGGCAGGAGGTTTCTACGGTGTCAAGGACATCGTGCAATGATGCAAGGCGGAAGTTGTGGTGTTGTCAAATGGGTAGATCCAGAGTGGCCCAAGTCGATGCAGAAAACGTTGGACAAACTATGGGAAATGACTGTTGAGTTGAAAGAATCCATATTCAGCTCACTTCTTGATAGTGTTGAGATGAAGCTATGGGAACCAGATGACACGACCAAGCTTAACCGAGATCTCGGGAGGGTGCAAGACGAGGTTAGCAAAGTCGAGAAGGAGAGGGACGTGGCGTTGGCCATAAAGGGTAAAGTAGAGCAAGAACTGACTCAAGCAAGGAATGATCTTCCCGGGGCCAAAGTCCTGTAGTTCACAACTATAGTATTGACAAGTGCATGAGGAAAAATGCAGAGAAACAATTGAAGCTGTGCAAGGAAGATGCTAAAAGGAAGGAGCAGACGATTCGATCCTTGCTCTCGCAGGAAGATGGGCATCGAGCTAAGATTAGGAAGATCAAGGAGATGTGTGCTAACTAGTTCTATTTAGCTTCAGCTCTGTGCCTTTTTAAGTTGTAATAGTTGTACTTGTTGACCTAGCGGTCTGAACTAGTGGTCCCGAAGTCCTGGGAGGAAAAAATGTTGGTCGCCCGTTAATCTGTCTTAACCCTGCATTACTTCCTTTTGTCTGATCATGGTGGTATTCTGACATTGGTGGTTTGTTTAAACGTAATCTACGTGGATTGTGCCGCATGCAAATGGGACAACCACAATTTATAAAGTGGAAGCACGTACACCCGGTTACTGGAGATCCGGTAGCTTCGCTAGATGCAGGGGATGCAGGAGCTAGGAGGCGGTGAGATAGAGGGACTCAAGATTAGGTCAGAAAGTGGTGCCGATTTCCTCCTCATCTGGGCATTATCGGTTGCCATTGTTGTTTACATTGCCATGTCATTGTGCAGCAGCTAAAACAATTTGCTGCTTTGTAGAGTGTAGTAGCTTAAATAATTTATTTATGTGCCACTTACATTCCAGCGAATTTGGAGACATCCTGCCCCACAGCAATCGTGGAACCGGTGCAGCGTGTTTTCAGATAGTAGTGGCACAATCACAATTTCCGATTCAACTACTGAATCGGTCGTTTCCAAACTCTAGGTCACGGTACATTTTACTCAGAGAACATGGGTAGATTGTTTCGCCCAGCAAAGTTTGACACACAGAGCTCCAGAATTTAACCGAATTACATATATAGGTTCAAGTTCAACACATTACTATGCATCTTCATTGACAGATTCCTTCTTCCGTAGCCTGGGTGCCAAGCCTTCACATCCACTGGCTTCTTCATTTCATGCCTTCTTCCTCTTCCTCGGTGCCAATTTTCTTAGCTTCACCTACTCTGCATCGCCGAGACAATCAACACCAGAATCGTGTCCAGCATCATCTTTCCACTCGTTTTTACCTTCTTCAGGCAGCAAAATGACTGACCCGGCAGTCATGTTTCTAACCTTGCGGCGCTTCCTGTCAAGGAAACAGGAATGTTGCATAACTACCCAATATCTATAGAGTAAATAAAACAAAAATTACAATTCAGCACAAACATGCGAACCCCAAGAGACTTTTGCTTACCAGGAGCTAATTGGGTTCGAGCAACCACCCTGTCCAAGAATAGAAGGGCGACTCACAGTTGCAGCAGCTTCCACATCCAGTGCATCACAGTTTAGCTCAAACATGCAATCCGAAGCATACCTTTTCATCAACCCAATTAGCTGACTGTCACACGTTAGAGGATCCATGATGCCACGTTCATCCATGAAGCTGAACTTTGCAGTCTGCTTCAGCCATAATTCATCATGATTACGTAGAGCAGCAACCATACCAGATATAGTGCAGATCTGCGCTGGCGCTTCTTCCATCATGATACAATGGTGTCCATACCACTTGCCCTTCACCCTTGCTGATTTAGAGTCGTACCTGAAGAGGACTACCGTAACCAGGTAAGGGTGGTCCGTGGAGATCCCACTTGACAGAAATCTTTGGAAAAAATATGCTTGTCAGCGTTGGGCTAACAAACAATGGTAGGTTCAGTAGCCAGCTAGCAGTTATAATTAGTGTGAATAGCAAAGAGAAGGGTAGCTCACCCGCATGTAGCCAGAACTTCCTCTTCCTTGGTAGTAGGATCTGCCATCCCCCGAGCTGCTCGGCTCATCGGCGGCGGAGGCAGGCTAGAGCCTCGCAAGGGCGGCTATGGCATGCACCATCGGAGCTCGGGATCAACGACTGGGCACAGAAACTTGGCGCCAGAAGTCAACTGTCCGAAGGGATCGTCCTGCTTGGAGGGTGGATTTCGACGCCGCCGGTGCTAGGGGAAAGGAGGGAATGGATTTCTGAAATTGGTCAACGCATCCAATCCACTTAGCTCCTCGATTTGCCTAAGAGGTTGTCGCGTTGGCGCTCGCATCATGGACAGATGACCGACATGTGGGTCCCGACCGTCTACTTCACAGGACAGTTTAACAGAATGTTTGTATTTGGCAGGGTGATATGAGTTTGCCTCGAAATGGCCCCTCTGAATAGTTGCCAGCCAAACTTTACAAAATGGGGAAATTACAGGGAACTTGGGTACCTCCATGCACTCGCCCATGAACTTTCGGGCCGCAAACAAACTATCCTGAGTATGAGGCGCTCGTCCACGGCCTCAAGATGGCAAAGGAAACAGGCATCCGACGCATCCTATGCTTCGGCGACTCTAATCTGGTGGTATAGCAAGTTTCGGGTGATTGGGACGCCAGGGACGCAAACATGGCTCTATATCGTTTCTTCGTACAACACCTATGTGCCTGTTTTGAAGGATGCGAGTTTCACCATGTTCCCAGGGCAAACAACAAGGCCGCGGACACGCTCGCCCGCATCGGGTCAACAAGACAAGCAATTCTGCCTGGAATCTCCCTCGAGCACCTGCGCAAGCCATCAATCCTGCCATCTCCCGAATCCGACTCCATAATATTGGACGCGGACCCGAGGACTGCCGGCTCTAGGACCTCCGCGACGGCTTCACCGCACCCGGGGACTGCTTCGCCGCACCCAGGGACTGCCGGCTCCAGGACCTCCACGACAGCTTCACCTCACCTGGGGACTGCTTCGCCGCACCTAGGGACTGTCGGCTCCAAGACCTCCGCGACGACTTCACCGCACCCAGGGACTACTTCGCCGCACCCGGGGACTACCGGCTCCAAGACCTCCGCGACGGCTTCACCGTACCCGAGGACTGCTTCGCCGCACCCGGGGACTGCCAACTCCAATACCTTTGTGACGGCTTTGCCGCACCCAGGAATTGCCACCTCCAGCCTAGAGGTTGCCGGCTCCGCTACTCCACCCGGTCGGCCACCAGACGAGCCTGACCCGGCTATCCGGGCAGAAATGAATCTGCTGATGTAAGCGGTATGTGCCATCCGGGAAACCCTAACATGGGCCAAGCCGTTCATGGATTTCCTGGCCAGAGGAGAGCTGCCCAAAGAAGAGGTAGAGGCAAGACAGGTGAAGCGCAGAGCCAGCGCATACACTATCATCAACAACAAGCTCTACAAGCGTAGTGTTGGGGGCATTTATCAGCAATGTGTGAGCCAAGAGGAGGGAATCCAGTTGTTGGTTGACATCAACCAGGGCGAATGCGGACACCACTCGTCGTCACGGGCCATAGTGGCAAAGGCATTCTACCATGGGTTCTACTGGCCCACGGCACTGGAAGACGCTGAGCAAATCGTCAAGGCGTGCAATGGTTGCTAGCGGTTCAGCCAGCTGAAGCACACCCCATCTGCGGCACTCAAGACAATCTCCATCACTTGGTCGTTTGCCGTCTGGGGGCTGGACATGGTTGGCCCTTTCAAAATGGCTAGATCCGGCATGACACACTTGCTGGTGGTGGTGGACAAGTTCACCAAGTGGATAGAGGCAAAGCATATTAAAAAGCTGGATGGACCAACGATGGTCAAGTTCTTCATAGACATAATCACACACTTTGGCTACCCCAACAACATCATAACCGACAACGGCACAAATTTCGCTAAGGGAGCTTTCGCACGATTCTGCAAAGACAAGGGCATCCACCTGGACCTTGCATCTATGGCACACACCTAGTCCAACGGGCAGTGCGAGCGAGCAACTGGCCTAGTCCTAGCCGGAATCAAGCCCCAGTTGATCGAACCGCTGATGCGATCCCCCGGCTACAGGATTGAGGAGCTGTCAGTTGTGCTTTGGAGCCTTCGCACCATGCCAAACCGGTCCACCGGCTACACTCATTTCTTCCTCGTCTATGGGGTGGAGGCGGTTTTGTCCACAGACATCGAGTTCGATGCACCACGCAAACTGCTTTACATAGAGCAACAAGCGAAAGAAGCACGAGAAGACAGCGTCGACCTCCTTGAAGAGGCACGCGAGCTGGCCTTGTCCAGATCCGCCATCTACCAGCAAAACTTGCACCGTTACCATGCCAGCCGGATCCGCAGCGTCTCATTCCGTGAGGGCGACCTGGTGCTAAGGCTAGTACAAGACACCAAGGGGAGGCATAAGCTATCTCCGCCTTGGGAAGGCCCATTCATCATCATCTGGGCACTGCAGAACAACTCATACTACCTCATCGATGCCTGCCTGCCGGAAAATAACAAGCTAGATTGGTCAGGCGAAGAAACTGAATGCCCATGGAACGCGATCCTGCTTCGCCCCTTTTACACTTGAACAAGAAGTGTATGTATCTTACCTTCATGTAATGAACAAGCATGGGAGCCTCGACATAGTCTCGGGGACTCGGCAATAAATTAGCAAGTCATGCTGCACAATTTGGTTTTCCGGCTGCATTACTCTAACCCCGGAGCCGGCGACCCGTCTCGAGGACTCGCCGATTGGCCCAGACGGCTGCACGACCCACGCGGCAAAGTACTGTCCGTGGTTCTTAGGGCTTCCTCTTCGATTCCGGCTGCATACCACAAGCCGGCTGATAGATCCGGCAAGAGCAGAACGCTCGAAGGCCCCTACATAAAAAAGCCATGAGGAAAACAAAAACGTCTGGACTTCCCGGCTTCACTCGCTCGCCCAAGGCCAATGACCCAAACCCGAAGTATCATGCAGTACGCCTACTAAGCTACACCTTCGACTCCGGCTAAAAGCCAGCAAGGGAACAACATCAAAACTGGCCAATGCTCACTGAGAAAAGGGCAAAGACATTGGATTTGCGTGAAACAGCAAAATTTCAAAACTAGTAAATATAAGATTACAGTTTAACTTGCATATGCTTAACCAAGCAAACAACTTGTTTGTTTCTATGTTTGCATGAGCCAATGTCCCACGACGAACACCCGAGCCAGCGAGTAGTAGCTTCCAGGCGGCAGCAGAGCAGGTCAAGGAGATTCGACCCGGATGTATCCTCCAGCTGGCCCAAACCTCGGGGACTACACCCTGTGGGTGCGCTTACGCGCCCCCCACAGAAACCGGCAAACAGACAACAACATAGAGGAGCTTCGACCCGGCTGTATTCTCCAGCCGGCCCGAACCTCGGGGACTACACCCTATGGGTGCGCTTGCACGCCCCCACATAGAAACGTGCATGCAGCAAATGCAAAACAGAAAGTGCAAATGAAAAGGCACGAGCAAATATCCAAAGGGAGGCAATGCTCCCACAAGAGTTCAATAACCAATAGACTATTGTTCAGTACACGCAAAAGCCAAGTTCTTGATTCACAAATACTCCCGGCATACCGGGGATTAAGCTGACTGGTGGGCAGAAGGGCCAAAAATGTTGGCTGGAGCTTGGCTGCTAGAGGCGACGTCTGTCGAAGCGGTCTGGGGCGCAGCCGGAGCCTCAGTGCGTGGCGCATCTGGACTATGGTGGTACCGTTCCGTGCCAGCCGGGTCGCTGAAGTCCCTGTCCAGCGCGACGAAGCTCCCAATCTTTACACCACAAGAGCGGATGTCAGGAACCTCGGCGTGAAGCTGGTCATAGCTGGTCCCTTAGGGAAATCCGCGGGAAAGGCTCCACAGATCCATGTCCGGGTACCAGGACTTCAGCAGTGCTAGCACCATCTCTGCATTGCCACGAGCCGCCCACTCCCGGGCCAAGTTCATGAGCTCTGGAGCACCCCAAAGCCGCTCGGCCAAGGCGTCCATGGTGGCCGGCTAGGCAGTGTCAGGCTAGATGTAGTCGTAGACGTCGAGAGTGGCAGCACGAAGCCGGTTCGCCTCCTCACTGACGATCGCCACTAGCTCCCTTAGGTGGAGATCCCGCTCCGGATCCGTCTGAGGAATCCGGCCAAGCGCCTGATCTATTGCCTCAGGATACTGAGCTGCAGCCGGGAAAAGAGAAAATAATCAATATGGACTGCAAAACTCAAAGAGGCAAAACTAGCCTAAGTTGAGGACTCCTTGGCCTTGGAAGCTTTGAGGGCATCGTCATGGGTGGCATAGAGCACCCCCAGATTCTTCAGCAGCTCGGCTCAGGTGTCCGCCACCTTCTTGGCTTTACCGGCCTTGATCTCCATCTACTGCTGATGTATAGTCAGCTGGGCAATCTGGTCCTGGCGAGTCTTGTTGGACTCCTCTAGTCGGGTAACCTCTCCCTTCAGCCGGGACACCTCGCGGTCCCGGGCCGCCAGCAGAGCTATAGGAGGGTAACCAATATTCAACAAGAAGCGCAAGAAATCGCACAATCGAGAAGATACGGCGGAGCAAGCAATCTTACGGCCCAGGTCCCGCGAGATCTTGGCGGCATCGACGAGAGCCCTCTGAGTAAAAAGAGAAGTAAGAACAAGCCGCGGTGCAAGACGGCGAACAAGAAGCAAGATTGGCAACAGGACGCATACCCCGATGGAGGCCTCCAGCGCCTTGGCCTAGCCAATCCCCTGCTCCAGCGCCTCCACCAGCTGGCGGGCCTGGCCAATGGCCAGGGGTGATGCAGCCCGAGCCGGCGTCCAGCCGGTGACCTGGAGGTCATCGTCACTCACCAGAGCCGCGGAGGACCCACCCGCCGGCTGGACAGGGACATCTGACTGCGGCACCTCCACCGGCTCCTCCACCCGGTAGGCGCTAGAGTCAGTGCCCACCGTCGAACCAAAGGGAGACGTTGCCGTGACGGCATGCCCAAGCATAAGACCCTCGGCAAGTCGAGAGACGGCCCCGGCACAGTGAAGCGTCGCGGGCCTAGCCGGTGGCACCACCTCCGTCTCACCTGCAATAGCCCAAGCCGGTGGAGTAGATGCTGCCTTGGGGGATAGAGCTGGTGTGACCTCGGGGGCCGAAGCCGGCGCACTTCCCTCCCCAACAGGCGGAGGGGCGGACGCGGTGGCGACGGTCGCGGAGCCGGGCAAGGGCATCGCCTCACTGCGGAAAAGACAGGGATGAACAACGCAATTGCGAGCAAATCAACACAAGCATCAGGAGGAAAGGAACACCTACCCAACAACGCACCGCATGGTGGCCGCGGGTCTAGGGCGGTGGGTCTTCTTGGCACCGCCTCCGGCCGGCGCAGCACTGGTCGGGACGGCACGCTTCCTCCTGCCCCTAGGCATGGTGACCTTGGCCAAGTCCACGTCCTCTCCATGAGCTGTTGTTTCCAATGCAAGCAAAACATCAAGTTCGTGGCTAAGAGCGCAGCAAGAGCAAAGCATGCAAGGACAAAAGAAAAAGTCTCACCGGGTGGAAACTCGTAGCCCTCGTCGGCCCGCATGGGGAATCGCTCCGGCTCCACCGGTGGGGCCTTCGTCGGCTTGAGGTCCGCAGCAAAGGTGGGGAGCTCAGTGTCTCCCATGCCATCCTCTGCTAGGTGCCACATAAAAAGCTACTCAAGAAGGGAAGATAAGAGGCACGAAACAGGAATCCCTCGAGAAAATCTACCAGGAAAAGAGGAGGAAAAAGCACACCTTCGGCGGGAGCTGGCCATGGTGGTACGGTCGGCAGGAGAACTCCTAATCCTCCTCTAGCGCCTCCTTGGAGATGGTGGCAAGCCACTCGCGGAGGGCCGCGTACGGCACGTCCAGCCAGGACACCCGGGTGGGGTCCAGATGGCCGGAGAAGTGGCACATCTTGTGTGACCAGTGCTGTAGTGGTAACACACGGCACGCCATCCAGGATAGCAAAGTGTCTCGGGCAGTGAGTTGCTCCTTCTCCACGATGACCACCAACCGGGCACCCATCTGGTCGATGTCGGCGTGGGCGCCCAAGTGTTGGCCGCTCCAGGCCTTCCGGGTGGAAGGGACGTTGGCGAAGGCCGAGATCTTGATCTAGTCCACATCGGTGTTGTTGCGCACGTAGAAATATGAGCGCTGCCAGAACTTGATGGTGTCCGGGAGCTCCAGGCATGGCATGGCTGCCGATGGCCGCTGGTAGATGGCCCAGTAGCCCGTCTCTGTCAATGTCCTGCCCGTTCTCACCACCTAAACTTCGAAGTAGAAAAAATTCAAGAAGTTCACGGCATTAGGGCAGACGCCAAGGTACGCCTCACAGCAGGCCGCGTGATGCGACAACATCGACACAGTGTTGGCTCCGATATGGTGGAGCTGGAGGTCGGAGGTGACAAGCAGCTCCGGGACGAAACGGCTCAGCGGCAGCCCAAGGCCGCGAGCGAAGTGGGCAAGGAAGATGATGGCCTCGCCAGGCTGAGGGTTGGGCACCCGCTCGCCCTCCAGCACGAGGTGGTGCTTCACCAGCCTCTCCGATGGTAAGAACCTCCCTCGCTGGTACTTCTTCACCAACTCATCGGTGACATACGAGCCACACCACCTGCCGGCGACCTCGGGAAGCATGTTGTTCGGAAAAGTGGTCGTGATTGAAGCACGGGGGGCCGTTGTTGACGAAGAAGAGGAACGGCGCTAGTGACCAAGAAGCAGCAGCGCAGAGGAGCAGTGAGGGGCTAGAGCACGAAGGGGCGTAGGGGCGGCAAGCACTGGAAGACGAAGTAAAAAAGCCTGCTCCTTGGCGTCCCTATTTATCGGGGAAGGAAGGTCGCGTCTGTTGTCCTCCCTCCACGCCACGTGGCAAGCAACTGCCCCACTTCTCCACGACAGTTCAGGGCGGATCGCATGCGCCAGCGTCACGCACGCAGAAGATCCCGAAGAATTTACTGCGGGAGGAAAACCGTGCCCACGATCTCCAAGAAACTGCAATGATGAAGGCATGCACGCAGTTACCAAAAAACTGCCGCGGCAAACTAAGAAGTAAAACTGACGCGACCCGCACCAGAAATGGCAAGCGTGGCGGACCGCAACGATGACAGCAAATTGATGATCCCTCTCCCGGCCGGGTGCGCTAGCCGGTCAAGAAGATCACCGCTCACACCCTGTGGGTGCGTCCATCAGCTCCGTAGCCGGTAAACCCCAGCCGGGAAACAACACAGAATCTCAAGCTGGTACAAGACAAAGACTACAAGACAAAATAAAACGACAAAGCATCTGCACCATCAATCATTTCAAATGAGCACGTAAGAACTTTTCCACAAGGCCAAGTCCTAACACGCTCGGGGACTAGTGTCAGGGGGATAACCCCCGGGTATGCCAAGACTGGACCAACCGGCTGGCTCCAAGGGCAAATGCCGTCTGGACCCAGATCAAGGAACCACAGCCGGGTGGAATCCCTCACCCGGTCCACATCCAAGTTTCTCTGGCTAGCCCGTCTAGCGGGTAGCCAGAAGAACCGGCTGGGAGGCTGCTCCTAGCCAGCCGCCTCGGATCCGCTGGCCATGGTACGGTGGGAATGACGCTCCCTGCTGAGCGCACCTTTGACCGGACAGGCTGGCTAGCCTGCCCGGTGCTACCGGACAACTGTGCCAAAGCTAGAGGCTGCCGAGGAAAGCAAGGGCTGATGAGGAAAGCTCTGACTTACACATAAAGAGCCGGCTGACAGATAAAGAGCCGGCTGACGAGTAAAGTAGGGGCATTGGACACTGTAGCGTGGTCCTCCCTTGTACTGGAGGCTTGACTGGACCCGGGCCTACCGTTTGGCCCTGTCTAGCCGGCCCACTTTGTAAGGCCCAGATCCGAACAGTAAACCCGAGAACCCATCTTGTAAACTGCCTCCTCAACAAGTATATAAGGGGGGTAGTGCTAGGGTTCCAGGGAGACACAACAGGAAGCATTAGACAATTACAAGTTAGAAGTTCTCCACCTTGGACAAGTTGAGTAGTTCCTTCTAGCAAGAAGTAGCTAAGGAAACAGCTCATGGAGCATCTGTATTGGGCATTCGCCCCCTTTGATAGTAGATCCTTGCAGGAGTAGGAGCTTTATCTCGCCAAGAGGGCTCCGAACCTGGGTACATTGCTGCGTTTGCAGTATCTATGCCCAACCCGTTGCGAATAGCCACTAATAGCATCCTGATTGTCCCCTTCAAGCCATCCCTGATGGTACTGCTGTGTTCCACACCACGACAATGCCATGGCGTTCGCCCCTAGATGATGAAGCTAGAGGTCGAACATGGAGAAGATCTCGAGGATGAAGATGCTCACTGATAAGCCGGAGCCACGGGCGAAGTGAGCGAGATATACGGCGGCCTCGCAGGGTTCGGGGTGTGGAACGCTCTCCCCCTCTAACATGAGTCGATGCTTCGCCAGCGTTTCCAACAGGATGAACTTCCCCCGCCGGTACTTTTATATGAGCTCCTCCGTAATGAAGGAGCCACACCATCCTCTGCGCTGCTCTGGGAGCATGTGTGAGGGAATGGAAGATGTGGTGGAGAAGCGAAGTCCCGTCATTGCACGGATCCGCGGCGACGCGGACGACCTAAATCTAGCGACAGGAGAGAAAGACGGTGAAGTGCGTAAGGGGAAGAAGAGTAAGAACAGGAAGAAGGCGAAGTGGGAGAAACCCCATCCCCGCGGCCCTACTTATCTTCATGGGCCGAACGCGCCCCTTCGCTCCCTTCCACCACGTGGCAGACAACCACCCCACCACCCCCATGATGGTTCGGTTGTAGATCCAATATGCCGGCACGATCTAGTGCAGAAGATCCCATAGGCATTACTACGGGAGGCGAGGTGTACGCACACATACCAAGAAACTGTAGTGGCCCGACGTGCACGTGGTTACCAAAAACTTCCACCTTAGAGCGAGCAGTCAAAGTGATGAGACGTGCATCAGAACCGCCAGGTGTGGCTGGCGTAAGCACTAGCCTCAACAACCAGACGATTCATCTCCCTCGTTCCGGCTGCACCAGTCGGTCGCTACAATCATTGCTTACACCCAGTGGGTGGCCACCGACTCTGTAGCCGGTAAACTCCAGCTGAGAAGTAACAATCACCTCGGAAAAAAATACAGCCGATTTTTCATCACCAACCGCTTCAGTTCAATCGATGAGCATGCAAGAACTTCTCCGCAAGGCGAAGTCCCTGCACGCTCGGGGACTAGTGTCGATGACCCCTGGGTAGGATAGGGCAGGCCTAACTGGCCGGCTCCAAAAGTACCCGGCCGGATGGCTGCATGACAAAGGACTGCAGCCAGGTGGACTGCTCCAACCAGTCCGCCCTCAAGCTTCCTCGGCTGGCCCGTCTAGCCGGATGACCAGAAAACCGGCTGGGTGGCCATTTCCACACAATCGCCTCGGATTCGGTGGTGAGGATACAGAGAGGGTGGCGTTCCTTGCTAAGCGCGCCTCTGGCTCCTCGCATCACTAGACAGGCCGGCGCAGCGCCCTGCCGGTGCTAGAAGACATCTGCGCCAAAGCAACAAAGCTAGAAGTTAAGGAAAGCATTGTCGGCTGACCCTAAAGCACCAGCTAACAATTAAAGCGCTGGGTGACACCCAAAGCACTGGCGCTGGGACACTATAGCCCTTCCCCCTATACTGAAGGGTTGATTGGGTCCTGGCCCACCGGCTGGACCCTGCCATCTGGCTCGCTTTGTAAACCCTAAGCCCAAATACTAAACCCTAAAACCCACATTGTAACCTACCTCTCCCAGCCAGTATACAAGGGAGGGTAAATCTAGGGTTCTAGGTAGATTCTCAGAGACCACAAGTTCATCTTCTTCCTCTAGCTCCAGATAGTTGCTAAGGAAACAGCTCCAGGAGCACATGTATTGGCCATTCACCCCCAATATAGTAGAGCCTTGCAGGAATAGGGTTGTTACCTCGTCAAGAGGGCCCCGAACCTGGGTACATCGCTATGTTTGCAGTATCTATGCCCAACCCATCACGATAGCCTTCGATAGCATCTTGAATGTCTCCTCTTAAGCCATCTCTGATGGCACTACCATCTTCCACACCACGACACAGATCTACACTCACTCTCACACCATGGCCTCTCCTCAACTTACGCTCAGGTACACAGAGGCGGGGGTGTTGTGCGCCTTCGACTACCCCTATCCGCTGAATTACTAGTGTCCCCCCGTTTGGAGTCTGAGCGCCGCTGGCATGCCTGTCTCGCCTGTGCCTGTTGGGGTGGATCTTTGGACTGCCATCACGAACCAGTACTACCGCGAGCTCACGTTGATGCAGCGGATGGACTCCTGGTGGAATCCCGATAATGACATCACTTAGGATGCCTTCTTTGTCAATCAACAGGAGAGGGAGCTGGCAACGTATGAAGGGGATGGCCCACCTCCGGTGGACAACAATGAGGCTGACCAGTGGCTATGGGGGATGCCCGGCCCCTCCACGACATGATGTCCCACAATGTGGTGGGAGGTTACCCATGCCTGCGCTGCCATCACTTACATTAGTTACGACCGAAGAAGGGCGGGTGAGGGCGCGGTGTCGTCACCATTCGAGAGCCCTCGCCCCCATGTAGTCATCTTCGCCTCGAGCAGCCGAGGCCAGGCAACTGGCAGGTGCCTTCATAACACACCCTGGCAACACACCATCTCAGGCTCGCCAGTGACCCAGAGGACTATCTAGGCAACGCGCTGCCATTCACGCCTCCTTGGAGGGCATGCCCATGCATGAGCTAGATTCCACCCATGCTGGTGTGAGAAGGAGGAGCAGGCCTACCTCACGCGACATGGTGACTACGGCCAGGGCTACAACCATTGCAGCCATTGATCGCTGGAGCGCGCGCCTCCTGGAGTACCAGGTAGGCTTCTGCTGCAGAATACACCGAGCGATGCTGGGATGACTACAATGACACCTACTATAGGCCTAGGCAGGAATATGACTACTTATTTTAACGAGGGGGAGCACGGCTGGGAGTCGAAGCCCGCATTCATGTGATCTATCCGGCAGTCCCTATACGGGCTACGAGGGGCACAAATGGAGACGCTTTAACTGGTATGTAACACGTATTCCCCTCCAAAGGGAAGGAATACATATCCATAACGACAAAGACGGTCGCTCGGCCCCCTTCGTCGCTGACCTCGCCTTCTATCTTGTTATCATGAACTCCCACGCCCAAGGGCGTGTTTGGTTGCTCGTGCCATTTACTCACACCTGGAGATCATGGCTCAGTCTGTTGCTCAGAGGTAGTGCTCGTTCAGGAAGGACGTGAACTAGCTCAGCCTATGCTCAAGGGTCATGACAAGATACCTGGTAGCCTGTCCACTATGCTCCATCAGGTGGGTAAGAGCATGGTGTACCACGGTTGCAGTGACGGGCGCAGCGGTAATGCGAGGATCGTAGATGATCTTCCTCTGAGAATAGTTGACAATGGGCTTGTTGATCAACTTGGTGTCTTGCGGCTGAGCCTACATGAAAATCAATGTTAGTTCAAGGCATGTAGGCGCATATGTGATCTTTACAACTACGGATACAAGTTCATATATATCGAACCTTTATGTGCTTATAGTAGTCATCATCTCCATGATGATAGAAGAGGACTCCTCAACCCAGCGCATGTTCTAAAGCCTCTTGAGCCTCAGCACCCGAATCCAGTGCGCTCTCTAGTGCCTCATGTGGTTGTACACTGATACGTCCATTTTGCATCACTATTCTATATCATAATTTACTGTTATTCATTGATATATTTCATATTAAGAGATGATACTTATGTTATTTCATCTATTTTTGCATGGTTGGTGACTTTTGGAGGATGGACCACTGAAGCCAGGATTTTGACGGAAAAGGCACTGTTTGGAGTCAAAATTCGCGAAGATCAAAAAATCCCAGAAAATATACGGAAAATCCTATTTTTCCAGAAGACGAAGGAAGCCAGAAGGGGGAGCGGAGATGGGCCACAGGTGGCCCACACCACACCTTGGCGCGGGCCACCCTAGGACGCGCCAATAAGTGGTGTGGCCACCCTGCCCACCTCTGGCTCTGCTCTTTGGCATATATAATCCTCCTGAAACCCTAAGACTCGGAGAGCGATCATAAAAAGATTTCACCACCTCTACGGGGTGGAAAACTGCATAGAGAAAGAGCTCTCCGGCAGGCAGAAATCTGTAGGGGAAATTCCTTCCTAGAGAGGGGAGATCGTCACCATCAACACTATCATCGAGCTAGACTTCATCGGGATCATCATCATTAGCAGCACCACCACCATCATCTCCACCAGCACCATCATCACCACTCCATACCGCTGTAACAATTGGGTTGAATCTTGCATAGTTCTTAGGGGAAACTTTCCCGGTGTTGATTCTTGTTGTAGTTGATGCTATTGAGTGGAACCATTCAATTATCATTCATGTTCTGATTGTTACATATCACTATTTCATCTCTGATCTTGCTCCATATGATGTCTTGTGAGTAGTTCGTTTAGTTCTTTAGGACATGGGAGAAGTCATGTTGTTAGTAGTAAAATTGTGTTGAGTGAGATTCAATAGTTTGATATTTAAGTTGTGGTGTTATTCTTCTAGTGGTGTCATGTGAACGTCGACTACATGATACTTCACCTTTATAGGCCTAGGGGAATGGATTGTGTATTTGGCTACTAATCGTAGGGGTTGCTAGAGTGACAGAAACCTGAACCCCCGTTAGGAAACCTTTGCACAAGGGAGTGTAGGATCTCAAAGTTTAAGGCTATGGTTAGGTTTTTATCTTAATTACTTTCTTGTAGTTGTGGATGCTTGCTAGGGGTATAATCACAAGTATGTATTAGTCCTAGGAAGGTCGGTACATTAGCACAGGTTCACCCACACAACACTTATCCAACTAAAGAAGATTAATCAACTATATGAAGCGAAAGCACTTGACGATATTCCCACGTGTCCTCGAGAACGTTTGGTCATCTTAAGTAATACAACCGGCTTGTCCTTTGCTAAGAAATGATTGGGCCACTTGCTGCAATTATTATTATTGTCTTTTATTTACTCGTACTTTATTTATTTGCATTATCAAAAACTCCATAAAATCCGTTTGCTATGTATTTACAGAGAATTCTTGCTCCAAGCCACTCGTCAACACCTTCTGCTCCTCGTTGGGTTTGACACTCTTACTTATCGAATATACTGCGATACACCCCCTATACTTGTGTGTCATCAAGACTATTTTCGGGCGCCGCTGTCGGGGAGTGAAGCGCTATTGAAGAGTGGAACTGGTAAACGAAACTTCTACTGTGAGTATTGTTTATTCCTGTTAGTTACTTTATTTCAATATGGATAATTCACTTAGTTTCTTATTTCGCAATGCTACTACCGCTGCTAAGTTAGTAGATGAACCTACACCTGCTAAAAATGAACCTTTTAAGATACCTACAAAAATTGTTGATCGTGTTATGGATAACTACTACTTTGGAGATGGAACTGTCCATCCCGGTGATCATTTGCTCTTTATACACGAATTATGCGGGTTGTTCAAGTGTGCAGGTATTACAACAGATCAAGTCAAGAAGAAGTTATTCTCATTATCACTAAAAGGAAGAGCTGAGGAATGGTATAAGCTGCTGAAGAATGGCCAATCTCTTGTATGGGAGGAAGTATTACCTCTCTTTTATTCCAAAATTTATCCTCCTAGTGAGATTCACAAAGATCGGAATCAAATATACAACTTTTGGCATCGTGATGGAGAGAGTACAGCTCAATCTTGGGGGAGATTGAAGTTACTAATGCTCAAACGTCCTATTCATGAGCTCCCTAACAATATTATTATCAATAATTTTTATGCAAGACTTTCTCTTCATGATAAGGATCTATTGGATGCTTCTTGTGCTGGATCATTTACATGCATGGAAGAAGAAGCTAAATGGGATCTTCTAGACCATATTCAAGACAATGCCGAAGCATGGGATAGTGATAAAGGAATGAAGTCAAGTATACATTATGATTCTAAATGCATTAAATCTTTTATGGGAACTGATGAATTTCATAATATTAGTAATGCTTATGGTGTAGATTCTCAAAGTATTGCAAATTATTTTAAGGCTTTTGCTTCTTATATTGAAATTCCTAAAAAGAAATGGAATAAGTATCATGGGCCATATAAAGATATTGCTAATTGTGCTCCTGCTAGAAATACTGAAGTTTATACTGCTAATCATATTTTACCTGAACCTTACATTGAGAAAATGCCTTTCCCAGTTAAGGTAAAGGAACATTCTATGCTAGCTAGTATGGTTAATGAAAGTACAAATAAAGTTGTTGAACCTGATGAACAAATAGTTGTTGAACCTATAATAGCAAATGTGAAAGACTTTGTCACTAAATATGTAGAAGATGGACACACTATCCTCTGTAAGGATACTTCTAATATTGTTTCACAAAGTAGTGTTAGGAGAGCTAGTATCCCTGTGTTTGCTGTTAGAATAAGTGATCATTGCTATAGTGGTTCATGTGATAGTTATATCGTTAAATTTATGCACGATACTAAAAGTTACTATGAGAGAGGGAAAATTGTTTTTATGCATCTCAATAATATTACGTTTTCTCGCTTTATGATGAAAGTCTTTATGTCGCACTTGTTTTGCCTTCCTATGCAGGCAGCCTCTGGTTTCAACAATTTATTTTCTTACAAAAATCCCTTGCATAGGAAGTGGGTTAGACTTAAACATGTGTATTGTTGCTTCTTGATGCTCTCTTTTACTTCAATTCATATTCTTATGTGAGCATCACTGAAATTATCATGCCCATCTTAATGGCTATAAAGAAAGAGCTTTTTGGGAGACAACCCAATATATTTTTGCTTTCAGTTTGTTTTTGTTTATTTGAGTCTTGGAAGTTATTGCTTCTGCAATAACCTCTCCCTATCCTTTTGTTTGGTTTTTGTGTCAAGATTAGCCTCTAATGAGAGAGAAGTAATATTTGGGGGAGTTGCTATCCCAAAACAGATTGATGTGCTTCACTATAAAAAATTGTTAAAAATCCTAGAA
This sequence comes from Avena eriantha, assembly GCA_910589775.1. NCBI lineage: Eukaryota > Viridiplantae > Streptophyta > Magnoliopsida > Poales > Poaceae > Avena > Avena eriantha. The sequence goes on from OU342746.1 coordinate 11,998,448, forward strand.
GGTCATACTAATCTGTAATGTTTTGTGTGCATGCCCCAGGTTATTATTCAACTTTTGTTAGTTTTGTACTTTTTTATTTGAGCCACAAAAGATTTTCGAAAAAATTGATCTTTACCTGCTGGTCTGTTTTGATAGATTTCTGCTATTTCTGCATTTGCCTCTTAAATCGATTTCCTTTTTGAATTCCTTTTGGGCTTTCGACATGAGTTGTTTCAAGTATCTTATGTTTTGATGGATTTCAGTTGAAACTGAACTTAAAGGGTTTATTATCTTGCATGCACTAATGTTGCTAATGAGAATTGTGTGAAGTTTTGTGTGAAAGAAATTTCCATCTTGTAGGAGAAAATGGTGTAATAAGATGGTGAATGGTCAAAAGACTCAAGCAATATGTTTATAAAGATGAAGATACTAATGTTATTCAAATGGTGACTCCAATTTTTTTTATTAAGGACCAAATTCAGAGACCTGCAGAGTCCATTTTCAAATAGGTAACAGTTCTGGTAAGAAAAGGTCCGCGAAAAATCTGTCAATTCTATTTTTGCAGTTTTTATCTAACATGGAAATCACTGAGTAGAAAGAGGGACGGAAACGGAGCCTGGGTGGCTCACACCGCCCCGTGGCGCGGGCCCCCCTAGTTGTGCTACCAGGTGGTGTGGCCACCCCGGAGCCCGTCTCCGACCCGTTTTCTCCCAGTACCTTCCTTTTGTTGTTAAACTTCATAATATATAATCCCCTGGATCCCCCGAGGTTCGTATATCGTGTTCTCGTCGTGTTTTCATTTCAATCTATTTCTATCAGGAACTATTCTTAAAGTTTAGAGGCACAATGGTCTCCACCAACGATAAGGGCAAGGAGCCTGCGGAAGATGATCTCCAAGATCTTGAGCAGGAGGAGGAGATCGAGAGTGAAGTTGAAGAGGAGGAAAAGGAAGACCAGCATCCGCACACTAGCACCACCATTGCAAGTATTGGAGTGGTGGCAAATCCAGCCAAGTTCAAAAGGACTACACGGATGTCCACCGGAGGGAAGGTTCCGCTTCATTGCTTGGCTTCACGGTCACCTCCTCCACGCACCAAGAATCCCTTCCATACCCTTATTCATGAACAGCAATTCCAAAATATGCCCAAGGAAAAATTACCCTCCATTGGGATGTGCCTCGTTCTAACCATGCAGGAAAATAATACTTCAAGGAGGAAGAGCGGGGAAAGAATCGCAGGAGCTGGGATTCACAGCCCGACATGATGATGAACCGCATTGAGCACAATTCGGAGTTGATTCGTACTCTCACCTTCGAGATTAAGAACTTGAGGGAATTGATTGAAAAACTCATCGAGAGAACACCACCACCACCGAAGGAGTAATTCGTCATCAGGTTTTGGCATCCCCTTGGTTTGTTCCAAGCTTGGGGGAGTGCCGCGGTATCACATCACTATCTTTTATCTTTTTTACCTTTTCAGTAGAGTCATATCATGAATAGAGAAGTTATCATATAGGATGGTTTTCATTGTTGAAGTATCTCCCCTCTAGTTAGTTATCTATGTATCCCTTAGTGTGAGTTGCCGTTATGGAATATTAATGAGAAGTTCTATCATTTACTTTTTGCACATCTTATATTAGTTTGCAATTTATATTATATGATGGATCTTTTTGTTAGTATTGGTATCACTTTGGGATCATTAAGTAAATTTAGTTGGTTTTGGAAAACCTGGCTCTGGTCAGTAGCAACACTATTTGAGAATTGAATGAAAAAGAGAAAAGTACTTTTAAGAAATATAATTTCATCATCTTTCTTTCTTGATTGGCTCATAAGCTTAGTATTCTCTAGTTAAGATATTTTGTGCTTCTAAGGAAGATTGCATGTTTGTTTTTATCACTTGTATGTTTGTTTGTTTCCTTCAACTCTTATGCTTGCCACCCAGCCTTGCTAGCCAAAAACCTGTACTGAGAGGGAATGCTTCTCGTGCATCCAATCCTTCAACCAAAACTTATGCCCTTTGTGTCCACCATACCTACCTACTATCATTATTTCTATTCCAAGTAAGTTCATGTTTTTATCTACCTTCCGAATTAAACTTGTTATGCGAAAATTCGTGATTAAAGCTCTCATGAACTTGATGGCACAATTTACTTTCTTGCATTTAATAAACTTGAACCATTATGCCCATCTATGTTGCGTATATGCTTGCGTTTTGTACGTTTTGAATTAGGAGAACCATGTTACCATGGGGAACACTTTCAACATTGCACTTTATTTAGTTGATATCATGTTCTTTTGCTTATGGATCTCGGCGGTGTGAAATGAAAGGCGAGCTTGTAAGGCTCATGGAGTTCGTATATGTGTTAGAGAAACACATGGGCGGCTGGTCTAAGCCATGCCTAATCATGTTGGAAACCTGCATCATAACCATAGCGAGCAATATGTGAAGCATCATAAAAAAGAAAAAAAGAAAAAGGGGAAAACCCTATGCAAATAGCATACAAAAAGATCGATGAGATGCTCATTGTCTACTTGCCTTGTCATTTTGATATGGGAAAGCTTATGTATCATCGGGCAAGGGGTACCCCGTTGGTGGTTCTCTATGATACACATGTACTTACAATGACAAGAACTTACCTATGACCAAAGTTGAGTAGCATGAGGAACGGTACTCGTAAGAAAGGGGCATAAGATTTTCAGCTTATAACTTGTCAAGCATATCCTCCTATTTGTTCACTTTAACCTTAATCACCTAAAGATGCTTATGATAGGGATAATGAGAGCTGAAAGCTAAGAAGTACCATAATTTTTGGAAGCTCTTTATGAAACTTGAAATCCCTGCTTCCCTCTGCGAAGGGCCTATCTTTTACTTTTTAGTTGAGTCAGTAAACATATTCCTTTCTATATCAAGCAAGTATTTGATTTGTTATGTTTCATTCATTCATATGATGATTTATTCAATCATGTTTCTTATGTTCCTTGTTTTTCACATTACTCTTATCTTAGTGACTATTACTTTGAAAGCTATCATTGAAAACCCCATTATGTTTGAACTCCTGCAAATTGTTAACCGTTCTTTAACCAAGAACAAAGTTTGCCATTACCAATTATGATTTACTTTGTGTATCTTTATTGTGTTTCATTTACCTATTGCAAGTTAAGTTATATAATAGTGAGTTGTTTTCTGTTATGATTTGTGTATTGATGAATGTGATGCTTCTTGTCCGTATTCTTTTATCGACACTTCACTCCATAAACCTCAGGTCATGTTTATTGAGCTCAGTTTTCTCTTGGGGACAAGCAAAGTCTAAGCTTGGGGGAGTTGATACGTCCATTTTGCATCACTATTCTATATCACAATTTATTGTTATTCATTGATATATTTCATATTAAGAAATGATACTTATGTTATTTCATCTATTTTGCATGGTTGATGACTTTTGGAGGATGGACCACTGAAGCAAGGATTCTGACGGCAAAGGCACTGTTTGGAGGCAAAATTCGCGAAGATCGGAAAATCCCAGAAAATATACGGAAATTCCTATTTTTCTAGAAGACGAAGGAAGCCAGAAGGGGGAGCGGAGTGGGCCATAGGGGGCCACACCACCCCCTGGCGAGAGCCACCCTAGGTCGCGCCACCAGGTGGTGAGGCCACCCTGGCCCACCTCTGCTCTTTGGCGTATATTATCCTCCCGAAACCTTAAGACTCGAGGAGGGACCACAGAAAGATTCCGCCGCCTCTATAGGGCGGAAAACACCGAGAGAGAAAGATCTCTCCGGCAGACAGATTTCTGCTAGGGGAATTCCTTCCCGGAGAGGGGAGATCGTCGCCATCAACACCACCATCAAGCTGGACTTCATCAGGATCATCATCATCACCACCATCATCACCATCAGCACCCTCATCACCATCTCCATATTGCTGTAACAATTGGGTTGAATCTTTCATAGTTCATAGGGGAAACTTTCCCGGTGTTGATTACTTGGTGTAGTTAATGCTATTGAGTGGAACCATTAAATTATCATTCATGTTCATATTGTTACATATCATTATTCCATCTCTGATAATGATCCATATGATGTCTTGTGAGTAGTTCGTTTTGTTCTTGAGGACATGGGAGAAGTCATGTTGTTAGTAGTGGAATTGTGTTGAGAGAGATTCAATAGTCTGATATTTAAGTTGTGGTGTTATTTTTCTAGTGGTGTCATGTGAATGTCGACTACATGACACTTCACCTTTATGGGCCTAGGGGGATGCATTGTGTATTTGGCTACTAAACGTAGGGGTTGTCGGAGTGATAGAAACATGAACCCATGTTAGGAAACCATTGCACAGGGGACGTAAGGATCTTAGAGTTTAAAGTTGTGGTTAGGTTTTTATCTTAATTACTTTCTTGTAGTTGTAGATGCTTGCAAGGGGTATAATCACAAGTGTGTATTAGTCCTAGGAAGATCAGTACGTTAGCACAGGTTCACCCACACAACACTTATCCAACTAAAGAAGATTAATCAACTATATGAAGCGAAAGCACTTGACGATATTCCATGTGTCCTCGAGAACATTTGGTCATCTTAAGAAATACAACCGGACTGTCCTTTGCTAAGAAAGGATTGGGCGACTTGCTGCAATTATTATTATTGTCTTTTATTTACTCGTACTTTATTTATCTGCATTATCAAAAAACCCTAAAAATCTGTTTGCTAAGTATTTAAACAGAATTCTTGCTCCAAGCCACTTGTCAACACCTTATGCTCGTCGTTGGGTTCGACACTCTTACTTATCGAAAATATTGCGATACACCCCCTATACTTGTGGGTCATCAAGACTATTTTCTGGAGCCGTTGTCGGGGAGTGAAGCGCTATTGGAGAGTGGAACTGGTAAAGGAAACTTCTACTGTGAGTATTGTTTACTTCTATTATTTGCTTTATTTTCGTTATGGATAATTCGTTGAGTTTTTTTATTTGGTAATGCTACTACCACTGCTAAGGTAGTAGATAAACCACCACCTGCTGACAATGATGTTTTTAAAATACCTACAAGAATTATTGACCGTGTTATGGATAACTACTATGTTGGGGATGGAACTGTCCATCCTGGTGATCATTTACTCTTTATACACGAATTATGCGGGTTGTTCAAGTGTGCAGGTATTACTATAGATCAAGTTAAGAAGAAGTTATTCTCATTGTCACTGAAAGGAAGAGCTGAGGAATGGTATAAGCTGCTGAAGAATGGTCAAGCTCTGGAATGGGAGGAAATAGTGCCTCTCTTTTATTCAAAGTTTTATCCTCCTAGTGAGATTCATAAAGATCGGAATCAAATATACAACTTTTGGCCTCTTAATGGAGAGAGTACAGCTCAAGCTTGGGGGAGATTGAAGTTACTAATGCTCAAATGTCCCATTCATGAGCTACCCAACAATATCATTATCAATAACTTTTATGCAAGGCTCCCTCTATATGACAAGGATTTATCGGATGCTTCTTGTGCTCGATCATCGGGCATGGAAGAAGAAGCTAAATGGGATCTTCTGGACCGTATTCAAGACAATGATGAAGCTTGGGAGAATGACAAAAGTAGAAAGTTAGGTATAAATTATGATTATGAATGCATTGAATCTTTTATGGGAACTGATGACTTTCAAAATATTAAAAATGCTTATGGGCTAGATTCTCAAGCTATTGCTTCTTATTTTAAGGCTTTTGCTTCCTACATTGAAGTGTCTAAAAAGAAGTGGAATAAGTATCATGAACCTTATAAAGATGTTGCTAAGAGTGTTCCTAGAAGAAATAATGAAGTTTATACTACTAATCATGTCTTACCTGAACCTTACATTGAGAAAATGCCTTTCCCAGTTAAGATAAAGAAACATTCTATGATAGCTAGTATGGTTAATGAAAGTACGAATGAAGCTGTTGAACCTGATAAACGAATGGTTGATGAACCTATTATAGCAAATATGAAAGACTTTGTCACTAAATATGAAGAAGAGGGACACACTATCCTTTGTAAGGATACCTCTAATATTCACAAAGTAGTGTTATGAGAGCTAGTATTCTTGTGCTTTCTGTTAGAATAAGTAATCATTGATATGATGGTTCTTGTGATAGTTATATTGTTAAGTTTATGCATGATCCTGAAAGTTACTATGAGAGAGGGAAAAGTGTTCTTATGCATCTCAATAATATCAAGTTTCCTTGTTTTATGTTGAAAGTTTTTATGTTGCACTTCTTTTGCCTTCTTATGCAAGTAGCCTCTAGTTTCAACAACTTGTTTGTTTACAAAATTCCCTTGCATAGGAAGTGGGTTAGACTTAAATGTGTGTATTTTTTCTTCTTAATGCTCTCTTTCACTTCAATTCATATTCCTATGTGAGCATCTCCAAAATTATCATGCCCATCTTAATGGCTATAAAGAAAGAGCTTTTTGGGAGATAACCCAATTTGTTTTTGCTTTCAGTATGTTTTTTTGTTTCTTTGAGTCTTGGAAGTTATTACTTCGGTAATAACCGCTCCTTATCCATTTTGTTTGGTTTTTGTGTCAAGATCAACCTCTAATGAGAGGGAAGTAAGATTTGGGGAAGTTGCTGTCCCGAAACAGATTTTTGTGCTTCACCGTAAAAATTCGTGAGATCTCTCTGTATGTCGGATTGAGCTGTAAGTTTTTGTGCTTCTGCCTCAGGTTGTTATTTAACTTCCGTTAGTTATGCACTTTTTTATTTGAGAAACAGAAGATTTTCGAAAAAATTGATCTTTACCCGCTGGTCTGTTTTGACAGATTTTGCCACTCTTGCATTTGCTTCTTTATTTGATTTCCTTTTTTAATTATTTTTAGGTTTTCGGAAGGAGTTGCTACAGTAGCTTATGTTTTTATGGTTTTCAGTTGAAATTGAACTCAAAAGGTTTTATCACTTTACTTATACTAATGTTGCTAATGAGAATTGTGTGAAGTTTTGTGTGCAAGAAATTTCCAGGTAATGGAGATGATGGTGTAATAAGGAAGAGAAGGGTTTTATGACTCAAGTATTAAGTGTATGAAGATGAAGATATTGATATCATTCAAGTGAAGACTCCGGAAGAATCTACTAGATACCCAAATTCAGAGACCTGCAGAGTCCGTTTTCAAATAGATAACGGTTCTGGTAAGAAAAGTTCCGCGAAAATACTATCCAACTATATTTTTGCAGTTTTCAGTCAATAAGGAAAGATACGAAGCGAAAGAGGGACGGAAACGGGGCCAGGGTGGCTCACACCACCCTGTGGCGCGGGCCCACCCCTGGCCGTGCCACCAGGTGGTGAGTCCACCCCGGACTCCGCCCCAGACTTGTTTTCTCCCAGTACCTTCCTTTTGATATGAAACTTCGTAATATATAATCCCCCGGATCCCCCAAGGTTCGTATATCTTGTTTTCATCGTGTTCTTGTTTCGATTTGTTTCTGCCAGGAACTATCTTTGAAGCTTAGAAGCACAATGGTGTCCGCCAAGGATAAAGGGAAGGAGCCTATGGAGGAAGACCTCCAAGACCCCAAGCAAGGGCTGGTACCTTTAGTCACTTGCCCTGCATCAACGGAAGCCCTACGAGTCACTAAAGAGTTCTGCGATAAGTACCAAGACTTGCAGAGGAAGGTGGACATGCTTCAGTGGGAGAATAATAGGCTTCGCAAGATGCTGGAAGATTTCCTCACGTCAACTAAGAAAAGGATACCACCACCACCGAAGGAGTAATTCGTCATCAAGTTTGGCATCCCCTTGGTTTGTTCTAAGCTTGGGGGAGTGCCGCGATATCACATCACTATCTTCTATATTTTTTTACCTTTTTAGTAGAGTCATATCATGAATAGAGAAGTTATCATGTAGGATGGTTTACATTATGGAAGTGTCCCCTCTCTCGTTAGATATGTATCCCTTAGTGTGAGTTGCCGTTATGGAATATTAATGAGAAGTTCTATCATTTACTCTTTTGCATATCTTATATTAGTTTTCAATTCGTGGTTATATGATTTATCTTGTTGTTAGTATTGGTATCACTTTGCGATCATTGAGTTAATTTAGTTGGTTTTGGCAAACCTGGCTCGGTTAGTAGCACACAATTTTTGAGAGTTGAAAGAAAAGATAAAAGTATTGTAAAGAAAAATAATTTCATCATCTTTCTTTCTTGATTTGTTCATAATTCTAGTATTCTCTAGTTAAGATGTTTTGTGCTTCCAAGGAAGATTGCATGTTTGTTTTTATCACTTGTATGTTTGTTTGTTTCCTTCAACTCTTATACTTTCTACCCAGCCTTGCTAGCCAAAAACCTATACTGAGGGAATTCTTCTCGTGCATCCACTCCTTAAAACCAAAACCTTTGCCATTTGTGTCCACCATACCTACCTATTAGCATTATTGCTATTCCAAGTAAATTCTTGTTTTATATACCTCCCAAATTAAACTTGTTATGTGAAAATTAGTGATTAAAGCTCTCACGAACTTGATGGCACACTTTAATTTCTTGCACTTAATAAACTTGAACCATTGTGCTCACCTATGTTCCGTATATGCTCGCGCTTTGTAAGTTGTGAATTAGCAGAACCGTGCTGTCATTGGGAACGCTTTGAACATTGCACTGGTACCTTGTACCAAGTTGATATCATGTTCTTTTGTCTATGGATGTCGTCGGTGTGAAATGAAAGGGGGGCTTGTAAGTCCATGGAGTTATGCATGTGTGTTAGAGAAACGCCTAGGTCGCTGGTCTAATCCATGCTGACATGCTGGAAACCTGTACCGTAACCATAACAAGCATCTATGAAGCATTCTTCTTATAAAAAATAGATAGAGATTGAGAAAAAGAGAAAAGAAAAAAAGAGATATTATGAAAAGAGGAAAGATAGAAAAAGCACCATATTCCCATGGTAAATAAGAAGATTGATGAGATGCTTGTTGTCTGCTTGCCTTGTCATTTTGATATGGGGATTCTTCCGTTTCATCGGGCAAGGGGTACCCCGTTGGTGGTTCTCTATGATACACATATGCTTACGATGACAAGAACTTACCGGTGACTAAACTTGAGTAGCATGAGGAGCGACCCTCGTATTCAAAGGACATGAGATTCTCAACTTATAACTTGTCAATGTATATCCCCATATTTGATCACTTTAACCTTAATCATCTAAAGATGCCTATGATAGGGGCAATGAGAGATGAAAGCTAGTAAGTATCATAATTTTTGGGAGCTCTTTATGAGACTTGCAATCCCTGCTTCCCTCTGCGAAGAGCCTTTCTTTTACTTTTTAGTCGAGTCAGTAAACCTACTCCCTTCTATCTCAGCAAGTATTTTGAGTTGTTGTGTTTCGTTCATTCATACGATGATTTATTCAATCATGTTGCTTATGTTCCTTGTTTTGCACATCACTCTTATCTTGATGTTTACTACTTTGAAAGCTATCATTGAAAACCAGTTATTCGTGAACTCTAGCAAATTATCAACTATTCTTCGACCAAGAGCTAAGTTTGCCATTACCAATTATGATTCACTTTATGTATCTTTATTGTGTTTCCTTTACTTATTGCAAGTTAAGTTATATAATAGTGAGTTGTCTTCTATTATGATCTATGTATTGATGAATGTGATGCTTCTTATCCGTATTCTTTTATCGACTCTTCCGTCCATAAACCTGAGGCCATGTTTATTGAGATCAGTTTCGCTTGGGGACAAGCGAAGTCTAAGCTTGGGGGAGTTGATACGTCCATTTTGCATCATTATTCTATGTCATAATTCACTGTTATTCATTGATATATTTCGTATTAAGAGATGATACTTATGTTATTTCATCTGTTTTTTGCATGGTTGATGACTTTGGGAGCATGGATTGCTGCAGTTAGGATTCTGATGGAAAAGGTGTTGTTTGGAGGCAAAATTCGCGAAGATCAAAAAATCCGGGAAAATACATGAAAAATCCTATTTTTTCAGAAGTCGAAGGAAACCAGAAGGGGGGTTGGAGATGGGCCACAGGGGGCCCACACCACCCCCTGGCGCGGGCCAGCCTAGGTCGCGCCACCAGGTGGTGTGGCCGCCCTGGTCCAGCCCTGGCACTCCCCTCTAGCATATATTATCCTCCCAAAACCCTAAGACTCAGGGAGGGACCACAGAAAGATTCCACCGCCTCTGTAGGGCGGAAAACACCAAGAGAGAAAGATCTCTCCGACAGACAGACTTCTGTCGGGGGAATTCCTTCCCGGAGAGGGGAGATCGTCGCCATCAACACCACCATCAAGCTGGACTTCATCGGGATCATCATCATCATCACCACCATAGTTCATAGGGGAAACTTTCTCAGTGTTGATTACTCTTTGTAGTTGATGCTATTGAGTGAACCATTGAATTATTGTTTATGTTCAGATTGTTATACATTATTATTCCATCTCTGATCATGATCCATTTGATGTCTTGTGAGTAGTTTGTTTTGTTCTTGAGGACATGGGAGAAGTCATGTTGTTAGTAGTGGAGTTGTGTTGAGAAAGATTTAATAGTTTGATATTTAAGTTGTGGTGTACTTCTTCTAGTGGTGTCATGTGAACGTCGACTACATGACACTTCACCTATATGGGCCTAGGGGAATGAATTGGGTATTTGGCTACTAATCGTAGGGGTTGCCGGAGTGACAGAAACCTGAACCCCCGTTAGGAAACCATTGCACAAGGGACGTAAGGGTCTTAGAGTTTAAAGCTGTGGTTAGGTTTCTACCTTAATTACTTTCTTGTACTTACGGATATTTGCAAGGGGTATAATCACAAGTATGTATTAGTCCTAGGAAGGTCGGTGATGGGGATATGCCAAAGGGGGTATGCCCAGCAGAACGTTCCGAGTGGGCCGAAAGGCCTGCGAGTGCATCTGGAGGACAGCGACTGGACCGTGAAGGAAGGAAAGGCCCATCGACTAGCGAGTGGAAGCCCAAAAGCGTAGCAGAAGCCCAGTCGGATTAGGTCAAAAGCCCCCGAATCCTTATCTTGTTCGGGGACAGCTTGTAAACCCTAGCAAGGTGCGTCATATATAAACCTCCCTAGGGTATCCTGGAACCTTACATTCCATCATACACCCCCTCAAGCGACTCGCTGCCTAGCCGCCGAGCTCGCCACCCCTATAACTCGCTCTCTCATAATCTAATCCAGCAGGAGTAGGTCTTTACCCTCCGGGGGGGCGAACCTGGGTAAACCCATGTGCATCCGCCCCCATCTCGCACCACAGATGGCCGCCAACTCTTCCTCACGAAACACTCAGTCGCTGCCTATGACAGCGACTGTCGTGGCCATTTCCATGATAGTGGCACCCACCGTGGGGCATAGCGGGACTGGCCTGAGTTCTGCGGCGAGACCTTACTCGCCGATCGATCGGCCGATCGCCACCAGTCGCATGATCGCCATCGGCGGGATCTTAAAGATCCTGCCCAGCTGTTACATCCCGGCGTCACGCCCGGTCACCCATGCCGCGGTGATGCCGGTCGGCTCCATCAACCTCTTCGTCGGCTTCACCGGTGCGATTGACCCAGGCACGACGGTGATCGTTGGCGGATCGCCGCCACACCGTGACCTGCTTTCGGAGGAGCAGGTCCGTTCCATCAGGAGCCTCGTCACCAAGTACGACTCGGCCGCCAGCGACGCGGTCGAGACTAACGTCGCCACCAACGACGACGCCCTGAACGACGACGCCGACTCGGCGACGCCTACATCGGTCGGCGCATCTATCACCGCCGCGTCACGGGAGGACTCCATCACACGAGTCTCCAACCCCGAGGATTTCGAGGACCCCTCCATCCTGGGGATCTTCGACTCCGACTCTGGCTCGGAATCCCCCGAGGATTTTCGCGCCAGATCCAATCGCCTTAACGGGATATACATGGCGGGTAGCACGGCCGCCCCGCCAGATCCGTTCTCCACGCTGATCCCGCCGACCGCGATGGCCACGGAGGTGGAGGAAGCCCGCCTGCAGCTCGCAGAGGCACAACGCAACAAACTCGCCGAGCGCGAGAAATACCGCCTCGAGTGAGAGACGGCGCGGGAGCTATCACTCTACGACCCGCCTGAACCCCGACGTTCAGGGCCGCGTCCTGAATTTCAACGACGAGGGCAACCCCACGCGCGCCGCCGAGCGCGAATACTGCAAGAATGCGCCGCCAGGCGGAAGCAACCCCGCAAGACCACCACCTGGAGCGCCGGCGACTGGGGCTCCTCCACCACCCATGGGCCACGCGGCCCCACCGGACCAACCGCGGATCATCATCTCGCCTCAAGCCCGTGACGCCAACGCGCTACCACTATACTCCACCCTGATGGACAACGTTGTAGCCGTGATCGCCAACCTCGATGTCTAGGGCGACGGCGCGCTACAGATCCAGTACGCCAAGGCCCTACTCATCAGGGCCGTCGAGCAACAAGCCGTGGGAGTCGACCCGCGGGGGCGAATGTACTCCCGCTCTTCGGCAAGCAGGGCGGCATCAAGCGGCCACCCCACCGTGGCCAACGCATTAGTTTGCCCACCACCCCAGCCCCTGGCAAATCAACCACGGGCCGCCAATCCTGCGATGTCAACCAACGAGCCGCGACCGGCAAACAACACGGTCGCCGCCAATGGGTAACTCATCGACGCCTGAACAAACATCATCAACAACCAGACGTGGCAGTCGCGCCAGCCCTACGACCTGCGGCACACCCTCACCAACCGCGGCGAACCGGAGCCAAGAGGCTTGCTCAGCCGAGTCGGGCCACAATGCTTTGGACCAATGATTCACGGGGAAAAATACCCCGCCAACTTCAAGGCCCCTAAGGAGATCGAGAAGTACGACCCAACGTACAACCCCGCCGTCTAGTTGGACACATACCTCATGGCAATGGGGATCGCAGGCCACAACGACCTGCTCGCCGCTCGCTATCTCCCCCTGATGATGGAGGGTGCGACCCGACAGTGGATCAACACTCTCCCTCCCGACAGCATTGATTCCTGGGAAGAAATGCGGGACGCCTTCGCCAGGCACTTCGAGGGCTCCTACACCCGCGCCACCACCATAGAAGACCTGGAGCGATGCATCCAGGGACAACGCGAGTCGACCCGTCGGTGGATCCAAAGGTGGCAAGAACTATGGATAAACGCCTCCGGCATCCACCCAGACACGGCGATACACTGCTTCAAAAACGCGTGCCGGTACGAACCCCTGGTCGCCAAGATCAAGAGGGTCTACTGGACGCTCGATAACATCCCCGACCTCCTCGAGATTGCCAAGTGCTACGCGGAGGAGGACCCCAACCAAGACTCCGACGGCGAGTCGGGAGGAAGACGTCGCACTAGCATCCACGACAGCGGGCGCCTACGCGACATGCGCTACAGCAACACCCGCATCAATGGCAAGCGCCGGATGGACGGGCGAATCGATTTCGTCGCCAACGCCGGCTACGGCCAGCGTGACTCCAAGAACTACCGCCGCGACGGAGGAAACTACCGCGACAACGGGAACTACCGCGCCAACAACGCGACGAGGCCGAAATTCGACCCCGCCGCCCTGCTCAATCAGCCCTGCATCTACCATAGCAGGGAGGGAAAACCCGCCACCCACACCACCACCGATTGCCACTCTCTCAAAGAGATTGAGAAGGCGAGATGTGCAAGGGAGGACCCCAACAACAACCAACCTGGGGACAATGGGAACGGCGGCGGCTTCGGAACTGCCGTCGGGTCGCTACATACCTTCACCGGGCTCGGCACCAAGCGTGAGAAGAAGGTACTCGCCCGCGCGGTCGCCGTCAATGCGGTGACGAAGTCGACATCCCCCGCTTCCTAAACTGGTCCGAGCAGAGCATCACCTGGAATCGCCAGGACCACGCACCAAGAAACGAGTACCCAGGGCGAGTCACCCTGGTAGTCAGGCCAAAGATGGCCGACTACTGGTTGCCCAAGACGCTGATGGACGGTGGGAGCTCCATCAACATCTTGTACCTCGACACTTTCAAAAGGCTCCAGCTCCCAGAAACAGCTATCGAGCCAACACTGACGACCTTCCACGGCATCGTCCCCGGTCGGAAGGCGTACCCAATCGGGAAAGTGACGCTGCCGGTCGCCTTCGGCACTTCGGCAAACTACCGCACGGAGAGGATCGTCTTCGAGCTGGTGAACTTCCGCAGCCCCTACCACTGCGTCCTGGGCCGCCAGGCATTCGCAAAGTTCATGGCGACCCCACACTACGCCTACAACACGATGAAGCTCCTCGGGGCGAGCGGCATCATCACCGTCCACGGCGACCCCGACATGGTCGTGGAATGCGAGGAAAAAGGCGCCAAGATCGCGGACACTGTCATCGCTGCGGAGACCAACCACGCGGAGGAGCTTGCGAAATACGCGGGCAACATCAACAAGGACGATCCCACCATCCTGAAGAAACCGATCACCGCGAACTCCACGTTCGAGGCGACCACGCACACCCGCACCGTCTCGTCCCAGGCGACTCCAGCCAAATGGTCACCATCGGGGCGCACATGAGCCCCGCATAGGAAAGTGCGCTCATCGGGTTCCTCCGTGAGAACTGCAACATCTTCGCATGGAAACCATCTGACATGCCAGGTGTCCCGAGGGAACTCGCTGAGCACAAACTTAATGCCGACCCCAAAGTGCGACCAGTAAAGCAGTCGCTACGGCCCTTCAATGAAGAGCGCCGCCACGCAATCGCCGAGTAAGTCCAACGCCTTCTAGCCGCATGCTTCATCCGGCCAATCAAGTATTCCAAGTGGCTGGCAAACCCAGTCCTGGTTCTCAAAAAGAACAACACATGGAGAATGTGCATTGACTACACCAACCTCAACAACGCCTGCCCGAAGGAGGAGTTCGTCCTACCGCGCATCGATCAAATCATCGACTCGACCGCGGGATCGGAGTCGCTTTGTTTTCTCGACGCTTACTCTGGCTATAAGCAGAACAAGATGGCGGTCAAAGACGAGGAGAAGACGGCGTTCATCACGCCATTCGGCGCATTCTGCTACATGGCCATGACGTTCGGCCTCAAGAACGCAGGCGCCACATACCAGAGATGCATGTAGGAGTGTCTAGCGAGCCAAATTGGCCGCAACATTCACGTCTACATCGACGACGTGGTGGTAAAATCCAACTGCCAGGACGATCTGCTCGCCGATCTAGCTGAAACCTTCGCAAACTTGCGGAGGTACAACATCAAGCTGAACCCTGGAAAATGCACCTTCGGCGTACCCACCGGACAGCTTCTGGGATATGTAGTCTCCAAGCGAGGCATTGAAGCCAACCCCACCAAGATCGACAACATCGCGCGACTCGGGAAACCCGAGTGCCTGCGCGACGTCCAAAAGTTGGCAGGGCGAGTCGCGGCCCTCAGTCGCTTCATCCCCCGACTAGGCGAGAAGGCAATGCCCCTCTACCACCTGATGCACAAGAATCCAACGTTCCAATGGGACGCAGAGGCCGACGACGCACTCAAAGCGCTCAAAGAAGTGCTATTCGCGGCACCACTACTCGCCACGCCACTCGACAAAGAGCCAATGCTCGTTTACGTCGCGGCCTCCAATCGAGTTGTCAGCGCCGTGATGGTCGTCGACCGACCAGTGGAGGGCAAGGAGCGCCCCATATAGCGCCCCATATACTACATCAGCGAAGTCCTAACGGACTCACGACAGCGCTACCCGCAGTACCAAAAACTGGTGTACGCGGTATTCCGAGCACGGCGGCGGCTCCCACATTACTTCCAGGAGCACCCAATCACGGTGGTTTCCTCAGCGCCCCTGCAAGACATCATACGCAACCGTGAGGCAACTAGGCGAGTCGCCAAGTGGGCCGTCGAGATCGGCGTCCACAACATCAAGTACGAGCCCTGAAAAGCGATCAAGTCACAAGCCCTGGCTGATTTCCTCGCATACTGGGAAGAAGCACAGCAGCCAGAGAAGCTCCCATAACTACACTATTGGTCGCTCCACTTCGACGGCTCCAATAACGCCGACAGCGCGGGGGCTGGGGTCATACTGACCTCCCCCAAAGGAGACAAGCTCTGCTACGTGCTCCACCTCAACTTCAAGCCCTGCACCAACAACATGGCGGAATATGAGGCCCTCCTCCACGGCATGAGAGCTGCCAAGGAGATGAACATCAACCGCCTACGATGTTATGGCGACTCCGACCTAGTTGACGGCCAAGTGGCCGGGACGTGCGACGATGTCTCCCCAACAATGATCGCGTACCGCCAAGCTGTCGACCAGTTGGGAGGACACTTTGACGGCTGTTCCGTCGAGTGGATCGATAGGCGTAAAAACAAGGAGGCAGACGCCCTTTCCCGCATCGGATCGACCCGACAGGCGCCACCAGTAGGCGTCTTCCTCGACATCATCCACAAACCCTCAGTAAGCCCACCGAAGGAGATCGACATCGGGATCCCACTGCAACCAGAACCGGCCTTAGTCGCCATGGTTGTGGAACCTAGCGACTGGACAGAGCCATACGTCGCCTTCCTAGAACACAAACTCCTACCGAGCAACGAGACAGAGGTGCGAATGATCGCACGCCACTGCAAATCCTTCGTCATCATCAACGGCGAGCTCCACAAGCACAGCGTGACCGGCGTGTTCTAGCGCTATGTACAACCAGAAGAAGGCCGCAAGATCCTTCAGGACATTCACGCCGGCGACTGCGTCCATCATGCCGGCGCCAAGTCTCTAGTTGCCGAGGCCATGCGGCACAGTTTCTACTGGCTCACCGCACACACCGACGCCACCAACATCGCCCAACGATGTGTTGGGTGCCAGAAGTACGCCAACCAGACGCACCTTCCTGGCTCGGCACTCAAGAAAATCCCCATCACGTGGCCATTCGCCGTATGGGGCATGGACATGGTAGGCCCATTCAACAAGGCCCCGTCTGGGTTCACTCACCTCCTGGTCGCAGTCGACAAGTTCACCAAATGGGTCAAGGCCAAGCCGATCAAAAAGTGCGACGGCAAGACAGCCACCAAGTTCCTCCACGAACTCATCTACCGGTACGGCTACCCGCACAACATCATAATAGACAACGGCACCAACTTCGCCAAGGGGGCTATGGCGGAATTCTGTGAGGAGCACGGCATCCGACTCGACCTCGCATCAGTCGCCCACCCGGAATCAAATGGCCAAGCAGAGCACGCCAACAAGAGTGTCCTCCACGGGCTCAAGACGCGACTACAGGTGCCCCTAGAGCGCACCCCAGGATGCTGGGTCGATGAGCTCCCCTCTGTGATATCGGGGATCCGCACCTCCGTCAACCGATCAACCGGGTTCACGCCTTTCTTCATGGTGTATGGCGTCGAGGCCGTAATGCCAACAGACCTGGAGCACGACTCCCCTCGAGTCGCCAACTACGTCTAAGCGGCCAACGAGATCGCCCGCCAAGACAGCATCGACCAACTCGATGAGGCACGCGACCTGGCTCGCTCCTGCACCACCATATACCAGCAAGGACTTCGCTGATATCACAGCCTCCGAGTGTGAACTCGCACGTTCTAGGAAGGCGACCTGGTCCTACGACTAGCCCAAG
The DNA here is from genome assembly GCA_910589775.1 of Avena eriantha. NCBI lineage: Eukaryota > Viridiplantae > Streptophyta > Magnoliopsida > Poales > Poaceae > Avena > Avena eriantha. The sequence goes on from OU342746.1 coordinate 12,015,971, forward strand.
ACAAGAAGGGCATGCACAAGCTCTCCTCCCCATGGGAGGGGCCATTCGCCATAGGCCGAGTCCTTGGCAACGACGCCTACTACCTCATCGACATACGGGGTGATGGTCAATTGGAGGTCGGGAGGCCATGGAATGTAAACCTCCTCAGAAAGTTCTATACATAGAACCCCACACTGTACTCCATTAGAATATATAATGAAATTCATTCGGATCGCACAAATTGTGTCCACTCGCCATATTCTTGTGCCACTCGCACTCGTACATGCCAGCAATACGCTACTTACGGAAGTCAACCTCTGGTCGAGCGACTGGCACAGCCAAGTAGTGCGGCACAAGGGCACCGGAAATATTCGAGCCTTGGGTCGTCCACGAAAAACGCCAACCCGGAGCCGCCATTGGAGTCACCTAGCCTGACTAGCCCGCCGGGCCAAGACACCCGATATATGCTTCTCACAGCGATCTGTCCCTCCCACCCTCGCGCAAAGAGATTCGAACGGTTAAGTACCACGCACGGAGACTCCGCAAAACGGGAACCCCCACGCGGCTCGGGAACACACCAAGTAAGGGAGCTGCCTAGGGCTCGCCAAGCGACTGGCTCTCCCGGCCAAGGGCGGAGACACGTTACAAACAACGCACTCACAACCTGCAACAGGATCATGACCAATATGGTCGGGCACCACGCTCGGGGACTCGCTCATAAGTCAGTTGTAACACCCTCGAATCGGCCCTATGCAAGTTTTAGCCCTTTTCGCCAAACCCGCATAGAAACGATTCAAGGACGCCGACCAGGCACTTTCGTGCGGGTGGAAAGCGAAGTAATACCATTACACAACAGTCCTCGATGGGACCCACAAAACCGATATATATACAACAGCGACTCAACGAGTCAAGAATACATATATACAATACAAAGATCCAAATCACCTTGCAAACGATAAAGCGTCCAACTACGGACAAGATGCAAATGGGGCTAAGAGCCCTGAAGAATAACCAATGGCGTCCATAACCCTGCCCAGGCCAAGCCGGAAGGGTAACCCTGCTAACGACGTCGATCTCAAACCTGCTAAAACAAAAGGGGTGCCGACAAGGGCAAAGGAAAAAGAGGAGCGTCAGTACTGAGGCCAGTACACGGTGAGGCTAGAATTCGGCAGCTCTCGCCTACATAGGTATGGTGGACTGGAGCGGCAGCGCAGCAAGCACTAAACAACCTATAGAGACTCGATTAACTGTCGGCTATTAGAGGGAGGTAAGAAAGACCTATTCGGAACCAACCTTATACTAACACCAATCATACCCATCCTGGTATTCCCCCTCGAGACCAAACGAGGAAGTCAAACCGAGGAACTCACACAGTTGGCAGTTTTATTCATTCCATTATAATTGCAGCACTTACTAGTCAGATATAGATAGCATGAGTCATCCTGATAGCATAAGTAGTGGGCAGTTTTAGTTAACCATTCAGTCGTAGTTGCAGTACTTACTAGTCAGATACAATAAGCATGTGACACCCAAACACAGCAGTTGTTGGCACTTTTATCTCATTCCGTTTGAGTTGCAATACTTACTAGGCAGGTATAGTATGACACAGATCACCACAGATCCACCAGTTGTTGCATTTTTATTATCCATTCCATTGTAGTGAAGCTGATTACTAGTCATATATTAAGTCAAATTTATAACACTACTTTAGTTATGCTTGTCTATGATCGAGATACTGTGCTCCAAGTCGCCCATAACCGCGGACATGGCTTTCAGAAAGATTTACCCTGCAGGGGTGCACAAATAGCAACACACACACGATCGACCTCGGAAAAACCAAATCAAAACCTAACGAGGCTTTCACGACAAAGCAATCACAGGATTCATAAAATATTTCAGGGGGCCACCCCATTAAGCTACCCGCAACGAAGTTCGCCGGCTCCGAGACGGACCCAAGGTTTGCGTCAATGGCTGTAAACGACTAGGAACCCGAAAGTGTGACTGGGCTTGTCGATACCGCGAAAACACTCCGCAATCCTAAACAATACAGGTGCTCCACGCACAATCTGAAATAAAGCAGTAAAGAATGGCATAAGTACAGGATAGTAATAAAGCCCCAAACTACTTTGTGGCCCCAAGAAATAAGAATGAATCAAGCTCTGGCTAAGGGGGATTCATAGAGTCTCCCGTATGTGGACAGTGCGAATAGTCAAGGAACAGGTATCAAGTACTCGGGGCCTACGGGACACAAGTGGGCATAAAAACCAAATAGCATATATTGCCCACCGGTGCCACTTTCCTTAGTTATCACAGCAATTTAATAGTTGTATTTGAAGTCATGACCAACTCCACCGATAAGCATCTCCACCGTTAAGCATGTGCCAACCTTTTAACAACGGTGGAACAACAACGACGCGAAGCAGCACCTGAGCAAGCAACTACGACTCACAAGGCCGAATATCTATCAAACAACAGGCAATAGGATGTGTCCAAGGCAATATAGAGGCTGCAAGGAATATAAATGGTGCACGGAAAATAAAGCATCGCAACACGGATAGCAATAGATCAACAAGAAAGAAGTAAAGACTATAAATGCAAAATAGGTAGAAAGGGGGAGATTGCTTGCCTGGGAAACACTGCCGAGGGATCATATCCGGAGAACTTGTCGATACTCGCATCAAATCATCGGCCTAATCCACGAAGAAGCAAACACTAGAAGAAACACCGGATGCAATATTTAATACTACGGCATAAGATCCAGCATGATTATGATATGATGCAGATGCGGTGCAATTAGGCAGGATTAAGCGGAACCGGGGTCCTGACAATTAATTACATGGTTCAAGTTATTTAGAACCCCCGCAATTTAAATGTTGTATTAACAGGGCAAAACATGGCATCGGTTTGCTACGCAATTTAAATGGAGTCCGGAATAAGACTAGAATAGCCCGCATATAGACTCCATATTTAATTTAGGTGAATAGTCTAAATACCCCCAAACAACCACAATATGTATGCGAGTATGAATGATTTAATATGCAACAACTATAGATGTCATATATTATAAAAAAATAGGGGCTTGGAAAAGGGTCACACATTGGGGTTCGGAGATCTTGGGGTTCGAGGGTCGGGGTCTGCAGGGTCTCGGCCACCGGATCCGTGAAGAAGAACTTGACGTTCCGAGGGTCCGACAGGGTTCGGGTTCGACAGGGTCGGCGGGATCGGTCTCGGACACCAGAAGGAGAGCTTGGCATTCAGGGAAGAAGGACTTGGTTTGGCGTCAGGGGGCGCATCGAATTTGCCCAGGTCGGTGTCGATCTTGTCGTTGCGAAGATCTTGTTGGGTCCGCGTATCGGATCGGTCTTGGCATCCGGGGTGAAGTACTTGTCGTTCCGGGGGCGATCTTGGCGGTCTTCGGATCCAGGTCTTGGCGTGGCCTTCGGATCACCGGGATTGGGCTTCGCCTCCGAGAACGGGTCTTGGTGGCGACAAAGAAGATCATGTCGTTCTGAGGGGTTCGGGTTCCATGAAGATCTTGTCGGAGGCCTTGTCAAGGGAATACTTGGGACGCAACCCTTGGTCTCGGTCTTCAGCATTAAAACTGAACTTCTCGGACCACGACAGAACAGGGAACTAGCGGAGCACCGAGGTAGTGGCACTTAGCGCAGACATGAATTACATGAGAAGACATATGCACTAGCATGTATCAATTCCACACCACAACCCGATTCGAACACCTAGTCACCAACCCACCATCTCTGCATCGTTTGGGTCATCACATGGAGCAGAGGCTGCAACAGGGACGGCGCTGCATCCACCCGAGAAGAGGACGGTGGCGAGCTGGCGTTGAAGATGAACGACGCCAGGCATGGGCGCGACTGGCCTGCGGTGACGGGGTTGAGGCCGTGGTGCAGGGAGTCCAATGATGCAGGCTCGTGGACGAGGTCAACAGTGGGAAGCGGCGAAAACAGAGGCGATCGCGGAGCTCCTTGCGGCGGTAAGGCGACGAGGTCGAGGACGGGCTCGAGGAGGCTTGACGCGGGGCGACCGAAGATGGGGATGCAGGGCCGATGCTGGAGTAGGACGCAGGCCAGAACGGGCGCAGAGGCGCAGTTGCGGCTGGGGCCGACGGAGGGAGGACGAGCGACGACGAACGAGGGCGGGCGACGACGAACGAGGTCGGGCGAGGCAGGGTACAGGGCTCCGACAGTGCGAGGCGACAAGGGGCTCACACGGCGGCGCGAGGCGTGCTGCGGCGGCATCCCTAGCGTGGCCTGCGGATGGGGAGGAGAGCGGGGCCTGCACTTCCTCGGTCGGAGTTGCGGGGCGGCAGAGCTCTGGTCGAGAGAGAACGAGGTAGACAGGGAGGAGAACATCGGGGCAGCAGAGCTCGCTGGAGGCGACACGGAGGCGCTCGGGGCCGCGGCTGCGGGGCGCACGACGAGAGGCCGCAGAGGGGCGTCGGTGGCAGGGTTGGTGGAGAGAGAGAGGAGGGAGAAGGCCGACATGGGCTGGGGTGGGGAAAGAGAGATGGCCAGGGTGGTGGGACCGGGGACGGGGCGGGATCCCGAGATGGTCGGGCTGGGTGGGGCTAGCGCGCGACGCGGGTCGCGTCGTGGGTGGGGCCGAGCGGAGCGGTAGGTGGGATGGTGGCATGACGCGGGGGTTGGTGGGGTCTCCGGGGTGGGCCAGGGTCTTGTCGAGGAGCGTACGCAGGGCCGGGGCACGCGAGGCGTGCCGCGTGCGACACGGGACGCTGGGCGGTTGTCGACGCGCACGGGATCGTGCGGTGCAGCGAGGAGTAGTTGGCGGGGTGATCTGTTGCGCGTGTAGTGGGGCTGGGGTAGGTGGATGCGAGCGGGAGGGCGTGCTGTGCGGGAGGTGGCTGTGTCGCTGGGGCATGGGTGTGGTTCGCGTGCGTGTGCGACGCTGGGTGAGCGTGCAGGCGCGCCGGTGCGAGTGTTGTGTGGTGGCGGCAGGGTGTAGTGTGTGTGGCGACGGGGTAGGTGAGGGTTGGAGTTAGGGCAGCGTAGGGTTTTTTTGGTGGGGTGGTAGGTAGCTGGCAGCTGGGCCTTGGGCCTGGCGGCTGACTGCCTCCCCCACAAAAATATTTATTTTTACTTATTTTATTTTTAAAAAGGATTTTATAAATAGTGTTTCTTAGATAAATAAAAGATCCGAAAAAGACCGGGGTTTGTATTTTGAAATAAAGAAGGGGATATTTAGAAACAAAGATAGGCTTTTCGAAGATAATTTTTGACAAACATATGCATGATGACGACGATGCTCAAATGCACTGTGGCATGATGACATGAGCATGCAGTCATGATGATGCAATGCACAAAAACATAGCGATTTTCTAGTAGTGGTTTTAGCGGGATGCCACATCAGTCCTACTCGCGCTCGGGGACTCGCCACTCAGAAGACGCGAGGGATAAAAACAACACGTAAACACAACAAATACACAAAAGTATACAATCGAGTTATACCCCATTAAAAGGCGGACGCGCCCGGGGACTCGCTCAATCAAAACAATTCATAGGCAAAAACACAACATACATTACTCATCAAAACACGAGTCGATCGACCCCCCGTAGCATATATTGCAAAAATATCTTACAGCATTCGCCACTCGGCATTTATCACAACTTGGCAAATTACATTGTCTACTCTACACGACCTGATGATGAAGCACCACCACCACCCTTGACGCGCACAAAAGGCTGCCACGGGTTCGTCGGGTACGTTGTCAGCGACTTCGACACCGACGACCGGAAGGGCTGCTCCGACTCCATGCTGCGGTACTCCGGCTCGGGGTCGCCAGGCGCCAACACCGTCTCCTGATATGGCAGCAGATTTCCCATCGCCAAGACACCATCGGCGTAAGGAGTGGCCTTCGCGGTCAGCTTCAGCACTTCCGACATCTCCACTGTGCCGGTCGCCGACGGATAGCCACTCGTCACATCGTCAAGATCAAAGTCATCGGGGAAATGGGCGAGACCCAAGCTCAACGTCGTGGCGGCCCCGCGTATGAACACCGAGCGCGTCATCCACTCCATAACGGCGGGTACCTCCTCCAGATAGCGCCATACCTCTGTCAACCCCCAGGGATAACCTCGGTGGGAGACATGCCCTAGAGAGATGCTTGGACGCACAACGCCGATGCCGTGGCTGCATTCACCACGGTAGTCACGCACTGCGAGGCGTTGTACGTCTGCACAACCGGGTTTCTTTGGCCTACCATAGCTGCAAAGTCAAGCGTCAGTGAAAGTATGAAATCCCCATAGCAGGGACCAGACGAAAGGGTCAAGCAAAGACAAAGACTCACCAAGGAGTTTGCGGCAGTTCTCCTTGACGTGCTTCTCCAAGGCAGTTTGCTCGTTGTGCAACCCCACGATGATGGAATCCGTGGCTTTGCGTTCTTCCTCAGCCACGGCAACAGCAGCCTTCGCTCGCTCCTCCGAAGAAATCGAGGCCACTCTCGCCTCCTCCAAATCCTTGACCAAAGAGGCCACTCGCTCATTCGCCGCGTCCAGCTCGGCGACCGGAACATACCCCTCAAGGGCCTTGGAGATCTCGGCCAGGAAAGCATCTACACGAGAATACATCAGAATTCTATACACGACCAGCTCAAACCCGAGAGGGGGGAAAAGACAATGCAGACACTCACCAATAGTTTCCTGAAGCCGCCGGTTGATCTCCTACGCTTCAAGCAAGTCACGCTCCAAGCGCTCTCTCGTAGCCTGCCGATCAGTCGACTCCCTCTATAAACCCAGCAAACAAAGAACTTACCTAAGCATTTGACAAAACAAAACCCAGTTCCCAGCCGCTGAAATTCAGCGACTAGGAACTCGGGGACTAGAGATTGAAGAAAAAGAAAACCAATTCCCAGCCGCTGAAATTCAGCGACTAGAAATTCGGGGACTAGAAAGGAGCAAAAGCCAGTTCCCAGCCGCTGAAATTCAACGACTAGGAACCCGGGGACTGGAGAATGAAGAAAAAGAAAAACAATTCCCAGCCGTTGAAATTCAGCAACTAGGAATTCGGGGACTAGACATACCTGAATAGCAGCGCCGAGCATCTTGTGAAGTTCCCCCGCGTCAGTTGACGGGATCGTGAAGGAGGTGCACCCGCGGCGGGAACCAATGTCCGCATCCACGATTTCCGGACTCTGCGGAGACTGCGTGTCCGCCACACCTAGAAACCCCTTCGCCATAAAACGAGGGAACGTCGCCGACGCCCTGGCGGGGGCGCTAGTTGCCGGGACCGGCACCTCCGGCTCGGACGCAGCCAAGGTTGGCTCCGATCGCATCGCCGCAACCTCTTTGGCGACTGGTGCAGCGGCTGGCTCCGCGGTGCTCCCCCTGGTCGCAGCGTCGTCAGCGCCCCCCTTTTGCTTCTTCGCGACCGCGGTTGTCGCCACATCCTCGGGGGCCTTCCTCTTCTTGGGAAGGTCCCCTTCTCCCATGTCGGCGGCCGGTGGAATCTTAGCCACCGAAGGGCGACCAATCTTTTTAACCCCCGACCTGCACGAACCCCTTCAATCAACACCACAGCAACACAAAAGGGGCAGGGCGGAGTTGGACGAGAAAGTGCTACTTACTTGGCGACTGGAAGGACGCGAAGCCTGGTGCTAATATGGGCGGGCTTGTCCAGCTCAGGACCCAGCTTGTGGCTGAGCCCCCTCTCGAAGACGTCTGAAGCCCACGACACCGAGGGCTTCCTTGACGATGATGCTGCGGTCACCGGGATCTCCGGCTCTGACGCCCCTGCCTTCGACGACTGTGGCGACTTGGGCACCGTCGCCTCGGCAGCTTCTTGGCTTGGAACCCCCGAGGCCGACGGTGCAATTACCGTCACAGGAACCTCCACCACCACTTCCGTGTCCTCGCCCGCCAACCCCTTCGTCGGGACTATGTCCCTTGGGGCCTTGTGCGAGACTTCAGGAGATCCTTCGTTGTCGGAGTCGTCATCCGACTCAAACACCACTGACGACCTGACCGGTGACGCATGCCTCTTTGCTGGCGATTTGGGCCGGCGTGGGGGCTTCGACGGCGTAGCAGTGCGCCGGGACGTCTGCTCCTGGGCGACCTCGTCGCCTTCTTCAAGCTCGTCCAGGCTATGGCTCGCTTCGACCTCTCGCTATTTCTGCATCCGGGTCTTGCGAGCCACAGGCGCTGGGGGATGGACTTCTTCTTCTTCCCCGTCGCTGTCGGAAGGATCCCCCTCGGAGTCTTCCTCCAGTTCCTGCGGAACCTCTTCGTCAAGCGGAGGGAGCCAACCCTCCAGTACCTGAAAAAGCTGAGGACCACCACGAGTCAAAAAACACCAAGCGAGAAGACTGGAATTGAGGTGCGAACGTAGCGATTGGAAAGAGAACTTACTGTGGGGGCTTCATTCTTCACGGGAGTGTACGGGGCGACCCCGACCGCCGCGCTGGTAAACTCCGCGTCGGTAATCTTCAAGGCGGCCTTGTAGTCCTCGGCCTCCCATGACTCCTTGCTGGTTCAAGACGGGTCATGCTTCCCGCTGTATTCATACATCCAGTGCGGTTGAGCCGCCAGCGGAACCAGGCGCCGCCCGAGCTAGCAATTGTAGAGGTAGATCGGAATCAACCCCTGGTCCTTCAGCTTCTGGATCTGATCCATCATTTCTGCGACGGCCATCCGTTGATCTTCAGGAAGCTTTTTCGGCGCCAACCTATGGGGCTCCCTCCTCTCGGCGACGAACTCGAGAAGAGATACCTCGCCGGAGGGAGTGGCTTCCTTGACATAGAACCAGCTCTTCTTCCACTCGCTGGCGGCCTTCTTCGGCAGGAGGAGCTTGACAAAATTGTCCTTTGGCTTCAATTGGAAGGTGACCCCGCCTGCGGCCAGCATCAAGCCGCTGGACGCCTCACGCCCGATGCGGCCGTGGAAGAGTTCTAGCCAAAGCGGGAAATATGGCCTGCAGCCAAGGTAGCATTCGCAGAAGGCCACGAAGACCGCCAGCTGCTCGATGTTGTGTGGACCAAGATCTAAGGGCTTGATCGCGTAGTACACGCAGAAGCGGCAGAAGAAGAGCGAGGTGGGGAACCCTAAGCCCCTCTCAAGATGATTGGTGAAGCAGATGAACTCGCTGGGTCGCGGTTTCGGCTCGGTCTTGGAGGAGGGGGAACCCGCCAATTCCCCTTGCGGAGCACCCCGGCATCCTCGAAGGATCTAAGTTGGGCCGTGGTGCACTTAGATTTCCCCCATGAGCCCTTGTGAGGCGCCATCGAGTGAGATGTGGAATCACGCGACGCGGGGAGAATAAGTCGGAAGGAAGCAGGAAGGAAGAACAAATGAGGAAGAATGAAGAATGCGAGGAAGGATTCCGAAGCTGATCCATCACTCCCCTTATATGGGACACGTCACCCGCCAAAACCGGAGTAGCCGTTATTCACGGTAATTGCGCCATAGTTACCGTTGGAAATTCCAACGGATAGTTTGACCAGATTTGACGGTCCAACTCCTTTGGTCTACTCGCCACCCGCCAGTCTTTCCTCTCACCGAAACGACGACTGGGTGGCAGTGATGTTCATTGGAGTGACGAATGGAGCTATGGGGAAATTCTCCTCGGTTCTAATAGAGTCCATCGCAGATTCGACTGGACGCCCGAATTGGGCTCGCCTACTTCGAACGCCAAAAGAACGCCCGCGCCTGCATCAACGATGGCCTCGGGGACTACTGATGGGGATATGCCAAAGGGGGTATGCCCAGCAGAACGTTCCGAGTGGGCCGAAAGGCCTGCAAGTGCGTCTGGAGGACAGCGACTGGACCGTGAAGGAAGGAAAGGCCCATCGACTGGTGAGTGGAAGCCTAGCAGCATAGCAGAAGCCTAGTCGGATTAGGTCAAAAGCCCCCAGATCCTTATCTTGTTTGGGGACAGCTTGTAAACCCTAGTGAGGTGCGTCATATATAAACCTCTCTAGGGTATCCTAGAACCTTATGTTCCATCATACACCCCCTCAAGCGACTCGCTGCCTAGCCGCCGAGCTCGCCACCCCTGTAACTCGCTCTCTCATAATCTAATCCAGCAGGAGTAGGTCTTTACCCTCCGAGGGGCTGAACCTGGGTAAACCCATGTGCATCCACCCCCATCTCGCACCGCAGATGGCTGCCAACTCTTCCTCATGAAACACTCAATCGCTGCCTATGGCAGCGACTCCCATGGCCATTTCCACGACAGTCGGTACACTAGCACAGGTTCACCCACACAACACTTAGCAAGCTAAAGAAGATTAATCAACTATATGAAGCGAAAGCACTTGACAGTCTTCCCATGTGTCCCCGAGAACGTTTGGTCATCTTAAGTAATACAACCGGCGTGTCCTTTGCTGCATAAAGGATTGGGCCACTTGCTGCATTTATGCCTACTGTCATTTATTTACTCGTACTTCGTTTACTTGTATTATCAAAAACCCCTAAAAATCCATTTCCTAAGTATTTGCAGAGAATTCCTGATCCATACCACTAGCCAGCACCTTCTGCTCCTCGTTGGGTTCGACACTCTTACTTATCGAAAATAGTGCGATACACCCCCTATACTTGTGGGTCATCACACCCCAACCAGGGTCACCACCCTGGTCGCAAGACGTCGTCGAACCAGGCCATCTCTTCCCTAGCATCCATGGCGGCCAACTCTGGCTTCCACCGACCCCATACCACCATTCGGCGGCTGGGCCCGTCGCCACCGCGGCGAAGCCGGCGACAGCGGCGGCGTGAGGAGCAGCGGTGGATGGAGGCTTTGGCGACGGGCGGCGGCGCCCCCGGTGTCTCCCTAGGGAGCGACACGGGGGGACTGACCTGGTGAAAAAATAGATAGACGCAAAGACCGCGCACGCATCCTTGACAACCTGAAAGCAAGATAAATATATCCAATTTCAACATAAATAAGAGGAGAGTGGAGCAAATACTTGAGCAATCAATCGATGAGCAGCTGATTCATGGCGAGCGAATCCAAAGATGTAATTGGTGCACCCCCATGGGGTCACCACAAGTGCTAGCCATTCTGGGCCATCAGATCGAGTGCCAAAATGAAATCCGAGCCATTCATTTGTGGTAAGACTGTTTTACCCATGTCAATAGTAAACTGCCAATTTGGGGCACACACTCCTCGCAAATTCCCACGCGTGCGCTCCACTCGATCCAGCTACGTCATTTGCCGGGCAAGAGATATTCAGACCCGTATATCAGCATCATCTATTTTATTCCCGTGTGTGTTTAGTGGGTATGGACCGAATCGGCAGGGGATGTGGGCATGGCACCGCGCGACGCTCAGCCGGAGACACCTTGCTAACCCTAGCCACCACCATCCAATCATCTCTCCCATCTCTCCTCTCCAATCCCCTTCGATGGCGCACCTCCCCCACTCCCCTCTCGTTCAACTCCAAATCTCGAGCGAGCTGCTTCCACCCCCATATCCACATCGAGCGTCCCTCTCTACCCAATCCTCCTCCTCCTCTTTATGCTCCACAGCCCCATCTCCCGGTCTTCTCCGTGGCTGTACCGGGGAGAGAGGGGGCTAGAGGCAGGACTGGTGTCGTGGATTGAGGAAGCAGAGGTCAACATGGAGGAGCACGCGGTGAAGCGACGGATGGATGTCATCTCCCTCCTCCTCGTCACCCAGCAGGAGGGGCAACATGTAGGCCACCGTCGGAGAGATGGATGAGGTCAGCAAGCCAAGGTGAGCCCTTCTCTATCATGTATCCTCTAGGCCCACGAAGTCCAGCCATGGTCAGGAGGAATCCATGGAGGGAGGCCACGAGGGGAGGGGCTCGGTTCAGATGGGTTCGTCACCAACGACCCTTGATCCATCCGGAATCGAGCATGGACGGCCGGAATGGAGAAAGGTCAGACGGAATTGAGATCGTCGCTGGCGGGAGGTGGAATAGGAATGAACTAAGCATGCCATTGTATTATGTAGTCCGCCCCTCACCACACCACCTCGTGCAATTCTTGTGAGGAGCAGTGCTGTAGTAGGTGGCAGCTAAATCCCGACTGCACTCTGGTACTCCCTCTATCCCCCCTTTCTATTCTCCTTCCACTTCCGTCCATCCATGTAGCACCTCGTGGATGAATATTTTGCTAGATTAGATCCTTATTTTAATCTTCTTTCTATAAAATGCATCCTTACCATCTCACTGGATGTTTAATTTGATGAATACCAAGTGAGAGTGGCATAGACCATAGCACGTGACATAAACCTGTGCATGGATTTATTCATGGTGAACGTGCATGGCGGCGACCACCGATCTCTACCCAGCAGAAGAAAAATAACTTCGTCGTTTGCTGATTTTAATCATCCAAGATTAAATTGTAGCTCAGTCAGTATATTTTTAGCATCCAAGATTTAAATCATCCGTGATCTACACTCTGAATATGTATATCTGGTCAAGTGAGTACTCTGAATATGTGCACATTCAATTCACTATTTGTATTCTTTAAATTAGTGCAAATTTTTAAATAGCTTTCAAAACAGACTATAGTTAAAAGTGGAACTCACAAATGGAATTTGGTTGTAGGGTCTTGTTTAGCGGGGATGAAGATTTATCATATTCTTACTAGAAGGTGATGAATCAATTACCCGTTATTGTTCTTTTATTTTATGACTTCAGATATGGTGTTCTTTTAATTCATTTCTAGGAATTTCAGCTGGGCATGAAGGACAGAAATGCTAGCACAAAAAACTGATAGGTGCATTAACACTGGATGGTGCTTCGCTTGCTCCTCCTAGCACGACTCTTGTTAGGTAACTGGATAGAAGGAGAAATTCATTTTAGAACCACGGCTTACTTGTGCATTGCTTTCAATCTGTTTGGATTAAGACCCTTAATTACCTATGTAATATGTGATCGCAGATCGGTCTAAACTTGCAATTAATCGCCTATAGATCAACCTCATGCAGGCAGTCTATCAATTATATTGCAGGTGAGAAGGAATTTTCTGGATATCAATTTTCCCCAAAGCTTCACTATATATCTATTTATGAAAGTCATATTGACTTTCTATTATGGGTTCTTTCGACGGCTCCCAACTACGTGTTAACTTGTAAGGTACTATATCAACCTAAGTTTTACCTCTTGATAATGCTATTATTATTCCATTCTAATTGATTTCTACTTTACAAAATATAAATACGGGAAAGTAGTACTGCCATTGCCATTATCAGAGAAAAAACTACTTTGTCTATGTACTACCTTATCTATTATCCTCTGACTATTGTACATGGCATCATCGAGGGTAAGGATTAATGGCCGATCCGCATATTCTGGGCATGTTTGGTTTATACCCCAAGTTCACCCTACTAAAATATTGGTTATGACAAATCTTCTCACACTTGTTTGGTTTGTTGCCAATTTTTTGCTGTCCATGGGACCACCTATTGTGCCCTCACTAATTCTAGCCAAAATTTGGCAAACCAAGGGCGGCGGAATCCTTCCCAAAAAAATTGGCTAGCCAATTTTGGTAGGGTTGTTGTGGGCATCATCCAAACATACCCTCTGTCCATAGCCAGTTCAGAACCATTTTTTATCCACCAAACAACTGAATGAAATTTATAGTGAGCCATACATGTGTATAATTCCTATGTGAGCTAGCTGTTTAAATAAATTTAGTTTTAGTATAATCAAATCCTCTATTTCTAACCAAATTAGGTGATCCCCTATTTCATATCATGGGTAGCAGATTCATAATCCTGCATTGTTCTGGGTTTGAAGAGACACTACTTTCCTTCATCTTCCAATTGGAATTTAGGCCTCCTTTTATTACTATTATGTTGTTTCCCTTCCCATGAATACGGTGTACATCATCTTTGCCACCTGAGTAGGTATGCTTCTTGTACAATTCACGAAGTCTCTGAAATCTACTTGCTCTAGGACAAGATTATCTCCTTCCCTATTTCATCCATGATTTGAGAGAGCTTGGTCTTTGACTTTTTATTCATAGGAATTTAAATCTCCTACATTTTTCCTCTTAATTTCCCGATACATTTTGTTTCCTGACATTATGCTCAGGAATCCGTCACCTAGATTTTGAAATTGAAATCTTGATTTACGAAACATGTTCTATTTTTTATATGTTTAATGGCATGTGCAACCCCTGTAGGTGTGAACTTTGACAAGCTAATAGTGGAAGGATGTTATTTGGTTACATTTGTGCTTGACGCTCATGTGTTTCATCAAGTGTTTTGCTTGAGAGTTATTATGCCCTCTAGAATTAGTTGAGCTAGGTTTGGGGTCCTAATTATATCTATTTTTTTGTGGGTTTATGAAAGTACAAGCTTGAAATGCTGTCAGCTGAAAACCTACAAATTTGTACAAGCATATTGCATCATTTTCTTGTGTTGTCTATGGTTGCAGTTGTTATCAGATCACTTTGGTCAAGTGAGTTGTGACCTTGATAGTGGATGGGATTGTGAGACGGGTGAAGAGGGTATGGTGATTGCTACCTATGTTAATATTTTTCGGACTTCTGAAGGTCAGCGCAGAAGGTATGCCTCATAATCACAGTGATACCTAAGTTTTTTTACTTCATTCTCAATTTGTTTAGTTTATTCCTTTGCCTTCTCTTCATAGTTGTCACAGTATAAAGCAGCTTCAGCTCAATTTTGTTTTATTCAGCTAAAAAATATGAAGCAGTAGTAGTGGAGAACATGACAAGGGGCAGCATCATGTGAGCGCTGGCTGCGACCATCCAAGGTTCCTCTCTTCATGGTTGTCATATCCATAAACAATGATGTAGATGTCTCATTCTTATACACTAATAGATTTTTAAAATATGCTGGTTAATCAAGTCTTGGGTGACTTTTCATGTACTAATAGAACCCATATTTCTCTGTATTTTGACCTGCTTCACTATGGTCAAACCAAGTACTTTATTCTATTGTTACATTTTAAATATTTAACAAAGCATTCATATGAAACCCAACATTTGAGTGCAACAACCTGACTGAAGAAATGCACAAGCCTAGGGAAGTGAATGAATATACTTGGGATGCTCTTACTCTGAAGGTAAATCATGAATCATTCATTTTCTTATTGATATTTCTAAACTGATTAGTGTTACTTTCTGCAAGTTATTGGAGTAGTCAAAGAGTAATAATACAACATAGAAAAAACTATGGAATCAAGCCATTTTAAAACTGGAACCAGGGACACTTTATTTTGACTAATTACAGCACGTGTGCCTCCAGATACCTAGTGTAATTCTTTATCTGAATGGCACACACTCGTTTGAGTGCTTATTATTATGCTTATTAGTACTTGTGCCCAGATACCCACTTCGATTCTTTATCTGAATGTCACTCATTCGGCTAGAAACTTTGAATGCTTATTATTTTGCATGACATGAGTTTGTGGTTTAAGGGCATTTGCATGACCCGAGATCAAAAACGAATTTCCCATCACATTGATATTATACTTTAGTAGTTGTGAGAGCCTGATTGATGCATCCATACCTTTTCCTTTTTCTATTCAGTTTGCAACTCCAGTTGGTACTGTTTGCTGACTGTCATGTCTAACTCTGAACATGGTTCAGTTCATGAATAGAGAAGGGAAGTAGCAGAAGAAAACAACGGACAAGAATAAACGATTTGAAACAGAATTATATCACCGTTCCTCTAAAGAGCATGAATTTGCCTTAACTCACATGTGAAGCCAACTTATTCATAAAGTCAGCATAGAGTCTCCGTTTCTTCTGTGTTGTTGCCTCTAAACACTGTGTTGCGACAATGCCCATAGGAAGCTTATGTATATGTTACTTTTGTTGTTCCTTCTGTTACTTTTGATAGAGTCATGTTTTCTCAATGTTAGTTATTGCAATATATCATCCTATTTTCCTGATTGTATATAAGTGTTTGTCATCTCCTATTTAGGCTATCACGACTTTTTTTTCCTAAATTGTAAAACATACGAAAAGAAAAAACTAAAAAATATATTATCATTTTGTCGTCTAATATTTGTTGCCATCATATCAAATATAAATTAGTGCGAATTCTACGGGATCGTGCGCCAAGGCGCACCCCTAAATCTAGTAGGAAAATAAAGGCGAGCGGATGGAGGTCTTCAACGACTTGCTACGGTCTGAAATCAAGGAGGAACAAATTATGCACCTTTGTCACAAAGACCCCAAAGAATTGCTGATCGTGTTTCCACAAAGTATCTCTGTTGCAAAAAAATAAAAAAATCAACAATATCACTTATCTGAGGAAAAGTATTGAACACGAGTATATACTCAACCATAATTAGTCTATAGAAAAGGCACTCCTGAGGAAGGAATTGAAGAAACTACCAGGTACTCCCTCGGTTCCAAATTATATGTTTTAGACTTTTTCTGAAACACATGTATCTAAATGTCTTTTAGTGTCTGGATTCGGAGCAAAATAGGTGAACCTACACACTAAAAAATCATCTAGATACATGTGTTTTAGAAAAAGACTAAAACATTATTTTGAAATGGAGGGAGTAAAATGTAATCAAGTAAGATAACTCAGATTTCTTTTACCACAAGAACATAATCTTTGTTCACCTAGGAGCAGTCCTGGGTGCCAAATTGAATTACCAAACAACCATAGACAATGCAAGGTTGGTTTGATGAAGTTGTGGTACACTTACGCATGAAACTCTAATAGTGCTGAAAAGTCTAAAATGAAATAGCATATGATTGACTTGATTCCGAGCAGAGTAATTGAAGACAGCTTTCTCAAGCAGCTCGTTGCAGTACTGCAGTTCACTCTCCCATCGGCCCAATGCTTGAAGAATCCACCGAACAACCATAGCAAAACAATTACATTATTATAACCTAGTTTCTCTTGAGACTAAATAGCATAGCTTAGTACAATATCCAAGTGTAAAGCAAACATCAAAAAACAGCTTGTACTCAACATAAAAAGGAGCATACTTGCCTATGAGAACAATATCACTTATCTTCCTTGTATATTCATGTTCTCTATTTACCACATATGGTCCTTGTAGGTTTTGGGGGAAAATTTCTGGATGGGTTAGTCCCTTGGACCACCACACCCTCTTATATATAGCTCGACTAGTCTTACATCTTCACTCATACACTGGAATAGTCTAGAATCTAGTAGAACAATACTACTAATCTACTATACTGACACACTCTCCTAGACTACTCTAGACTGTACTAGAGTACTACTACACTAACTCATACTCCAACACTCCCATTAGGATAGGTGATAGATATCTATCATTTCCATCTTGTTACATGCCAACGAACATTCCTTACTACCTAATGCCTTGGTCAAACAATCCGCTATTTGTTCTCCAGAGGTTACATGACTTAACTTCAAGGTGCCTTCGTCGAGCCGCTCTTTGATGAAGAATTGATCTATTTCCACATGCTTTGTTCAGTCATGCTGAACGGGATTGTTTGCAATATTTAATGTTGACTTGTTGTCACACCAAAGATTTAATGGCCCTCTCCTCAAAAGCTTAAATTATGATAGGAGGCCTTTCATCCATAGCATCTCACTCAAACACATGGACATCGCTCTAAACTCCGCTTCCGTGGTTTAACGGGGGACCATAGGTTGCTTCTTGCTCCTCCAAGATACCAAGTTTCTTCCAACAAAGACGCAAAAGCCAGATGTTGGCCTTCTGTCATAAACACAACTAGCCCAATTAGCACCACAATAGCCCTCAACATTCAAGTGCCCATTTTCCTTGAAACATAGACCTTATCTAGGACTCCCTTTTAAATATTGTAGAATTTGGTGTGTTGGCTCTAAATGCCTGCTTCTTGGGTCATGCATGTAGCGGCTCACTACACTCACGACATAGGATATGTCAAGTCTTGTGTGGCACAAGTAAATGACTCAGCCTACAAGCCTCTGGTAGTTCTCTCTCTATCAACTGGATCTCCTGATTGAGCGCACAACTGGTGGTTTTGCTCAATAGGAGTTCAAGCAGCTCGACACCCAAGCATACCGGTCTCACTAAGAAGATCCAATACATATTTTCGTTGAGAGAGAATTATTCCTTTAGGAGGTCTTCCAATCTCAATACCTAAAAAATACTCAGGTCCTTCACCTCAAATTCTTTGCTCAACCTCACCTTCAGCCAACCTATCTCCACACTAACATCCCCTGCGATAACAATACCATCCACGTAAACAGCAAGGATGGTAATATGACTATCTAAATGTCAATAGAACATTGTATGGTCCCCATCACATTTTTTATAATCCATATTGTACATGGCTCGTTGAAACTTGCCAAACCACACCCTTGTTGATGGCTTCAGACCATGCAATGACTTATTCAACTTGCACACCTTCCCCTTGGTGTTTGGGGTACTAAAACCAGGTGGTATCTCCATATAAACCTCTTCTTGGAGATCTCCATGCAAGAATGAATTCTTGACATCCAACTGATGCCAATCAAAGTTAGCAGCACAAGAAATAAGAGTTCGTATTGTGCTCAAATTTGCGATGGGTGCAAATGTCTCATCATAGTTAATCTCATAGGTTTGAATGTAACATCTTGCCACTAACCTCGCCTTGTATCATTCTATTATATATTCTGGTGTTTGCTTCACAGTATACAACCCATTTACAAATAACTGGACTTTTCTATTTTGGAATGGAAACAAGATCACATGTGTTGTTCTTCTCAAGAGCTTTCATTTCCTCCAACACGGTCTCGTACCACTTTGGTTCTTGCTTTGCTGGTTTCCAATCTCTTGGAATTACCTCAGATTGTAACCAAGCAATGAAGGCTCTATACGTGGGTGATAGTGAGTCATATGTGATATGACACATAGTTTGCAATATCATGCTCAAACATGTATCTTTCAGGAACCTTTCCTGCCTTAGCTCGTGACTCTTTCCTCAAGGAAATAGGCAAATTAAATGATTCATCAATTACACATGGCTCACTCTCAAATGAGGCAACTTCATCGGCCATTGGAATTTGTTGTAGTTGATGTTGCTCCTACAATTGGACCTCACCATTTGTTCAAGCATGTCGTTGATGTTGTGATTGCCTCCTCGTATGTACTCTCAAATTTTCTTTCTCATTTGGTTTTTGCCATCTCTCTTCACTCGTAGGTTGTCTCCTTGTATAAACCCTCAAAAAAAATTCCTCATTTGGCTTTCTCCTTCTCTGTTCACTCATAGGACATGGAACTAGAACTAAACCAACCACAACTCTAGGTGGTTCATCTTCCTTTGTCCTCAACAGTTAACTCCACCCCTCTCCACTAGCATCACTAATGCTAGTTGAGTCAAGGTCAAATAACGAGCTAAGATCCGTCTTCTCCCCATAGAATGGCTCGGACTCACTAAATGTCATATCCTCACAAATGTTCTCCACTCATTAGGACTCCAACACCTTGTAGCCCTTTTATCTAGATGGATATCCAATGAAGATGCACTTTACAATACGTAGATCTAATTTTCTTACTGAAGGTATATGGTCCCTAACAAAGCATGTACACCCAAACACCTTTGGTGGAACAATGAACTCATTTTTGCCATAGATCATTTCTATGGAGTCTTCATCCCAAGCACTCTTGATGGCATCCAGTTGATGACATAAGTAGCAAGGGCATGGTTTGACAGGTTTGATGGCATCCCAATGAGGAGAAAAAATAACCAGGAAGGCTTGTTATGATTTCCTCCACAAAGAAAAAATAGGAATACATTTGAATTTATGAAAAGATAAAAAAATAAATGCTAGCAGCTCATGTAGAACTTCTCGGCCACCAAACATAACATTATTTTTATGTAAAATATGAAAAATAATACTCCCTCTATACAGAAAAGGATGTTGGACGCGTTTAATTGTATAATTGTTTGTTTCCTAGCTGCATTATTGTCTGATTAGCGTATATTTGACGGGTCTTGCCCAAGATTGGAGTATGTTTCTTGAAAAAAAATCCATAATCTCATTTCAGATAGAGTTTGGAATTGAAATACTAATAACATACTTTAAAATGGTTGTATGAGCTACCTGGTGACTCTTTGGGACTCCGCGTTTTCTTTGTGAAATTGTCCAACGTTTGGTCGGCCAATGCTAAGATTCTATATCGAAAGTGATTCTGCATATTGTGCAAATTTGAAAAAATGGTACTCCTGTATGATAAGTATCTTGAAATTTGAGATGCACTCGCAAAGCCATCTGGTAGCGGCTAACTTATAACAATGACTACAAATCGAGATATATTTGTTTGTTGACTGAAAACCACATCGTACACGTGGTGAGCAACCCAAAATCCAAAAAATAGTTGTTGACTTATATTTTTTTGGAGTTGTATCAGAGTCTTGACACTGAGTTTTCTACATTTTCTTGCGAACATGAAACATGTGAGAGGTGTGCATGAGCTTCTTTGCACTTAGTTATCACACAAGTAGTGAGTTATGATCAGAAAATGTAATCATTACTGTTTGAACTCTATGATAACTTACAGCAGCATAACATGGGGACAATACAAAAAGAACTTCGAAAATCCAGAGTTATGTTGTGCGTAGGATCTGCGGTAGCCTTGCAACCTCTTCTGTCTCATCTCTTTCTTTTCTTGCATATCTTATCCTTGCAGAAATGGATGCTTGGTAAGTCAGATTAGCCGCAAATACTTTGTGTCGACAGAGATGAGGTAGTTCATTCTTGAGTTTTTAGAATGTTGATGTGCATATTACGAATTAATGTGTTTTGCACACTGAACTAAAACTCTTCTTCATCACATCTGCGTGTGGCAAGCACAAAGGCAGGACTATTATGTGGCAAGATGGTTGGACTATCTTTCTGGCCACTATCCATGTCCTGAGATATTAGTCATATCTCAAATAATCTAGGTTTCTTCAATTTCAGTCGTGGCTTTGTTACTGCTATGCTTGATTGATTTCCTATGTACTAGTTTTATGCATGATTTTTTATGTAATTATGTTCATTATGGGATTTAGAATCTGTTGTGGACTTAGATCCACAATGGGTTAACTACTGTGCAGAAGATAGCCAAACGGCATGGCTGCGAGGGATTGGGTAGACATAGGTTGAAAAGAGAGAATTGTTAGGGAGAGATTGGATTGATTTTTCTTGCTTGTCTCAAAACATGGATACATGCCACCCTTATACAATGGATGTTCTGGCCCTTGACATCTCCTAATACGATTAACTCTAGACCTTTTCTAATATAATTGGACTCTTTCCTAATTCTATACTTTCCTAAAGGACTCTTGTCGTCTCCTGCTCCAATACGACCATCCTGATATTTTTGCCATCCAGCCATCCGCATCCATCTTACTAGCATCCATAACATCTCATAGAATGGTCCTGCTACTAACAAGTAACGAATTGTCCACAGTTCTATAATTTGTTATTTTGATATTTAAACCATCCGGCACATTTATAATTACAGGGATGCCAAAATATTACTTTGTTTCAGTGTAATACTTTTGCACTGATTTCTCTCCAAGGTTGTTTTTCCAAATATTTTACTAGCCATAAGTATGCCCAAGCTTTTGCTTGCCCATGATTTGGCCAATATTGTCAAGGAAAACGAATTAGAGTGGGACTTGGGGCATAGACATGCTAAAAGTTTGGCAACCATTGAAATATGGACCAAAATTTGGTCATGACATAAAACGGTATGTAGATTAGGGACACGGACTATATATAGCTAAATTTTAAAGTAAAGATTCCTTACAGAACAATAGAACATAAATGCACCATGTGGCTGTATGAATCGTTAGTTGCTGCAGAGGAAGGGGTAAAGAAAGCTTCCATTCTCTGAAAATGGAATATATAAAATGTTATCTTTAGAAATTGATGCAGAGGCTGCGTGTGTGGGGGGATCTTTCTGAAAAAAGATGGTTTCATTAGCCGAGAAAATCGAACACCATATATAATGGTATGGCATAAATAACGGAGATCTTGAATTTCTTGCTTCTTAGTCATTATGGGTCTTGTCATATTTGTTTTGCCTGCACTCCCATATTTGCAGAGATTGTTCCTAAGAGATCAAGGAAAAATATGAAATATTTATGCACTCGATCGTTCTTTTGATCTTTGCTTCATGTGGTTTACTGCTTTTTGGATATTTGACAGAACATGCCTACATATACAACTCTATGAGTTACACATTAGGGTTGTTGTCCTTAGCCAAAAAAAACAGTAACTCGCTGCTGCATATTCCTATAGAAAGTATCCAATGAAAACCAACTTAGTAGAAACCTGGAAACCTTAACGTGTACCGTCGGATATAAAATAAGTGCTCTAGATCAGTCAACCACCTCTTCCGCATAGTTTGCAAAAGAACGCCCGGCGTGCCTGTTATCTTTGCACCCAACGCCTTGAACATCTCCGTTCTCTCTGAGTACCTCACAGCCTGAGATGTGCCACACGAGCTTGGGCTAAGGAATTCTGCAGCGACGGCGCACAACAGGGATCCAGCATGCCAGAAATTCACTTCATATGGCGATCAACCCATTTTTATCAAGCTGCAAGGTTCATCCACCATTTTATTTTGCACAGATTCCCGGATGTGTTTGACCTTGATCAGCGTCGGCTATCCACAGTGACGAGCCTCTCTCCGCTCTATCTATATCTGGCCGACGACGAGGTGGCTACAACGTCGTTGCACATATTAGGCCTCCAGATCGATGCATTCACGGATCAAGATTTGTTTTTTGTTGTTGAGATCCAAACTCGAAAGGAGTTCGTGAGCATTAGATCTGCACATTAACACTTAGGCTATTCCATTTGTTCGTGAGTTGAATTTGTTTCTGCTTTACATCAGATCTGAATCTCCTGCGACTCATTGCTTCAGGGTCTCATTTAGTAAAGAAGAGGAAGTATGAGGGGATTTGTGCAAAGAAAAAACCAATGAGGCGGGTGCCCTTTTGCAAAGAACTGTGGCACAGTTCAGGTTTAATCAGCTAGGTACGTTTGGGATCCAATGGTCCATATTCTGGTTTCCATGTTTCTACTGGAAGTGGGTTTCCAGCTGATACTTTCTCCCGCCGAGACTAGGAGAGAGCAAGAACGGATACTCTGATAATGCCGGAGCTGCAGCAGCTCGAGCAGAGAAGATTTCAGTGTCCGGGGATCATTACCGGCGGGATGTGTCAATAATCGATACTCCCTCCGAACCATATTACTTATCGTAGAAATGGATGTATCTAGACATGTTTTAGTGTTAGATACATACAATCCAGTGACAATTAATATGGATAGGAGGGAGTACTTACTATTCAGGGGTAGATTCTGATGCGCAATGAGAAATGAATGCTCCACAAAGTTGATCCAAGTGTGGCTATCAAATGAGCTAGAAGGATCGAAGCACACAATCGAAGAGGTTAGCGGGGCGATGGGGGCGCGTCACCGGCGACCAACGCTGGCCGACCCCGTCTTCTCCGGGATCGGTTGGCTGGACGGAGGGATCCCGTTTCTCCTGCCTTAAGGCGGGTCATGTGGCCGTCCAGATTCCGGAGGAGGCCATCGCCGAGGAGGGGACTTGGACGCCGGTGGTTCGTCGGAGGCGTCGGCCTCGTGCCGAGGTTTTGGCGGAGTTCTGGTCGGCGGCGGGTTTTCCTACGCCGGAATCTCGCTTCTGGGAGCGGCAGCCGAGGTCGTCGGAGTTTGCGGCAGCGCCGGGGATGTCCAGGATGCGATCCTTGTCGCCGTCGTCGCAGAGCATTGATCTTGGTGGCCACCGACGCTGTGCGTCCTCCTCGCCATCGGGGCTGAGGCTCTCGCGGCCTCCGCAGATGGGTTCGTGGCGCGGCCCGCTACCTGGATGGCGGCAGACACCGCCACCGGTTCTGGGGGCCTTCTTCCCGGCGACGTTGCAGTGCTCGGGCAATCCTTTGCCGGGTAGTGCGCTGGGCGAGGCAGACATCGCGGGCGTCGCGCAAGCGTTGCCATCCGGGGAGCCACAATTACCGGTACCTGATTCGGTTCTAATTGCGGAGCCAGGTGGGTCCCACGGGCAATCCATATTGGGGCGGAGGCGGACTGCGAGGCTAACTCGCCCAGTTTCGATCGACGTAAATCGCCTCAAATCCGTCTCTGTGCCGCCGCCGCCTTCTCCGCCTCTACCGCCTCCGCTTTCTCCGTCTCTGCCGCCTCCTCGGACGTCTCCGGCCGGACACCGTCGCCCTCCCTAGTCGCTGGGGTCGGTCTCCTTCGCCCGGGTCGTCATGGCGGGGTCTGTGCCGTCAAGCTCGGCGGGAGGGGCTGTGGCCGGTGTGCCGACTGTTCCTGCGCCGGGGCCTGGCCCGGTGGTGCCGACTGTTGCTCCTCCTCTTCACTCGCTTCCGGCGGCTTCCATGGCTGGGGGGTCCAACGGCGGGGGCTGCCTTGATTCCGTTCAGGCCATTGCAACCTCCTTTCCGTCTGTCTGGTCAGCCGGGCTTCACTATGCAACCCCCGGGGCAGTTCTTTCAGCCGTTCCAGCTGCCGCAGAATTTCCCGAGGACGGTGTTCCCTCCGATCATTCAACCGCAGCAGTTTGCTCAGATGTTTCCATAGTATGCTCAGGCTCCTGCACCTGCTATCCATCTGACGGTGCCGCGAAATAAGAGGAAGAAAAAGAAGAATCCGCAAGTCCCTTCAGCTCCTCCGGCGGCTCCTTCTCAGCCGATTTTTCGACCTCGGTTTCAGCAGATGGTGGCTCCACAGACTGCAGGTATGGGGTATGCTGCTCCTGTTTCGAGTATGCCTCTGGTTGCTGTTGCTCAGACACCTATGGGCACGACTGTGGACGCTCCAGTTCAGTCCGATGTGGGCAAGTCCAAGAAGGTTCTGAAATGCTGGAAATGCTCTGGTGATTCACATGCGTCCAAGAACTACCCGGTTGCGCACTATTGTTTGGTCTGTAACAATTCGGCTCATCCCACTATCAAGTGCCCAACGTTGAAGTTGCCCAAGTCCATGATGATTGTTGCGGGGAATGGTACAGAGGATACTCTTTTTAACCAGCTGCCGGACTGTATTTTTAAGGCTAATCTTGCACCGAAGTGTACACCTACTGCTAAGGTGTCGATGATCGGCGCGTTGGTTCCTGCAGCTGTTATTGAGGCTCAGATGATGCGCATTTGTCCGCTCAGCACTCAATGGAAGTGGGAGCCGCTTCCTCATGGTGATGACGCTTTCCTTGTGAGTTTTCCCTCCTTTGAGGATCTACAACGGGTTGATGGTATCGAGATGCTGGTTCCTTCTCATAATACCAGGGTTGTGATCAACATTTGGGAGATGCAGGATATCCAGCCCAAGTTTATTCTACCTCAGGTGTGGGTTCATGTGGAGGGGGTTCCTCACACTATCCGTCATTTCCATGGTCTTTGGGCAGTTGGTTCTCTGTTGGGTACGACTGTGGATGTGGATTTGCTGACGCTGTATAGTCACAGCGTTGTTCGCATTTGTGTGTCTATGATGAATCCTAATGCATTGTTGAAGTGTGTGGATGCCAAGGGCCCATACATTTGTACTACTGCTACCTTGAAGCTGAAGGGGTTTAATTTCACGTTTTGCCAGGAGACTGCGGACTTTGTCCCTGATCCGCTTTTACCCCTTTTTTCTGGAGGCGTAAGGGGGATGATTCTGAGGATGATGGCAATGGCCAGAAAGACACGGATTCACCTGCTGATGAGAGTGCATCACGGTCTCAGGGAATCACATGGAGGTTGATAACACGGGTGTCCATCCAGTTACGGGAGGCCCTCCCGTAAACAATGCTTCTTCATTACCTGTCTTTGCGGTTACTCCTTTAACCCACGACCTCAGACTTCACGGGGGAAAGCTATTGTGGATGCTGCACGTCGATCTCGTTCCGGCTTTCAGCGTTCCGGTATACTTCTCGTTCCTTCGCCGGGGGCACGGGCCACTTCACTGATCTCCCTGCTACGGGCGGAGGAGGCCTGGCCTACTACTCCCTCGCCGGCTCGACCTCCTACTCCTTCGTCGGCGGACTTTGTCGACTTGCCTGCTGAGGGGGTGTCTGCCGGGGAGCGGACCGACCCGCTCCAGCAGCCGGCTCGATCTCCCACTCCTCTGTCGGCGAACCTCGTCGAGCCTGTTGATGAGGCGCTTGCTGGGGAGCGGCCCGCCCCGCCCCAGCAGAGGGCTGCTAGGGCTACTGATCCGCCTTCGGAGGGGCCGAAGCTGCTGGAGGTCCCTCTAGCGGTGGCCCCATCATCTTCGTCGGATGGGCTACTAGAGGCCCCTCTTTCAGGGACTGTGACGCCGATGATGGCGGATGTGTCCGTGTCGGTGGTGGTGCCGGCTATGGGGGGACTGCGTCTACCACGCAGGCACCTGCAGCTGGCGCTCGGAAGAAGAAGGCATCGATGTTCCCGGTGCTTCGCAGGAGCGGAAGGCACATGGTGGGCCACGGTGGTGCTTCCGCGACAGACATGGATACTTTGGAGAAGGCCATGCGCAGGAAGGCTTAAGTGAACCTGGACTCTGGTGGTAATTCCGCATCTTCTAAATCTTTTATTTCCTTTCCATCTACTAGTATTTCTTCTAAGCTAAACTCTGTTGGTATTAGTCTAGGTAAGAATGCTAGTGATATTTCAATTTCTGCTAAGGTCTTGAAGCGGATGGAATTTGACCGGCTAACAGTTGTTCCAAAAGTTTCGACCTCTTATATTCCCTCTTACTCGGATGATGAGGATGCGGACCATTCTACGGATGGTCAGCTCCTATCTCATCTAGTAGGTGAAGTTCTGGAAGTTGGTTTGGATAAGGACAGTTTAAGTTCATTATATGAGCTCACTGCTTCTGGTCGCAAATCGACTTCTGGGAAAAAATGTAATAAATCTCGTAAACGAGATCTTGCTCCTAAATCAATAATTGTTTCCCAATTAATGGCATGTTTTTGAATAGCAGAGATCTTCGAGACTTGGCTAAACATTTACACATTGCACTTTGTTCTAGGGAACACAATTTAGATTTTGTGGCTATCTCCGAAACAGGTAGACGGGAATTCTCACAGAGTATGATGGACCGCCTATCAGGTGGTTTAGACTTTGTGTGGCATTCTCATCCACCTAGGGGACGGTCAGGGGGTATTTTACTAGGTGTGCGGGCGGATACCATGGACATATTAGCAGTTTCGGAAGGGGAGTTCCATATAACACTTCATATCCGTAACAAGGCTGATAGTTTCAAATGGAGTCTGGTCGCAGTTTACGGGGCTGCCCAAGAGGCTTTCAAGGCTGACTTTCTTCGTGAATTGGTAAACTTCGCAAAAGACAATCCGTACCCTATTCTGGTAGAGGGAGATTTTAATTTGCTTAGATTTCCACACGAGAAGAGTAGAGGCCGTTTTGATGATCATTGGCCTTTCCTTTTTAACGCTGTCATTGATAGTTTGGATTTAAAGGAAGTGTCGATGATTGGAAGATATTTTACTTGGGCCAATTCTTTGGTGGAACCTACATACGAAAAACTGGATCGTGTACTCATGGACTCTGATTGGGAAGATCATTTCCCTCTAGTCACGGTACGCGCTCTCGAACGTATTGAGGCTTTGTGCGATCATGCTCCCATTCTTCTTACCACGGGGTTACCATCATCTCGCTCGGCTCGCCCGTTCAAATTCGAACTGGGATGGCTAACACGAGATGGTTTTTAGGATATGGTGAAAGCGGTGTGGGAAAGACCGGTTGAGGGTGATACCCCAGTCCAGAGGTGGAATAATAAAGTGCGTATGACACGTAAACACCTTGGGGGTTGGGCGAGGCACACAACCGGTATCCTCAAAAAAGAAAAAATGAGGCTTTCTTCTATTATTGATGACCTTGAAGCCCTAGCAGAAACACGGCTGCTAACTTCACAGGAAACTGAGCTCAAAAGCCAATCGAATGCGGAGATTGCCTAGTTACTGAGGGAAGAGGAACTCAAATGGTATCAACGTTCTAAATCGTAGTTTATCTTGCAAGAGGATTTGAATACTAGATACTTCCACAGTGTAGCCAATGGCAGACACAAGAAGAAACGTATTCATTCCTTAATGCATGATGACGAACCGATTGGAGGACACGACCAGTTGAAATCTTATATTACAAG
The DNA here is from genome assembly GCA_910589775.1 of Avena eriantha. Classification (NCBI taxonomy): domain Eukaryota; kingdom Viridiplantae; phylum Streptophyta; class Magnoliopsida; order Poales; family Poaceae; genus Avena; species Avena eriantha. Next base: position 12,044,003 of record OU342746.1, read on the forward strand.
TTACTATAAAGCTCTTTTTGGGGAGCCGAATGAAGGTTCTTTCACTATGGACGAATCTCAAATAACCGATGTGCCCCAGGTCTCCGATGAGGAAAATAGCTATCTGACATCTCCTTATTCTGAGGAAGAGGTCAAATTAGCTGTTTTCCAAATGGAACAAAATAAGGCACCTGGTCCTGATGGATTCCCAGCGGAGTTCTACCAAACCTTCTCAGTGTCATCAAAACAGATCTCCTCGCTATGTTCGGTGCTTTGCACCTAGGACAACTTGAGCTGTTTCGTTTGAATTTTGGTGAACTTATCTTATTACCTAAGGTTAATGAAGCAGAACGGATACAATAATATAGACCGATCTGTCTTCTTAATGTTAGTTTTAAGTTTTTTACTAAAGTTGCTACTATTAGGCTAAATTCAGTGGCTGATCATGTTGTTAGACCTTCGCAAACTGCTTTTATGCAAGGTCGTAACATTTTTGATGGCATAGTAACTTTGCATGAAACTGTTCATGAACTTCATAGGAAGAAACTAAACGGGGTCATTCTTAAAAATGACTTTGAGAAAGCCTACGATAATGTCAAATGGTCTTTCCTTCAGCAAGTTCTTAGAATGAAAGGCTTCTCCGCTGAATGGTGTGCTTTAATCAATAGTTTTGTAGTCGGAGGTAGTGTTGCCATAAAAGTCAATGACGATATTGGTAGCTACTTCCAGAGAAAAAAGAGGCTAAGACAAGGAGATCCATTATCGCCAATGCTATTCAATATAGTGGCTGATATGCTCTCCATCTTGATTGAACGCGCCAAATCAGAGGGCCATATTGAAGGTGTGATTCCTCATCTAGTGGATGGTGGTTTATCTATACTTCAATATGCGGATGATACAATTCTCTTTATGAAACATGACCCCGAGAAGGCAAAAAACCTGAAACTTATACTTTCAGCTTTTGAGCAACTACCGGGATTAAAGATTAATTTCCACAAGAGTGAATTGTTTTGTTTCGGTGAGGCTCAAGAAGCGACTAGTCTTTATAATGAACTGTTTGGTTGTAGTCATGGTGTTTTTCCGATCAAATATTTGGACATACCGGTACATTACCGTAGGCTTACAAATGCTGAATGGAAAATTGTCGAAGAAAGACTACAACTGTGTTTGAGCAGTTGGAAAGGTAAATTATTATCCATAGGAGGAAGATTGATACTCATAAATTCAGTACTGAGTAACATGGTACTTTATATGCTATCTTTCTTTCAACTACCGAAAGGAGTCTTGAAAAGATTAGATTACTTCAGATCAAGATTCTTTTGGCAAGGAGATAACGAGAAAAAGAAATATAGACTGGCTAAATGGAGTGTGATGTGTCGTCCCAAAGAACAGGGTGGGCTTGGTATTCATGATTTGGAAATCAAGAATATAGCCCTCCTTAGTAAATGGCTCTTCAAGTTATTAACTGAAGAAGGGATATGGCAAACTCTTATTAAGAGAAAATATGTTGGATCAAAAGCTTTGTCCTAAATGGTTTGGAAACCGGGAGACTCTCACTTCTGGGCTAGCCTGATGGCGACAAAGAAACGTTTTCTTCGCTATGACACTTTTTCTATTAATAATAGGTCTCAGATAAGGTTTTGGGAAGATAAATGGTTTGGTCATGCTACCCTTCGAGAACAATATCCAGCGTTGTATTCCATTGTTCGTTATAATGGGGAGACGATTGCTACTGTATTGGAATCTTTTCCACCCAATATAACGTTCAGAAGGGATTTAACTGGTGTCAGACTTGACTCTTGGATCATGTTGCTACATAGATTGGCGCAGGTCCAGTTGACAGATGAGCCAGATGAATTCCGATGAAATCTAACTTAGAATGGTTCTTTCTCGGTTAGCTCTTTATACAATGCTTTAACTCAGCCAGTAATACAAGTTTTAGATAATAGGATGATATGGAAGATGAAGATACCTCTTACAAACAAGATTTTTGCTTGGTATCTTCGTCGTGGAATTATCCTTACAAAAGACAACCTTATTAAGCGCAATTGGCATGGGAATCCGAACTGCGTGTTTTGTCTCCACAATGAAACAATCAAACACCTGTTTTTCCAATGCAATTTTGTACGGTCTATATGGTCAGTCACCCAAGCAGCTTCTGGCTTGTCTCCACCACGTAGTATTGCCAATATTTTTGGGAATTGGTTACATGGTATAGATAACAAGTTTAAGACACTTCTTCGGGTTGGAGCGATGGCATTAATTTGGTCGCTATGGCTATGTAGGATTGATAAGGTTTTTAATGATGTTAACTGTTCCCTTCTGCATGTTATTTACAGGTTGACGCATACCCTTCGGGATTGGTCGGTGCTACATCATGTGGAGTTGTGAGACCTTTTTTTGGAGGTGTGTACGAGGCTGGAGGATATAGCACGGGACCTATTTAGTAGACATGGATGACAACATAATCTTCGGATCGGTCCGCCTCCAGCTCCTTTGGCATAGTTGCATTTGTTTTTTGTAACGCGCTATCGAGTTTTATTTTTTCATTTGGACTCGTTTGGATACTTTGTCGGCTGTGTGCATCCTAGATATGCAGATGCTGGGTGTAATACTTAAACTTTTGAGTAATAAAGCGCCTCTTATCGAAAAAATCAAATGAGCTAGAAAACCAGGTACAATCATGTGATTGACAGATTTAATATATTTTTTTGCAGATAAAGCATACCAGCCAGTTTGCGAGGTTACTTCACAAATCCAAATCAAGAAATGTTTAATCCCTTATTATACATATTGAGGGACTTGGTTTTTTTTTGTAGGTATAGAGGGGTGGTTGGTGAGGTTTTCAGGGGACAGAGTTGGGATGGAACGTCCGCTAATTCAGTGTCCTATTATTCGTATCTTCTGGATTGAGCTTTTATTCTATTAAAAGGTACTGTAGCATGTCAATTATTTTCACTGTAGCAGTAGGGAAGGTGTAAAGTTGCTAAGCATGAATATATTACTGTGATTACATGCTTGAACATCTGGCCTGTCTAGCTCAGTTGGTAGAGTGCAAGGCTCTTAACCTTGTGGTCGTGGGTTTGAGCCCCACGGTGGGCGATTTTTTTAATCTGATATGTTCGTTCCTTCATGTTATTATTTCAATATATTTGGCTCCCCGTTATTCCAGATGTACATGCCCGTCTAGCTCTGTTTGTAGAGCGCAAGGGTCTTAACTTTGTGGTCGTGGGTTCAAGCCCCACGGATTGTTGATTCTAATTTTTTTTTTCTATTCTATTATGCCAATCCATGCCCTGAAGAAATTCTACTCCATACGAGTCTTTTTTTTGGTTTTTTTTTTACATATTTTGGGTAATTGTTTTTAGTTGTGCTTTGGTGTTCTCCTCGCTGTAAACACAAGTACGGTGATTGATCGATACCCTTTCATATATTTCGAACCGTTTCATACATTCCGAACTGAAGGGCTATCGGCTAATCTTGGCCGTCCATGTGTCTTCAGTTTCCTAAGTTTGGAGAAGACGGATGACACCGAAGCAAAAAAGCCAAAAAAAAAATATTCTCAGTGGTACTCATTGTTTGGGACGAACATGTCGCCCACGTGTCCTATCTCGCTCACACCATGCCCGTCTAAAATGTGTTCGGGACATTGATTGAGAGCATCTCTAGCAGCACACCCCAAATTTGGGACACGGTTGCGTCGGGACGAACGTGTCGTGTCCTACCTCACTCGCACCGGGCCCGTCTAGAAGCGACCCAACATCCTCCGTGCGCCTGATGTCTACACTGGCCGCTGAAGCTTTCAGAAGGCTAACCGGTGTCAGCAGACATGGCCATCGATCAATGTCAGCACTGACCGCTGCGACGCACTGCATAAACTCCTGCGCCGATATTTATGCCAAAGCTGCTGGCATCTGTGCCTACATTGAAAGACAAGGCTTCTCATATTGGCCTTATGCGCATCTCCCCCTCCCCCACACACCCACCCTACATGTGCCATTGCCACTTCTAGCCAGTATTCCCCTCCCCTCACCCCGCCATCGCTATGAAGATGTCATCTTTGCAGAAGAAGACGACCACGAGGCTGGCTCGTCCTCGGGACTGGCACCATCCTCGACGATCGCCAATGCCACAGCCTCCACGCGCGAGAGCCGCTCTCCCTGTACCCACCGCCAAAATCTACCGCCACCTCCACATGCACAATATTGCGGGGGTCTAGTGGCACATGCGCAGTGGCCCGAACGACGGGAGGGCGGCCATCAGTACGTGTCGATGGACGATTGTCAGCACGGTGTGACGAGGAGATGCCTACGACCACCACGATATCTCCCTTCCTACCGGCTGGCACCTCAACACCGCTAGAGTGACGCGCCTCTGCCGCAAGATGGGTCGGCGCTAGAAGCGAAGATGCACCGTCGCATCGCAGTGCTCCCGCTGGCGCTAAGCTACGACCACGCGTACCACCAGAAGGACTTCTGGCAGAAGTTCCTCGCTCGGGAGCACGATGCGCGGCGGGCGTGCTCAGACCAGGGCGAGTTTTAGCTGGGGGTCCTCGGACTCTGACGATGATGAGGGCGGTGAAGATGAAGAGGGCGGCGACTGCACAAGCATCGCCGTGAAGCAGAAGGGCAAGCTCGCCATGCCACTAGCCAACGACAAGGTTGGGGCCACCGCACGCGCCATCGAGTTGTCCAAGCGTGACGAGGAGGCACCCTAGACCTAGGACGGGCTGGAGGACGTCATCCATTTCTCTGCGCTAGTGGGGGCATTTATCTTTTCGTTTTCACAGATCATAAGGACAAACTGACTTCCGAACATTTCCCCCTTTCACTCTCTCTCTCTCTCTCTTTGCTACAGTAGCCAGGTCGCTCGTCGCTGGACCGGGCCGATCCCGAGCCTCTCCGGTGGCTTTGTGGGCCGGAGATGGCGGAGGGTAGGTGCCGGAGTAGTTTAGGGTAGGTTTGTTGGGCTATTTGCCCGTAGTATCGAGCGAGATACAGATCTTGGCCAGATCTGGATCTTAGAGTCCTTGATGCCGCCGGGTTCTCCTTAGGCTGGAGGAGCTTGCGCCGGAGAGGGCTATCGTCTTCGCTTCAATAAGGTTGTTGTTGGCCTCCCTCTGCTGTGGATCCGCAGCCCAGCTCCGCTGCTGGTCGGCCGTGGTAGCGAGGAGTGCGGTGCGTTGGGTGGCATGCGGTGGGTGGCGTCTTGCCTGGTCGGCCGTGGTGACGAGGAGGTGCGAGGGCGCCCCTCTCTCTTCTTCGGCGGTGCGGAGGTGGGTCGTCTGCTTCTTCGTCTCGAACGCTTTGGCGTAGCTCGCCTGCTCCGTCGAGCCATGGTGGTTCGTCCGCAGGCGGCGTCTGCGGTGGAGTTTCCTGGCGGAGAAGCTTGTTGGGAGCATCTCTCCGGCAGTTTTCAGCGGTAAGATCTGTGGTCCCGCTGGACCAATAGGCTGAAGGGCAGTCGCTCCCTGCTGCTTGCTCCGTCTCGGCTCTGCTCCAGCTTGCCGTGGTCGTGGGTGTCGCGCTGGTGCTGGTGAAGGACTTGATCGCTTTTTCTGCGGTCTTCTTGGGGTCCCGACGAGAGTTTAACTCATCAATGCCCATTGTTAAGGACTTGGGTTTTGGAGAAGGAGGGAGCGCTGGAGACATCTATCGGCTAGCAAACAAGCACACATGGGACAAAGGATTTACCCAGGTTCATGCCTCGTAGAGGTCCCTACTCCTGCTTGTCTGCTCGTGGAATTATCGAAGGAGTCGAAAGTTACAATGGTGCGCAGATGCAATCTGGCGAGGGTTGTGAGAACTAGGGTTGTGTGTGTCCTCCTCGCCGCCCCCTCCTAACCTTTATATAGATAGGCTAGGTCTCGGGTAGCAGGTCGAGTCGGTTACAAGTTAGGGTTTTTCCCCTTCAAACTTTTTATCTTTCTTCTTCTTATTCTTCAAGCAACCGAGAGTCCGTAGGCCACTCGAGTCCCTTGTTTGGGCCTTGGTGACACCGTGGGCCTGTACGTATTTGGACCGTATATACCAAGCTCGAGTACCTGTAGGGTATACCCATGTCAGTAGCCCCCGAGTGCCTAGTGGAATCGCAGATTCGACTGGGGACTTTTTGAAGTTTTCGAGTGCCTGAACGAGTGCATTTCGACTGCTTTTATTTGTGTCATAGGGATTGTTGATATACGTGTCTGATACAACCGAAGTATCGGTATCAGTTAACCACCTTAGGGTGAAACAACGTAATCTACTCGAACTCGTGTCCCCGGACTCGGATCCGGAAAAGTGCTGGTGTAATTCGACTCAGGCCGCGGAGGTGTTCCAGGAGTCGAATTCCAGTTATATGGATGTGAGCACTCGACGCGTCCGTCAAGGCATGTTCATCGTACCTATAGGCACGGATACATTTCTGGTAGTGCGCAGCTAAATGCGTTGCCAGGCCTTATTCAGGTCTTACCTTCACGCTGTAAGCGCGACATCCGAATTTTATCATCGCAAAGACGATTCGGGTGACCCAGGAGACGTAGTCTCTTTGTAGGGAAAATTATGAGGCGGTGTCGCCATGAGCTTCGAGTGCGGATGTTATCGACACATAGCTTTCTGTATAAATAATCATGGGGTGCGCGACCAGCGCTCCTATGGGAGTAGCCCCCGAGTGCCTGGTTGAGTCGGGACTAAATAGCTTTTGCGACTGCTGTCGTCTTTTGCTTGCTTGTTTCAGTCGAATTTGTTTTTGGCGCTCCCTATGGGAGTACTCATGTCCATAGTTGAACCATATTTCGAGTGGTTGGGTTTACTTTTGATTGTCCATGTTCCTGCAAAAAGAAAAGAAAATCGTAGGGTGCGCGGCCAGCGCTCCCTATGGGAGTAGCCCCCGAGTGCTTGGTGGAGTCGAAAACTCCAGCAAGGACTAAAGTAGTCGAATTTTTTCACTGCATAGCTTTGATAACGTCAGTGCTGACGCTTGTATGACCTCAGTTGCCCGCGTGAGCGAGTTTGACGGGACGTGACGAGTGGTGGGTCCCACTTCCTGAGTTTGATTTGACTGGGCGTGCGTAATCTTTATTTTAACTGCGTCTCCTCGATTTCCGTGCATAATGGGAGTAGTGGAGGGACGGTGCGTGCTTCCCCTTCTCCACGTGTCCAACGCGATGTGCGCCACACGTCCGGTAGGGTTTTTCTGAGCCGTTGGATTGCATCTTCTAGGGGTTAAGTAGCGGCGCTGCGACGGTAATTTTCCCATCTGCGCTCTTTCTTCCTTGCTGCCATCGCCATTGTTGTTGCTCGCTGCTTCCTTGCGCTCTTTCTTGCTATGGCGTTGGACCAACTCCGCATCTTCCCCAGCTACTTCCTCCATTCACACCGCCGTCAGTTGTTCCTCCTTTTGATGCTTCGAATCCTCCTCCTGAGGTACAGTTGTGCTACGCAGTAGCTTGTTTTCTCCATTGCTTTTCTGTTGCTTACTTGATTTTTGCTGATTTTTGTTTTCTGTATGCAGGATTGGGCGGTGTCGCCTTGTATGCCCCCTCTCCCTGAGGGGGTTATTCCTCGAGATGCTTTGGAAGAGGACGAGTCTGAGTCAACTGTCCCTTCTGATGTGGAGGAGGAAGCCCCCGAGTCCGAGAGTCCGGACACTCGCAAGTGTTCGCGCAGCGCGGATTCTGACGCGTTGTCTCCTTCGACTCCAGAAGGTACGGTCGTTGGCGCGGAGTCGCCAATTCCTGCCATCCCTGTGAGGGCTGTGGCACCATCTTCTCGCAAGAAGATGCGATTGCCTAAGGAGTCCTCGTCGGAGTCAACGGAGGCCACGTTTGATCTTGACAAGTTTGACTGGTAAGTTTTCGAGTTCATTTGCTCTTCTCTGTTTTCTTCTTGTTGACTTGTCCTGGGAGTTTGCTTTTTCTCAAGGTGAGTTTTGTCTTGTAGTCAAGAGGCGTCGTCGTCTTCTGGCGACATCGAATTTTTGAAGGAATCTGGAGTCGCGACCTCAAAGGCCAAGAAAGAGGTCGAGCGCGCTCCTTCTCCTCTAGTGGCGGCCCACTCCGGGCACATTTCTTCCAGCTCTCCTCACGCAGGGGAGCATCGAATGGTTGCCCGGATGACGGCACATCAAACATCTTCGGAGTCGTTGGAGGACCATGTAAGTGTAGTTGTTTCCTTCTTTGTAGTGTTGCAGTCGATGTTATATATTTCCTCTGATGGTTCTTTGTTTGTGTAGCAAGTGAAGGCGATGGGCCGCCAGCATGCAATGCTGGAGACGCGTCACCGCGTGGTTGAAAGTGAGTGTTGTCTTCTCTTTTTGGTGTAGTCGACTGATAGTCAACTTTTGTTTGTCATGTAGCTGAGCATAATGCTCTATTGCGTGACGCCGCCACCTTGGAGAAGACACTGGCCGCGGCTGTGAAGGGTCGCGACGAGGCAATCGCAACGCGTGACGAGGCGCGGAAACGTGAAGAGGATCTGCGTGCCTCCTTTGCTGCCAGGGAAAAGTTGTTCGAAGAACAACTGTTCTCAGTCGCCAAGGCTCTCTCAGGTACTTTTGCTTGTGAATATTGTTGTCCTTCTCCGCATCGAATGTTTTTTCTAGTGACATTGAAGTTTTGATCCATGTGTGGGTTCATGTACAGATGCTGGCGATTTGAACTTTGACCCGCAGGCCCTTCATCGCGATGACGCTCTGGCAGGTGCGGTGGCTGCAGTCGAGGACCGTAGCGCCACCGTCCAAGATACACTTTACAAGGCCAAGGTCACCCTCAGTCGCCTCCGGGAGGAGTTGATGCCGAAGGCGGAGCTGGTCGATAATATGGACGAGCTGGCAGAGTCACTCGCCGGGGGTGTGCCTTCCACCTACAAGAACTCCCTACGCACGGCTGGCGCGACCATGTCACTCGCCATGGTGCAGGCCCACGGAGTTGAGATCGATCCCTCCGTGGTGTCAAAGGCGATGTCTGTTGGCACAGATGGTCAGCAGGTAGTCTTCGCTCCTTTTGTGACTGCCTATGGCAAATATGGACATCACTTGATAAATACTGTCGCGAAGTACTCGGAGGAGCTCCAACGTGCTAAGAAGGCGGCGAAGGCTTCGGCCTCAGGGGCCGGCGGAAAGTCAGTGGCATCTGACACTGCCACGGATTTGATGAAGCCCCCGAAGCCGTCGAAGTCGAAGAAGCCAGTTGCTCCATAGTTAGCTTTTTGTAATAGTTGATTAATTACCCTTTTGTTTACGAACATGCCTGCTGGCGCGTGTGTCTGTTGATACTTATGCCGGTCCTGAATGCATCTGACCCTTTTGTCTTTGTGTTGATTTGGTCGTCTTATTTGCTTCTATCTTGACTTGTGGTAGGGTACATCAAGTGATCCCGTGGGGGAACCCAGGACTCGCCATCTCGTGATGATACAGTGACACCATCGCGCTCCAGGGTAGAGGAGCTATCCTTGCTTTCACGACTTTGTGATCGCGTGGAGCAACTAGAGCGTGAGTTGCCCGTGATCCGCGGTAGCGCAGATGTGTGGAAGTCGAAGGCGGAAAAAGCCACCGCCCGCGAGCAGTATCTGCTTGGCGAGGTGGCGCAACTGGGCGACTAGTTTAAGTGTTAGTTTGCCTATTCTCATCTTTTCCTTTGTAGTCTCTCGCAGTGGTACGCTGTACTCATGCTATTGATGCTGCTTCGTGTAGTTGTTAGCGCGTGCCATCCGCAGGAGGAGAAGGATAGAATTGCCATTCGCCTTCATGATCTCACCCAGGAGCAACTTTAAGAGAGTGGATACTTCTGGGTAGATCATGATCGTGCGACTGCGTTGGCGACCCTGCAGGATCGCGTGTCGCGAGTGCTGCTCTTTCTGAAGAAGTCACAGTCGTGCTTGAAGAACATTTATCGGGCGATGTTTCCGCTGGACGACACTCCATCAAGCCTGCTGGCTCTTCTTGCCAAATTTCAAGATCTGTCCGCGGTTCGCGAGTGCGTGAGGCAGCAGTTGGTGGCTGGTGCCAAGGCTGCCCTCTCAATGGTGCGATTGCATAGGCCTGACGTGGATATTGCCGCCATTGCCTCTGGGTCGCCAGCGCCACCAGCAGGATCTGCCTGGAATATGGTACCGCACTATCAGGCAGTGGACCGTCCAGCAGAGGAGATCGTCGACTTCTTTGAGGAACAAACCAACATTCATCTGTTGCAAGAGTAGCCAAATTTGTATCCTGCACATAAGCGTACTTGTGTTGTAAAGTTCGTATAGATGTTGTAGATAATTAATTGTCGAATGTGTATAAAGAGCTCTGTGAGCGTAAGGTGCGTTGCACTATGCGAGTCCTTTTCGTTAGCCTGGCCATCTTTTATCTCGGTCCCTTGTCAACCTGTCAGGTGCGTTGCAGCTGAGTTGAGGTCGTGTTTTAAGGGTTTCGATTGATGTACCAGCTACTCAGGATATCGCGTTTTGGTTCGAAGAACAGATGTGTATAGGGTGGCGCAGCCCCCGAGTATATAAATTGAAAAAGTAAAGGAGAACACAGAGTTTTGGGGCACTTAGCTTTTATTTATTCGAAGAACAGTGCGAGGTACAATGTGTGGCTAAGTAGCTTTGGCTGAGTAGCCTTATTTGCACTGTAAAAGTAAAAACGAACTAAGGGTAGAAGCGTCGCAGCTGTGCGACGTTCTAGGGGTTGGAGTATGCGACTCCTGTCTCTAAATCTTTAAGGCGATAGGCGCCACCTGAGATTACTTCTGTAATCACGTACGGTCCTTCCCAGGGGGACTCGAGCTTGAGATGCCCCTACCGCTTCAGTCGCATGATCAGGTCACCTTCGACGAAGGATCTGGGGCGAAGCCTCCTACTGTGGTAGTTGCGCAGGTTCTGCTGGTAGATCGTGGATCTTTCTATGGCGATTTCTCTTGCTTTGTCAAGGAGGTCGACGGAGTCTTCGAGTGCGAGGGATGATTCATGTTCGTTGTAGGCGACCACGCGTGGCACTTTGTACCGTACTTCGGCGGGTAGCACTGCCTCTGCTCCATGCACCATAAGAATGGCGTGTAGCCCGTGGCGCTATTTGGAGTTGTACGTAGGCTCCAGAGTACGGATTGCAGTTCATCCGGCCAGCAGCCCGCGGCTTGTTCGAGTGGTCGGAGGAGTCGCTTCTTGATGCCGCTGCAGACGAGCCCGTTTGCCTTTTCCACCTGACCGTTGGTCTGTGGATGCGCTACTGAGGCATAGCTGATGTTGATCCCTAGGTTCTCACAGAATTCTTGGAACTCCTTAAATGTGAAGTTCGTCCCGTTGTCGGTGATGATGCTATGTGGCACCCCGAAGCGGTAGACGATGGACTCAAAGAATTTGACTGCGCTATGCACGGATTGGTTGGTTACTAGCATGGCCTCAATCCACTTGGTGAATTTGTCAACTGCGACCAAGAGGTAGACGTAGCCTCCTCGCGAGGACCTTGGAAGCTTGCCGACCATGTCGAGCCCCCATTGCGCGAAGGGCCAGGCCAATGGGATTGGCCGTAGCTCTGCGCCCGGTGCGTGTGGCTTGTCCGCGAATTGCTGGCAAGCGTCTCTTGCTGAGGAGGTACGTGATGTACGGCTGCGTCCATGATTGCTCAATCAGCATGACGCTCAGTGGTCCTTCGAGTCTGGTGTCCAGCTCCAAGTCATCGAGTGCCATGGGCTCATTGGGTGGCGTAGACCCCGAGTCCGTTGCTGCGCTTGTTTTCTTCTCTGCGGTCTTTGGCTTGATGGAGTGTTCGTATATGAGCTCGAGAAATACCCCAGGTGGTATGGGGGCGCAGATAGAGCCTATGTTGGCGAGTGCGTCCGCCTCTTCGTTGCTTTCGCGACCTACATGTCACAGCTCGCAACCATCGAAGTCTCCTTCGAGTGTAGCGTAGAGGTCGCGGTACGCGATCATGTTGTCGTTCAGTGCGTCACACTCATGCATTGTTTGGTTGACGACCAACTTGGAGTCGCCATATATGATGAGCCTCTTAGCGCCGCAAGCTTTGCCATCCTCATCCCGTGCAACATCGCCTCGTATTCAGCCTCGTTGTTTGAGGCTGTGAACTGCATTCGCAAGATATATTTCAGCTTGTCCCCTTGAAGTGACGTCAATATGACACCTGCGCCTGCTCTGTCTTTCCACTTGGACCCATCGAAGTGCATTGTCCAGAGGTAGGACATATCTGGCTTGTCCAGGAGTTGGTTCTCCATCCAGTGCACGAGGAAGTCAGGGAGGACTTGTGACTTGATTGTGTCGCGCTTTTCGTATGTGATGTCTCGTGGAGACAGTTCTATTCCCCAAAGCGCGACTCGCCCCGTGGCGTCGGGGTTATTGAGGATATGTCCCAACGGGGCGTCCTGACTACCACGATTGGGTGTTCCTGGAAGTAGTGGCGCAGTCACCGGGCGGTCATAAAGACGCCGTACGCCAGCTTCTGGTAGTGCGGATACCGCTGTTTTGTTGGCGTGAGGACCTCGCTGAGGTAGTATACCGGGCGTTGTACGCCATGGACCTTGTTTTCCTCAGCCCGCTCGACGACAAGCACTGTGCTGACCACCTGGTTGGTGGCGGAGATGTACAACAATAGTGGTTCCCTTTCTCGTGGAGTCACCAGCACTGGCGAAGTGGATAGCAGGCGCTTGAGATCTTCGAATGCTTCTTGCGCTTCATTGGTCCACTTGAATTTTTCAGCTTTGCGGAGGAGCTGGTAGAAGGGCAGTGCCTTTTCACCCATCCGACTGATAAATCGACTGAGGGCCGTGATTCGTCCGGCCAGTTGCTGGACGCCTCTTATGTTCTTCGGCTTCTCCATGGCCAGTATGGCTTTTATCTTCTTCGGGTTTGCCTCGATTCCCCGTGCGGAGATGAGATACCCAAGTAGCTGCCCAGATGGTACGTCGAAGGCGCATTTGTCCGGATTAAGCTTGATCTGGTAGCGGTCGAGGTTGGCGAAGGTTTCGCGCAAATCGTCGATTAGAGAGGCTTCCTCCTTGGTCTTGATTACTATGTCGTCGACATAGACTTGGATGTTGCGACCCAGTTGTTCCTTGAGGCAAGCCTGCATGCACCGCTGGTAGGTGGCTCCTGCGTTTTTTAGCCCGAAGGGCATTGTGTTGTAGCAGAACACACCAAAGAGCGTTGTAAACGCTGTTTTCTCTTGATCTTCCTCCTTCATTCAAATTTGATTGTAGCCTGAGTAGGCGTTGAGGAAGCAGAGACGCTCACATCCCGCGGTGGAGTCGATGATCTGGTCGATTCGTGGCAGCGGGAAGTGATCCTTTGGGCAGTGCTTGTTTAGAGAAGTGAAGTCCACGCACATCCGCAGGATATCCGTGGCCTTTTTTGGTACCAGCACCGTATTGGCGAGCCAAGTGCTTTCCTTGATCTCGCGTATGAACTTGGCCTCAAGGAGTCTGTTGATCTCCATTCCGACTGCCTGCGCTCGTGGCTCAGATAGTCGCCTGATTGTTTGCTTGACTGGCCTTGTGTCGGGGTTGACGTTGAGTGCGTGCTCGGCGAATTCCCTGGGAACTCCTGGCATGTCCGCAGGACACTAGGCAAAGATTTCCCAGTGCTCACGGAGGAATTCGACGAGCGCGAGTTCCTATGCGGGACTCAAGTTGTTGTCGATGAGGGCCGTCTTGGCGGGATCCGATGGATGGATCTGCACTTTCTTTGTGTGCACAGATGAGTCGAAGGAGAGGTCAGGCGAGCTTGGCCTACTCAGGGGAGGCAGACTGTTGTCTGTCGTCTCTTTCTGTCTTGCCAGTTCCTCCTGCATGCTGAAGGACTGGGAGATTCTGTTGAATTCCCTGCCGCAACTGTTAGATCGTTCAAAGCTCCCGTTGATCGTGATGACGCCGTTGGGACCTGGCATTTTCATCTACAGGTAGGCATAGTGGGGCACTGCCATGAACCTAGCGAACGCGACGCGCCCGAGGATGCAGTGGTATTGTGAGGGCTAGTCGACGACCTCAAAGTCAATGCGCTCACGCCGGAACTTCTTCGGCATGCCGAAGATGACGTCGAGGTTGATTTTGCCCAGGGGGTATATGCCTTTCCCTGGGACGATGCCGTGGAACATTGTGTCCGATGCCTCCAGGCAGGTTAGAGGGATCCTCATCGCTCGCAAGGTACTCGCGAATATGAGGTTGATGCCACTTCCGCCATCCATGAAGACGCGACTCCTGTCGAATCCTCCAATTTGCGCCTCGAGTACAAGGGGGCAATGACCTGGGCGAGGTATCTGAGGCGGGTGGTCGCATTTGTCGAAGGTGATGCACGAATCGCTGCCACTGAGGTACTCGGTGGTGGATGGTGGCGAGTGCGTAGCCAAGTTGACTTGGCGAGTGATGGCCTTCTGCACCCTGTTGGAGGGGCGCCCTTTTTGGATCATCATGGTACCCATGGCCCGTGGGTACGGTTCTCCTTCGTGGTGCTGGTCCAGTGCGGCTCCGTTCGGGGGTGGCCCAGGTGGTGGTGGTGCGCCGTGTGCCACGGCACCTAGAGCGGCTCCGTAGCCTCTTTCGACTGCATTGCGGTTCATCCAAAACAATCCCTCGTGTATCTTGAGGAACTCGCGGCAGTCTTTGAGGAGGTGGCTGGACTTTCTCTTGCCATCATGCTTGTCGATGTAGAAGTGTACCGTGCATGGCCCGGACAAATTATCCTCGATGGAGGTCGCCGGTGCCTCATCGCGAGTGCGGCGTTGCCAACTTGCATGGTTTTCCCGGAGTCACGGTATCCGCCGCTACGGTATCCGCTGTTGCGGTTATCGTCGCGTCTATCGGCGTAGCCGGCTGCGACCATGTTGACGTCGTCGCGATCGTCGTAGATGCGCATGCGACGCTTGCCTCGGCGGTCACGTCTGCATTCGAGTTCCGCCTCCTCGTCGGAGCGAGCGCGATTCTTCACCGGATCTTCTCCATCGGCCCACCTATTCGCGATCTCCATTAGGTGGCCGATGGTCTGGGGCTTTGAGCGGCCTAGCTCCTCCCTGAGCTCTAGGTGTCGGACGCTACTGTTGAATGCATCAATCGCGCGGTCTTCCGAGATGTTTTCCGTGGAGTTCTTGATGATGGACCACCTTTGGATGTATGAGCGCAACGATTCGCCAGATCTTTGCTGGCAGCATCTCAGCTCTTCGATTGATGAGGGCCGTTTGTGCGTGCCCTTAAAGTTGCGCACGAAGCTGTAAACCAGCTCATCCCAACTGCAAATGGATCCGCGTGGGAGGTTATTGAGCCATGCTTGGGTGGTGCCCTGCAGCTGTAGCTGCAAGCATTGCATGGCAGTACTTCGACTGCCTCTGTGGAGCCTGACGGAGGAGATGTGATCCTCCAGCCAGATCTTGGGGTCCTGCAGACCGTCGAATTTCGGGTTCTCCGACGGGAGTTTAAACCCTTTAGGCATCCGCTTCTTCCTAATGGATCTCCTGAAGCATCTGGCGCCGCAGATGTAAGATCTCACCACGATAAGGTAAGATCCCTGTGATTGCAGTGCTAGTCCCTGGATCAAAATGCTAGCACCCACAGTTTAAGATGAAGTACACATAAACAAAGGTCATTATTACATCGCACATCCAGGAGTATAATAGTTCTTACAACTCACTTAGCCCAAGGCTAAGACACAAGTTCACATAACATATAATAATAGAGTCCTTAGTCTTCATGTGCCACAGGCAAGCATGTCGAGTGTAGACTCGCAACCCTACTCATCATCAGAGTAACCTGCAACATTATAAGTTACAGCCACAAGGGTCAATACATTTGGAATTGTATTGGCAAGTGATACTAAAGTTACTTAGTATAATCCAACAACTACATGAATATATGGCTAAGTGGGGTTATGGCTGGCTTTGCTAAAATAGTTTAACTTATAGTTTTTTGTAGAAGTTTTTCATTCAAGCTATAAGGTACCAATGATAGACATCACTGAACCTTTATCCCTGTTCACCCACAAGTTTTAACTTAGAGAAATTTGGATGAGGAGATTATTGAACTACTTCACTGTCTTGAGGCTCAGAAGTTGTCCATAACCGGGGACACGGCTAAGTACTTAGTTTTACCCTCTCGAGAGGTGGTGCACTTTACCCACAAGAGTCGACATGCATCGAGACAAGACCTTTCAGAAGCATTCCCTCAGACCACCACGGACGCGTTCCATCCTATCATCACTACCACCCTCTGTCCGCCTGGCTGAGTTCTTGCAACTTAGTTGGTCAAGGCAGAGCCCATATGCCATGTGGTTGCACTGGAAGCTTCATGACAAGAATGTATCCAATCTCTTTATTCCTGGGTGGCCATCCACAAGTGTGATACACCAGCTGACCATAGACATGGCCCCTGAGTAACCACTCAACATAATCCAAGCAAGTCCCAATCCACCCAGGTGTTTCATTAATAATAGTTGTTTTCTTAGTTAAACAAAAATAATATCATTCCATATTATCTTGATATGTATTTCCCCCCCACAAATTCTACTAGCATAGCTAAGCATTCTAGCATACAAAGTCCTTTGACTAGTAGATACTACCAAGATATAATCTATATAGCATAGCATAGTATAACAATATAGGAATAATTCTATCATACCAAGATCTACCAAAATATCACTAGTGCAATAGTGAAAATAATAGGACATGAGATGAAATATCACTTGCCTTGGTAGCTAGGGGAATAGGTACAATCCTCACAGCAACAAACTTCACAATCCACACAATCTACACAAGATCAATACAACAATAATAATTCAATCAATAAAACATTACAAACACATGAATGCATGCAACATGCAAAGATATGATCACAACTCCATAATTTACAAAGTCTACAGTACTGAGGATAGAATACCTCATCTAAATGCATAAGATATACTCAAAAATAATCTATAGAACAATTTTTGTGAATAAAATACTCCTAAAAAGGTTCTGTCTATAATTCCATTTTTCCAGAGGCACAAGTGTGAAACAAGGCCTCCATAATAAAGGTCTCATTTTTCTGAATCCATAGACACCAAATTTGTATTTTTCTAATTTGTGGAACAAAAGTTATTGAATTTCCAAGTTAAATACTAAATCAGTCTATTTTCTAATTAAACAGAAATAGTCTGGCGACGTGGCGTTTTCCTATTGGTTGATACCGGTTCGGCCGGATCGACTGCTGCGAGCCGTCAGATTTAAGTGACGTTGGACGGATCAGATCAGCCGTACCCCTTCGTTTAAGTGATCTAATCTTAACCGCTAGGATCTAATCGAACGGCTACTATGCATCTCGCCGGAGTCTAGCGGTGCTAACGACGGCGCGCGGCGGCGGAGCGTCGGCCGATGGAGTTCTGGCGACTCTACGAGGGCTGGGAGACCGTGGACATGTACCAGAGGTCAGGGAGGTCGCGGCGGTCTCGATGGAGGTTACTATGGTGCGGGGGGTGCTCTGGCTTGGCCTGGATCCTTCGCCGGAGTTGCGATCGCCGGCAGAACTCACAACTCAATGACGGAGACGAATACCTGGGGCTCAAACCAATCGGCAAAGAGGTCAGCGAGGTGCGCAAGCGTCTGCACGACCTATTAAAGACCAAAAAGGGGCGGCGGGAACCCTACCTTTGCCGGAGAAGGCGACTGACGGTGGCGGCAGAGGGAGTTCGCCGAAATTGTTCGTGTCGTCGACCTGGGGCAAAAGAAGTCGCGTGGC
Organism: Avena eriantha; assembly: GCA_910589775.1. NCBI lineage: Eukaryota > Viridiplantae > Streptophyta > Magnoliopsida > Poales > Poaceae > Avena > Avena eriantha. Next base: position 12,061,653 of record OU342746.1, read on the forward strand.
TCGGTCAGTAGGTGCGCCAGGAGATGGGGAAGTAGATGGGACCAAGGGGAGGGCGTCGGGCGGCCTGGGCTCACCGGAATCGTCGCCGGAGTTCGTCGGACTGCGGCGGTTCAAGCTCGGAATTAGGGGAGCCTAGGGGCTCTCTGGGGGTGGCGACTAGGGGAAAATGATGAGGAGGGGGTGAGGATTAAGTAGGAGCATTCATCGGGGATAATCACTGTGAGAAACGGCCGGAGATCAATCGTTTTGAAAACGGCTGAGAGGGGGGGGTTTGCTCGACGGCGCGCGGTTGAAGACGACGGGGTGGGGGTGACGTGGCGTGGGGCCAGCTTGTCAGCGAGAGGGAGTAGCCAGGGGCGCGGTAAGAAAGGGGAAAAGAGGGGAAACGCCTGGTGGGCTTAATGGGCCAGGTTGGGCCAGAATGCTACAGCTGCTGCTGTTTGAATTTCCCTCCTTTTCTTTTTTCTAAATCAGTTTTCTCCAAAACTTTTGATTAAATGGTTCAAATTGATTCAAACCAATTTGTGAAAATTTGTAAAAACTCAAACTAGGTTTTTAGGGTATTATAAAACATATTTACCTACTATTTTAATCCAAAGTACTCACTTGGACTTAATAGGTAATATAGCATTTTCTTTGGTTCCACTTTCATAAATTCCTAACCAGGACCCAAAATTGCACCAGATTTTTGGAGGACATTCTAAATGCAATGCAAAAACATGCCATGATGATATGAGTGCAATGATGATGATTTCAGATGAAATTTTGGGATGTTACAAATCTAACCCCCTTAAGATGAATCTCGCCCTCGAGATTCGGGTTGGCTAGGAAATAGGTGAGGGTGATCTCTCCGAAGTTCATCTTCTCGCTCCAAGGTTGCTTCTGATTCGGTGTGATGGTTCCACTACACTTTGCAGAATTTGATGGTCTTGGTACGGGTAATTCTTTCTGCAGTCTCCAGAATCTTAATAGGTTTCTCTTCATAAGTGAGATCATTATCTAGCTGAACTTCCTCCAATGGTATGGTGTCTTTCAACGAAGTTTCTTCCATCTCTGGGTGACACTTTTTCAGCTGACTAACATGGAATACATTGTGAACTGCTGACAAAGATTCTGGTAATTCTATCTCATATGCTACTTCTCCTTTGCGACTCAAAATCTTGAAAGGCCCTACATAGCGTGGTGCTAGTTTCCCTTTGATTCCAAACCTCTTCACACCACGAAGTGGTGATACCCTGAGATAAGCTCTATCACCAACCTCGTAGGTAATCTCTCTACGTTTTGGATCAGCATAGCTCTTTTGCCGAGATTGAGCTACCTTTAGCCTATCTCTTACCATCTTGACTTTCTCCTCGGCTTCTTTGATTAGGTCTGGCCCGAACAAGTTTCTTTCTCCTACTCCATTCCATAGCAATGGTGTAGTACACTTCCTTCCATAAAGGAATTAAAATGGAGCCATTTCTATGCTCGACTGATAACTGTTATTGTAAGAAAACTCTGCGTAAGGTAGACTTTCATCCCAACTGGATCCATAATCTAATGCACATGCTCTTAGCATATCCTCTAATATTTGATTGGTCCTTTCTGTCTGTCCATCTATTTGCGGATGAAATGCAGTGCTGAATTCTAACCGAGTTCCTAGTGACTTGTGAAGTTGTCGCCAAAAGTGTGAAGTGAACTAAGTTCCTCTGTCGGACACGATACTATTAGGTACCCCATGCAAACATACAATTCTATTCATGTAAATCTTGGCAAGTTTTGCACTTGTATAAGTGGTCTTCACTGGTATGAAATGGGCCACTTTCGTCAAGCGATCAACGATAACCCATATGGAATCGTATCCAGACCTAGTCCTTGGCAGTCCAGTGATGAAATCCATACCGATTTTATCCCATTTCCAATCAGGTATTGGTAGAGGTTGCAATAGTCCTGCCGGTTTTTGATGTTCTGCCTTTACACGACTACACACGTCGCATAGAGCAATATGTTCTGCTATATCTTTCTTTAGATTATTCCACCAAAATCTTCCCTTAACATCCATATACATCTTGGTGTTGCTAGGGTGAATTGAATATGGTGAATTGTGAGCTTCTCGTAAGATCAACTTCTTAAGTTCCGGATCCTGTGGAACACAGATACGTTTTTCGTACCATAAGATTCCTTGTTCATCTACACGGAATCCTTTTGCCTTTCCTTCACTAACTTTACTTTTTTCTTTGTCCAACTTTTGGGCCTCTTGAATTCTATCCATTAGTGTGGGCTGCACTTCCAAGGATGCAAGGTACCCTTCAGGCACAATTTCGAGTCTCGGCTCTCTAAATTGAGCACACAACTCCTCCGGCAATTCTCCTTTGTTGAGGCCATTCACATAGACTTTGCGGCTTAATGCATCAGCTACAACATTTGCCTTTCCAGGATGGTATTGTAAACTTAAGTCATAGTCCTTGATGAGTTCTAGCCATCTTCTTTGTCTCATGTTGAGCTCTTTCTGTGTAAAAATATATTTCAAACTCTTGTGATCGGTGAACATCTCACAACGTTTTCCCATAAGATAATGCCTCCATGTTTTTAGTGCATGCACAACTGATGCCAACTCTAGATCATGAGTAGGATAATTTACTTCATGATTTTTGAGTTGCCTTGATGCATAAGCTACAACTTTACCTTGTTGCATCAGTACACCTCCCAGTCCTTGGTGAGATGCATCACAATAGACTTGAAAATCTTTCTCAAGATTTGGCAAACATAACACTGGTGCTGACACAAGTCTCTTTTTCAATTCCTGAAAGCTGGTTTCACAAGCTTCTGTCCAATTAAACTTATTCTCCTTCTTCAGCAGATTAGTCATAGGCTTTGCTATCTTAGAGAAATTCTCAATGAACCTTCGATAGTATCCTGCCAGACCAAGGAAACTACGGACTTCTTTAACTGATTTAGGAGGTTCCCATTCTGTCACAGCTGCCACTTTTGCTGGATCAAAAGCTATACCCTTTCTAGATACTATGTGCCCAAGAAAACCCACTTCGTTCAGCCAGAATTCACATTTACTGAACTTGGCATATAGTTTATGTTCCCTGAGTTTCTCTAGAATCAGGCGTAGATGTTCCTCATGTTCTTTGTTGCTTTTGGAATATACCAATATATCATCGATGAACACCACTACGAACTTGTCAAGGAATTCCATGAATACTTTATGCATCATGTTCATGAAATAGGCTGGTGCATTAGTTAATCCAAACGGCATCACTGTATATTCATACAACCCGTATCTAGTGGTGAATGCAGTCTTGGGTATGTCATGTTCTCTAATCTTGAGTTGAAAGTATCCTGATCAGAGATCGATTTTTTGAGAACACACATGCACCCTCTAGTTGATCGAAGAGATCATTTATTCTAGGCAGGGGGGTACTTATTCTTTATGGTCACTTCATTAAGTCAACGATAATCTATGCATAGTCTTTGGCTTCGGTCCTTCTTTTCAACAAACAAAACCGGTGCTCCCCAGGATGATGAACTTGGTTGGATAAATCCCTTTTCCAGTTGTTCTCCTAATTGCTTCTTAAGTTCTTTTAACTCGTCAACTGGCATCTTATAAGGTCTCTTTGCTATAGGCCCTGTTCCTGGTAGTAGGTCTATTAGAAACTCCACATCCCTATCTGGTGGCATGCCAGGTAATTCTTCAGGAAACACATCTGGGTATTCCTTCACTATTGGCACACTGTCTAGGCTAACTCCCTTAAGAGAATTAACCTTGCTCCCCTTGGGTTCAAAGTTAGACTTGAACCTGATCCTTTTTTTTCTAGGGTGGTGAGCATAACAGTTCGCTTGGCACAATCAATCACTCCTTCATAACGGGTCAACCAGTCCATTCCTAATATGACATCTAATCCTTGGGACTCTAGGATTATTAAACTAATTTGGAACTTGTGTTTCCCAATTTCTAGGATAATCTGTCGGCAACCTGAATTTACTATCATTTCTCCACCCGGAGAACTTACCTTAATAGGACATCCAATAGTTTCAGTGGTGAGTCTGCTTTTGATTACAAATGCTCTTGAAATGAATGAATGCGATGCGCCAGTATCGAAAAGGATAAGTGCGGAAAAGGCATTAATTTTGAACTTACCGATCACGGCATCAGATCCTTCTTGGATTTCCTCCACATTAATGTGATTCACATGGCCCTTTTGGAATGGGTTAGGCTTAGTCCCATCAGTCTTCTTTTCTGGGCATTCATTAGCATAGTGTCCTATTTTCTTACACTTGAAACATTCCACCTGACTGATGTCTTTCTTCGCTGGCTGACTGTGACGGTTCTGACCATTTTGGTTCCCATGGCCCTGAATATTGTGATTGTTCCTGAATCCACTTTTGTTGTGCCCACGATGATTGTTTCCATCATGGTTGTGGTTGTTGTTACGATGGTTATTATGATTCCCATTCTTGTGGAATCCTGAGCTCCCACTTCCTTCACCATGAGGGCGCTTGTGAGGAGATCCTGATCCAAACTTATAGAAATGGTGCTTCCTCTTTCTACCCTCCACTAGCTTCATCTTGTTTTCCAGGATGGTAGCTTTATCACATAAAGATTGATAAGTTGGAACATATGCGACAGATAGTTGCATAGCAATTTCATCATTCAGCCCATCCAGGAATTTCTCCTTCCTCTTTGCATCAGTGTCAACATCGTCGGGTGCATAACGTGACAAATTATTGAACTCTTCGATGTATTCAGAGATGCTACGGTGGCGTTGCTTGAGGTTATGGAACTCCTTTTTCTTCAATCCCATTATTCCCGCAGAGGTGTGAGTGGTGCGAAACCCATCTTCAAACATTGCCCAAGTCACTTCCTCAATAGGATGGGTAATCTGGAAATTATCCCACCAAGCAGCTGCATGACCTTCCAACAAGTGTGCTGCAAATCTGACTTTTTCAGCATCGGTGCACCCAACCGTGACTAGGTCCTTATTCACAGAGCATAGCCAATCATTTGCTACCATGGGGTCTGAGGTACCTGAGAACTTAGCAGGTCTCAGCCTTAGAAATCTGGTCAGCATATCCAAAGGTGGTGGATTGTTCTGGTTGTTATTGTTATTATTGTTGTTCTGGTTCTGGTTCGCCATGAATTGAGTCATCATTTGCATCAATTGGGTCTGTGTAGCCATCATCTGCTGCATTCCATTGTCATTGTCATGGTTATCCTCGTTGTTGCGTCGGGGAGGCATCTGGGGGTTTAGTAAGGGTAAGTAATGATAGATAACCCAATAAAACAACAATTCAGACAAACAAGCACATGCAAGCTCCAACATCACAACAATAACAGAGTCTGCAAAGATAACATACTAGCATAGCCACCCACAAGTCGGTATGACTTATGCAACTCAATAATAATAAACTAAAGGTAGATGGAACAGTATCACTACTCCTCCATGTCGACTTCCTCCTCCACTAGAGTAAGTCCTGCTGATGCGAATCCTGCCTTGTATTCCTCCAAGCTGGTAGTCAGAGCATTGATCTTCGTCTGTAACTCTCTCTTCTGTGTGCGTAGCCTCTCTATCACCTCGTGATCCGCTTCCAGCTCAATGTTCTGTAGCTCTAACTCGGTCTCCAAGTCTCTAATCTTCTTGTTCTTCTCCTGAACTCTTTTATCTTGGTTCTTGAATTTCTTATCTTGATCTTCAAACTTCTTCTCCATTTCCTTGATTCGATTTTCCTATTCCTGGAAGTCCTTGTCCTTCTCCTTGAGTTGGACTCGTAGTTCATCGTTGCTAAGCATCACATTAGTCCTATCAGTATCAAGGTGTCTAATGAGGCTCTTTAAGTCCTGGAGGTAGTGTCGTACGGGCTTGATAGACTCCTTAGTGGCCTCGTCCAACACAATAGGCTCTCCTTCCTCGTCGCGCCTCCCAAAGAAATGGAAGTAGTGGCTCTTGATCTCAGAAGAGTGACGTCCACATAGGCGTCCCAACAGTTCCTGCATAGCGACGTCAAGGCCCCTCTCCATGTCATCATGGAGTATCTTGAAGGTAATCTCCCCAGTTTGGGGCTCCATCTCACGTCCTGGCTGAGTAACTTTGAATCCCCATAAGTCCTTCCTCTGAAACTTCCGCAGCTGAAGTCCCTGAATGGTAGGGATTGGAAGAGCGAGCACTTGGACTAGCTCCAATAGGCGAGTCCCAAAGCGAGTCCCTTGAATTCCTTGGCCGTGCTGTAGACAAAATTCGGCATCTTTTGCATAGTATGGAGAAAATTAGCAACACAATAGAGAAGGAAAATACAAGTCACAAAATAAAAGAGAGTTCAACCAACAAAACATTCCAAGTAGCAATACATTAATTCAACTTAAGCACTCAAGGTTCCAGACATAACTTTATTTTTTCCATACCACATAGGTTGGTATGGTCGAGATACTAACGTGATAAAACGCCAAGGGTGGTGGTCCAACTAATATCTCACTCCTTCTTAACCAAGGTGGCAATCAGGGCATCCTTGGCAGAAATCTGCTTGTCTAGGTCACATAGCTCCAATGCTAGGTCTATGATATCCTTACTTAGGCGTTTCATAGTGGCCTTTGAGTCTTGGGCAAGATGCTTCTCCTCTTTGAGATCCTCCTAAGTATTGAGCATTCTATACTTGAGTCTCTCCCCAAGTTCCTCAATAGCTCTCCATGCAGCATTCCTTGCAGAGTCAAAGAATGACGGGTGCATCTCAGAGTTGGTGAACATGCAAAATCCCGTACTCTTGGGATCGTCCTCCTTGTTCTTGTACAAGTGGAGTTGCACCCACCAATACTCTTGTCCTTCATCTATCACAGGAAATCCCTTGTACACGGCTTCACCATTCATCCCCAAGCCAAGCATGAGATTCTTGAGCACATTGGGGAATTCTGTCTCGCACTCCAAGGTCAAGTCATCAATGGTCCCTTCTTGACAGATTCATTGATGGTGGACATCTACAAAAATAGATGAGAAGGATGATTAAGAAAAGTTTTACGAGATGAAAAGACAAGTGTAAAGTTGGAACACAGAGTTTTCCTAAGGGTTTTCCTTAGTCTAATCCATTCTAGGGTCACGATCCTACAGGCAACACAGTGCTCTGATACCATCTGTAAGATCTCACCACGATAAGGTAAGATCCCTGTGATTGCAGTGCTAGTCCCTGGATCGAAATGCTAGCACCCACAGTTTAAGATGAAGTACACAGAAACAAAGGTCATTATTACATCGCACATCTAGGAGTATAATAGTTCTTACAACTCACTTAGCCCAAGGCTAAGACACAAGTTCACGTAACATATAATAATAGAGTCCTTAGTCTTCATGTGCCACAGGCAAGCATGTTGAGTGTAGACTCGTAACCCTACTCATCATCAGAGTAACCTGCAACATTATAAGTTACAGCCACAAGGGTCAATATGCTTGGAATTGTATTGGCAAGTGATACTAAAGTTACTTAGTATAATCCAACAACTACATGAATATATGGCTAAGTGGGGTTATGGCTGGCTTTGCTAAAATAGTTTAACTTATAGTTTTTTGTAGAAGTTTTTCATTCAAGCTATAAGGTACCAATGATAGACATCACTGAACCTTTATCCCTGTTCACCCACAAGTTTTAACTTAGAGAAATTTGGATGAGGAGATTATTGAACTACTTCACTGTCTTGAGGCTCAGAAGTTTTCCATAACCGGGGACACGGCTAAGTACTTAGTTTTACCCTCTCGAGAGGTGGTGCACTTTACCCACAAGACTCGACATGCATCGAGACAAGACCTTTCAGAAGCATTCCCTCAGACCACCACGAACGCGTTCCATCCTATCATCACTACCACCCTCTGTCCGCCTGGCTGAGTTCTTGCAACTTAGTTGGTCAAGGCAGAGCCCATATGCCATGTGGTTGCACTAGAAGCTTCATGACAAGAATGTCTCCAATCTCTTTATTCCTGGGTGGCCATCCACAAGTGTGATACACCAGCTGACCATAGACATGGCCCCTGAGTAACCACTCAACATAATCCAAGCAAGTCCCAATCCACCCAGGTGTTTCATTAATAATAGTTGTTTTCTTAGTTAAACAAAAATAATATCATTCCATATTATCTTGATATGTATTTTCCACCCACAAATTCTACTAGCATAGCTAAGCATTCTAGCATACAAAGTCCTTTGACTAGTGGATACTACCAAGATATAATCTATATAGCATAGCATAGTATAACAATATAGGAATAATTCTATCATACCAAGATCTACCAAAATATCACTAGTGCAATAGTGAAAATAATAGGACATGGGATGAAATATCACTTGCCTTGGTAGCTAGGGGAATAGGTACAATCCTCACAGCAACAAACTTCACAATCCACACAATCTACACAAGATCAATACAACAATAATAATTCAATCAATAAAACATTACAAACACATGAATGTATGCAACATGCAAAGATATGATCACAACTCCATAATTTACAAAGTCTACAGTACTGAGGATAGAATACCTCATCTAAATGCATAAGATATACTCAAAAATAATCTATAGAACAATTTTTGTGAATAAAATACTCCTAAAAAGGTTCTGTCTATAATTCCATTTTTCCAGAGGCACAAGTGTGAAACAAGGCCTCCATAATAAAGGTCTCATTTTTCTGAATCCATAGACACCAAATTTGTATTTTTCTGTTTTGTGGAACAAAAGTTATTGAATTTCCAAGTTAAATACTAAATCAGTCTATTTTCTAATTAAACAGAAATAGTCTGGCGACGTGGCGTTTTCCTATTGGTTGATACCGGTTCGGCCGGATCGACTGCTGCGAGCCGTCAGATTTAAGTGACGTTGGACGGATCAGATCAGCCGTACCCCTTCGTTTAAGTGATCTAATCTTAACCGCTAGGATCTAATCGAACGGCTGCTATGCATCTCGCCAGAGTCTGGCGGTGCTAACGACGGCGCGCGGCGGCGGAGCGTCGGCCGATGGAGTTCTGGCGACTCTACGAGGGCTGGGAGACCGTGGACACGTACCAGAGGTCAGGGAGGTCGCGGCGGTCTCGATGGAGGTTACTACGGTGCGGGGGGTGCTCGGGCTTGGCCTGGATCCTTCGCCGGAGTTGCGGTTGCCGGCAGAACTCACAGCTCAACGACGGAGACGAATACCTGGGGCTCAAACCAATCGACAAAGAGGTCAGCGAGGTGCGCAAGCGTCTGCACGACCTAGTAAAGACCAAAAAGGGGCGGCGGGAACCCTACCTTTGCCGGAGAAGGCGACTGACGGTGGCGGCAGAGGGAGTTCGCCGGAATTGTCCGTGTCGTCGACCTGGGGCAAAAGAAGTCGCGTGGCTCGGTCAGTAGGTGCGCCAGGAGATGGGGAAGTAGATGGGACCAAGGGGAGGGCGCCGGGCGGCCTGGGCTCACCGGAATCGTCTCCAGAGTTCGTCGGACTGCGGCGGTTCGAGCTCGGAAATAGGGGAGCCTGGGGGCTCTCTGGGGGTGGCGACTGGGGGAAAATGACGAGGAGGGGGTGAGGATTAAGTAGGAGCATTCATCGGGGATAATCACTACGAGAAACGGCCAGAGATCAATCGTTTTGAAAACGGCTGAGAGGGGGGGTTTGCTCGACGGCGCGCGGTTGAAGACGACGGGGTGGGGGGTGACGTGGCGTGGGGCCAGCTTGTCAGCGAGAGGGAGTAGCCAGGGGCGCGGTAAGAAAGGGGAAAAGAGGGGAAACGCCTGGTGGTCTTAATGGGCCAGGTTGGGCCAGAATGCTGCAGCTGCTGCTGTTTGAATTTCCCTCCTTTTCTTTTTTCTAAATCAGTTTTCTCCAAAACTTTTGATTAAATGGTTCAAATTGATTCAAATCAATTTGTGAAAATTTGTAAAAACTCAAACTAGGTTTTTAGGGTATTATAAAACATATTTACCTACTATTTTAATCCAAAGTACTCACTTGGACTTAATAGGTAATATAGCATTTTCTTTGGTTCCACTTTCATAAATTCCTAACCATGACCCAAAATTGCACCAGATTTTTGGAGGACATTCTAAATGCAATGCAAAAACATGCCATGATGATATGAGTGCAATGATGATGATTTCAGATGAAATTTTGGGATGTTACAGCAGAGCTCCCCATCTTCCTCTTCTGTGTCCGTCGACCAAGCACGTCGTGCCCTTGACTTGTCGATCTTGCGCTGCGTGAGGTCGTCGTGCGCATCGTAGTCACAATCATGTCGCCGTGAGCGGCGGCGCCGAGACAGGTCGTGACTGTCGTCGCTGGATGAGGGCGAGGAGTGGCGCTTTACTAGCGCTTTGCCCTTTTTTGGGTCTGGTGTTGGCTCCTTGTCGAGGGCGGCCTCGATTAGTCCCAAGCCCGCGATCGTAGATCGGTGCATGGCAGTTTGGGGATCTCCAGCTGGCGGCTGGTTGTTGAGGAGATACATGGTGGCTGCCATCACCGCAGCCTGCGGTGTTCTGGGAACCACGTTGCCTCTCGTGTCGACTGTCATAGAGCCAAAGTCGAGGACTTTCGCGGCCTTTATGCGCTCTTGTTCGGTGAGGTGAGCCATCCGCGACTGCCTCTTTTTGGCGAGGTATTCATTGCCCTTTGAGGAGGATCCTCCGTAGGAGGAGAGCCCGGTGCGACGAAGGCTCGATTCGTTCGCTGCTTTTTTACGCGCCACAAGTTGCGTGATTGTTTGCACCTGGCGCTTGAATTCTTTCTTCAAGAGCTAGTGGTAGCCCATCAGCAGTTCTTGCGGGGACCCAAAGGGTAGAGGTGTGCCCCGTAGGGCCTCGCGGCAGCGAGCCCACTCTTGCTCGTTGAGCTTGATTACGACGCATTCGCCGGTTTGCTCATTGATTATGCTGGAAGGTTCGACTGCTCCTCCATTGTTGACGGGAGCGCGATTGCCGCCAGTACCACCGTTGCCACCGTTGCCACTGTTGCCGGTGTTGGGTGGATCGGTGCAGTTGCCAGGGTTGCCACCGTTGTCGCGATTGGCAGAGGTGTTGCCTGCGTTGATGACGGTGCACATGAAGTGATTGGGGAAGCTATTGCTTCCACAACTCTCAGATTCGGAACCGTAGGTTCCATCTTCAGTGGCCAGATCGCTTAGATCGGAATCGCGACTGCTGTCGCTGATCGTATTCTCGACTGCCACCGGGGCGTTGAGCTCGCTGAGGGTGCCGATCTATGGAGGGAACCATGACGCCGGGGCAATCGCCGGTGCTGTCGGCTGATCAGGCATGCGAAGCGTGCCCATCTGACCAACTTGGAAGCGGAAGCTCCCAATCGCCAGGCTGATTCCGTCGCCCATGGACTCGAAGGCCGGGCGGGTGGCCGGCGTGCGGACGGTGAAGTCGAAGGCGCCGAAGAGCTGGCGAATCTCCGCTGTTGTGGAGTTGTAGATCGCAGTTGATGGGGCCGAAGAAGCCGCAACATCAGCACTTCCACTTTCCACAGACGGCGCCAATTGACGAGGGTTTAACTCATCAATACCCATTGTTATGGACTTGGGTTTTGGAGAAGGAGGGAGCGCTGGAGACATCTATCGGCTAGCAAACAAGCACACAGGAGACAAAGGATTTAACCAGGTTCAGGCCTCGTAGAGGTCCCTACTCCTGCTTGTCTGCTCGTGGAATTATCGAAGGAGTCGAAAGTTACAATGGTGCGCAGATGCAATCTGGCGAGGGTTGTGGAAACTAGGGTTGTGTGTGTCCTCCTCGCCGCCCCCTCCTAGCCTTTATATAGATATGCTAGGTCTCGGGTAGCAGGTCGAGTCGGTTACAAGTTAGGGTTTTTTCCCTTCAAACTTTCTATCTTTAACTTCTTGTTCTTCAAGCAATCGAGAGTCCGTAGGCCACTCGAGTCCCTTGTTTGGGCCTTGGCGACACCGTGGACATGTACGTATTTGGACCGTATATACCAAACTCGAGTACCTGTAGGGTATAGCCATGTCAGGTCCCTTCTGTAAAATTGCAGGGCTTCTTTGTATTTCCTATTTCTTCGGGGTTATTCCTGTAATTGTACCGCCACCGTCGATATTAATGCAGGTTGTCGGGTGCTTTACACCCGTTACCGTTAAAAATAAAGGACAAACTGCTCAAAATCAGAGGCATTTGCGAAGCCTGAGTGCAGAGAAAGTACCGGTCCACGCTCCACTGATGCAACCACCCAAGAGGCCAAGAGACCCCCTTGACTTAATAACCCACACACCTGGCTCGGATAATATCTCCAGCTCAGCTGCTCGCTCGGCCCGGGTCAATGTCTCCATCTAGAAAACTGCAGCTAGCTTCACAAGTACGGCTGCTTCTGCCTCTGCTCCATTTGAGGGAGGGAGGGAGGGAGACGCTTCTGATCTCCGTGGAAGTCGCCGCCCAAATCTTGAGAGTAGCTAGTAGGCGACGGCGAGATGAGGGAGGCGGAGGGCGCTTCTGCGAGGTGGCGGACGCTGGTGCTGGTGAACCTGACGTCGATGCTGGAGAAGGCGGACGAGGTGCTGCTCCCGGGGGTGTACCGGGAGGTGGGCCTGGCGCTGGGCGTGTCCGTGACGGCGCTCGGGTCCCTCACCCTCTGCCGTGCGCTCGTCCAGGCCCTCACCTTCCCCCTCGCCGCCTACGCCTCGGCGCGCCACGACCGCGCACGCGTCGTCGCCGTCGGCGCCTTCCTCTGGGCCGCCGCTACCTTCCTTGTCGCCATCTCCCGCACCTACCTCCAGGTGAGCAGCAGCTCACGCAATCCTCCCGTATTCTCCTTCCTCCTCCTCTTAGGGACAACGTGGGACCCACTACGGAGTTCTATTTCAGATTTGCAGGCACCAACCACCGAAATGTAGTGGTTATCCGAATATTCCACTTTTATTTCATTTCACACAAAAAAATGAATAAACGGGAGAAAACTATGGTATAATTTAGACTTAAGCCTTGTCTCGCTGAATACCACTAGATGGCCATCTCGCGCGGGCTGAACGGCATCGGTCTCGCGCTGGTCATCCCGGCGATCAACTCTCTTGTCGCCGACTACACCGATGACCACACTAGGGGCGCAGCGTTCGGGTGGCTGCAGATGACCTGCAACCTTGGCTCCATCGTGGGGGGCTCATTCGGCGTGCTCCTCGCGCCCATCACCTTCCTCGGCGTCGACGGCTGGCGGCTCGCGTTCCACATCGTGGGCATCATCAGCGTCGCCCTGGGCTTCCTCATGTGGTTCTTCGCCGCCGATCCGGTCGCCAAGTCCAAGAACGCGGCCTTGGCAAAGGAAGAGGCCAAGGAGCTGCTCCAGTTCGCTAGGGACGTCGTCGCGGTGCCCACTTTCCAGGTCATCGTCGCGCAGGGGATCGCCGGTTTGATAGCGTGGTCGGGGCTCAACTTCTCTACCATGTGGCTGGAGCTTAAGGGCTTCACGCATTGGGAGACAAGCATGATCACGGGGATCTACCTCTTCGCCACTGCTCTTGGCGCGCTGTTCGGGGGAGCCATCGGGGACACCGTCTCTAGGCGGTTCCCCAACACCGGAAGGATTGCGCTGGCGCAGATAAGCTCCGCATCGGCGCTTCCACTCGGTGCCATCCTTCTGCTCGCGTTACCTAACGACCCATCAACCGGTGTCGCGCACACCGTTGTGTTCTTCATCATGGGCTTCGCCATTTCCTGGAATGCCGCGTCCACAAACAAGTACGATGATCATCACAGTCCGAAATCTGTGCTGCCTACTTGCAACATCTCTTATATTTGTATCGCTCATTATTCTTCAATTATCTTTGTGGATGCAGCCCCATCTTCGCTGAGATTGTGCCAGAGAAGGCAAGAACAACAGTTTACGCGCTAGACAAGTGCTTTGAATCAGTGCTGGCTTCATTCGCGCCTCTCGTTGTTGGTATTCTAGCAGAGAACGTATTTGGCTATAAGCCGGTTTCTTCTGAATCGACGGTGGAGACGGACACAGAGAATGCGGCTGCACTGGGGAAGGCGATGTACACGGAGCTTGCGGTGCCCATGGCCATCTGTTCCTTGACCTACGGCTTATTGTACTACACTTATCCCCGAGACAGAGACAGCGTAAAAAGGGGACTTCTGATGTCATCAGATGGCCAGTACAGTCAGGAAGCCACTGACAGTGAATCAAGTATACTTCGTACCCACGATGATGAAGAATCTCATGCCGCTCCCTTAAATCAGAGGCTCATATCTACACGAGAATAGGACCCAAAGAGAGACTGCTAAGAAGAGCAAAAGAACGCAATTTACACATTTAGCATTTGCCCATCGGTCTAGGTTCTCCGACAATGGAACAAATCTGGATGCCCCGAACTTTTATTTCATTCATTTACCATACAAGTAATTCAATCGTGAGCTGTGACATGCATCTGTTGTTCTGGAAATTAATCTGGTGTAATTCGTTTCAAATTCTTGTAAGCAAAATCACGCAACTTAGGAATAAAATTATAGCAGAAATCCAATTCGGCTCACACTGCAAATAAACCCATTGTTTAAAACACATCTCAAAAAGAAAAAAAAATTCACACGTATATCTGGACATTCTATGTATTTTATGTGTCATCTGTAAAAAGACAAATTTTGATGCTCTAACATGGTTATTCACGGATATTTTTTATCTTTTTAAACAAGCAACATAAAATGTCTTTTCTCTCGAGAACCTCTGAGTGAACATATAATATTTGGATGTCTATGATAAAAATCCAGATAGATATTTTGAAATTTGGTTTTAGTGGATTTTTTATAATAGGTTCATATGCACCATGAGCCATAACACCATCTGATTTAAGAGTGTAATGTTGGCGATTGTTTTTTCTCTCATAAATCTCTGTCATTTTTCAACACACAATACTATGGAAAAGGTTACCGTGGGGCGCAAAAAAAGCTACCCGTGGCTCACCGGATATCGTGTCGTGGCGCACCACCTGATTCGCCACGTGTAGTGCGCATACCTATGGTGCACCATGCTGATGCACCACTACTGTACATGATACGCCACGCGTAAACACTATATATGGCGCACCACCTCGCATATGTGTGGTGTGCCATGGGTAATTAGAGTTAGACCATTGGGGTATAATCATATAGTGCCACAACATTTTAATCATCGGTATTCTCGAACAAAGATCAAAGTAAAAAATAACTTTGATTTTTGCATCATACTTAGGTTGGACACAGAAATAAACCTGATGGTTCTAGTGAGCCAAGTAGGATGCACAAGACTTATATTTGTGCATATCACAAGGCTGACTAGACCATCAAGGTATAATCACATAGTGCCACAATATTTTGATCATCGGTATTCTAAAAATGAACATCAAGTAGGGCCACAATAATTAATTAAAAGCAACATAATTAACCATTAATTACATCATTCATAACCCTAATAAATAACATCAATCACAATTAAGTTCAATGATCTCAAAACTATAGAGCTAGGCAAGTTAATGTAGGGATAAAGTCTACAACACAAACTCATTGATAGTTCGGAACTAAAGCTAGGCAAACGTTAAGACTTCTGACTTGGCTCAAGGAATGGTTGGAAGCCTTCTTTCTTCGTGAAATTTTCACATGTCGTCATCCTGCATTTGTAGGCAAGTTTCTATGTCCCAATTAGGTGGTGGATTGCTACCGTAGAAGGCCCCCCTTTTGCAGACATCGTGAAAGATGATTTCCACAAACTGCTGCTGGATGCGAAAAGAACTCTTGTTTGATATCTGAATCCTAACCAAGCCTCATTCCCACTATTGGAGATGAGCCGATAGCTTATGGTCTTGTTGGTCCCATACAAATGCCCGCATGTGATGGAGGGTGTAGTAGGCATCATTCGAACTACCAACCGGCTTCTTGACACAAGGGAACTACGGTACGTGGGTGAACACGTGCTTGCTGAACTTGAT
Source organism: Avena eriantha (assembly GCA_910589775.1). Taxonomy (NCBI): domain Eukaryota; kingdom Viridiplantae; phylum Streptophyta; class Magnoliopsida; order Poales; family Poaceae; genus Avena; species Avena eriantha. The sequence goes on from OU342746.1 coordinate 12,077,544, forward strand.
CTTTTCCTTCACTAAGGTGCCTCTCGATGAGGCATAGTCGGTGAGAGCATCATCTAGAACTCTCTTGATATTGTCGTAATCTTTTTTCATTGCACCCCTGAGTCAAAATACTTGGCTTGCAAATATTTCAGCAAAAAGGAGATGAGTGTGAAGTGTTTATCTCTACACAAAACAATTGAAATGAAATGTTGGAAAATAACGATGGAAATCTAAGAAAGCATGTTACAGTGGCGAGTGAATGACTTACTTGGGAAAGTAAGGCATGAGAATGTAATCGTTCCTCTTGTTCTTTAGCATGACACATTGGAGTTATTCCATCGCGACTCATCGGTCCCCTCCATTGCACAAGCGGTTGTCATGCATGTAGTAGGGATCCAGTATAGCGATGCCCGATGTCTTCTCTCTAATGATCACCATTTCCATACTGAGCAAAAATAGGCGGACGACAAAGGTATGGTGTCAACACCCGGATTTTTAATCCTAGATGCTTGTTATGCCATACCTCGCAATCCCCAAGATTACCATTTTTGCGAGACATAACAGATTGGATATCATAGTACATCATCCATTACAAACCATAATAATGTTTTACACAAATAAAGAATCTCATTGATCCAGTCTTAATACAATCAAGTAGCGGAATAATAAAGCATAGTAGTGGGCTCCATCTTCATGATCATAGGCAATGCTGACAATGAGAGATGATCCTAGTTGTCGTAGACATCCTGCTGTCCATCATCCTGGTAGTCCTCCTCATAATCTGGCCACGGGAATAGCCAGGGACAAATCCATGAGTACTCTTTAAGTACTCGCAAACTATCACTAACAAGTAAGGTAGTTCTAATAGGAATCTTAAGCTCTAGGTTTATTTGCAAAAAGCCAGCTTTATCTTAAGCTGAGTTTAGAAGTAAAGAAAGCTAATTTAATGTTCTAAATCACCTTAAGTGGGAACCTAGTTTTCATATCCACAACCCTGTTGTGGTCAATTCAAAGTCATAATTCATTTCACAAGTCATTTTGAAAACATTTGACGACGGAACAGTATGGCCACTCCAACTGTCCATGACCGTGGATGCGGCTATTCGAATAGTTTGACACTCTGCAGAGGTGGTACACTTTCACCACAAAATTCGATAATCTGTCAAGGACAACCTTGAATCATCATACTTAGTATGCGGATAATCAATCATAACCTTTCAATTACACACACTAGTATAGGCACCTCCCCTATGAGCTTGGCCTCCCAGCCATGGCCATCTGCCATCATGGGCACTACATAGGTGGACAATCATCAAGAGGTAGCCTCAGCTCAAACCTCTCCCGCGAGGGAACCCATACTAAGGCATATAAACTTCCGGCTAAGTCCTACCAATTCAGGTATTGTGGTTGTACGGTAAAATTGGAATGATATCGCATCCGAACCCAACCATCAGTTTTTGTAAAAGGGCTAAGGCTCATGCCTCAACATTTTCATCATCAAACCATTGTGTTTCTCAACACATGTCAAAACATCTCATTAGAATGATCATCATTCCAAGGTTTTCATAATCATTTTTACTGAGTATTCCCATCTAAAGTGATCAAGTTTTATGCTTAGCACTAGCCACTAAGGTTAAGAGTGTTCACTAATGAGGGGTGCTAATCTTCAATCTCATGCCATAGAATGACATCTAGGTATAACTAGATAGGCCTAGTTTTATACTCTTTATGCTATCTATCTTAAAAGTAAAGAACTTTGGTAAAGTAAAAGAATAAAGCTTGCGAGTAAAACTTGGGATTGGTATAATCAAAGGTATACAACCAAAGCATGCCTAGTGCATCTTGCTTAGGTTAATACTTGCAATTGATGAGTTGCATAGGTATGAGACTTGCAAGTGTTAGCTTGCAAGGTCTAACTTGCTTAGTAGTGATGGCTTGCCTTGATTGGTGCAGTGATTGAGGTTGTCTTCGTCTTCTGCTTGGTAGAACCCCTCCTCCTCGTATCCTTGGTCGGTACTATCGTCTATAAATGAATACGGGATACACAATCACCAAACAATACTTAACTAAGTCTATTTAGCACACTAAGGCTCATACTTGATGATTTAGCATCAATACAATCATCACATGAAATAAAGACATAGTCTATTTATTTTATTTTAGAAAAGTAATTTCTACTCACTGAAATTAATTAAGATTTAATATTATCCAATTAAAATATGGGATCATGTGGACACATGTCATCACCACATATTTTAATACATAGGAATATGATTTAAAAGGTTTGTCACATTTTATAAAGTTTAAGATTATTATTTAATAAATTTAAAGTGACTAGAAATGCCCTATTAGCATTATTTTGGTACTAGTCCAATGTTACTGCATGCAAACTAAATATTTTTACATATTCAGATAGATATTTTCAAATGTGATTTTTGAGAGTTGGAATCAACTCAAAATCTATTATGGTTGATTTTTGAAAAATGTTTGAAGTTGCAAAAGTCTCTGTCTTATTATTTTGGCTATAGATTATCTCTAACTCCAAATGATTTTAATCCAACGGGCTTGGATAGATAATTTAAATAACTTTCTAGCAAAATTTGAATCATGCAATTTGGTTTAGTGAAACTCTCTGAATTAATTTTTGAATCTAGATAGAGAAACTAGTTTAAACTAAAATGGAAAATTAATATTTGAATTTCCTAGGCTGCGCGGGAAACTTAAACGGGCCGCCCCAACTGCACTGCATAGCACATCGGGCTACTGAAAAAGGGGGTCCACTCGTCAGCGAGACTAACTACCCGAAACGGTATCTTTCAACCAGAGCCCTACGATTAGAATCTAATCTAACGGCTACGGTCCATCGTCGATGACGAACAGCTCCGGCGAGGAATCAGACCTAGCGCGGTGGTGGGGGTCTGGCTAGGCTCACCTGGGCTCCAGCTAGGGTCGGCGACAGGGGAGATCGACGTGGTAGACGACGATGGTTCCAGCGGTGGTCACTGCAGGGCTTGGGGTGGTCAAAATCGACGGCGCCCTTCTCCTCCAGCAGCGGCGGGCTCCGGTGAAATTCCGGCGTGGTGGTGCTCGCCTTGCTCCGGGAAGAAGTGGGGGAGTGTCTGTGAGGAGTGGGGAGTGGAGTGGTGTGGAGAATGGACGCAGGGGTGGCCTCCTTTTATACTGCAGCGAGGGGACCGAACGGTACGATGTGAGCTCGACGGTGGCGTCGCTACGGGCGGCTATTGTCGTGGCGGAGGTAAGTGTACGGTGCAGTGTTCCCTAGAGGTTCTCACGGGCGTAATGGCGAGGCGTGGGGTGGTGTGGTTTGATCGTGCGCGTGCGGTGCTCCGCGTGGACGCATAAGTGTTTGCAGCAGCGTGCGGCGGCAGCGGGTCGCGCAGCGGCGAACGGGGTTGTCTGTTGGGTTGCTGCTATCATGGCGAGCTAGTGCACGCGAGGCGGGGGTGAGGCGCGGTCTAGGCGAGCTGGTCGGGCGCATGGAGCTGGCACGCTCTAGACATGGCGCAGAGGCACGGTGCACGGCGTAGCTAGGGTGGTCCAGGGCTAGGCTGGGATCGAGGCTGGGACAAGGGGTGGCGGTGGAGTGCGGCGTGCTTCCTGGACATCATGGTTGGCTGCGGCGGTGTCTGCTATGAGCTGGCCGTGGTCGGCCGACGATGACCAAAATCGGGCGGCGCTCCACTATACAAACAGCAAAGGGGGGACTTGGTCAGGGTGCTGGCTATGCTCAGGGGAGACAGGGGAGTGAAGTGGAGACCAAATGGTCGACTAATTACTGTGGAAACAATGAAGTTAGGAAAGTGGTTAAATTAGTGCAAGCAAGGTGTTTGTGAAAATGGCCGCATGAAACTTGCTTTGGAAATTTTGATTCAAATTTTTTGAGTGATCTTAATTTAAGCTTGAGAGTCTATGTTTGCTTGGAGAGGTCAAGGGGAATTGATTTGGTGGGTTTTTGAAAAAGTGGGATCTTAGCACATACACTTGATTCCATTTTCACATGTCCTTTAAATTGATTTGGAGAATGTTTTTGTAAGTTTGTAAAGTGGGTCTTGATACACTTTTACTTGGTCTAGCAAGGGGTGAAAAGAAGTAGAAATGTTTCTGTTAGAAATCTTCTTCCAGGAACACACAAAGTGCCCTAGTGGTTTACTTTTGTCAAAATGACCATTTACTTTATTTATTCATATTTGATTTCTTTTTATTTTGATTTTGTTTGTAGTTGGTCTAGATGATGTAGTCTTCATCTTTAAACCATTTCAGATCATTTGTAGCAATCAAGCATGGCATTTTCAAACAATCACACATTAATTGAAAACTAACATGCATTCATATTTAAATTATTATCACAAGTTTTTGTTAACCCTAACTTTGGTGATTTGAACTTGATAATCTTGATTAGAAGTTTTTGGGGTGTTACAAACCTTCCCTCCTTAAACAAAATCTCGTCCCGAGATTTAAGAAAAACTAGGAACTAAAGAGATCTGGAAACTCAGTCCTAATGTAATCTTCTCGTTCCCAGGTAGCTTCTTCTTCAGTATGGTTGCTCCATTGGATCTTGAGAAATTTGATACTCCTGGTCCTGGTGGTTCTGAAAGCTTCTTCCAAAATACGAATGGGTACTTCACGATAGGTCAGATCTTTGTTGATATCTATGGCTCGGTGATCGATGTTCTTGAACACTTCGGTCTTCTCTGGAACTTCTAGGCATTTGCGAAGTAACGAGATATGGAACACATCATGGATGGCTCACTTCTCCTCTGGTAGTTCCAGTTGATAAAATACTTCTCCTCGACGATTCAGAATCTTGAAGGGTCCAATATATCTGGGTGCTAACTTCCTTTCAGTTGAAAATGTTGCATTCCCTTTAAGGGTGACACTTTGAGATACAAAAAATCTCCGACATTGAAGGTTAGGTCTCTATGTCTCTTGTCAGCATAACTCTTCTGTCTTGATTGGGCGGTCTTGAGGTGTTCGCGGACTTTGTGAACCTTCTCTTCAGCTTCTTGTAGGATGCCGGGTCCGAAAATCTGACTCTCTGTTACTTGCGACCAATTCAAGGGGGTACGGCACTTTCTTCCATATAAGAACTCAAATGAGGCCATTTGCAAACTGGCTTGATAACTGTTGTTGTATGAGAATTCTGCGAAAGGCAGACAATCTTCCCATTTTGATCCATATTCTAGCTCACAAGCTCTCCACATATCTTCTAATATTTGGTTGACTGTTTCAGTTTATCCATCGGTCTGCGGGTGATAAGCTATGCTGAATTTCAACTTGGTTCCTAATCCTTCTTGGACTTTCTGCCAAAATCTTGAGGTAAACTGGGTTCCTCGATCCGATACTATGGTCTTAGGGGTTCCATGCAAACTGACAATTCTAGCATTGTACAACTCTACTAGCTTCGAACTCTGGTAGGTAGTCTTGACATGTATAAAATGGGCTACTTTGGACAGTCTATTAACTATGACCCAAATAGAGTCATTTCCCCTACTAGAAGTAGGAAAACCAGTGATAAAGTCCATTCCGACATAATCTCATTTCCATTCTGGAATCTGCAATGGTTGCAAAAGTCCTACGGGTCTCTGATGTTCCGCCTTGACTCTCTGACAGATATCACACTTGGCTATGTAGCTTCCGATTTCTCTCTTCATCTTGTGCCACCAAAATTGCTCCTTCAAATCTTGATACATCTTCGTTCTTTCGGGATGGATAGAATAAAGAGTATCATGAGTTCTTGCATGATAACTTGCTTCAGCTCGGAATCTGCTGGCACACAGATACGTCCTTTGTACCACAAAACTCCTTCTTCATCTTCGGTGAATCCAGATACCTTTCCTGTACCAATATGACGCTTGATTCCGTCGATACTCGCATTTCCTTTCTGCGCTTCCTTGATCTGACTGATCAAAGTGGGTTGAAGTTCAATGCTAGCTAAAAATTCTTTGCTAACTAGCTCCGTTCTAAACTGCTCCAACTCTTCATGCAAACTTGGCTGAGCTTCTTTGATCATGGTGTTTAATCTACACGGCAATCTGGTAAGAGCATCCGCTACCACATTGGATTTGCCGGGGTGATAGTGAATGTCAAGGTCACAATCCTTGATTAACTCTATCCATCTCCTTTGCCTCATATTCAGCTCCTTGTGAGTGAAAATATACTTCAGACTCTTGTGATCCGAATAAATCTCACAATGATTAACCATAAGGTAATGACACCATGTCTTCAAGGCTAAAACTACGACTGCTAGTTCAAGATCATGGGAAGGGTAGTTTTGCTCATGCTGATTCAGTTGTCGGGATAGATACACTATGACTTTGCCTTCTTGCATCAACACACATCCGAGACCAATCTTGGATGCATCACAATACACATCAAAAGGCTTCTTGATATCTGGCATAATCAAGATTGGGGCTGAAATCAATCTCTTCCCGAGCTCTTGAAAACTCGCTTCACATTTGTTAGTCCATTCTAACTTCTTATCTTTCTTCAATAATTGGGTCACCGGTCTTGCGATGCTCGAAAATCCTTCAACAAACTTGCGGTAGTATCCCGCTAATCCGAGAAATGCACGGACTTGGGTTTGAGTGGTTGGGGCTTTCCATTCTTCAACATCTTTGATCTTGGTGGGATTGACCGCGACTCCTCCTGCTGACACAATATGTCCTAGGAATCCTACTTCCTTTAACCAGAACTCACATTTGCTAAACTTGGCATACAACTGATGCTCTCTAAGGGTTTCAAGGATGGTTCTTAGGTGTAGCTGATGGTCTTCTTCTGACTTGGAATAGGTCAGAATATCGTCGATAAACACAATGACAAACTTATCTAGGAAGTTCATAAAAATCTTATTCATGAGATTCACAAAATAAGCAGGGGCATTGGTTAATCCAAAAGACATGACCGTATACTCATACAATCCATATCTGGTGGTAAAGGCGGTCTTTGGAATATCCGTTGCACGAATCTTGAGTTGATGATGACCAGTTCTAAGATCAATCTTAGAGAACACTCTGGCACCAGTCCATTGATCAAACAGATCCTCTATCTTTGGCAGTGGGTACTTGTTATTGATGGTGACATCATTCAGCTTCCGATAATCCGTGCACAAACGGTTACCTCCATCTTTCTTATCCACAAACAAAACAGGCGATCTCCATGGCGATGCACTTGGTTGAATCAAACCTTTCGCCAGCATAGCATCAAGTTGTTTCTTCAGCTCCACTAATTTAGATGGGTTCATACTATAAGGTCTCTAAGCTATGGGTCCAGTTCCAGGAATCAGTTCAATGATGAACTCGATATCCCGATCTTGGGGCATACCGGGCAATTCCTCTAGGAATATGTCGGGGTATTCACAGACTACTCTAACTTGGTCTAGGGTTGGTTGGGCTAGACTCTTGTTGCATTTAAACTGATGGGGCAAGGTCTCAAATACATGCTCTACTGATACTCCAGAGCTACTGGTCATGGTTATGGCTTTCTTGGCACAGTCGATCAATCTTTTATGTTTTGACATCCAATCCATTCCTAGTACTACTTCCAAACCTTTGGTTCCAAGTACTATTAGATTGGCATAAAAATCTATTCCATGGATTCTGATAGGCACAACCTTGCATAATTTTCGAGGATTGGTGGTTGAACCAGGTATTTGAACTATCATAACATGCTTCAATTTTGTTGGTTGAATCTTACTAGTGCATGCAAATTCTTCTGTAACAAACGAGTGCGATGCTCCAGAATCAAATAACACTCTTGCAAGTACTGAGTTAACAGAAAACATACCCAGCACAACATCTGGCGCTTCCTGGGCTTCTTCAGCATTCATGTGGAACAAATGACCGTTGCGGTTGAGCGAGTTCCCAGGGGCAAATCTTCTTCTAGGCTGAACATGGCGTTGCTGCTGAGGGGGTGCATTCACATTGGTGGCTGCTGCAAGCTTCTTGGGACACTCATTGGAGTAGTGACCCCTGACTCCACATTCAAAGAAAGTAATCTGAGACTTGTCTTTGGCTGCAATAGGCACAGCATTGCTTCCAGTCCTTGGGGCAGTATTGTTGTTGTTGGACTTGGGCGGTGCACGGTTGAAGTTGTTGGAGTTACTTGGGTTGTTGTTGTGGTTTCCCCTAGACTTCAAATTTCCCCCGCTACGATTGGGATAGTTTGGATGGGACATCGGGGGTCTGTTGTTTCTCGGGGCATATCCTGTAGACGGGTTGGGGCGATACTTCTAGGTATGGTTGGATCCACTCTGGTGCATCATTCTGCGCTTGCGATTATCATTGGCTTGGTTGATCTTTCCTTCCATCTAGATGGTGGAATCTACTAGTTCTTCGAGATCTTCGAAACAGATGTTGACTAACACAGTCTGCATCTCATCATGCAATCCATTCAGGAACCTTTCCTTCTTCTTGACTTCGGTGTTAATCTCATCAGGGGCATATCTAGCTAGCGATAGAAATTTGTCACGGTACTCAACTACCATCATCCTTCCTTTCTTCAGTTCTCTGAACTCATCTCTCATTCGGGTGACTAAACCCTACGGCACATGGGTGTGGCTGAACTTGATCTTGAAGGCTTCCCAAGTCATCACCTGACCTTCGTTCATGGTACGGGTGTTATTCCACTAGGCTCTTGCATCTCCTGCCAGATAATGGGTGGCAAACAGTACCTTCTTGTTGGCTTCAACTCCTGCTACTTCCAGGTTGTTCTCCATGGTTTGCAACTAGTCATCAGCATCTAAAGGATCCTCAGACTTACTAAAGATAGAGGGATTGGTATTCTGAAAGTTCTTAAGCTTGGATCCATGGTGATCCTGGTTTCATGGCCTTGATTATTGTGGGCTATCGGAGCTATCTATTGAAGAGTGGCTAGGTTGGCTTGGCGTTCGGCTCTACTAGCTTCGCGGTCAGAAACTAGCATTTGCGGAATCTGCAACATCGGGTCCTACTATGAGCTGCTTCCTCCGAGCTTTCCACAAGTCATCTGAAGATTGAGATAGATAATGAGATAAGAGGGAAATTTCTAAGGTTCACGGTTTTGTTTCAAAAATTTTCAACTTTGAGTTTGTCTCAGGTTTTGCAAACTAACCATTTCCTCTCATTCATTCATTCAAAGCACACAATACAACACACACCACGCACAAAGGAAAACAGATGGTTTTAAGAACCATTCTATGAAACTACGATACAGTGGGACTGGTACAACTCATTCCTATGGTAGTGATCAAGTGCATCTAGTCATCATCAATGAAGTCGGAATCATCATCGTCAGTGTGGAACTCCATGGCATCATCCTCCAGGTAGTCGTTGTCATCACTGAGGTAAGAGTAAAGATCTCCTTGGATATCTTCACCTTCCTACTCTTCCTCTTTCGCTTCCATCTAGACTTCCTCCTCATGGACGGTCTTCTCAAGAGCAGCCACCTTCTTGCGAAGATGGTCGATGGTGCCATCCTTCTTCTCGCGTTGACAACGAAGTGATTGGCGATCCTTGACGAGCATGGCGATAGTCTGGTCCTTCTTGGCAGCAATGGCAAGGTTGTGGTTGGCGTAGTTGCATGCGTTGTGCAATTCCTTCTGCCTATCATACATCATGAACTCAAGATTGTCCACTTGGTGCTTCAACTCCGGGTGGCTTGGCATCTCTAATTGCATCACCATAGGATCATGCCTTGCGAAGTGAGCAAAGCGAGTTCCCTCGATCAAGTTGATGTTTTGTCCGCACAGATGGGCAAGAGCTTCATGCATGGCCCTGGCTAATCCATCTAGCCAGTTGTTCTCTCGTAGGGTGAATTGCATCTTCTCAGAAGTGGGTGCTTCCATCTTGCCTCGGAGGTCTGCAACTATCAGCCATTGGAGATCTCCTCCGATGAGATCATTGAGTTGGGCTCCGAAGAATTCCGGACGTGGGCGCTCCAGATACTCTGACAGTGCATCTAGATCCCTCTCAAAGATCAGTTGGCCTCCATTGCCCAACTGGTAGAACTTGCAATACTAAACTTCCATCTATAAGAATTTAGGATGAGTAAGTTAGTGAAGTGATCTAGTGTGTCAAATTTTATGTAGAATGTAAGAATTTTTGAGGAACATGATTTTTTTTGAAAGAATCTCAAGGATAGGAGTGGGAATAGGTTTTCATAAATACTCACTTCCTTTGTTTTTGAAACTAAGTTTTTGTTCAGACGTCCATTCTAACTAGGGTCTCCTATAGTTAGGATGGCTCTGATACCAACTTGTCAACGACCGGATTTTTAATCCCAGATGCCTATTATGCCATACCTCGCAATCCTAGGAATACCATTATTGCGAGAAATAACAGATTGGATATCACAGTACATCACCCATTACAAAACCATAATAAGGTTTTACAAAAATAAAGGTTCTCATGATCCAGTCTTTATACAATCAAGCAACGGAATAATAAAGCGTAGTAGTGGGCTCCATCTTCATGATCACAAGCAAAGCTGACGATTTGAGATGATCCTAGTTGTCGTAGACATCCTGCTATCCATCATCTTGGTAGTCCTCCTCATAGTCTGGCCATGGGAATAGCCAGGGACAAAGGCATGAGTACTCTTTAAGTACGCGCAAACTATCACTAACAAGTAAGGTAGTTCTAATAGGAATCTTAAGCTCTAGGTTTATTTGCAAAAAGCAAGATTTATCTTAAGCTGAGTTCACAAGTAAAGAAAGCTAATTTAATGTTCTAAATCACCTTAACTGGGAACCTAGTTTTCATATCCACAACCCTGTTGTGGTCAAGTCAAAGTCATAATTCATTTCACAAGTCATTTTGAAAACATGTGACGACGGAACAGTATGGCCACTCCAACTGTCCATGAACGCGGACGTGGCTATTCAAATAGTTTGATACTCTGCAGAGGTGGTACACTTTCACCACAAAATTCGATACATCCGTCAGGGATAACCCTGAATAATCATACTTAGTATGCGGATAATCAATCATAACCTTTCAATTACACACACTAGTATAGGCACCTCCCCTATGAGCTTGGCCTCCCAGCCATGGCCATCTGCCATCCTGGGCACTGCATAGGTGGACAATCATCAAGAGGTAGCCTCAGCTCAAACCTCTCCCACGAGGGAACCCATACTAAGGCATATAAACTTCCGGCTAAGCCCTACCAATTCAGGTATTGTGGTTTTACGGTAAAATTGGAATGGTATCGCATCCAAACCCAACCATCGGTTTTTGTAAAAGGGCTAAGGCTCATGCCTCAACATTTTCATCATCAAACCATTCTTTTTCTCAACACATGTCAAAACATCTCAATAGAATGAATCATCATTCCAAGGTTTTCATAATCATTTTCACCAAGTATTCCCATCTAAAGTGATCAAGTTTTATGCTTAGCACTAGCCACTAAGGTTAAGAGTGTTCACTAATGAGGGGTGCTATACTTCAATCTCATGCCATAGAATGGCTTCTAAGTATAAATAGATAGGCCTAGTTTTATACTCTTTATGCTATCTATCTTAAAAGTAAAGAACTTTGGTAAAGTAAAAGAATAAAGCTTGTGAGTAAAACTTGGGATTGTTATAATCAAAGGTATACAACCCAAGCATGCCTAGTGCATCTTGCTTAGGTTAATACATGCAATTGATGACTTGCATAGGTATGAGTCTTGCAAGTGTTAGCTTGCAAGGTCTAACTTGCTTAGTAGTGATGGCTTTCCTTGATTGGTGTAGTGATTGAAGTTGTCTTTGTCTTCTGCTTGGTAGAACTCCTCCTCGTATCCTTGGTCGGTACTATCGTCTATAAATTAATACGGGATACACAATCACCAAACAATACTTAACTAAGTCTATTTAGCACACTAAGGCTCATACCTGATGATTTAGCATCATTACAATCATCACATGAAATAAAGACATAGTCTTATTTATTTTATTTTAGAGAAGTAATTTCTACTCATTGAAATTAATTAAGATTTAATAGTCTCCAATTAAAATATGGGATCATGTGGACACATGTCATCACCACATATTTTAATACATGGGACTGTGATTTAAAAGGTTGGTCACATTTTATAAAGTTTAAGATTATTATTTAACAAATTTAAAGTGACTAGAAATGCCCTAATAGCATTATTTTGGTACTAGTCCAATTTCACTGCATGCAAACCTAAATATTTTTACATATCCAGATAGATATTGTCAATTGTGATTTTTGAGAGTTGGAATCAACTCAAAATCTATTATGGTTGATTTTTGAAAAATGTTTGAAGTTGCAAAAGTCTCTGTCTTGTTATTTTTTCTACAGATTATCTCTAACTCCAAATGATTTAAATCCAACGTGCTTGGATAGATAATTAAAATACCTTTCTAGCAAAATTTGAACCATGCAATTTGGTTCAGTGAAACTCTCTGAATTGATTTTTGAATCTAGGTACAGAAACTAGTTTAAACTAAAATGGAAAATCAATATTTGAAATTCTTGGGCTGCGCGGGAAACTTAAACGGGCCGGCCCAACTGCACTGCACAGTGTAGCGGGCTGCTGGCAAAGGGGGTCCACTAGTCAGTGATACTAACTACCCAAAACAATATCTTTCAACCAGAGCCCTACGATTAGAATCTAATCTAACGGCTACGGTCCATCGTCGACGACGAACAACTCCGGCGAGGAATCAGACCTAGAGCGGCAGTGGGGGTCTAGCTAGGCTCACCTAGATCCAGCTAGGGTCGGCGACGGGGGCGATCAACTTGGTAGACAACGGCGGTTCCAGCGATGGTCGCGGTAGGGCTTGGGGTGGTCAAAATCGACGGCGCCCTTCTCCTCTAGCAGCGGCGGGCTCCTGTGAGCGCGGTGGTGCTCTCCTTGATCCAGACACAGAAGTGTTTGCGACGGTGTGCGGCAGCTGTGGGTCGTGCGGTGGCGAACAAGGTTGTCTGCTGGGTTGCTGCGGTCATGGCGAGCTAGTGCACGCGAGGCGGGGGTGAGGCGCGGTCTGGGCGAGCTGGTCGGGCGTAGCGAGCTGGCGCGCTCTGGACATGGCGCAGATGCACGGTGTGCGGCGTAGCTAGGGTGGTCCAGGGCTCGGCTAGGGTCGAGGCTGGGACAAGGGGTGGCGGTGGAGTGCGGCGTACTTCGTGGACATCATGGTGGGCTGTGGCAGTGTCTGCTGTGAGCTGGCCATGGTCGGCCAGCGATGACCAAAATCGGGCGGCGCTCCACTATGCAAATGGCAAAGGGGGGACTTGGTCTGGGTGTTGGCTATGCTTAGGGGAGACCAGGGAGTGAAGTGGAGACCAAATGGTCGACTAATTACTGTGGAAACAGTGAAGTTAGGCTGGTGGTTAAATTAGTGCAAGCAAGATGTTTGTGAAAATGGCCGCATGAAACTTGCTTTGGAAATTTTGATTCAAAATATTTGAGTGATATTAAGTTAAGCTTGAGAGTCTATGTTTGCTTGGAGAGGTCAAGGGGAATTGATTTGGTGGGTTTTTGAAAAAGTGGGATCTTAGCACATACACTTGATTCCATTTTCACATGTCCTTTAAATTGATTTGGAGAATGTTTTTGTAAGTTTGTAAAGTGGGCCTTGATACACTTTTACTTGGTCTAGCAAGGGGTGAAAAGAAGTAGAAACATTTCTGTTAGAAATCTTCTTCTAGGAACACACAAAGTGGCATAGTGGTTTACTTTTGTCAAAATGACCATTTACTTTATTTATTCATATTTGATTTTTTTTTCTTTTGATTTTGTTTGTAGTTGGTCTAGATGATGTAGTATTCATATTTAAACCATTTCACATCATTTGTAGCAATCAAGCATGGCATTTTTGAACAATCACACGTTAATGCAAAACTAACATGCATTCATATTTAAATTATTAACACAAGTTTTTGTTAACCCTAACTTTGGGTGATTTGAACTTGATAATCTTGATTAGAAGTTTTTGGCGTGTTATATATGGTGTAACTGATTTATGTGAAACATATCGAAGATGTCAGCCAATCGCAGGAAGAACTAATCCCTAGGGATTTTATCGACAAAGCCCTTACCCCTGGCACCTTGGCCATGAAAACTAGGTATGCTTAGTCTTTCTCTAGAAGAAGGTGTCTCTAAATTGTCAAAACAACGTCATGTAGACTCCACATATGCCCACTTGTGGCCTTGAGAATTCTTCACTTACCATCGACATACCAGCCACATGCACCCTCCACATAATATCCTTGGGTCTTGGTGGCCCAGCTCGAGCCCATATTGGATTTGGAGCCGGCGGCTAGCTTGCACCCTTCTTAGTTCGTCTTTTCCTTCCCTTCTTCTTTATGTTGCCTTTTAAGAAGTCAATAACCTCTATCTGCTCACCGACCACCTTATGGAGTGTGTTAGGGCTGAAAATAATTACATGCCTGGTTGTTTGAGGATCGGTAAAGGCACCACCTAGAGGCATCTCCTGAGAACTAAACATATGCTTGTTGCAATTGGGTTCCTGTACGGGGCCAACTGGATCGCGAGCGCCTGTAGCACGATAGGGTTCTTTAAAATGAGGCATGAAGAGTCCATCATCATACTTAGTGTTGATGTAGTTATCGATGCCAACGTTTTCATCATCGTTGTCGTCCGGATCCTGTACCATATGCACGTCAGGATTAGCGGTGCAGCGGTCTTTCCATGGCTTGGGAACGACACGACCGATGGTGTTGTCTGTGGGGTGGTACCCCCACCTTGAAACGAATCAGGCTCTTTGTCCAATGATCCTCCTCCCATGGCCTAGCCACTGCACCATTCTTCCGCGTGCCATTGCTGGGACACGCAATAGCGCGTCGCTCGTTGCCCCGCCGCTGCAACATTGTTCTGTGCACTATGACAGGAACCCGCATGGGACGCGCCGCAGTAATGGCATATCCTTCATGGGTTAGATGTCTTTGGCACTAGAAGTTCGTAGCTACCCAGGAAGGGTGGTCAAATGAGTTAGCCATGTTTTGGTGATTTGCAGATGATCTATAGTGGGTTCTGCAAGAAGGATAATCCCCATAAAGAAAACCCATGATCCATTGCAGCGTACCGTGGGACTGGCCTGATAAAGCTTGGGACTGTGTATCCCGACAAGTTAGCGATTGGTTTAGGGTGGCTTCCGAGCCACACTTGTTAGAGAATGTGGGGAAAGTTGATGTCACATCACTTTGTTTACTAGTCAAGAGTTGTATGGGAATCCTAAGTCATTTTGGTATCCTCTTGAGCTATAAAAGGAGGACCATGGCCTATAGATGAGGTGTAACACCCCAACATTCTGGGTTCAATGAGAGGAGAAGAATTAAAGCTTGTGCATTGTATTCATGCAACGAGACACATGGAATTTGTTTCCGCAAAACTTAAAAACACAAAGTACCGAGATTTCGACATGAACTTTGTTAATTTCCTTGTTTTGGGTAAACAATTCAATTTTGAATATTTAAATGACATATTGAATTCAAAACAAAATGAAATTGAATTAGGAATAATCAAGCAATTTCATAATTGAAACACAATTATGAATCAATAATGTTTTTTATTACATAAATAGGAATACAAATATAGACTTATTACAATAATGGCTACTTAACATTTAACAACAAATAAAATAGAAAAAGATTACAAAAAGGAAATTAACTTTATTACATAATACAAATACAATGTCATTACATTATTCAAATACAAAATAAAATTGAAACTAAAAGAAAATGAAAATCTTAAACTAAAATCTATCTATTGTTTTGTAACTTATTTTTTTATTCTTTATTCTTGCAAAACAAAAGAGAAATAAAACATGCAGATAACAAAAAGATGGGTTAGTGTTAGTGTTACTCCCAGACTTGGTAGAGAGTTGCTACTTCCTATTGTCATCATAGAGTAGATAAAGAGTGGCCAAAATGAGTATCTATTCTTAACAGTAATCTGGCCTCAAACTTAGCATTATTGGTTAGGGGCAAGTTTCACCATTGGCAAGTAAAGAGGAAACAATCAAATTAGGAAAATATCATAATATTACTCAAGCATACCCGCAATAGAAAGTTACATGCCTAGGTACTTGGACCTGGGAGGACCGCACTTGAGAACAACTTACACTACACATGCAGCCAATGTGCTGTCAATAGCACAAGGCAAGTATATGAAGTAACAGAGAATGAAGCAATCACCTGTAGCTTGCAAAGCAAGGCCATCACTTCCATCTCATTCCCTGAAGCATTTCTTTTTCTCACAGAATCATACCTTCCTGGTGAACAAGAACGCCAAGAACACTTCTAGTTCCTCATAGTTCATTTCCCAAACTCCACAAGAACACTACCCTAGTAACTCACCAAACCAACACGATTGTCTAGTACAACCAGTAAGCAGATCAAGAAGAAGGAACTGAAGCAAGCCTAGAAGAAGGTCAATAGGAGCACAAGAAGGATATTTATTCAGGATCCAGTACGACAAGTTCCAGAAGATATTCACCTTACCATAAGGAAGAGAAAATCAGTTCTAGATGAACAAGATAAACAAGGATCAGGTAGGAATCAATTAGGAATTATATATTGGACCACGTAGCATATATTCTTATTTTATTACACCATAAGAAACAAGGGGATAATGGGGATGCTACAAACTAGTCCAAATACAACTATCCTACAACTAGATTTATACCTAAGAGGATTAGAAGGAGTAGTTTCTCTCAGAGCTACATAGAGGTGCTATGCATTTTCATCCTAGAGAATTTGGAAGCCACATCATAATATCTATTCTTATTACCCAATTGTGCCTCAGCCTTTGCATCACATGCATGGTGAAGGAATTAAGAAAAGCATCTATTCTTATCAATATCTGTCCACAAATCTATCCACTAGCATGCCTGTACATGTTTTAGTAATCACTAGAAGCAAGCAAATCATCTATTTATATCAAACATCAAAGCCTCAATCTCATGCATCATTGGAAGCCACATCTTAATTTCTAGCTAATTAATTAATCAACTAATACAACATATGTAAGTTCATCATTGTGCACACTCCATAAGGAGGCACCATAGTGGCAAACATAGCAGCAACAACCACTAGATCAAACTACAATTAGAAAAGAACATGTAAACATGAACAAATCACTTTTGCAAGCAATTCCAAATAGTATCTTAATCATTTTCCGGGTCATTCATCTAGGAATCATTCTAATTCTAGAATCATATTGCCCAGTACAAATTCCAGGATATATACAATCCAACCACTAAACGGAAGGTTCAATAAGATACATTGATGATTACCAAGTAAACTTAACTATCATCGTGGATATATGTGATGCACTCCAACATAGACTGAACCAAAAGGTTCAGTTGAGAAAGGCACTGTATAAAGAGTTCCGATAAACATATATGGTACAACTATACAAATAACCAACACCTTCACTGGTGCTTGGATGATAAATTCATCCAAACCAAAGCATCACAACACATGTATAACATGGATCAATAAAGCTACATACATAACCCCACTAGCTAAGAAACAAGCTATAAGTACATATGGAAGCTTAATAACCATCCTACAATCATTTTCCTAGGAATCATTTGATTTCATGTATCGCACTGTCAATGTAAATTCAGAATCATCACTGAATTCTAAATTCACTTAAGCACAACACTAAATCAAAGATTCGGATACATATGTAATGTTATATGCCTGCACATTACTGTGCATGTGGGGTACCCTAGAATTACAGTCCGAGAAATCCCTTTTATGCATATTTCCATGTTCCCATGATCAGTAAGCCGTGGAATATAACCGAAAAGTACCATTGCAACATCCAAAAAGTAACGACGACAAGACTTTCATTGGTTCCATTATAGCTATACATTCATCAACAATGGAACTTCATAAATCACAGATCCCGAGTCATGCCTTAACCCTATAGGAAGCTTACTGGGAAGATAGCCTAGCTCGCATAGGCATCAGTCTCCTTCATCCTTCGCGCTTCTAAAAGTCTGGCCAAGTAAATAGCCAGGGACAATACCAGTGAGTACTTTGAATGTACTCGCAAACCACCTTAGGAGAACAATAATAATAGGATATGCAATATGGCTATGATAGTAGGAGGGCTCCACAAGGGGTTCTTTTCTAAAATAGTTTTTCTTGTAGATATAACATCTCTATGTATTTGCGGAAAAAGCTTTTTAAAACATTTGGAAACATTTAGTTGAAAACAACTAGGTTAGGGTCACTCAATTTCATATCCCGTTCATCCACTAACCAAGTTCTTCTTTCATCAAGATCATTCCGTGATCACCATACCTCTTCAGTGGTCACTTCGGACCATCCTGTTTAGAAAACTCTTGGTGTCTCAAAACCTTTTTAGAAACTAAAGCCACTCTGCTAAGCAGTAGCCTTTCCAACCATCCATAACCACGGACACGGCTATTCAAATAGATTTACACTCTGCCGAGGTTGTACACTTTACCCACACTATTCGGGTACCCTACCCTTATCCCACACGGACTATGGGTCGATAATCGACCATAACTCTCGGAATGACTACCCCAACATGGAGTTCCTCTCAAAACCGGGACGTATGGTACCCAAGACCAACCAGAGCGTGTTTGACACTCCTCCGGAGTGGGAATTTTCAATGAGTGGCTCATAGTATCATCCGTCTGCCTACAAGGACAGTTTGCACCTCCCTCGGATCTTGCTTCCAGCAAATGATCCTATCTGTAAGGGAAGCCTGGCATTCAAGGGAGATGATCCCTTATAAGCAGTTGTGAGGTATCCCATACTAGGACAAACTAACTTCGAGCTAAGCCCCGTCCCATTTCAGGGTAATGTGATTGCACAGTATAGTTGTTCTAGCAACCTACATAGAACTAGGTGTGTTTTCATAAAGACTTTTCCTCCTTCTCCACTTAAGTACCATTTGTAAACAAAACATTTTTGCTTCTCGAAACTACTCTTGGTAAGGCAATCCTTCCTAAGGTTTTACCATAAAACATTTTTGCAAACTTTTCGGCGTTGCCCAACCTATATTTTGCTTTTCCTAAAATGGGGTCTCGAAGGGGATATGGTGTTACCCACCATATTACAAAACTAAGGGACAAGTGATACCTTCGATCCGGATTACGGATGTAGTATAGCTCTTTTTCCCTAGTAGACCTAGATTATCAAATCCTTGGGAAGCAGAAAGAGTAGTGAAGTTACTTTAATGGACCTTCAGGAGTTTTAGAATTCTTTTTGTGTTTTACCGGATCAAGAGTTTGCTATATTTTGTTGTTGTCGATGATGGAGAGAGAGGGCCTAGGGCTTTCGGTTTCACCTGTAGCTGTGCAAAACATCTGATGGGAATAAAAGATAATAATAAAGTATGCATGTAATTGTTAGAGCAAGATAATTATATGTGGGCAGTGCATCCATAATTGCTATTGCCTCCGCAATCGCTTATAGAAATAACCTACTAGTCTCATCCATAGAAGAAAGAGAACTAATGATATGCATAGTGACGTCACCGTTAATCCTAAGTAAATCCCTCACATACAACCGTACTACCCCTACTGTCACCGGGGTTCCCAACTTGCAGATTAGTCATTACTCATACTCCCTATACCTGGCTCAATCCTCGGGGTCTTGGGTACCTGACAAGTCCTTGGATTGAGGCAAGAGAGGATACAATAATCATCATATCATACAAACTAATACATGATCCCATCTATGATAAGTAACATGCAAAAAAGCTACATGGCTAGGCCGAAGCCCTTAGCCCAAGGAGAATTACTCACACATAGAGATGAAATCAATGATCATAAACATTGCAATGGAAATCATGAGATTGATAGCAAATAGTCTTACAAATGTCACCAATCGAAGATGAGATCTACTATTACAAGTGGTGAAATATGGCTATGGTGGTAGAGAATGGTTGGGAGATTAGATCAAAGTCTATTCCTCTGGCGGCTCTTCGGTGTTATGGATGTAGGGTTCTAGGAGCAAGGGGGCGAGGGAGAGCTCTGTTTCTCGTCGCCCGAGGCCTCTTTATACAGGGGTCCCTTCACGAAAGTTGTTCTGTTTGACCTAGCGGTGGCGGCGGCAACTATACGACCGCAACTATACGACCGGAATTTTATTCCCGCTGTATAGTTTATCGTTAAAGCATATGTCTCCACTTCACGACTCCTGGTTTCTTTGTGTCATTGGAAATCTCGTATCTTTGAATCTAATGTAGTGATTTCCATCATCAAACGTCATTATCCGCGCATGGAAAAATAGAAAGAAAGAATTGTATACCCCTTGGATCATTAGGCATTAGTGGCAGGGTTTAGAGAGATATTTCATCAAAAATATTAATAATATCCAGTTTAAATGTGGATGTAGATGGCTATATTTCAGAGCCATAAACAAGTATGTATCATCAAGGTTTGTACTTAGCAGTACAATTGTGTACTAGCTTGGACGAGCCAAACCACTTCATCATATGGATAACAATAGTAAAATAATGCAGTTTGCATAAATATGTAGATAAAAACATGCATAAGTAAAATAATAGGACAAGGCTTATGAATACGTAGGTGGCTTTCCTATGGTCAACACTATGCCCATGTACTTCTTCTTAGAAAGACAATAATTATAAGATGATCCCTTCTTCTCGTAGCCAAAACAATCGTAACTATCGTCGTCACAGAGCACGCATGCAAACAAGTAAATACCAAATTCAATACAGGGTAGAAAAGCATCAATAACATACATCAAACATGTATACAAAACAACACTACACTTCAGTAGGGTTTGGTACTTTGAGCTCATAGAAATTGGAATCCTTGAGTTGCATTGGTAAGGCTTCTTTTATGATTTAAGGGTCAACTACTACTTAATTATGGGATTTTGGACCAAGGCTTGGGTCTGTATGGTACCAATGTACCAAAATGATATCAACATATATGTATTGATATAAAAAAACCAACAAAAGTGGTTTCATCAGTTTACCAATTTTATTTATTTAGTTATGAATTTTCTAGTGGATCAATCCTTTATTTTGGCGAGTAATTCACCAGAAAAGATCTGTAAGTTCAAAAATTATTTAATCTTAGGTTTCAGAGGGCCTTTGGGTATTGGTTCACAGAGAGTTTGCTTCATTTCAAAAGAATTACTAGAATTCCCTTGGAAAAAATCCCAAAGTCGATTCTGCCAACATTTTGTCTTTTTCATCGAATTAAATTTACAGGTCCTTTTGATGTGAAACCAAGGACACGTGGTAGGAATTTCAAATACCTTGCTATATAAATTGGATTCACTATTTTTGAAGTTGTAGATCAC
This sequence comes from Avena eriantha, assembly GCA_910589775.1. Taxonomy (NCBI): domain Eukaryota; kingdom Viridiplantae; phylum Streptophyta; class Magnoliopsida; order Poales; family Poaceae; genus Avena; species Avena eriantha. Next base: position 12,098,813 of record OU342746.1, read on the forward strand.
TTAGAATGATTTATCTAGTGAAAATATCACAAGTAGAGGGGTTTAAATTACTAAAATTCATGAGGGGCTCAATAAATCTTGAGCTCCTAGTACTGAGAGTTGGAATCAGGCTAAACCAAGTCATATTTTTACCCATGGAATTTTCTAAAGACAGATCTGGTGGCTTTTTGTTATTTTTGCTACGAGCTAACCATGATGCTTTTTGGTGTGGGGTCAACGTGACATGCAAGGTACATCAAATACCTCACAACATAAAGTGAGGTTTCACCCCAATTTTATTCAATAAGCTTCCAAAAATAAATACTAAGTGAAAGGGAAACAGAAGTGATGACCCACAAGTATAGGGGGTGTATCGCAGTATTTTCGAGGGAAGTGAAACCCAATTTATTGATTTGACATAAGGGGAGCCAAAGAATATTTATAAGCCTTAACAACTGAGTTGTCAATTCAGCTGCACCTGGAAACAATCTTGCTCATAGCAGTTTATCAGTAGCAACAGTTTTGTAGCAGGAATAGTAAAGTAACAGCAATAGTAAAGCAATAGTAAAAGTAAAGACAGCAGTAACAATAGCAGTAAATAGTACGATTCGAGTGTGGTAGGCATAGGGATGGATGGACGGGAGTTGCATGGAAAAGACAATTCACATAGCAAACAGAACATAGGGCAATTGCAGATAAAGAAGATAAAGCATCCAAGTACTAGACAATCCTAGGCATGTGTTCCATAAATAGTCATACGTGCTCGCAATGAGAACTTGCACAACATCTTTTGTCCTGCCAGTCCGTTTGCAGCGGGGCCTCAACGGAACTACTGGCAATTAAGCTGCTCCTTTTAATAGAGCACCGAAGCAAAGCATTAACACTCCGTGAACACATGTGATCCTCACATCAAAGCCATTCCCTTCCGGTTATCCCGATTTCTGTCACTTCGGGGCCATTGGTTCCGGACATCAACGTGTGTATACACCTTGCAGGTAAGACCATAAACAATACTATCATAATGAATCAATAACATGTTCAGATATGAAATCATGGCACTCCGGACCTAGTGACAAGCATTAAGCACAACAAGTCACAACAAAGTCATAAAGCACTAATAAAAGATACTAGGCACCATGCTCTAACAATCTGATGCCATTACATGAACGATCTCATCCAATCCCTACCACCCCCATGGCCTACAGCGGGGGATTACTCCCTCATAGATGGGGGAAACATGGATGGTCGATGGAGAAGCGATGGTGATGATGATGGCGATGATCTCCTCCAATTCCCCATCCTGGCAGGGTGCCAGAACGGAGTTTCTGGTGCTGTTTCGTGGAATCTGGTGGTGGCGGTGGAGCGGAACTCCTTCTGGAAAAACGTCGACCCCCCTGGAGTTTTTAGGTCAGAAGGCTTCTTATAGGCGAAGAGGGAGACCGAGGGGGTGCCTGGGGCCACCACACCATGCCCTGGCGTGGCCAGGCCCAGCCCGTGCCTAGGAGGGGGGAGGGTGGCCAGCCCCTGGCCCTCCTCCGTCTCGTATTCTGGTCCTGGAGTCTTCTGGAAAAATAGGCACTTTGGCTTTTGTCCCGGCCAATTCCGAGAATGTTCATTTTTTGACTTTCCTGGAACCAAAAACAGTAGAAAACAGGCAGCTGGCACTGTGGCTCTTGTTAATAGGTTAGTCCAAGAAATCATATGAAAAGTACTCCAAAGTGTGGACAAAACACAAGAAAGGGGACAAAACCAAGCATGGAGCATCAAAAATTATAGATATATTTGCAATGTATCAACATCCCCAAGCTTAACTCCTGCTCGTCCTCGAGTAGGTAAGTGATAAAAAGAAAGAATAATTTTTGAGGTGACATGCACCATCAAAGACTTGACCAAAGTATTTGTAAACATTCAAAGCTGGGATCATAGTACTTCAATCATATCATGAAAGACAAAGTTCTAGCAATAAGACAAAGAAACTATGGTGCAACATGAAAAGGCACAAACAAAAGATTCATGAATAACAATGCTTTGCAAGACATTTGTTTGTTTCACATAAAGAAAACATAGCATAGTGGAATTCAGCTTGTCCCTCAAAGAGTACCAAACATAAATGCATAGGACACCTTCAAAGTTTACAAGAGTGACTAGATACAAATAGTTTAAAACAAGCAATATCAAGGTATGCATCAATCAACAAGTCTTGGGATAATGCACATAGAACTAAGAATGGCCACTATGCTCTCAAGAAAGTGCTCATAGAATGTGTGGAGACTCAACAAGGAAATGAACAGGTTTTGAAAAGTTTGAAAGGCTTCCAAATGCTGAAAGTATGGTACTCATTAGCTTTGAGCTCTCATTGCCCCTATCATAAGCATCTTTAATGTGGTTAAGGTGAAAGTGAGGTCCAATCTGAGTTATATGCTTGACATACTATAAACTGAAAATCCCAAGTCCCTTGAGTACGAGGGCCGCTCCTCATGCTACTCAACTTTAGTTACCGGTAAATTCTTGTCATCATAAGTATGTGCGTATCATTGAGAACCGCCAACGGGGTACCCCTTGCCCGATGATAGGGAAGAATCCCCATATCAAAATGACAAGGCAAGCAGACAATGAGTATCTCAGCAATCTTCTTATTTACCATGGGAAAATGGTGCTTTTTTCTCTCTTTCCTCATTTCATAAATCTTTTTTTTCTCAATAGCTATCTCTCTCTTTTTTTATAAGAAGAATGTTTCATAGATATCATTATGGTTACGCTGCAGGTTTCCACCATGTCAGCATGGATTAGACAAGCGGCCCAGGCGTCTCTCTAACACACATACATAACTCCATGGACTTACAAGCTCCCCTTTTATTTCACACCGACGACATCCGCAAACAAAAGAGCAAGGTATCAACTGGGTATATATTTACAAGTGTTGAAAGCGTTCCCTGTGACAGCACGCTTCTGCTAATCCCCAACCTATAATTTGCAAGCATATAACTTTCATGGAGAGTTCACAATGGTTCAGGTTTATTAAGTGCAGGAAATAAAGTGTGCCATCAAGTTCGTGAGAGCTTTACTAACTAATTTTCTCATAACAAGCAAACATTTTATTCGGAAGAAAACAACGCATATTGAATATGCACGAAAGTAGAAAATGATGCTAATAGGTAGGTATGGTGGACTCTTTGGCAATATTTGGTTTAAGGGAGTTGGAAACATGAGTAAAAGACTTAGTGTAAGTGAATGCTAGCAATAGTAAGGGAGCGACAAACGAGAGAACAATAATTGCCATAATCATGCAGAGCGACAAAACATCATTGATCAAAGCATAAAGTGATACTACAAGTTGAAAACTAAAGGATCATAAAGGCTAATGGTGACTTGAGATAGTCATAACATGGTGTGAGCATGCGCCAAGTCAACCCAAATAAAGCATCAAAGGATAATACCACTATACTATGCTTTAATATGCTAAAAGAACGCATGATTCATCCAAGGCACATTAAGAAATCTAAATTGTTTATAACAAGTCATGCTACAGCAAAGAAATACTAAGCATAAAGCCAAAACAATATCAAGCATGGCATGACAAAGCATAGGCACAGTCAAAAACAAGCTCTCTTTACCACTTAAGCATGAGCTTTCCTACTCTTTTCCAAACCAAACCAAACTATTTGAACACCAATATATGAAAGAGGAGGTCCAACCAATTTATTCAACAAACTAAGCAAACCAAAGCAAACAAAAACCAAAACGAAAACAAAAAAGAAGACGCTCCACGAACAACACAACTGTGCATGAAACAATAAAAATGAAGCGTTTGGAAGAAACCTGTGATTTTTATTGATGAAGAAGGGGATGCCTTGGGCATCACCAAGCTTTGACGCTTGTACTTCTTGGATATTTCTTGGGATGATACGCGTGGCATCCCCAAGCTTGAGCTTTAGTCCATCCTTCATATCATTACTCACTCCTTCCATACACCTGAAAATTTTCCTTCATACAAAACTTCACACAATCTTTATTAGCAACATTAGTGCACTCAAGATAAATAAGTCTTAAGGTTCAGTTCTAACACCAAATAAAATTTCATTAGAACACTAGCTACTGTAGCACTTCCCTCAAAAATCTCAATTCCTCAAAAGAACTCAAAAAGGAACCAACAAGAAGCAAATACAGAAAATGACAGAAATCTGTCAAAACAGACCAGCAGGTAAAGATGAATTTTTTCGAAGACCTTCTGTTGCTCAAATAAAAAAGTGTTGAACTAACGAAAGTTAGATAACAACCTGGGGCAGAAGCAAAAAAATTCAAGCCTCACAAAGTCGTTAAGAGATTTTACACGAATTTTTACGGTGAAGCACAACAATTTGTTTCGGGACAACAACTTTTCCAATCACTACTTCTCTCTCATTAGAGGTTACTCTTGGCACGAAAAGCAAATAAAAAGGATAAGGAGTGGTTATTAAAGAGGTAATAACTTTTAAGACTCATCTAAAACTTTTGGGTTATCTCCCAATAAGTACTTTTCTTTAACGCCTTTAAGTTAGGCATAAGAAAAACTAAAATGGATAGAGTAGAAGTAAGCGGAGATAATCAAGGTGAAAACATTGTTTTGTTCAATTAATTACTTTTGTTAACAAGATTTATCAGGTCTTGTTACCAAAACAATGTCATATGAGACAAAAATTTGTATTCCACTAATGATTATGTTACCTCAACCTTGATAGCAATGGTCCCAATCATAATAGTTTCAAAATTTTCTCTTGGTATGGGACAATATATTTCTCCAACTTGAATGCCCTAAACATGTTCAATTGAATTCAAACCATAAGTCCTTTCAATCTTATTGGGGAAATAGATAGTATGTTCCTTGTCATTAACATTGAAGGTCACGTTCGCTTGATTACAATTAATAATAGCTCCTGCAGTATTTAAGAAAAGGTCTCCCAAGAATAATAGACATATTATCATCTTCAGGCATGAAAGTTTGAGAGGATGCTCACATGAGAAATATGAAGTGAAGGAAAAGAGAGCATGAAGAAGCAAATCCAAAACACATTTAAGTCTAACCCACTTCCTATGCATAGGAATCATGTATGCAAATAAATTCGCAAAGAACAAAGTGACAGGCATAGGAAGGTAAAACAAGAGTAACTTCAAAACTTTCAGCACATAGAGAGGTGTTTCAATGCCATGAAAACTTCTACAACCATATTTTCCTCTCTCATAATAATTTTTAGTAGCCTCATGAATAAACTCAACAATATAACTATCACATAAAGCATGCTTTTCATGATCTACAAGCACTAGAGCTTTATTATAAACACTTTCAAAAGAATCCTCAGGAACATAACATTCATCCTCCTTTAGTAAGCATGGAGGACAATCAAATAATGTAAGGGATAAAGAGTTACTCTCATTAGAAGGTAGGCATGGGTAGCTAATCCATTCTTCCTCCTTTTGTTCATCACTCTCCTCCTCTTTTTCATCTAATGAGATTTCAGGTTCATCAAATTCTTCTCCCATAGGATCCTGCAAGGCATTAGTCTCTTCCATTTGTGGAAAGCATCTATTAAAATATTCAAGAATATAGCCATTTTCATCCTTGTAGTTATCAAAGCAAAATTTAAGTATACCATAAACCTCATATTTGTATGGTGAATCATCAATATTTTCAAGCAAACTAGCAAGTTCAAAAGCAACCTTCCAAGCAATAAATTCTTCAATTTGTTCCGCATCATAAAAGTCATAAATTCCTTTAGCATAGGAAGATATGGTATCATTATCATTATACTCACATTGAAAAGGGAGGCGTTTATACCTCTTTCTGCAACGATATTCATCACAGCAATAAGTAACATTATAAGTAGAGCACACGTTTCTAGCAATGGTATACAATCTATCAATTTGTTCCCATAAGTGTTTCCCTTTTTGTGATAAGCGGTGTTCCTTATAATAATATTTTTGATCTTCCGTGAACCCACCTTGCCAATAAGCTTCAGTTTCAAAGAAACCAACCATTGACAACAAGCATGATAAGGCAAGACAATAACAGTCTAACGAAAATAACAACTAGAGTAGGAACTACTTTTTTTGTATTTTTGATAAAGAAACAAGCAAACAAGGAGAAAATAAACTTAGCTTGAACAATAGTGATTCCAAGTGAACTTGATAAATAAAGCTATGCTCCCCGGCAACGGCGCCAGAAAATAGTCTTGATGACCCACAAGTATAGGGGGTGTATCGCAGTATTTTCGAGGGAAGTGAAACCCAATTTATTGATTCGACACAAGGGGAGCCAAAGAATATTTATTAGCCTTAACAACTGAGTTGTCAATTCAGCTGCACCTGGAAACAATCTTGCTCATAGCAGTTTATCAGTAGCAATAGTTTTGTAACAGGAATAGTAAAGTAACAGCAGTAGTAAAGCAATAGTAAAAGTAAAGACAGAAGTAACAATAGAAGTAAACAGTAGGATTCGAGTGCGGTAGGTATAGGGATGGATGGACGGGAGTTGCATGGACAAGACAATTCACATAGCAAACAGAACATAGGGCAATTGCAGATAAAGAAGATAAAGCATCCAAGTACTAGACAATCCTAGGCATGTGTTCCATAAATAGTCATACATGCTCGCAATGAGAACTTGCACAACATCTTATTTCCTGCCAGCCCGTTTGTAGCGGGGCCTCAAGGGAACTACTAGCAATTAAGATGCTCCTTTTAATAGAGCACCGGAGCAAAGCATTAACACTCCGTGAACACATGTGATCCTCACATCAAAGCCATTCCCTTCCGGTTATCCCGATTTCTGTCACTTCGGGGCCATTGGTTCCGGACATCAACGTGTGTATACACCTTGCAGGTAAGACCATAAACAATACTATCATAATGAATCAATAACATGTTCAGATCTGAAATCATGGCACTCCGGCCCTAGTGAAAAGCATTAAGCACAACAAGTCGCAACAAAGTCATAAAGCACTAATAAAAGATACTAGGCACCATGCCCTAACAATCTGATGCCATTACATGAACGATCTCATCCAATCCCTACCATCCCCATGGCCTACAGTGGGGGATTACTCACTCATAGATGGGGGAAACATGGATGGTCGATGGAGAAGCGATGGTGATGATGATGGCGATGATCTCCTCCAATTCCCCGTCTCGGCAGGGTGCCAGAACGAAGTTTCTGGTGCTATTTCGTGGAATCTGCTGGTGGCGGCGGAGCGGAACTCCTTCTGGAAAAACTTCGAACCCCTGGAGTTTTTAGGTCAGAAGGCTTCTTATAGGCGAAGAGGGAGACCGAGGGGGTGCCTGGGGCCACCACACCATGCCCTGGCGCGACCAGGCCCAGTCCGCTCCTGGGGGGTGGTGTGGCGAGCCCCTGGCCCTCCTCCGTCTCGTATTCTGGCTCCTGGAGTCTTCTGGAAAAATAGGTACTTTGGCTTTTGTCCCGTCCAATTCCGAGAATATTCATTTTTTGACTTTCTTGGAACCAAAAACAGCAGAAAACAGGCAGCTGTCACTATGGCTCTTGTTAATAGGTTAGTCTAAGAAATCATATGAAAAGTACTCCAAAGTGTGGACAACACACAAGAAAGGAGACAATACCAAGCATGGAGCATCAAAAATTATAGATACATTTGCAATGTATCAGGATTTCGCCTAGAAGGGGGTGAATAGGTGTTTTAAAATTATTACGGTCTAGACTCTAATAAATGTGGAATAAAACTAACATTTAATTTATTAAGCCCAAACCTATATCCACTAGGTTCAACTAAGTGAACCAACAACCTATGCTAAGCAAGACAAGCAATAAGGTGATAGCATGATATAATACTTCAAGCACGATGGCTATCACAATGTAAATCGCGTAAGTAAAGGGCTCGGTTGAGAGATAACCGATGGACGCGGAGACGATGATTTTTACCCCGAAGTTCACTTCCAAAGAAGCTACGTGTCTGTTGGAGAGGTGCGATGGCGCAATGTACTCCGAATGCCACAAATGGCTCACCTTAAGGTGTGGTGGCTCGATGCTCACCCAACGCCACACAAGGCCTCACCTCAAGATGTGAAGGCACGTAACTCACCAATGCCACAAAAGGCTCACCCTATTCTCCCGTGAGCTCGCCACAAAGGCCTACTCATGATTCACTATCGGACACTTGAGTGTGGTCATCGAATCCGTACAAGGCTTGGGGAAATCTCCACAACTAAATTGGAGGGCTCCCAAGAAACACCACAAAGGCCACAAGCTTAAGGAAACTCCACAACAATTAGAGCCCCCAAGAACAATGCCACCAAATGCCACTGGCTTGAGGAATCTCCACAACTCAATTGGAGGCCCCAAGAAGACACCACAACTCCAAACAACCGTCTAGGGTTCCAAGAATGCAAGAGAAATAAGCCCGAGAGCTTGAACTCACTGAATCTCCGAGGATAACTCAAACCTATGCACCAAGCAAATTCCACCAAAGCTACAAAAGCTATTGGGGGAATAAGAAAGGAAGAACACAAGAGGAGAACATAAAACTCTCCAAGATCTAGATCCCAAGGATTCCTTCAGAAAGAAGTGATTTGGTTTGGTGGGGTTGTAGATTGAGGACCCACAAGTATAGGGGGTGTATCGCAGTATTTTTGATAAGTAAGAGTGTCGAACCCAACGAGGAGCAGAAGGTGCTGGCTAGTGGTATGGATCAGGAATTTTCTGCAAATACTTAGCAAACGGATTTTTAGGGGTTTTCGATAAAGCAAGTAACCAAAGTACGAGTAAATAAAAGACAGTAGGAATAAATGCAGCAAGTGGCCCAATCCTTTATGCAGCAAAGGACAAGCCGGTTGTATTACTTAAGATGACCAAACGTTCTCGAGGACACATGGGAAGACTGTCAAGTGCTTTCGCTTCATATAGTTGATTAATCTTCTCTAGCTTGCTAAATGTTGTGTGGGTGAACCTGTGCTAATGTACCGCCCCATCCAAGACTAATACATACTTGTGATTATACCCCTTGCAAACATCCGTAAGTATAAGAAAGGAATTAAGGTAGAAACCTAACCACAGCTTTAAACTCTAAGACCCTTACGTCCCTTGTGCAATAGTTTCCAAACGGGGGTTCAGGTTTCTGTCACTCCAGCAACCCCTACGATTAGTAGCCAAATACACAATGCATTCCCCTAGGCCCATATAGGTGAAGTGTCATGTAGTCGACGTTCACATGACACCACTAGAAGAAGTACACCACAACTTAAATAACAATCTATTGAATCTTTCTCAACACAACTCCACTACTAACAACAAGACTTCTCCCATGTCCTCAAGGACAAAACGAACTACTCATGAGACATCATATGGATCATGATCAGAGATGAAATAATGATGTATAACAATCTGAACATATAAAATAATTCAATGGTTCACTCAATAGCATCAACTACAAATAGTAATCAACACCGAGAAAGTTTCCCTATGAACTAATGCAAGATTCAACTCAATTGTTACAGCAATATGGAGATGGTGATGAGGGTGCTGATGGTGATGATGGTGGTGATGATGATGATGATGATCCCGATGAAGTCCAGCTTGATGGTGGTGTTGATGGCGATGATCTCCCCTCTCCGGGAAGGAATTCCCCTGGCAGAAATCTGTTTGCCGGAGAGATCTTTCTCTCTCGGTATTTTCCGCCCCGCAGAGGCGGCCGAATCTTTCTGTGGTCGCTCCCTCAGTCTTAGGGTTTCGGGAGGATGATATACGCCAGAGGAGAGAGGCTGTAGTGGGCTAGGGTGGCCACACCACCTCCTGGCGTGGCCTAGGGCTGCCCGCGCCATGGGGTGGTGTTGGCCCCCTGTGGCCCATCTCCACTCCGTCTTCTGGCATCCTTAGTCTTCTGGAAAAATAGGATTTTCCGTATATTTTCCCGGATTTTCTGATCTTCACGAATTTTGCCTCCAAACAGCACCTTTTCCATCAGAATCCTGACTGCAGCGGTCCATGCTCCAAAAGTCATCAACCATGCAAAAACAGATGAAATAACATAAGTATCACCTCTCAATACGAAATATATCAATGAATAATAGTGAATTAAGACATAGAATAGTGATGCAAAATGGACGTATCAACTCCCCCCAAGCTGAAACTGAGCTCAATAAACATGGCCTCAGGTTTATGGAGTGAAGAGTCGATAAAAGAATATGGACAAGAAGCATCACATCCATCAAATACATAGATCATAATAGAAGACAACTCACTATTATATAACTCAACTTGTAATGAGTAAAGGAAACACAAAAAGGATACATGAAGTAAATCATAATTGGTAATGGCAAACTTAGCTCTTGGTCGAAGAATAGTTGAAATTTGCTGGAGTTCACAAATAATTGGTTTTTCAATGATAGCTTTCAAAGTAGTAAACATCAAGATAAGAGCAATGTGAAAAACAAGGAACATAAGACATGATCGAATAAATCACCATATGAATGCATGAAACACATCAACTCAACATACTTGCTGAGATAGAAGGGAGTATGTTTACTGACTCAACTACAAAGTAAAAGAAAGGCCCTTCAAAGAGGGAAGCAGGGAATGCAAGTGACATAAAGAGCTCCCAAAAATTATGATACTTACTAGCTTTCAGCTCTCATTGCCCCTATCATAGGCATCTTTAGGTGGTTAAGGTTAAAGTGACACAACTAAGAGGATATGCTTGACAAGTTATAAGTTGAAATCTCATGCCCCTTACTTATGAGTACCGATCCTCATGCTACTCAACTTCAGTCACGAGCAAGCTCTTGTCATTGTAAATACATGCGTATCATTGAGAACCGCCAACGGGGTACCCCTTGCACATGACACATGAGCTATCCCATAATCAAAATGACAAGGCAAGCAGACAGTGAGCATCTCAGCGATCTTTTTATTTGCTATTTGCATAGGTTTTTATTGAGGATGCTTCATAGAGTGCTCACTATAGTTATGCTGCAAGTTTCCACCATGATTAGGCATGGCTTAGGCTAGCGGCCCAGGCGTTTCTCTAACACACATATAAACTCCATGATCTTACAAGTTCCACTTTTATTTCACACCGCCGGGATCCATAAGCAAAAGAACATGATATCAACTAGGTACAAGTACCAATGAAGTGTTGAAAGCGGTCCCCATGAGACATGGTTCTGCTAACTTCAACTCATAAAGCACAAGCATATACGCAACAAAGAAGGACCCAATGGTTCAAGTTTATTAAATGCAAGAAAGTAAAGTGTGCCATCAAGTTCGTGAGAGCTTTAATCACTAATTTTCACATAACAAGTTTAATTTGGGAGGTAGATAAAACAAGAATTTACTTGGAATAGCAGTAATGCTACTAGGTAGGGATGGTGGACACAAATGGCAAAGGTTTTGGGTTTAAAGGAGGTGGATGCACGAGAAGAATTCCCTCTCAGTATAGGTTTTTGGCTAGCAAGGCTGGGTAGCAAGTATAAGAGTTGAAGGAAACAAACAAACATACAAGTGATAAAGACAAACATGCAATCTTCCTTGGAAGCACAAAAGATCTTAACTAGAGAATACTAGACTTATGAGCAAATCAAGAAGGGAAAATGATGAAATTATTTTTCTCTAGAGTACTTCTATCTTTTTCATTCAACTCTCAAAAAAAAGTGTTGCTACTAACCGAGCCAGGTTTGCCAAAACCAACTAAATTAACTCAATGATCCCAAAGTGATACCAATACTAACAACAAGATCAATCATATAACCACGAATTGAAAACTAATATAAGCTATGCAAAAGAGTGAATGATACAACTTCTCATTAATATTCCATAACGGCAACTCACACAAAGGGATACATATCTAACGAGAGAGGGGACACTTCCATAATGCAAACCATCCTACATAATAACTCCTCTATTCATGATATGACTCTACTAATAAGGTAAAAGATAGAAGATAGTGATGTGATACCGCGACACTCCCCCAAGCTTGGAACAAACCAAGGGGATGCCAAACCGGATGACGAATTACTCCTTCGGTGGTGGCGATATCTTCTCATCTTCGTCCGTCTTCCATGGTAAAGGCTTCCCATCAACAAAGGACATCGTGGTTTCCAACATCCTGAAACTTGCAGCAGCACTTATGCGTTTAAATCTAGCCTCATACTCACAGTTTTGATTTTGAACTTCATAGAACTGTGCTTGCAGTTCGTTGGTTGTTTGGCCGAGTGATAGGAATTCGTCTTTGAGTTCAGTAATCTTCTTGTACCTAAATACTTCTTGCTCTAGTGCTTCCATCCTGTCCTCCAGACTTCCTTCACCTTTAGGGCCTTGAACCTCTTTAATCCGAACCTCCCCACCTTCGAGCAATAACTCCTTGGGATGAATCTTCAATTCTCTCATGTATGGGTTGATGATATCTTCCAAGGAATCTCCCTCGACTGATTCAGTGGAAGACATTGTGGCTACAAATCTAGGATCTTACCTGGCAAAAACAGATCGAAACAAAAACACGATATACAAACCTCGGGGGATCCGGGGGTTATATATTACGAAGTTTCATGTCAAAAGGAAGGTACTGGGTGAAAATGGGTTGGAGGCGGAGTCTGGGGTGGCCTCACCACCTGGTGGCGCGACTAGGGGTGGGCCCGTGCCACAGGGTGGTGTGGGCCACCCTGGCTCCGGTTCCGTCCCTTTTTAGCTTCGTAACTTTCCTTATCGATTGAAAACTACAAAAATATAGTTGTATTGTATTTTCGCGGAACTTTTCTTAACAGAACTATTACCTATTTGAAAAACAGACTCTGCAGGTCTCTGAATTTGGTCCTCGATGAATTTCTCCGGAGTTATAACTTGAAAGGAATCAACATCTTCATTGTAAGAATCTCCAGCAATATAGTGTTTGAGTCGCTGTCCATTCACTACTTGTGTAGTATTATCTTTTAGAGAAGAAATTTTTATTGCTCCTGAACGGTATACTTCTTCAATGATGAGAGGTCCTTCCCATTTTGATAGTAGCTTTCCTGCAAAAAATTTGAGATGAGACCTATACAATAGAACTTTCTGACCAACATGAAATTCCCTCTTAAGTATTCGCTTGTCATGCCATCTTTTAACTTTTTCCTTAAAGAGCCTAGCATTTTCATAGGCTTCACTCCTCCATTCATCTAAAGAACTTAAGTAAAATAATCTTTTCTCACCAGCGAGCTTACAATCTCTATTTAGTTCTTTAACTGCCCAGTAAGCTTTGTGTTCTAATTCTAAGGGTAGGTGACAAGCTTTCCCATAAACCATTTTATAAGGAGACATTCCCATAGGATTTTTGTAAGCAGTTCTATAAGCCCATAAAGCATCATTCAACTTCTTAGCCCAGTTTTTTCTAGACCTATTAACAGTCTTCTGCAAGATAGATTTAATTTATCTATTTGATAACTCTACTTGCCCGCTAGTTTGGGGGTGATAAGCTGAAGCAATTATATGATTAACATCATATTTAGCAAGGATCTTCCTAAAACCACCATGAATGAAATGAGAACCCCCATCAGTCATGAGATACCTAGGCACCCAAACCTAGGAAAGATGACATCCTTAAGCATTTTTAGAGAAGTCTCCCCGTCAACAGTCTTTGTAGGAATGGCTTCTACCCACTTAGTAACATAATCAACGGCAACAAGAATATGAGAGTAACCTTTCGAAGGAGGGAAAGGACCCATAAAGTCGAATCCCCAACAATCAAAAGGTTCAATAACTAGAGAGTAGTTCATAGGCATTTCATTGCGTCTAGAAATATTACCTACACGCTGACATTCATCACAAGATAAAATAAATTTTCTTGCATCTTTAAAAAGGGTAGGCCAGTAGAAACCTGATTGTAGCACCTTTTGTGCAGTTCTATCTCCTGCATGATGTCCTCCATAAGCACTACCATGACATTTATGCAATATCTCCTTTTGTTCATATTCTGGAACACATCTTCGCATTATACCATCCACTCCTTCTTTGTATAAGTGTGGGTCATCCCAGAAATAATGCCTCAAATCATAAAAGAACTTTCTTATTTGCTGAGCTGTAAAAGTTGGAGGCAAATACTTGGAGACAATAAAGTTAGCATAATCAGCGTACCAAGGGCTCCCTCGCGAGTTCACCCCTACTGCAGCTAACTGTTCATTTGCGAAACTATCATTAACATGCATAGGGTCAAAAGAGATGTTTTCCAAACGAGATAAATTATCAGCTACAGGGTTTTCAGCACCCTTCCTATCTACTATATGTAGATCAAACTCTTGTAAAAGAAGTACCCATCTAAATAAGCCTAGGCTTAGCATCCTTCTTCGTCATAAGATATTTAATAGCAGCATGATCAGTATGAATGGTGACTTTTGAGTCTACAATATAGGGCCTAAACTTATCACAAGCAAAAAACAACAGCTAGAAATTACTTTTCAGTAGTAGCATAATTCCTTTGAGCAGCGTCTAGAGTCTTACTACCATAATGGATAACGTTTAACTGTTTATCAATACGTTGCCCAAGGACAGCCCCTACAGCAAAATCACTAGCATCACACACTATTTCAAAGGGTAAACTCCAATCAGGTGGTTGAACAATAGGGGCTGTAGTTAAAGACTTCTTAAGAGTTTCAAAAGCTTCCTTACAATCATCATCAAAAACGAAGGGTACATCTTTTTGAAGAAGATTAGTGAGGGGTTTTGATATCCTAGAAAAGTCTTTAATAAACCTCCTATAGAAACCAGCATGACCAAGGATACTTTGAATACCTTTGATGTCTCTTGGACATGGCATCTTCTCAATTGCCTCAACCTTAGCTCTATCAACTTCTATGCCTCTTTCAGAAACTTTATGCCCAAGAACAATCCCTTCGTTAACCATGAAGTGGAATTTCTCCCAATTAAGAACAAGATTAGTTTCTTCACATCTCTGCAAAACTTTATCAAGGTTGTGCAGACAATTATCAAAAGAAGTTCCATAGACAGAAAAGTCATCCATGAACACTTCTACAATTTCCTCACAAAAACCATGAAAGATAGCAGACATGCACCTTTGGAAAGTAGCAGGAGCATTACATAAACCAAAAGGCATACGTCTATAAGCATAAGTTCCATAAGGCCAAGTAAAAGTAGTTTTTTCTTGATCTTGTTGTTTATCAGCAATTTGAGAGAAACCAGAATAACCATCAAGAAAACAAAAATGGGTCTTTTTAGACAACCTTTCCAACATTTGATCAATAAAAGGAAGCGGGTAGTGATCTTTCTTAGTAACTTTATTAACTTCCCTAAAATCGATACACATCCTATAGCCTACCACTATTCTTTGAGGAATAAGCTCATCATTATCATTAGGGACGATGGTAATACCTCCCTTTTTAGGAACACAATGAACAGGACTAACCCATTCACTGTCAGCAATAGGGTAAATAATACCAGCATCAAGGAGTTTCAATACCTCATTCCTTACCACTTCCTTCATCCTGGGTTTTAAGCATCGTTGGTGCTCCACTACTGGCTTCGCATCCGGTTCTATGTTGATAGAATGCTGACATATAGTAGGTGAAATCCCTTTTAAATCATCCAGAGTATAGCCCATAGCTCCTCGGTGTTTCCTCAGAAACTCCAATAACCTTTCTTCTTACTTCCCTGAAAGTTTAGCGCTAATAATAACATGTTATATCTTTTTATCATCAATATAAGCATATTTAAGATCATCATGGAGAGTTTTTAGATCAAAAACCGGATCCTTTTTAGGTGGAAACGTGGTACCCAAGTCTTCTACAGGCAAATCATGCTTTAGCATTTGGGGTTGACGACGGAGGATCTCGTCAATCTCATTCCTTTCTTCCATAAAGATATCACTTTCGTGATCTTCCATAAATTGCTGCAAAGCATTGTTAGGAGCAAGAGAGATAGAAGCAAGTTGTTCAACTCTAAAATCCTCATTATGGGTTCCTCTTCGCAAGGTTCTTTAGCAAATTTTGAAAAATTAAACTCATAAGATTCTCCATCAAACTTAGTAAAGATTTTCTCCCTCTTGCAATCAATAATAGCTCCACAAGTACTCAAGAAAGGTCTACCAAAAATGATAGGATAAGTTTTACTAGTAGCTGAACCAAGTACTAGAAAATCAGAAGGATACTTGATCTTACCACAAAGAACTTCCACGTCTCGTACGATACCTATTGGAGAGATGGTCTCTCTATTAGTAAGGTGAATAACCACATTAATCTCTTCCAATTTGCAGGGACTGATTTCATGCATAATTTCTCTGTAAAGCTCATAAGGAATAGCACTAGAACTAGCACCAATATCACATAAACCATAATAGCAATGATCACCAATTCTAACAGAAAGCACAGGAACACTAGCTTTTTTAGTTCTATTAGGATGTGAAACAATATTAGAAGCATGCTCACAAAAGACTATGTGGCCCTCTTCTATGCTTTTAGTGACAAGGTCTTTCACAATTGCTACCGCAGGTTCAATGTTTATTTGTTCATCAGATTTTACAGTTCTCTTTTCACTTTTAGTGATTATATTAGTTATCATAGGATGATCCTTCACCTTATCTGGGAAGGGAATCTTCTCGATATAAGGTTCAGGTAAGATATGATCAGTAATGTAGCACTTAGTGCTCCCAACAGGAACACAGTCAACAATATCTTTATAAGGTGCATGGTATTTATTCCATCCCCTTTTTGGAATTTCGATATAAGAAGCAAAAGCTCTAAAGAAATTCGTAATAACTTGCAAATCAAGACCATAAGCATTACTAATATTTTGAAAGTCATCAGTTTCGATAAAAGATTCAATGCATTCATAATCATAATTTATACCTGACTTTCTACCTTTGTCATTCTCCCAAGCTTTAGCATTGTCTTGAATACGGTCCAGAAGATCCCATTTAGCTTCTTCTTTCATGCGAGTGAATGATCTAGCACAAGAAGCATCCATTAAATCCTTGTCATGTAGAGGGAGCCTTGCATAAAAGTTATTGATAATAATATTTTTGGGGAGCTCATGAATGGGACATCTGAGCTGTACTCTCTCCATCAAGAGGCCAAAAGTTGTATATTTGATTCCGATCTTTATGAATCTCACTAGGAGGATAAAACTTTGAATAAAAGAGAGGCACTATTTCCTCCCATTCTAGAGCTTGACCATTCTTCAGCAGCTTATACCAGTCCTCAGCTCTTCCTTTCAGTGATAATGAGAATAACTTCTTCTTAACTTGATCTATAGTAATACCTGCACACTTGAATAACCCACATAATTCGTGTATAAAGAGTAAATGATCACCGGGATGGACAGTTCCATCCCCAACATAGTAATTATCCATAACACGATCAAAAATTCTTGTAGGTATTTTGAAAACATCATTCTCAGCAGGTGGTGGCTTATCTACTACCTTAGAAGTGGTAGTAGCATTACCAAATAAGAAACTCAGCGAATTATCCATAACGAAAATAAAGCAACTAGCAGAAGTAAACAATACTCACAGTAGAAGTTTCCTTTACCAGTTCCACTCTCCAATAGCGCTTCACTCCCCAGCAACGACGCTAGAAAATAGTCTTGATCACCCACAAGTATAGGGGGTGTATCGCAGTATTTTCAATAAGTAAGAGTGTCGAACCCAACGAGGAGCAGAAGGTGCTGGCTAGTGGTATCGATCAGGAATTCTCGGCAAAATACTTAGCAAACGGATTTTTAGGGGTTTTCGATAAAGCAAGTAATCAAAGTACGAGTAAATAAAAGACTGTAGGAATAAATGCAGCAAGTGGCCCAATCCTTTATGCAGCAAAGGACAAGCTGGTTGTATTACTTAAGATGACCAAACGTTCTCGAGGACACATGGGAAGATTGTCAAGTGCTTTCACTTCATATAGTTGATTAATCTTCTCTAGCTTGCTAAGTATTGTGTGGGTGAACCTATGCTAATGTACCGCCCCATCCAAGACAAATACATACTTGTGATTATACCCCTTGCAAACATCCGTAAGTACAAGAAAGTAATTAAGGTAGAAACCTAACCACAACTTTAAACTCTAAGACCCTTACGTCCCTTGTGTAATGGTTTTCTAACGGGGGTTCAGGTTTCTGTCACTCCGGCAACCCCTACGATTAGTAGCCAAATACACAATGCATTCTCCTAGGCCCATATAGGTGAAGTGTCATGTTGTCGACGTTCACATGACACCACTAGAAGAAGTACACCACAACTTAAATAACAATCTATTGAATCTTTCTCAACACAACTCGACTACTAACAACAAGACTTCTCCCATGTCCTCCAGAACAAAACAAACTACTCACAAGACATCATATGGATCATTGTAGCACCCCGGTAAAACCACTACTAGAAAATCGCTGTGTTTTGTTTTGTACATCATCATGACCGCATGCTCATGTCATCATGCCACATTGCATTTGAGCATCGTCATTTTAACATCCCAAAATTTTCTTTAAAAATATTCATCATTGCATTCAAATCATCATGGCATGTACTACATTGCATTAGACTTGTCCTCCAAAAATTTGGTGAAATTTTGAGACTTTTTGGAGAACTTTTGCTAAATTCAAACAAAACTAGAAAAGAAACTCAAAAAGAAAAAGAAAAAGGGAGGGAAAAGGTTTTCAAACAGCAGCAGCAACTTCTGGCCTTTGGCCCAATTCGGCCTAGCAGCCCACCTGGGCCACTCCTCTCCCCCTCTCTGTTTTTCTGCACACCCCCTCGACCTACCCCCTCCCACTTACCACTGGGCCCCGTGCCACGTCACCACCACCTCGTCGTCTTCAACCCCCGGCGACGAACAACCCCACTCCCCTCTGCCGTTTCTAAAACCCGGCCGAATTCGGGCGTTACCGCGATTAAAACGCCATCACAACGCCCCTTCTTAATCCCCTCCCCCTCCTCGTCAGTTTCCCCTCAGCCACTTCCCCCGGAGAGCCCCCAGGATCCCCAATTGCGAGCTCGAACCGCCGCTCTCCGACGCCACTCTGGCGACGATTCCGGTGAGCTCCGGCCGCGCCGCGCCCTCTTCTCTGCCCTATCTCCTTTGCCATGTCCTAGCGCGTCTTTTAACTCCGGCCATGTACTTTCTCTTGCCCCAGGTCGACGACACGGTCTACTCCGGCGAAACTCCCTCTGCCGCCGCCGTCCGTCGAGTTCTCCGGTGAGGTTATGGTTTCCGCCGCCCCCTTTTGGTCTCTGCTAGGTCGTGCTGATCCAGGCGCACCTCACTGACCCCTCTCCTTACCTGTTCGAACCCCAGATCATCGTCACCGACGGAGGGACACGAGCTCCGCCGTCGACAGAACTCCAGCGAGGAATCGGGATCGAAGCAGAGCACCCCTCCCTCTACCGTGGTCTCCTTGCCCCTGTAGAACCGCCGGACCGCCATCGGCCGACGCTCCGCCGCCGCGCGCAGCTGGTCAGCGTCGCCTGTTCCCGGCCAGGCCCTAGGGACCGTTAGATCTCGCGTCTGCGGCTAAGATTAGAACGCAGACGAAGCGTACAGGCTAATCAGATCCGTCCGTAGTCACTTAAGATCTGACGGCCCACAGCGATCGATCCAACCGAACCGGTACAGACCAATCAGGTTACGCCACGTCGGCTAGGGTATCTGTTTAATTAGAAAAATAGACAGATTATATATTAAACTTAGAAAGTTCATAACTTTTTTTCCACAAATCAGAAAAATACAAATTTGGTGTCTATAGATTCAGAAAAATAAGACCATTATTATGGAGGCCTTGTTTCACACTTTTGCCTCTGAAATATTTGAATTATAGGCAGAACCTTTTTAGGGGTATTTTGCTCACAAAAATTATTCTATAAATTATTTTGGGGTATTTCTTATGCATTTAGATGAGGTATTTTACCCTCTGTACTGTAGACTCTGTAAATTATAGAGTTGTGATCATATCATTGCATTTTGCATGCATTCATGTTTTTGTAATACTTTATTGATTGAGTTATTATTGTTGTATTGATCTTGTGTAGATTGTGTGGATTGTGAAGTTTGTTGCTGTGAGGATTGTACCTATTCCCCTAGCTACCAAGGCAAGTGATATTCCATCTTATGTCCTATTATTTTCACCATTGCACTAGTGTTATTTTCGTAGATCTTAGCATGGTAGGATTATTTATTATTACTATGCTATGCTATCCTATAGATTGTGTCTTGGTAATATCTCCTAGTTGAAATACTTCGTATACTAGAGTGCTTAGCCATGCTATTAGAATTCGTGGGTGGAATACACATATAAGATAGTATGGAAAGATATTTTTTTTGTTTGACTAAGAAAACACTAATGTTAATGAAACACCTGGGTGGAATGGGACTGGCTTGGATTATGTTGAGTGGTTACTCAGGGGCCATGTCTATGGTCAGCTGGTGTATCACACTTGTGGATGGCCACCCAGGAACAAAGAGATTGGAGACATTCTTGTCATGAAGCTTCCAGTGCAGCCACATGGCATATGGGCTCTGCCTTGACCAACTAAGTTGCAAGAACTCAGCCGGACGGACAGAAGGTGGCAGATATGATAGGATGGAACGCGTCCGTGGTGGTCTGAGGTATTGTTTCTGAAAGGTCTTGTCTCGATGCATGTCGAGTCTTGTGGGGAAAGTGCACCACCTCTCGAGAGGGTAAAACTAAGTACTTAGCCGTGTCCCCGGTTATGGACAATTTCTAAGCCTCAAGACAGTGAAGTAGTTCAATAATCTCCTCATCCAAATTTCTCTAAGCTAAAACTTGTGGGTGAACATGGGTAGAGGTTCAGTGATGTCTATCACTGGTACCTTAGTGTTGAATGAGAAAACTTACTCTTCAAAAACTATAAGTTAAACTAGCTTTTTGCAAAGCCAGCCATAACCCCACTTAACCATATATTCATGTAGTTGTTGGGTTATACTAAGTATCTATGGTATCACTTGCCAATACAATTCCAAATGTATTGACCCTTGTGGCTGCAACTTATTATGTTGCAGGATACTCTGATGATGAGTAGGGTTGCGGGTCTACACTCGACATGCTTGCCTGTGGAACATGAAGACTAAAGACTCTATTATTATGCTATGTAATGTGAACTTGTGTCTTAGCCTTGGGCTAAGTGAGTTGTAAGAACAATTATATTCCTGGATATGCGATGTAATAATGACCTTTGTTTCTGTGTACTTCATCTTAAACTGTGGGATCTAGCATTTCGATCCAGGGACTAGCACTGCAATCACAGGGATCTTACCTTATTATGGTGAGATCTTACAGTCATCATCATGCATGGTCTGCCAAAAACTATTTTGTAAAAGCCTGGTTTTGTTTCCTAAATATCCCTTGTCCTGATTCAAATAAAAACCCCGGTCTTTATCGGACCTTTTATTTGTCTAAAAACTATTTAACAAAGTCTATTTAAAAATAAAATAAAATTTTATGTTATTTTTGGGAGGATGCCAGCCAGGCCCAAAAGGCCAGCCGGCCACCTCCAAACCCTAAACCTAAAACTACCCTATCCCCAAATCCCCACGCTCCTTGTCCCGCCGCCACACCCAACTCGCCCACGCGCATCACACGCCTCGCTGCACGCTGCCAGCACCCCACCCCGCGTGGGACCTCCCCTGGCCCACTCCCATCATGCGCCTCGCGACGTACCCACCCTGCGACAACCCGACATCCCGCAGCAATCCCCACGTGAGCCCTGGCCCCACCCCATGGACCCCGCTCCCTCCTTCTCGCTCCCGACCCGTCCTCCCCTCGCAAAGCCCACCAACACCGCAGCGAGCGCCGCTCCCTTCGCTCGATCCCCGCCGCCACGCTCGCTTGTGACCTCACCTCGCTCCCTCCTCCTCGTCGCTCTTGCTTGCCGCCCCATCTTCTATAGGCACCGCCGCTTGTCGAGCTACCCCACCTCACCAGATCCCGGCCCACGCGCCAGCGCCGCCCCGCACGAGGCCGCCTCCTCTTCGCCAGAAGCTCCGCCGTGGCCCCCTTCGTCTCTGGCTCCGGGCGACGCCCTCGCCACGAGCTCGCGCGTGCCACCCCATCGATTCTGCCTCGGCTCGGCCGCCAGAGAGCATCGCCAACAACTGCATCCCCGTCGATCCGGCACCGCCTCTCCGTGTGGCCGCAGAGCTCCTCGCCCGGCCAGCGTCAGCCCCGACCAGCGTCGGGCCCGGCCGCAGCCGCGCCTCTCCACCTCCTTTAGTGTGCTCCGGCTCTCCAGCAGCGCCGCTAGACGCGAGCCCATCATTGACCCGCTACAGCACGGCTCGTGTGCCGCAGCGATGTCATGCTCTCGCCTTGCATCACCTCTGTACCGTTTAGCTCGAGTCGCCGGCCTTCCCCTGCATCTTCGACAACCGCCGCCGCTCCCTTGTCTCTGCCCCGCGTCAAGCGCCGCCCCAAGCTCTGCAAGCTCCTCACCACTCTCGGGCCAAGATTCTGCAGGGCCAACGCCGCCTGTTTCGCCCATCCCGGTGCCTCTTCCTCGACATGCTCCGTGATGACCGCCGTTTGTGCTGTTGCTAGGCCCCACGGACGGCTAGGACCTGATGCTCCTCTGACCGTCTTCCTCAACCATCCCTAGGATTTTCTCGTTTGTCCCTGCCAAGCTGCAACATCGTCTCTCCAACACGCCTTGCTATTTTTTGTATCGGCTCGGTGTGTCTTCCTGTGGCCATGTATGCGTGCCCTCACGTGTTGATGTGTACACCACAACCTAATGGATGATTTTAGGTGTCCTTTTTGTTCCATATTCCATCTAATGGTGCATCCTCGAAGCCATGAGTTTCTCTGGTGCCATTTTGAATCCGTCTATGCAAGATCTTCGCATGCTCGGTGTTTCGTTTTGTCAATACCGCCATGCGTGATGCCAAGTTCTCCTCGATGTTTCGTCCACCACCTTCGCACCTGTTTACGCCAAGATCTTCTCACGGATCTTGGAGCCTTGTTCCCGGAGTCCGAAGACTGATCCTGGCGAGACCGATCCTGAAACCCCTCCAAGCCCTAAGTTCTCCGATCTGACATGTGTGACCCCTACCTATCCTTATTTTATAAATGCCATATAAACTTGTTGCATATTAAATCATTCATACTCGCATACATGTCTATTTGTTTGGGGGTACTTTGTCGACTCACCTAATAATTAAATATGGAGACTATATGCGGGCTTTTCTAGTCTTATATTGTCTCCATTTAAAATTGTGTAGCGAATCGATGCCATGTTTTGCCTTGTTAATACAACATTTAAATTGCAGGGTAACTAAACAACATGAACCTCTTAATTAATTGTCGGGACCCTGGTTCCGCTTAATATTGTCCAATTGCATCGCATCTTTGCCATGTCATGCATCATACATGCATCATGCCTGATCTTCTACTGTATATTAAATAGTGCATTCGGTATTTCTTTGAGTGCTTTGGTTCTTCGCGGATTAGGGCGTTGAGTGGATGCGAGTATCGAAAAGTTCTTCGGATATGTATCTTCGGCAGTGTTTCCCAGGTGAGCATTCTCCCCCTTTCTACCTATTTTGCTTTTATAGTCTTTATTTCTTCCTGTTGATCTATTGCTATCCGTGTTGCGATGCTTTAGTTTCCGTGCACCATTTATACTCCTTGCAGCCCCTATATTGCCATGGACACATCCTATTGCTTGTTGTTTGATAGATAGTCGGCCTTGCGAGTCATAGTTGCCTGCTCAGGTGCTGCTTCGCGTTGTTGTTGTTCCACTGTTGTTGGAAAGTTGGCACATGCTTGATGGTGGAGATGCTTAATGGTGGAGATGATCATGACTTTAAATACAACTGTTGAATTGCTGGGAATAGATATAACTAATGCAGAGGCATCGGTGGGCTATAGATGTTATTTGGTTCTTCCATGCTCACTTGTGTCCCGTAGGACCCCGAGTACTTGATACCTGTTTCTTGACTATCGCACTATCCGCATGTGGGACCATGAATCCCCTTAGCCAGAGCTTGATTCATTCTTATTTCTTGGGGCCACAAACTAGTTTGGGGCTTTATTACTATCCTGTACTTATGCCATGCTTTACTGCTTTATTTACGATTGTGCGTGGAGCACCTGTAATTTTTAGGAATTGCGGAATGTTTTCGCGGTATCGACAAGCCCAGTCACATTTTCGGGTTCCTAGTCGTTTATAGCCATTGGCGCAAACCTTGGGTCCATCTCGGAGCCGGCCAACTTCGTTGCGGGTAGCTTAATGGGGTGCCCCCTGAAATATTTTATGAATCCTGTGATTGCTTTGTCGTGAAAGCCTCGTTGGGTTTTGATTTGGTTTTTCCGAGGTTGATCGTGTGTGTGTTGCTATTTGTGCACCCCTGCAGGGAAAATCTTTCTGAAAGCCGTGTCTGCGGTTATGGACGACTTGGAGCACAGTATCTCGATCATAGACAAACATAACTAAAGTAGTGCTATAAATTTGACTTAATATGTGACTAGTAATCAGCTTTACTACAATGGAATGTTTAATAAAAGTGCCAACAACTGGTGTAGCTGGGGTGTATCGTGTCATGTTATACCTGCCTAGTAAGTATCGCAACTCCAATGGAATGAACTAAAAGAGCCAACAACTGCTGGGTTTGGGTTGTCACATGCTAATTGTATCTGACTAGTAAGTACTGCAACTACAACTGAATGGTTAACTAAAAATGCACACTACTTATGCTATCAGGATGACTCATGCTATCTATATTTGACTAGTAAGTGCTTCAACTATAATGGAATGAATAAAACTGCCAACTATGTGAGTTCCTTGGTTTGACTTCCTCATTTGGTCTCGAGGGGGAAATGCCAGGATGGGTATGTTTGGTGTTAGTATCAGGTTGGATCCGAATAAGTCTTTCTTACCCCTCTCTAATAGCCGACAGATGTATCGAGTCTCTATAGGTTGTTTAGTGTGTGCTGCGCTGCCGCTTCAGTCCACCATACCTATGTAGGCGATAGCCGCCGAATTCTAGCCTCGCCGTGTACTGGCCTCAGTACTGACCGCTCTCTTTTTTCCTTTGCCCTTTGTCGGCACCCCTTTTGTTTTAGCAGGTATAAGTTCGACGTCGTTAGCAGGGTTACCCTTCCGTCTTGGCCTGGGCAGGGTTATGGACGCCATTGGTTATTCTTCAGGGCTCTTAGCCCCATTTGCATCTTATCCGTACTCGGATGTTGTATTGTTTTCAAGGTGATTTGGTTCTTTGTATTGTATATCTGTATTTTTGACTCATGGAGTCGTTGTTGTATATATATATTTCTATGGGTTCCATCATGGACTATTGTGTAATGCTATTACTTTGTTTTCCACCCGCACGAAAGTGCCTGGTGGGCGTCCTTGAATCGTTTCTATGCGGGTTTGGCGGGAAGCTCTAAAACTTGCATAGGGCCGATTCGAGGGTGTTACAATCATGATCACATATGAAATAATGATGTATAACAATCTGAACATAAACAATAATTCAATGGTTCACTCAATAGCTTCAACTATAAATAGTAATCAACACCGAGAAAGTTTCCCCTATGAACTAATGCAAGATTCAACTCAATTGTTACAGAAATATGGAGATGGTGATGAGGGTGCTGATGGTGATGATGGTGGTGGTGATGATGATTATGATCCCGATGAAGTCCAGCTTGATGGTGGTGTTGATGGCGACGATCTCCCCTCTCCAGGAAGGAATTCCCCCGGCAGAAATCTGTCTACCGGAGAGATCTTTCTCTCTCGGTATTTTTCGCCCCGCAGAGGCGGCAGAATCTTTCTGTGGTCGCTCCTCAGTCTTAGGGTTTCGGGAGGATGCTATACGCCAGAGGAGAGATGCTGGAGTGGGCCAGGGTGGCCACACCACCTCCTGGCGTGGCCTAGGGCTGCCCGCGCCATGGGGTGGTGTGGGCCCCCTGTGGCCCATCTCCACTCCATCTTCTGGCATCCTTAGTCTTCTGGAAAAATAGGATTTTCCGTATATTTTCCCGGATTTTCTAATCTTCGTGAATTTTGCTTCCAAACAACACCTTTTCCATCAGAATCATGACTGCAGCGGTCCATGCTCCAAAAGTCATCAACAATGCAAAAACAGATGAAATAACATAAGTATCACCTCTCAATACGAAATATATCAATGAATAATAGTGAATTAAGACATAGAATAGTGATGCAAAATGGACGTATCAGAGATCTGGATCTACTCTCAAATCCCTCAGAAATATGCAAGAATCATAAGACGGGAAGGGGAGAATGAAAGCTCTTCAAGTTTGACAATGGACGAGAGACAGAAAGGCAAGAACCAAGAAAAAGGAAGTGCCCATGAAGGGTGAGAGGAGCCCCTTTTAAAGGGCTCCCAAATCTTCCCATTACGCACAGATGCGTGCATGTCCGATAGTACTGGTGGGGGGCGGTACTACCACTGGAACCCAACCAACGGTGAGAAAAACAACAATGCGAGAGACAGAAAAATGAGTCTGGCTAGAACTTCCGCCGGTTCACCAGTACTACCACCCAAGATTCTAATCAAAATTCCGCTAAATAGCAAACACCAAGCAGAGAGGATACTGACTGGAGACCATCCCTTGGTAGAAGTGAGGCCGAAGCTTTCATCGCTACTTTCGGTAGCAAGATGCCCGAGCGGTACTTCCACCGGGGATGGTACTACTGCCTAAACTTTCAATCAAAGTTACGCCAAATAGCACTCACAAAACAGAGTGGTAACTGAACCACAACCAGGATGAGTGGAAGTGGCTCTGGTACTTCCACCGGTACTACCGGCGGCAAGAATTACCTAGTGTTACTACCAGTGGCTCGCCGGAACTTCCGCCCAAGGAAACTTCAGAACCAAAATTTCAATAACTTTCGCATCCAAACTCCAAACAAGATGAAACCAATTTTGTTGGAAAGATAACGACATGTAGAATCCAACAAAATGTGTGGAGTCAGAAATTCCGCAAGATCAAAAGCGCAATAATATATGTAAGGGAAATCTGTTTTTGATGAACTAGAGCTTGTTATGAAGATAACCACAAGCTCTAGATCCACACCTGGACAAGATCCAAATGGCAACCAAGAAAGATGATGCTATGTATGCAAAGTTTGAGCTCTCTCTGAAAGATATGATCGAGCTACTCACTCGAGAGTTCCTCTTGATACTATGGCTATCTATCCAAAAACCGGTCTCCCAACACTACAAGAGACCGGTAAAATAGAAACCTATCAAGATCATATCTTTGCCATGAGCATTCCACTTGAGCTTGATGTTGACCATCTTGTCCTTCTCAAGATGGATCGCCTTTATTGGTTGCACTTGCTTGCTCTTTGCTTGATGAAGACTTGTGAATTGCTCCCCATACTCCATGGGGAAACCTCTTCTTTGAACTTGTCTTCATCACTCCATGATAGCCGAGGATGGAAAGCTTCAAGCATGAGATCTTCTAGAGATGACACATCTTGAGCTTGCACTTCATTTCTTGATGATGTCTTGAAGATAGCCATGAGGAACTCCATCTTCTCCTTCTTCAAGACATACTTGATCTTCTTCTTCACTTGATTCCAACAGGCATAAAGCTCTTGGATATTGTTTCTTCTTTTTCAACCTTGAGATCAACACATGGTCCAAGCGATGCCAATGGACAAACCTACAAGTGAAACTCAATTTACACATTAGTCCATCGAGATTGTCATTAATTACCAAAACCACACATGGGGGCATACATGCCCTTTTACTAAGTGAAAAGGATACTTCTGGGGATTAATTTGGCTAGGAAAAAATTATGCAAGTTTTGGGGCCAATTTTTGTTCTACATGTCGTATAAAACATGTAGCTTCCTAGGGAAATTTAGATCTAAGATTTTGGGGATGTTTTACATTTCCATTTGAATTTAAAATGAATAGCTACTAAACATATTTGGGTAAAAGAATTAAATCAAAAGGTAACTAGGCCAGATCTGGAGATGGAACTAGGCCATGTGTGGGGATGCGGCCCAGCTCGCTGGAGAGTGCAGGCGTGAGGCGCGGGTTCAAAATCTCATAGCAGGCCTAGTCGTCATCGACTAGGGGCAGCGAAGAGGTATCAGGGAACTAGGGTCATTCGATCTAGTTGGGATCAACGACCCACCGTTATCGTCTTCGTCGATATAAAGGTGGCGTTGGTGGAAACCCTAGGCAGACGGAGAGGGCTCGGGAAGCTCACCAGGGTTTGCGCTAGCCATGGAGAATAGGCGGAGGCGACACAGTGTGTGTCAGGAAATCAGGCGATGGGCGACACGATGAGTTTCTTCCTTGGGAAGAAGTTCGCGCGAGAGTGGACGAGGGGGCCTCGTGGGAGTTCGCTAGAGGGAGGCTTTTCCCGTATTCCTAGGCAAGAAGAAGGGGAGGGTTAGATAGAACTCGCCGAGAAGTGGACATGCAAATGAAGGGGGAGATGAGAGGTGACTCGGATGGGCGGCAACCTTCTTGGCAAGTTTGCAGCACCGTGGGGAAACTTGCCTTCTCCTCGGCTGCAGAGAGGGAGAGAGAACTAGGGCTTCTGGGGGAGCAGAGTGGAGAGGTGAAGGAAGGAAATGAGGTAGGGGTGAGGTGTGGTAGCTGCTTGGGGGTATTTATCCCGCGGGGATATGGTCCATTGTGGTTTGAGTCTAGGGAGAGGGTGGGGAGGTTAC
The DNA here is from genome assembly GCA_910589775.1 of Avena eriantha. Taxonomy (NCBI): domain Eukaryota; kingdom Viridiplantae; phylum Streptophyta; class Magnoliopsida; order Poales; family Poaceae; genus Avena; species Avena eriantha. Next base: position 12,127,431 of record OU342746.1, read on the forward strand.
CATGGCTGTAGTTGGATAAGAGGGGAGATGGAGATCGCGTAGGTGAGGGCAAGGAGAGGGAAGAGAGAGAGAGGGGTGGGGGTGATGTGTGCTGCAAGCTTTGCAGCTCCACTTGCTCATCATCCAAGGAAGGGAAAAAATTAAAATAGATGGAGAGGGAAGCTAGGGCAGCTAGGGATATATCCATTGGTCAGAGGGGGGTGGTAGAGGGTGTTATGGTTGGGCCAGGGTAGGAAAGGAGGGGGTGGCTGCTGCTTCTCCATTGATTCTTCATGATTTTGTAAGATATGTCATAAAGTTCCACCTCCTTCCATCCAAGCATTAAAAGACAAAGGGATGAAGGTGCTATAGTAGATTGCTATAGTGCACGACCCAAGGAGAGGTTAGGGTGTTCTGGTGGTCAAGGTGAGGTTTTTAAGATTATTTATTTAGCTTAGAGAGGGAGATGATCATGTGTGCAAGCATGTGGCTAGGGATGGGGTTTTTGGGTTTTTGGTGGTGATCATGTAGATGATATTTAGGTAGAAGAATATTTAGGAGGGAGGGTGCTGTGAGGATGGTCCAAGAGAGTTGGGAAGGTTTTGGTGGTTTTGATTTTTTTTGTAGAATAGAGCTTATTGTTTTAATTTAAACCATCCCACAATCCCTCGTGATCAAGTGGTGAAGGATGATTGATGAGGTTCAACATGATCAAGTATGATAGATAGGTTAGTGTAGATCACTAGTTGGTTTTGAGGAGAAACAAAATTGAGAGATAAAGAATTGAGTGGTTTTTGGTGATCTTGAGTCTTAATATTTTCATACAAGGTTTGGCATGCTAGAGAAGATGATCCAGGGATCCATTTGATTCACGGATCATATGCTTGGATAGTCCAAGTTCAGGTCAACATGGTCTATAAGGTTGGGATTGATCATGATTGGGATTTCCTCGGAGCGATGCCAAAAATGGTTGAAAATAAGGCTGTGAGAACAGAATATTATTTAGTCTCCAAAACCATGTGGGTTTAAGAAGCACAAGGCTCAAATAGAAACAAGGAAGGTATGTATGGATAGACAATCATGATCAGATCAAAGTCATGCAAAGAGTTGGTCAAAAGAAGATGTCATGGAGATGGGAGCTTCTGCCAAAGTAGGCATGTTGATAAGATTGACAGAAAAAGATTAATTTCTTGTCTACAAAACCATCAAGAACAAGTGGGTTCCCATATGATCTGGTCAATGGAAAGAGGGTGTTTCGGTGGTGCATAAGATGTTTTACAAGATGTTTCAAGTGCATTTACAAAAATACACAAGGATTAGTATAGGTAGGGACTCAAAGATGTGATGTTGATAATAGTTCCACACTTAGTCATATTTTGGCAGATTTGGGTTTTTCGACTAGGGAACAAGAATTAAAGTTTTTGAGGGGAAACAAGTATCCAAACTCATCATCAAGTGGATTATGATGAAGAGTAAGTTAAGTAGAGGGGATCAATGACTTGAGTTGGTCTTTTCAACTTTGGAAACATCAAAGGAGAAGTTGCTCAAAAAGGGAGTATGCTAAGGAAATCAGATGATCACATGGGTGACTAGAGGTCAATGTTGGGGAAATGCTAAATGGGTATCACCATTGAATGTCTCTAATCTGGCTAGCCCGGGTGGCCCACAGTTGGTAGCAAGGCCCATGGCCTACTGGGCGGCCCAGTTCGACGGATCCAGAAGGGAGGCCCATGCCGGATAAAGGAAGGTTACGTGGAAGTCACCGACATACGCGGAGCCTTGGAGTACAAGACACGAATACTAGTTAGTATTAGTGTAGGACTCTGTAACTTGTCCAGCAAGGTCCTTTCCATATAACCCTAGGTTCTGGCACCTTTATAAGCCGGGCCTGTGGGAGCCTTTAGGGCGAACACCCAACATACAACGTACAACAACTCGCACAGCAAACCGATCCCTGTAACTCGGCATATTGCCATTATAGTGATTTATAGTAGGAGTAGAGTTCCGCCACCATTGCGATACTTGAACCTGGGTAAGGTTTGTTACCTCATACCCGTCAACTCACCGCTTTCCCACACCTCTCTAAAAACGCTCTATGAGGACCCCTCCATGGCGTACTCATCGGCAATACCACGACAGTTGGCGCCCACCGTGGGGCAAGAGGCGCTTCGAGCTCTACACCGGGCGAGGTCCAATCTCTTCACGGGAAATAGCAACACCGTAGCCACTGGGCATGTTCTCTTCTCCTGCAACATTATGATCATTCCTCCGGACGAGCTCTGGATCCCGGCGAAGACAAACCCCACCCGCTGCTCGGTTGTCCCAATCAGGGACATCCACATCTTCATCGGTGAAACTAACTCGGGTCCTAGCTCCCAGGAAGTCGGAAACTCGTCATGACCCACACAGATCGCCTTTGGGTAGGACACGTTCACAGAAGGATCTGGACCGGATCTCTCTTTGGAGTTTGCCGGCTTAGATCAGAAAAATTCAAGGCCCACCCAAACCACCCCTGTGCAGAATATAACAGTGGAAGGACCCCGTAGATCCGCTTGGCTTCCTCGAGCGTTCGAGAAGAAAATGTCACACTTCTTAGGTGTTGTCACCATCTTCGATCTAGCCAGATGTGTTCAGAGGGAGGGAGAATCCCCTCCTGAGTACCTCGCTAGATGGTTAAGGTTCAGGGAAACTCTTGACGGTGACCACACAGACGATCTTGGCTACCACTTTGTGGAGGGGCTCACGCTCGGAACACTCCTCCGGCATACGCTTAGGAGGTGACAGGCCACCAACTTGCTTACCCTCAATGAGATGATCACAACTGTTAGCAGTTTCGCTGAAGCCAACAACAAAGCTGAGTCCGACATCACCGCTGCAACCGGAGGAGGCAAAAACAATGGCCCAGCACTGTCCCCTTCTCGCTCCTCCATCGAAAACATCGAGGCCAACTCCGACTCAGTGCTTGACGCACTCTACACCGACATCAACATGGATGGCAGTGGCTCAGATGCCAACTCGGAGGAATACGATGCCGCTATGAGGGAGATCAAGAAGGAGATCAAGAGGGAGGAGCTCGCAGAGAAGGCTGTCACTTACCGCCAGGTACTGGTGGCAATCAAGAATGTGATAGAAGAAGACCAGTAGAACCACGCCGGCAAAGCTCCGCCAGCAGTAGAAGATGCAGGAGCCGTGACCGCCAAAGGCGCTAAAGCCGCCGATCATACGGGTCCGGCTAAGGCCATGCCACCTCCGGTTATTCCTCCGCCGCAGCCGTAGGAACCCACTACATGGCCTAGTGCTGTGAACAGTGCAAACATACTGCCACCTCCATCCACGTCAGTAGCTGGCAATCCCTTGGTTACTCTAGCTGATAAGGTGATGTACGGTTTGCTCCTTTTCGATCCATTAACCATTGCCCATATCTAGAGCGTCACGGAGCTTGACAAGAAGCGCATGTAGATACTCATGGAGGCCAAGTACATCGCCAAACAAGGAGCTCAGTTGGACAAGGACATGGCTAAGGCATAACAATCAATCAAGGCAGCAAGACCTATGGAGGCTGAGTACAAGCAGTGACTACTAAATCACAATGCAAACAAAGCTTCGGCTCACGTCGTCGAGGATTCGGGCGTTCGATGCAAACTAGGGTGGGGTCCCTCCAAGCCAACAAAAGCTACCCCCTACATAGATTCGGTCGACAAGCAAGTCATGCGAACCCCTTCCCTTAACATTGTCGTCACCAAGACCCTACTTGAACAAGACAAATCACCTAAAGTGGTTAACCAGATCTACGACCTCGTCGCCAAGGCTTGCAAGCAACAGGAAAACGATACTTCACAGAGGCTGGAGTCCAACCCGTAGCTGGCCAGTCAAGCATCAACAACCGCCGAAGGCCAAGATCCCCTCATGATGAAGGATCCCACAGGGCTCCACGGAGCGAAGGCGCAGGAAGGCACACAATAAGTCTGATGCTTGATACGTCCAAAACGTATCTACTTTCCCGAACACTTTTGCTATTGTTTTTCCTCTAAACTTGTGTGATTTGGATACAACTAACACGGACTGACACTATTTTCAGGAGAATTACCTTCGTGTCTAGTTTTTTTTGCAGAAAATCAACTATCAGGAAAAATCCTGGAAAATATGCCAAAAATCCTATTTCACCAGAAGACTCACGGAGCCAGAAGACGAGATGGAGGAGGGCCACGAGGGGCCCACACCACTTGGCCACGTGGGCTAGGACTGCCCGCGCCAGGGGGTGGTGTGGCCGCCTCGGCTACCCCCTCGGCCTCCCTCTTCGCCTATAAGATGCCTCTTGACCTAAAAACCGAGGGGGCTTCAACGTTTTTCTAGAAAGAGTTCCGCTTCGCTGCCACCACCAGATTCTACAAATCAGAACCAGAAACTCCGTTCTGGCACCCTGCCCGGACAGGGAATTGAAGGAGATCATCACCATCATCGCCACCATCTCTTCTCCATCAACCATCCATGATTCCCCCATCTATGAGTGAGCAATCCCCTGCTGTAGGCTATGGGGATGGTAGGGATTGGATGAGATCGTTCATGTAATGGCATCAGATTGTTAGGGCATAGTGCCTAGTATCTATTATTAGTGCTTTTTGACTTTGTTGCAACTTGTTATGCTTAATGCTTGTCACTAGGGCCCGAGTGCCATGATTTCAGATCTAAACATGTTAGTGATTCACGATGATAGTATTGTTTATGGTCTTACCTGCAAGTTGTATACACATATTGCTGTCTGGAACCAAAGGCCCCGAAGTGACAATAATCGGGATAACCGGAGGAAATGGCTTTGATGTGAGGATCACATGTGTTCATGGAGTGTTAATGCTTTGCTCTGGTGCTCTATTAAAAGGAGCACCTTAATTGCTAGTAGTTCCCTTGAGGCCCCGCTGCAAATGGTCTGACAGGAAAAAAGATGTTGTGCAAGTTCTCATTGCGAGCACGTATGACTATATACGGAACACATGCCTATGATTATTTAGTACTTGGATGCTTTATCTTATTTATCTGCAGATGCCCTATGTATTGATTGCTATATGAATTGTCTTGTCCATGCAACGCCCGTCCATCCATCCATATGCCTACCGCGCGTTGATCCTACTGTTTACTGCTATTGTTACTACTGTCTTTACTTTTACTATTGCTATCACTTTGCTATTGCTACTACAAAACTATTGCTACTAATAAACTGATGTGAGAAAGATTGTTTCCAGGTGCAGCTGAATTGACAACTTAGTTGTTAAGGCTTATAAATATTGTTTGGCTCCCCTTGTGTCGAATCAATAAATCGGGCTTCACTTCCCTCGAAAATACTGCGATACACCCCCTATACTTGTGGGTCATCAAGACTATTTTCTGGCGCCTTTGCAAGGGAACATAGCTCTATTTATTAAGTTCACTTGGAATCACTATTGTTCGCTGCCATCCGTCCATCATGGGTAAGTCTCGTGATGGCAAGGTTCCAATTTTACCAACCACTACAAGGAGAGGCACGGTTCTGAACACCTCTGTTGCTCTTGATTCACCATCTGTGATGAGTAAGCTCCTTACACCACCCCATACACATGCTACACATACTGCTACTACTGCTGAATTTGAAACTTATGATACTTATGATGCTGATTCTACTATGCTTGATAAGAGTGGTTCATTAGGTCCTTTCCTAGATGATACGATTGCTAGAACTATCGCTGGAAATACTGAAACTCCTAATGAAGACACTACTACACCTGTCAGTTCACGTGAGTCTATAGAGAGCTACGATATTGAAGACGGATATATAGAAATGAATGATGAATTTATTCAAGAATGTCAAAATACTCATGGTAAAAGTGCTATTATGAGTCTCCCTGAGAGGCGTACTATAAAACCCAAATTATCCCCTAATGATAAGTTTGCCACATCTCCCATAAAAAATAAAGATAAGGATTATGATTTATCTCTTGATTTATCTTACATAACTATTGTTGAGAAAGAACCTTTTTGTGGAACTAAGAATAAAAGTGATGTAGCACATATGACTGAGCTTTCTACCATGAGTGGCCTATTTTCTGATGATATTAAGATGCGCACCTACTTTGTTGCTAAAATTTTCCCTTTTTCACTGAAAGGGGAAGCTAAAACTTGGTTTAATAATTTACCTCCTGGATCTATTGATAGCCCTGATTGCTTGATTAGTACCTTCCTTCGGAAATATTTCCCTCCTAGTGCTAGACATGCCATTTTGCAGGAACTTTTTGATTTTAAATAGGGAGAAAACAAGGTATTGGCTGAATCATGGGCAAGGTTTTGTGCTTTGATTCATGCACAAGCTAGATGTCCATTACCTAAGAATGAGCTTCTTGATATATATTATAATGGACTAACTGAAGAATCTAGGACATACCTAGATAGTTGTGTTGATTGTGTTTTTAGGAATAGAACTCCCAAAGAAGCTGAGGAATTAATGGCTAAAATAAGCAAGAATTATGATGACTGGACTCCACCTGAGCCAACTACGCCTGAGACAGTTACACCTGAGTTAATTATGCCTGAGCCAACACCAACATCAAAGAAGAGGGGAGTTATTGAACTAAATGATGAAATGATGAAGGAAGCTAAGAAATGTCTTAAGGAGAAGGGTATTAAAGCTAAAAACGTGAAGAATTTACCTCCTATAGAAGAATTATGTAAGCCAATCTCCCACTCATCCACTATTGAGGTACACTCTCTCCAAAATTTTGATGAAGGTGATATTCCTTACTCTAAACCTCCTGATCAATGCTTAGAAGAATTTGATATTTTTATTGTTAAGCAAGATAATTTTACTAAAAGAGTGTAGAATCATCTAATGGAAAACTCTAGAGCTATTATTGAGTTAAAAGATATTGTGGAAAGAACCTCTAATGATGTTAAAATGCTTGTTAAACATTTCCAAATGCTTCAAACTCAAATTGATGAGCTTATTAAAGTACAAAAAGATTTGCTAGTTAATGCTACTAAAGAAAAACATGCTTATGAAATTAGAACTAGAAGTGGTGCTACCACCCAGGATCCTCTATATCCTGAGGGGCATCCTAAAAGAATTGAGCAGGATTCTCAACAAATTGAAAATAGTAGCACTTCTGCTAAGAAAAGGAAAAAGAAACATAAAACTATTGTAGAATCCTCTGAACCTGCTAAAGATCCTAATAGTATATCTGTATCTAATGCTGAAACTGAAAGTGGTAATGACAAAAATGATGCTCCTGATAAAGAAAAAGTTGAAGAAGAACCTGAAGGGCACACTAAGAATACTAAATACACTAAAGAAGATTTTGTTGCTAAGAAACATGGTAGTGAAAGAGAGCCTTGGGTCCAAAAACCTATGCCTTTCCCTGATAAGAAACACAAGTCAAAGGAAGATGAACACTATAACAAGTTTTGTGAGTGGATGAAACCTTTATTCCTGCAAATTCGTTTAACTGATTCTATTAAACTTCCTCCTTATTCAAAGTATATGAAGGATATTGTGTCTAATAAAAGGAAGATCCCTAATGAGGAAATTTTTTACTTTGCTTGCTAATTATTCCTTTAATGGGAAAGTTCCAAAGAAACTTGGAGACCCTGGGATTCCAACTATTCCTTGTTCTATTAAAAATAATTATGTTAGAACTGCTTTGTGTGATTTAGGAGCAGGAGTTAGTGTTATGCTTTTTTATCTCTACAAGAGACTTCAATTGGAAAAACTAATACCAACTGATATATCTTTGCAAATGGTTGATAAATCTACTACTATTCCTGTTGGTATATGTGAGGATGTACCTATTCAAGTGGCTCATAATTGCTTGATATTAACTGACTTTGTTGTGCTTGAAATGCCTGGAGATGACAATATGTCTATTATTCTTGGGAGACCTTTTCTTAATACTGCAGGAGCTGTTATTAATTGCAATCAAGGAAAGGTAAATTTAAATGTTAATGACAAGGAGCATACTGTCTATTTCCCCAAGAAGATTGATAGAAATTATGGCTTAAATTCAATTGAAAATACTGAGGGTATTCAAGTTGGAGAAATATATTGTCCCATACCAAGAAAAAAATATGAAATTATTATGATTGGGACCATTGCTATCAAGGTTGAAGTAACATAATCATTGAGTGGAATACAAAGTTTTCTTTCATATAAAATTGTTTTGGTATCAAGACCTGATCAAACTTGTTAACAAAGGGATTTTAATGAACAAAACAATGTTTTCACCATGATTATCTTCGCTTACTTTTACTTTTTCCATTTTAGTTTTTTCCTTTGCTTAGTTTACTTTTCTTTTGCTAGTTGCATGCATATTACAGTGTCTTAGAACTTCTGAAGTTCAAGTTTTGTTTTGTTATTGCATCATTTCAAAATCATCTTTCTGTTAGAAAATCATTCATCAATATCCGAAAATTGCTCAAAACTAAAGTGTCTCAAAAAATTCCAGAAAATTCATATTAAATTTTTACGTTAAAAAAGGGGCACAAAAGTTCCTGGAGAGTACCAGGGGGCCCACCAGGTAGGCACACCACCTAGTGATGCAGCCACACCTAGGGCGCGCCTGGCCATGGTGTGGGCCACCCTGGCCCTCTACTCACTCTCTCACTTGCCACTTCTCTCTCTCCCACGAGAAAACACCAGTTCATTGCTCAAACTCGCTTTCTTGCTATTCCTGCTCGCGATTTTTCGATCTCCTTGCTCAGCCCATCTTTGCTGCTGAAATTTGGAGCATTTGTTCTCTGGTATGTGACTCCTCTGCTTGTCCAAGTAGATTTGTGTTTAGTGGATTATATCTTGAGTATTTTGCTACTGTAGGTGACAGGTTATGTGAGCTTGTAAGCTTGTTCAATGCTTAGAAAAATTGTTTTGATGCATGTTTAGGCCTCTTACAAGTCCATATAAGTAGTTCCTTTCATTATGTAATCACTTTGCAATCACTTGCATGATGGTTGTCTAAAAATTTCAGAAAAGAGGATGGATGAACACCAACTCAACCAACATGAATTGAGGGTGCCTGCAGTTATGAAGGTTCACTGTGAGGAGGAAGTTTTTCCTTCTATCTATCCATGCCCCGAATTCATGAGGGCTGCAGGGATTGCTCAAGATTTCCATACTGTAATTGCTAATACATGATTGGAGCATTTTGTGGGAGATGAACCCTACCAATTTGTGAAGCTAACTATGTCTGTGGTGCAGGACTTTCGATTTAGTTGCTCCTTGCCAAACCCCATGGTTCACTACAAAATTTACAATATAGCTGTCGACCTTCCTTTTGATAATTTTTGTGCATCTATGGGAGTACCTCAGTGGGGATCGTGTGAAAAGATTAGGGAGCGATCTACACCACTTATGGCCTTGTATGCGGAGATTTTCCAAGGGAGCAACTTCTCAAAGGAGAGTGGTAAAATTCGTAATATTCATCTCCCGTCTATTCGCTACTTTGCCTACTTTATTGCCAAGTGTGTTCTCGCTAGGAAAACTGCTAATAAATTATCCTCATATGATCTAGCATTTATCTCAGCTGCTTTAAAACAAGATAGGACTTATAATTTGGGTGCCTTGATAGCTTTCCGTCTTGCTGATCACGAGAAAGGTGGAATTTGTGGAGGCCTCACCGCCTCTCGTTTATTAGCTTTGCATGGTTTAGTGCCTCATCATTTAGACCTACAGTTTCCCATAGAGAGGCTTGACCTTAATTCCATGATACAACATAAATTCTTTTCTTCACGGGCTAATTTGAGTGGTTTTTCTTATGAAATAACCTTTCTTAAGGCTGGTTGGAGAAGTAGTAAGTCAGAGCGTGTTGTTCTTCTGCCTGCGCCTGTTTTGTTTAATCTTGATACCAGGGTAGGATGGTCACTCACTGAGGAAGAGCTCAATGTGTATCTGGGGGATCTCTCCCAACATGAGCAAGATACTGGAAGAGAGGCTATGGATGATTCGGTCCATCCCTCGAATGAGGGGGAGTCCTCGTACCAGCAGCCTACCTATGATTGGGGAGCTTCTTCTTCTTCCCAAGGGCCTAACCACGATCATTCTTATCATGACCCGCTGACTTCGAATCCTTACCCACGTTGGGGGGAGGTACGCCGACATCACACTGATCTACGTATCATGTTCACTCGGCACTTTGTATATCCTTGTTTCGCTTTCTTTTTACCTTTTGTTCTTGCTTTGTTTCTGCTTTCCAAAACACAAAAAGACCAAAGATATTTTCGTTGTTTCTATTTGTTTGCTTCTTTTTCTTTTTGCCTTGGTTTGCCTTTTTCCTTCTATCTTTGTTTTGATTATTCGAAACACCCAAAAAGATTTTGCTTTGCTTGTTCTTTCTCTTGGTTCTTGCCTTTAAATATCGAAAACCCAAAAATATTTGTTGTTCTTCTTTCGTTTTGTGAAGTTTGTTGCAGGGTTTAGCAGTCCTTAGTGGAGTTTGGTTTCATGTTATTATTGAAGCCACACAAGTGAAGGGCAATAATGAAGATTAATGACAACTTGAGGTGTGGTAAGAGGCTGGTAACGAACTCTATTTGTTTTCATTTTTGTACATATACTCATCATTGTGGGCATGCTTAGTCCGTTCATGTAAGGTGTATGTTATTTATGGGTGCTTAGTAGTCCTTGCTTTCTTATGATCAGCTCCAGCTTGCTAATAGTTTGTAGCATGTCATATGAATGTTTGCTTGCATTGTTCTATTCATAACTTGGTATGACACTGTGGTATCCTCCTCTGAATGTTTCACTTGAATTGACTTGGCACATCCTGACGCATGCATATGGCTGAAACAATCAGTTAAGCCTCAATGAATTATTTTTCCTCAGGGTTCTTGAATCACTTTCATGCCATAATTAGTCATGTTTTGATGCAAGCATGATTATGACAGTTATTGCTCTCTCGTTTGTCGCTCCCTTACTATTGCTAGCCTTCACTTATGCTGAGTATAAGCTTTACTCGTGCATCAAATTCCCCAAAACCAAAGTTGCCCAAAAAGAGTCCACCATATCTACCTATTAGCATCATTGCTATTCCGTGCATATTAAGTATGCCTTGTTTTCTTCCGAATAAAATGTTCGCTTGTTATGAGAAAGTTAGTTAGTAAAGCTCTCACAAACTTGATGGCACATTTTATTTCTTGCACCTAATAAACCTGAACTATTGTGACTGTCCATGAAAGTTATATGCTTGCAAATTATAGGCTCGGAATTAGCAGAATCGTGCTGCCACGGGGAACGCTTTCAACACCTGTAAATATATACCTAGTTGATATCATGCTCTTTTGTTTACGGATGTCGTCGGTGTGAAATAAAAGCGGAGCTTGTAAGTCCATGGAGTTATGTCTGCTTGCCTTGTCATTTTGCTGAGATGCTCATTGTCTGCTTGTCTTGTCATTTTTATATGGGGATTCTTCCGTATCATCAGGAAAGGGGTACCCCGTTGGTGGTTCTCTATGATACACATGTCTTTACTATGACAATAACTTACCGATAACTAAAGTTGAGTAGCATGAGGAGCGGCCCTCGTACTCAAGGGACATGAGAATTCTAGTTTATGGTCTATCAAGCATATAACTCGTATTGATCCTCACTTTCACCATAACCATTTAAAGATGCTTATGATAGGAGCAATGAGAGCTCAAAGGTAATGAGTACCATACTTTCAACATTTAGAAGCCTTTCAAACTTTTCAAAACCTTTTCACTTCCTTGTTGAGTCACCAATTATTCTATGAGCACTTTCTTGAGAGCATAGTTGTCATTCTTAGTGTAATGTGCTTGTTTCAAAACTTGGTTAATTGTGTCATGACTTTGATGCTTGTATCTCTGATATCTTTACTTCTAGTCTTCACTTGAACTTCATAGGTGCCTTGGCATTTATGTTTGCTCTATAATCAAAGGCAAGCGAGATACCACTCTATCATACCTTTTTATGAGCATTGCAATGTTGCTTATGTTTATGTTTCATGCTACTTATTATTTTTGAGTTGTGATCTCTTCATAGCTCACAATGACTATTAGGTAGCTTTATTTGCATATTCCTTATTATGAATTGTCCAAGTACTTGATCATATGCTGAGAATATATACATCTTATGAAGCAAATGTGTTCTTGAAAGTTTCTTTTATCGCACTCAATTTTCAACTGAATTGCTTGAGGACAAGCAATAAGCTAAGCTTGGGGGGAGTTGATACGTCCAAAACGTATCTACTTTCCCAAACACTTTTGCTATTGTTTTTCCTCTAAACTTGTGTGATTCGGATACAACTAACACGGACTGATGCTGTTTTCAGCAGAATTACCTTGGTGTCTAGTTTTTGTCTAGAAAATCAACTATCAGGAAAAATCCCGGAAAATATGCCAAAAATCCTATTTCACCAGAAGACTCACGGAGCTAGAAGACAAGACGGAGGAGGGCCACGAGGGGCCCACACCACCTGGCCGCGTGGGCCAGGCCTGTCCGCTCTAGGGGTTGGTGTGGCCGCCTCGGCTACCCCCTCAGCCTCCCTCTTCACCTATAAGATGCCTCTTGACCTAAAAACCGAGGGGGGTTCAACGTTTTTCTAGAAATAGTTCCGCTTCGCTGCCACCACCAGATCTGCAAATCAGAACTAGAAACTCCGTTTTGGCACCCTGCCCGGACGGGGAATTGGAGGAGATCATCACCATCATCGCCACCATCTCTTCTCCATCAACCATCCATGATTCCCCGATCTATGAGTGAGCAATCCCCTGCTTTAGGCTATGGGGATGGTAGGGATTGGATGAGATCGTTCATGTAATGGCATCAAATTGTTAGGGCATAGTGCCTAGTATCTATTATTAGTGCTTTTTGACTTTGTTGCAACTTGTTATGCTTAATGCTTGTCACTAGGGCCCGAGTGCCATGATTTCAGATCTCAACATGTTAGTGATTCACGATGATTGTATTGTTTATGGTCTTACCTGCAAGTTGTATGCACATATTGCTGTCCGGATCCAAAGGCCCTGAAGTGACAATAATCGGGATAACCGGCGGGAATGGTTTTGATGTGAGGATCACATGTGTTCACGGAGTGTTAATGCTTTTCTCTGGTGCTCTATTAAAAGGAGCACCTTAATTGCTAGTAGTTCCCTTGAGGCCCCGCTGCAAACGGTCTGACAGGAAAAAAGATGTTGTGCAAGTTCTCATTGCGAGCACATATGACTATATATGGAACACATGCCTATGATTATTTAGTACTTGGATGCTTTATCTTATTTATCTACAAATGCCCTATGTCTTAATTGCTATATGAATTGTATTGTCCATGCAACGCCCGTCCATCCATCCCTATGCCTACCATGCTTTGATCCTACTATTTACTGCTATTGTTACTACTGTCTTTACTTTTACTACTGCTATCACTTTTCTATTGCTACTACAAAACTATTGCTACTGGTAAACTGTTGTTAGCAAGATTGTTTCCAGGTGCAGCTGAATTGACAACTCAGTTGTTAAGGCTTATAAATATTCTTTGGCTCCCCTTGTGTCGAATCAATAAATTGGGTTTCACTTCCCTCGAAAATACTGTGATACACCCCCTATACTTGTGGGTCATCAATGCTATTAGTATCCTTCAGCAACATAGATAAGGCTCATCCTCGGCGATCACCACCACCTCCGCGACCCCGACATCATGAGGAACCACAGCCGTGCCACCGTACAAGCATTCCGCCTCCTAGGCGTCCCTAGGCCAACATCGTCATACACGACCAGGGGAACAACCTCAGCATGACGAAAAGCGCAACGACACTAAAGGACAGAGGAGCAGGCCCACAAGGAAGACCCGCATCCAACAAGCAACCGCGACAGGCGTGATGATTCATAGGGAGGGAGAAGCAAGCAGGCTAACTCACCACAGCCTCCGCCACTATCGCCACCAAGCAACCACCATGGCGGATGTTGGGGATATGCTATATGGGTATCCTCATAGCATGTCACCAATCCGCCTTACCCAGGTGGCCCATAGTTGGTAGCAAGGCCTCTGGCCTGCTGGGTGGCCTAGTTAGATGGATCCTGAAGGGAGGCCCATGCCGGATAAAGGAAGGCTATGCAGGAGTCACCGACATACTCGGAGCCTTGGAGTACAAGACATGGAAGACTAGTTCGTGTAGGTGTAGGACTCTTTACCTTGTTCGGCAAGGACCTTTCCCTGTAAACCCTAGGTCTTGGTGCCTTTATAAGCCGGCCTTTGGGAGCCTTTAGGGCACAACTCCTCTAATTGCTGCGTACAATGCGCAACACCTTGCATAGCGAACATATCTACGTAACTCCGCGTATTGCCATTATAGTGATTTATAGTAGGAGTAGAGTTCTGCCACCGTTGTGGGACTTGAACCTGGGTAAGCTGTGTTATCTCGTACCCGCCAACTCTCCGCCTTACCCCACATCTCTAAACATGCACTATGTGGACCCCTCCATGACGTACTCATCGGCAATACCACGATAGTTGGCGCTCACTATGGGGCAAGAGGCGCTTCGAGCTCTACACTGGGCGAGATCCAATCTCTTCACGGGAATCGGCGATACCGTAGCCATCGGTCACGTTCTCTTCTCCGACAACGTCCCGATCGTCCCTCCAGATGAGTTTTGGGTGCCGGCAAAGACAAACCCCACGCGCTACTCCGTCGTCCCCTTCAGAGACATCCACATCTTTGTAACACCCTAGCATTAGAGCTTAGAAATAAGGTGAAGACAGGTGTGTGCATTGCATTCATGCATAGAAAATCCGGATAATTTTCCTGCTTTTAAATAAAAATTGTCAAAGAGATTGAAGCTTCTCTTAACTTGGTGGAACTAAAGTAGATCATCAAGTTGACTGCGATAAGTTTCTATATGACCTTTGCTAAAACATTATCTTTGGTTAATATAATTTGATCTAAGGGTAGATCAAATGTAATAAAACTAAGTCACAACACACTACTTAATAAGGAGTACTTCATCTTGTAGAGATCATTATGTGGTATTCCATACAACAACTCAAGGATGAATACTTAATGTTCTAAAGATGATGTCAAGGTATCATGTACGACAAACCCTGAATACACAAGTCAAGTATATAACTTAAGTAAAAGAAACTCATAACTAAATCTTGAAACACTTATTTGCCAGAGTTACGCCTACCATGGGCATCATGGAGTTCTCAAACATTAACTCTTATTACAAATAGAGTAGAATGGGGGGTCAAGCCAATACCATTCATCACATGTCCTTGTTGTCATATTAACATATGACATTCCTAGAGAGTTAAGGCCTAGTGTCAATTGATCATCAATATTGAGTGATCAATGCTTGACCTAGAACTTATTGACTCATAGCCTTTGACCTATTATATTGACCTTCCAAAGACCTTAAGTAATGTAATAAGAAGGAAGACTTAGTTATAGTAGAGTGTGCCATCATCAATGGAATGAGATCCTTAGTGGTGATCAAACCATTGGATGTTGGAGGAGATAACTCACTTATGAGTTAACTAGAAAAAGTATTTAAACCCAAGAGTTTAGATAGTAATTGTGAAGCTATAAGAAAGCTAGTAGTAGTAGATAATCCAATGATGCTCTTGTTAAGCCAAGTAGGTATAAACCTAAAGTAAGTTTTATTAACAAGATAAGCCTATATAGGGACAAGTACAAGCCTACTACTTAGTTGAATATAGATTTTGACCAGACAATTAGGAGCCTAAGCTTAGTTTGATCAAATGATGGTGGTCATTATTCTCAAGCCACTTGAGCATAGATGACTGGATAATGAAGAAGTGAGGTGAGTATACCAAACTAGGTAAAGCCCTAGTAAGATGGATCATCTAGTTTGATCATGAGAAGTCAAGCTAGAGTATGATGAAGTATGTAATATGAGTTGTATGGAGTAGTTGAAGGCATAGTAGTTTAACCAAGCTAGTACAAGAACAAACTTGTATTATGGGAGTAGTACCATACCTATTTCAAAGGATTGATATCCTTTGATATGTATAGTGAGGATTGTAATCTTGCAAGCCTTAGAAGTAAATGCAAGGTAGATATGATGGAGTTAGCAGTAGCTACATTGATAAGTGCATCAATGGTAGTTAATTAAGAGGAGTTATATACTAGGAGTAAGAATGGAGTATTGTTGGAGTGGCATGACCATGTCATAATATGATGATGGATATGGTGGAGTCAGATGATTGTCTTATTCAGGAAGATGCGATCTTTGTGAATAAGATAAGAGAGATATATATAGAATATATTTAGGAATGGAATTCCTTATCTCAAGATAAGTGTAGTGAGGTATTAAGGTAAGGATTCTTTAGAAGCCTTAACCAAGATCATATTAACCCATGGCAAGAACCATGTATACCTCTTTGTTTAACATCCTAGAATAAAGAGGGTTGTGAAACCAATTCCTATTTTTAGGCAGCCAATGGATAGTATCTCTTAGTCAAAGGAAATGTCTAAGAGATAAGTAGAATGTCAGTTGAGAGTGCATTGATGGAAGCCTTGTCCATCTGATTGTCTTAAACCCTCATAAAGAACCTAGTCTCATAGGATTATTAAGATCACATTATGAAAGCAATACCACTAATTCACTTTAAATTGAAAGGTTATTTAGAATCACCAAATATGATAGTAATATGTCTTAGCCTTAATAATCATTCATATCTTTAATTGAATATGAGTTGTTAAACCCTCTCAAAACCCATATACCTATATTTGATTAAACCTTGGCATTTCCCCACCAATATTTATTATTGATTCATCATTACCTAACCAAAAGTGTTATGTGGTAATTCTAAACTCTACAGACCAAGTAAAATTGGATTTGGCAAATCACCAAATAGGGAGAACCATGAAAATTAAATCACCCTAGCATGAACCACAAGGATTAAAATCTTATTAATATATATATATATGATTCCTTATTGAAGATAAGTATTAATAAGATTTGGTACACATGAATATCCATCTTAAGCCATCACTACTACATTCTTTTGGTGCAAGTCAAAGTCATTTTAAAAAGGTCTTATTATAAAGAGTAACTCTCTAAAACCTAATTCCTATTTGTATTTTCAAATAAAAATAATCCTTTATATAGTCATGAATAGTGAAAATACTAAAAAGGAAAGCCAACCAAATTAGTTACATTAATCATGTCAAACCCTTGTTGATTCAATGAATGTTGGATATTTGAAACATTAAAAAGATTCAAATTAAGAGGAATATTCTAAAACAGAAATGGAAACAGAATAAAGAAAAAGAAAGGCACTACTAGCGGAACCGACCCACAGCCCAGAAAAGTGTCTCGCCTAACCAACGCTCGCGAGCAGCAGCAGTCAAAATCTGCACACTCAGTCGCGGCCCAGGAGAAGCCCAATAGCAGCCCGTGTCACTTTCTCTCTCTGACTAACAACTGGGACCAGATGAAGGACCGCGGATTGAGACAAACGATTTCTAGGGGGTTTTCTGCAAAAACCGCGTTGTCGTCTACCTCTGGACGTCACAAGCAGCTTGCTGGACGACCTGCCGCCTCCCGATGCCATCGTCGATGTCAGCCACACGTCATGATGCCCGCCGCCATCGCTAGGACGGGATAAGAATGCCACGACGATGCTCCCGTCCTCATCCTCACTTCCTTCCCTCTCTGCAGCTCTCTCTGTCTCTATCTCCCACACAGCCGAAACCCTAGCTCTCGGCCAGCCCAAATCGCTGTTGCTACGAGCCGCCGCGTTACTGGAAGAGTAGCCTAGGAGCTCCGCCATCGTCTCCTACGTCTCCCTGCAGGAGGAATCAAACCCTCTTACTCGCTATCAACGCCACCGTCCTGGACTTCCCGCCCCCAGTCCTCGCCATTCATCGTCGATTTCCGCAGATATAGCGCTCCTCCGACCTCACCAGAACGTGCATCAGCTTCACAGTGAGCTACTGATGCTTGCACCTCTCTCCGATTTATGCCTCGCATTCTGTATCGCCCTGCCACCGTAAACCACCGTCGGCCGCCACTGTTCGTCGTCGTCGGATAACCTCTGGTGACCAAAAATGGGTGGCGCCACCATTATTAGGTTCACCTCGGTCTCCTCTTTCCAGCAAGCCCAGCCTCAGCCGCGTGTAGGCACCCAACCGATCGATCGATTTTTGATCTGCGAGGATCATCCTCGGTGACGTCATAGTGAGGTCACGCTGACATCACCGTGGCCACATCAGCTAGTTTGACTGGTCCAATGCCCATGTGGCGTATGACGTGTCCCTGACCCCGCGGGTCAGTGACTTAGGGTAGGAGCAGCCTCGGTATAAAAAGTATTACAGGGTTAGTAAATAGTTAAAATAGTATAGATTTAAATATAAATATAATTTCCACAAATTTAATAAAAGGATTAAATCTTATTAATTCTATATCTTTTGTTTTATAATTCGGAAAAATGTATGTAATATATCAAAATACTGGGAAAAATAAAATCTATAGTTTAACTTTATTAACAAACATTATGGTGTTAACTATTTACATAATTATTATTTAATAAAGATTTTATAAGTAATAATACTTTGAAAATTAATATTTTAATATTGGGAAATGGGAAAATATAAATAATATACCAATATTCTTATACAAACAAAATCTACATTTACAAACTTGTTTCAATTATTTTTATGTCACTTAACTAAGTATTTATTGTTTATTTATTATTTATAAAGAGATAAAACTTGTAAAAATCATATCTTATTATTTATAAGTCATAAAAATACTTATAATATACCAAAATGATCACAAAAATAAATTCTACACATTAAAAATATCATTTTTCTTAATTAAAGTCAAATAAAGATAAAGTTCTAATAAATCTTATTTAAACCCTTTTATTTTATTTTAATTCCTTAAAAATATATAAATCTTTACTATTGCCTATACCGTTATTTGTTTAAAGTCTAAAAATGTAATAACAAGTCAATTAATGTATAAGTAAAGATAAAATAGGTCAAACCATTTTAAAATATATCTACTAAAACTATCATATCAAATTAAGGGTATTTTAATTTTCCTAAAAAGATTTTTGACCAATTCTAAAATCAACTAAAATAGTATATTGTTAATCACAAGAATCCTATGCACTTATAAAATCACCAAACTCTTATTTACTAATCTCATTCACTTATAGGTTTACTAAAATACCACCTCATTCAAGTAATAATGCTTAAATTCTAACCTTGTGGAATGTTAAGAAGTCAACCATCTATAATGTGGTGCCTTATTCAAAACATGTAAATCTTCACCACTTGGGCTATGATTGTTTAATGTAGTAATGTTTTCCTCTTTAATAATCTTAGCTAATAAGAAAACCTTAAAGTATTAATTTTAAAGTTTAAATATCTTTACTTTGTAAAAGTAATCTTTCCTCAAAAATTATTCTTTAAGAAACATTAAAGAAATTCTTAAGCATTTCTATAAGAACTTTAATTGTTTAACAATACTGCTTAAGTAATCCTTTAGATACCATGATGCACTTAAGTGTTTTAATATTGCATGCTACTTGCTGTATTTACATATTGTCTCACACACTCTCACAAACCTTAACAAGAAGCACAAGTGTGAAACTGGTATAAAAGTGGAACACATTCTAAAGATATCATCACAAACTCCAAACCCTAGATTAGATACGACTATTCCGGGGATTCGCATCTATGAAATTGCATTACATTACTTATGCATCGTTGCATCTTGCTTCTTTAAACATTATTCCTTACCGGACCAATGATTCTGTTTATAGAATTTGGATCTTGAAGACCGTGAGTGCATAATCTTGCAATCACAAAAAGGCAAGTTCACAACTTGCTCATGTCCTTCGATTATTTTCTTGCAAATCCTTGTAACTCAAATGTTATCATCACCTGCATTTCAAAAAGGTCAAAAACACTATTTTCATAATAATTTAATTATGGATTATTCACCAAATGGTAATAATCTATTGATACAGTTCTAGTGGTAAAGGAACATAATATCTAGGATTTAACAACCAATGTCGCCAGTGATTCTAGCGCCGTATATTATGCGTCAACCATGAGATTTGGAATAGGATGGAAAAGTCAGATGTCTTCTTCCTCTCGCATGCATCCGGATGGCCAGGTCATGGCTGTTATCCTTGTAGCGTGCCTTAATGGATAATTTGTAGAGGATATGCAGCATATGGGTGGGATCCCTCAATGTCCCATGATAATTCTGGCATCTGAAGGTCTGTAATTCAAAAGGTGGGAATGGCGTACACCAAGAGGACATGCGGGGTCACGAAGGGGGCAGTGATTGGCTTGGATCTTAGGTTGTGCCTCAAACCATGGAAGTTTGAACCGGGACATACTCCCGGATGTGCAACAAAGCTTAAGGTCTCTTGTGGGAAAAGTGACGTACCAATGAAGAGTGTAAGAATTGTCACATGTTACTCCATGTTCCGGGAAGGAGCTACAAACACGGTAGGAAAGGAACCCCACAAAGGTTCTGGTCAACCTGTGAAGGCTATCAGACATAGTTTTCAGAATAAAAGCAACCTTTGAAGAAATGTTTATGAAAACATGCATTGCCTATGACCTATGGTCTGTGGTTGTAGAGATAGTGCATCATACACTCCTTTTTAGTGAACTTGCTGAGTACGCTCGTACTCAACCGTACCTTCTTAACCCTTGCTAGGTTCTAAGTCGTTGAAGACGACGTTAACCTCAATTTCTTCTCAAGAAACCATCATCGACAACTCAAGATCTTCAATAAAGTCAATGAAGTCAACATATTCATCAGCTGAAGTGAAGACAAAGTCTCTGTTTAGATAGGAATAGATACTCTAGTCATAAAACCTATTTCTATAGAGCATTGCATTAGCAGCAATTGCATACCAATTAGTTCAGATGCTAGTCTTAGTTACCAGATATTTCTGAGTTATTATTTCTAGTTCTTCTTTGTAACAAGTTTCTTTCTCTCTCTTTAACTTAGAGTGTTCTATGGATCTTTTGTAAAGAGTCGAGTTGTAATCTATAGTCATGTCTTGGACCTGCTGTTTTTCTGTTGTACCACTCTGAGGGATGTAATACTAGTGAACGGTGTTTCATTGGTGGTATGTCAACGACTATAGTGTACTATATCATGAAGTGGTATGCGGGGTATATGATTCCTTATTGAAGATAAGTATTAATAAGATTTGGTACACATAAATATCCATCTTAAACCATCACTACTACATTATTTTGGTGCAAGTGAAAGTCATTTTAAAGAGTAAATCTCTAAAACCTAATTCCTATTTGTATTTTCTAATAAAACTAATCCTTTATATAGTCATGAATAGTGAAAACACTAAAAAGGAAAGCCAACCAAATTAGTTACATTAATCATGTCAAACCCTTGTTGATTCAATGAATGTTGGATATTTGAAACATTAAAAGGATTCAAATTAAGAGGAATATTCTAAAACAGAAATGGAAACAGAATAAAGAAAAAGAAAGGCACTGCTAGCGGAACCGGCCCACGGCCCAGAAAAGTTTCTCGCCTAACCAACGCTCGTGAGTAGCAGCAATCAAAATCCGCACACTCAGCCGTGGCCCAGGAGAAGCCCAATAGCAGCCCGTCTCACTTTCTCTCTCTGACTGACAAGTGGGACCAAATGAAGGAGCGCAGGTTGAGAGAAATGATTTCCAGGGGGTCGTCATTAGGAGGGGATAAGAACGCCACGACGATGCTCCCGTCCTCATCCTCACTTTCCTCCCTCTCTGGAGCTCTCTCTGTCTCTATCTCCCACGGGGCCAAAACCCTAGCTCTCGGCCACCCCAAATCACTGTCGCTCCGAGCTGCCCCGTTACTGGAAGATTAGCCCAAGAGCTCCGCCATTGTCTCCTACGTCTCCCTATAGGAGGAATCAAACCCTCTTACTCACTATCGATGCCACCATCCTCGACTTTCCGCCGCTAGTCCTCGCTGTTCATCGTCGATTTCTCTAGATATAGCGCTTCTCCGACCACACCAGAACGCGCTTCAGCTTCACGGTGAGCTACTAATGCTTGCACATCTCTCTGATTTCTGCCTCGCATTCTTGTCAACACCCGGATTTTTAATCCCAGATGCTTGTTATGTCATACATCGCAATCCCAGGATTACCATTTTTGCAAGACATAACAGTTTGGATATCACTGTACATCATCCATTAAAAACCAATATAAAGTCTTACATGAATAAAGGATCTGATGATCCAGTCTTAATACAACAAGCAGCGGAATAAATAATAAGCATAGCAGTGGGGTCCATCTTTAGGGGCACAGGCAATGCTGCAATGGAAGATAGTCCTAGTTATCCTAGTCGTCCTGCTGTCCATCATCTTGGTAGTCTCCTTCATAGTCTGGCCATGAGAATAGCCAGGGACAAAATCCATGAGTACTCTATAAGGACTCGCAAACTACCACTAACAAGTAAGATAGTGCTAGTGGGAAATGCTGTAAAGTTTAGTTTCAAACCTAAGCTGAGTTCAGAAACAAAGAAAGATAAAATAAAGTTCTAGAATCACTTAAGTTGGGAAGCTAGTGTCATAGTCACAACCCTGTTGTGGTCAAGTCAAGATTCATCATTCATTTCATAAGTCATTTTGAAAACATCTGACAACGAAACAGTATGGCCACTACAACTATCCATAACCGCGGACGTGGCTATTTGAATAGTTTGACACTCTGCAGAGGTGGTACACTTTCACCACAAGATTCGATACATCTGTCAGGGATAACCCTGAATCATCATACTTAGTATGCAGATAATCAAACATAACCTTTCCTTAACACACCCTAGTATAAGCACCTCTCCTATGAGTATGGCCTCCCAACCATGACCATCTGTCATCTTGGGCACTGCATAGGTGGACAACATTGAGAGGTAGCCTCAGCTCAAACCTCTCCCACGAGGGAACTAATACTAATGCATATAAATTTCCGGCTAAGCCTTACCCAAAATAGGTATTGTGGTTGTACGGTAAAATTTGAATGGTATCGCATCCGAATCCAACCATCAGTTTTTGTAAAAGGGCTAAGGCTCATGCCTCAACATTTTCATCATCATAAACTATTTGTGTTTCTCAACACATGTCAAAACATCTCAATAGAATGACTCATCATTCCAAGGTTTTCAAAATTCATTTTCACCAAGTGTTACCATCTAAACTGACTCAAGTTTTGATGTAGCTCTAAGCTACTAAGTTAAGAGTGTTCACTAAGGTGGGATGCTAATCTCAATATCATGCCACAGAATGACATCTAA
This sequence comes from Avena eriantha, assembly GCA_910589775.1. NCBI lineage: Eukaryota > Viridiplantae > Streptophyta > Magnoliopsida > Poales > Poaceae > Avena > Avena eriantha. Next base: position 12,150,679 of record OU342746.1, read on the forward strand.
GGTTATCTAGATAGGTCAAGTTTTATACTTTTTATGCTACCTTCAACAAGTAAGGGACTTTGGTAAAGTAAAGAAAGTAAAAGCTTGAAAGTAAAAACTTAGAGTAGGTACTAGTTAAAGTGGTATAACCAAAGCATGCCTAATGTATTTGCTTTGGTTATCTAGCTTGCAAGGGTTTGCTTGTATTGTTAATGATGGCTTGCCTTGTGCAGTGCAGTGGTTGAAGTTTTCTTCCTCCTCCTCTTAATAGAACTCCTCCTCCTCGTAAGCTTGGTCGGTACCATCGTCTATAAATACATACGAAGTACACAATCACCAAACCATGCTTAACTAGTCTACTTAGCACTCTAAGGAACACATTTGATGATCTAATATCATCACAAGCATCACATGGTTTAATTAACTAGTTTTATTCTTTTTATTTAAGAAAAGAAATTTCTACTCATTGAAATTAACTAAGATTTAATATTCTCCATTTAAAATATGGGATCATGTGGACACATGTCATCACCACATATTCTAACATATGGGAATGTGATTTATAGGTTGGATCACATTTGAATAAGTTTAAGTTTAATATTTAATGATTTAAAGTGACAAGAAATGCCTATATAGCATTATTTTGGTACTAGTCCAAAGTCACTGCATTTAAACCTTAATATTATTACATATTCATATAGGTATGGTTAAATGTGATTTTTTTAGAGTTGGAATCAACTCAAAAGCTATTATGGTTGATTTTATAAAAATGTTTGAATGTGCAAATGCTTCTTTCTTCTTATTTTTACTAGGAGATATATCTAACTCTAAATGAATGAAATCCAATGGGCTTGGATAGATATTTTCAGAGGCTTTCCAACAAAATTGGAATCACTCAATTTGGTTTAGTAAATCTTCTTGAATTGAATTTTGAACTAAGGGACGGAATTGAGTTTAAACAAAAATAGAAAAACCTATATTTGAATTCATGGGCTAGCGCGGGAAAGGAAATGGGCCGGCCCAGTGATGCTCAGTAGCACAGAGGGTGGCTGAAAGGTTGGCCCCACTTGTCAGCGAGGCTTAAAACCTGAAACGGTATGGGACGATCTAGGCGATGCGATTAGAATAGAGATCAACGGTGAAAGAACATTTCATGTTTTCCTATGTTTTGCGTGTTAGAGAACAATACTATGGAGATTATTCTTGTGCGCTAAGTGTGTCGGAAGCTTTGAGGGGGGCCAGATTATCCGCCCCACCAAGGGCCAGCTAATCCGGCCTACCTCATTGCTCAAAGGGAGCCAAGGCGCGTCGGTCGGTATCCGATCGGATTTTCTCCCAGAAAATCCGAACTGGGGCGGTTTTTCCTCCCCAGGCCGGATAATCCGGCCGTCGCGTGGGCCGGATAATCGGGCCCCCAGTTTTCGAGCAAAGGGAGCCAAGGCGCGTCGCTCGGTATCTGGTCAGATTTTCTCCCAGAAAATCCGAACTGGGGCAGTTTTTCCTCCCCAGGCCGAATAATCCGGCCTTCACATAGGACCAGATAATCCGGCCCCCAGAAGTTAATCAAGGGCAAGATCGGCACGACGCTCTGATAGGGGGCGGGTTATTTGCCGGATATTCCGAGTTTGGGGCGGTGTTTTTCCCCAGGCCGGATAATCCGGCCCTCACTTGGGCGGATAATCCGGCCCTCAAAGTGTCCAACGGCTGGTTTCGGAAGGGGGTATAGATACCCCTTCTTCCCCAACGTTTAGAACGCTTGATTCATTCGAAATTGTCCAGACATTGTGCAAGAGCTCTCATTCTCGATCTCCCACTTCAAGCACCCGAAGGTCTTGATCTTTGGGGGAATTGAAGGAGGAGAATTTCATCATCATCATCACGAATCAAGCGCTTCAAGTCCTCTCCATTCACTTGGAGAAATCCCTGATCTAGTATTCTTGTCAATACCTAGATCTTGTTTATTGTATTTGATAACTTTGTTCTTGTGGCAGCTTGTTGTCATTTCGGGAGCCTCCAAGTTGTTGTGGAGTTGTTGCCCCGCTAGTTGTGTAAAGGCGCCGGTGCCCGCCTCGAAGGGTACCTATAGTGGAAAGGTGGATCAGGCCTTTGGTGGCGAGATCCATCGGAGAATAGGGTGAGGCCTATTATGGCGTGGTGGTCTTAGTACCGCCCACCCTCCAACGCAGACGTACTTCCCTTAACAAGGAAGGAACTGCGGTTAAACAAATCCTGTGTCTCCGCGTGCTTCACTTCAGTTTACCCGTTCCTCTTCCTCTCGCTCTTTACTTGGTAGTAGATAGGTTTGCATATAGGGAAATTCCACCTAATAGTTTATCTAGAGAATTTACCCTTTGTGCTAAGCCTAAAATTGAAAAGGTATTAAAAAATGGTGTAGCACCTATTCACCCCCCTCTAGGTGCCCATACGATCCATTTCAATTGGTATCAGAGCCCCGGCTCTTAATTCGGGCTTAACCATCTAAGAGTAGTATGGGTACCAAGGATTATGGAAATGAGGCTGTGGATAAGGTCACAATGGATGATCTCAAGTCGTTGGAAACAACCTTGTTAAAATCCTTTGATGCCAAGATGGAGGAGATGAATAAAATGATTGCTCGCCTTACATCATCTATAGCCCCATCTCCATCCTCCTCTGAGGCTGCCACACCATCATCTAAGGAAAAGGGTAACACCGGATCCAAGGATGATGATGTCGAAGGTGAAAACCTAATGGTTCCACCTCCAAGAAGGGAAGTGGTAAGGAGGAATATATTGAGGTTCTCCACGTATATTCCCCCGACCCACCTATCCCTCATCCTCATATAAACAATAGGGTGATCCACCCAAGCTTACTGCATCCTCTTTCAATCAATGGCAATTCCTAATGAAATCTCATGTTTCCAGCTCCTCTATTGAACTTTGGAGGATTATTGAAGAGGGTCTTCATATGGGAGATCAAACCAACCTAACAAGAAGAGAAGTTGTGGACAACCAGTTGAATGCCACTGCTCTCCACATGATACAGCTGGGTGTGGGTCCCAAGGACATGCCACACATTGAACATCTCAACACAACTAAAGAAGCTTGGGATGCTCTTACAGATCTCTTTGTTGGGAATGGAATCATGAGAAGGAACAAGTATGATGCCCTTAGTAATGAAGCTGAGGGATTCTACATGTTGGATGGTGAAAACCATGAGGACATGTATAGAAGACTCAAGGGCATCGCAACAACATTTAGAAAGCATGGGGCCACTCACATTGATGATGCATGGATAAAAAGGAAATATGTGAGTGACTTAATGCCTTTCGAGCCAACGGACTTGAAGAGCTTGCAAGGTAGACATAACTACCATCAAATGATATCCAATGAAGTCATGCAAGAAATGGCCTCATTCAAAGTGGCAGCAAAGAATGCTGAAGATGCCCGTGCTCGGGCCATTGGAATGCAAAAGGGTGTAAATGTGGCTCTCAAAGCCAATGTTGTTGAGCAAGAGGAAGATGAAAGAGCTTTTGAGGGGGCATCCATGGACTACCCCGATGAAGTCAAACGTGCTCATGGTGAGTACATGGCGTTTTATGCAAGGAACTTTTGGAAGGACCCTGCCAAAGCCAAGTCGGAACTTGAGCGCAAGAACGGGTCAAATGGAAGAAGAGAAAGTGGCCCAAGATTGAGAACTTGCTACAACTGTGGAGATAGAATGCACTTGTAGCCGAGTGTCCGTATCAAGATAGATAAGACAATGGTGGCAAGCTCATTCTAAAAGAGAAATCTAAAGCACCTAAGAAGAAGCCATTGATTAAGAAGAATGGCCCCTTCAAGAAGCAACCCAAGATCGTCTTAGTTGCACAAGAAGAATACTCCTCTGCAAGTGAAGGTTAAGAGGATGATGATAGTTCCCGCGAGGTGGCTACTATAGCCACCACATCGACTCCTTCATCTCTCTTGAACTCGCCAAACGAGAACGTCATCAACAACAACGCCACTTGCCTAATGGCAAGAGGGTCCGAGGTATCAACTTCTAGCTCTTCATTTCCTAAGACTAACATAATTTTGGATATGGATGATCATGATAGTCTTAAAATGAAAGAAGAAGTTATTGCTTTGGATACTTTTTTCACTAACCTACAAGGTGAGCAAAAACTCCATTTTGATGCTCTTATGAGTCAACTTGCTCAAGCCGAGGATCTTTTTGAAGAAAAGGGCAGAATTGAAAGAGAAGATGCGTTGGAGATAGCTTCTTTGAAGAATGCCTTGGAAGAGGAAGAGGAAACTCGAGTATCTTTGGAAGAGAGACTCGAATCCATTGAGGAGTCACAGGAAGAAGCTGTAGCTCAGCTCATCAAAGAACATGACCATGCTCTTGCTAAGGTAAAGAAACTAAAGAAAGAAAAGATTGACTTTGGGGCTGTTCATGCTAGACTTTTGGAGAAGTTTGATAATCTTGAAAGTGCTCACAAGGCATTTAAGAGTGATCATTCTACTTTAAATGAGTCTCATGACCAGCTCCAAACTCAATTGATATGATATGATGTGCCAAGTATCTCCACTTCATCCTCTGGAGAAGAAGACCTTGCGAGAAGTTCTCAACACAAAGGTAAAGGAGTTATTGATGAGATACTGAGCAGGCAAAGGACAAACAATAGTAAAGAAGGTCTTGGTTACATACCCAACACAAAGAACAAGAAAAACAAGAAGAAGAAGAAGAGCAAGACTGCTCAATCAAAGACTAGCAACATTACCAATGACAAGACTATATGATGGTTTTGCAGGGGCCAACAATCCTAACTTTGAACTATATTGCGATTATTATGGTGATGTTTATGCTAGTTATGTAGGCCCGTATTATTGTTATATTTCTTGGTCTATTTGGGTTCCCAAGACCCTTGTTACTAACATGAGAGGACCCATTGAAAAATGGGTACCTAAAACCAAGAAGTAATTTTCTTGCAGGGGTATGCTTCCGGTGGTTCTAAATGGGTACTCGATAGCGGTTGCACTAGTCATATGACCGGAAGAAATGAGATCATCACGGAGATGCGGCCAAACCTTGATCACATAACCGTCTCCTATGGTGACAAGTCAAAATCTGAGGTATTGGGTCTCGGAAAAGTTGTGGTGGCTCACGATATCTCTCTCGTGGACGTCATGCTTGTTGAGACCCTCGGTTACAACTTACTTTCAGTTCGCGCCCTTGGTAAGATGGGCTTTGTAGTTTATATTTATGCTGATTTGGTGGTACTCTTGTGGAGCAAGTCTCTAAAAGTCTCTTTCGTGGGATATGTCGAAAATGACCTATACGTGGTGGACTTTTCGGGGAAAACCACTACAGGCCCGATGTGTCTTTTCGGAAAGGCTGACGCGGGTTGGCTATGGCATCGCCGACTAGCCCACGTCAATATGAGAACTTTGCAAAGTCTCAACAAGGGTGGCCACATCCTTGGACTAAAAGAAAATGTCTCCTTTGCCAAAGATCGTGTTTACAGGGCGTGTGTTGAAGGGAAAATGCATGACTCACCTCATCGAAGGAAAACTATTATCTCATCAAAAAGGATTTTGGAGCTCCTTCATGTGGACCTATTCGGACCTCCATCTCATGCAAGCCTCGGTGGGAAGAAGTATTGCCTAGTGATTGTTGATGATTACTCAAGATACACTTGGGTTTATTTCTTCAAGTTGAAGAGTGAAACTCAACAAACAGTCATCGACCTCGCCAACGAGGTTCAACGTCAACACAACGTCCCCATTCTGGCTATAAGAAGTGATAACGGCTCTGAGTTCAAGAACTACACCTTAAATGAGTTCCTAAGTGAAGAGGGGATAAGACATCAATATTCCGCTACGTACACCCCTCAACTAAATGGTGTAGCCGAGAGGAAGAATCGAACTCTAATGGATATGGCAAGATCAATGTTAGCCGAATTTAAATCTCCATATAACTTCTAGGCTGAAGCAATCTCTACTGCTTGTCATTCATCCAACTGATTATACCTCCGCAAGATCTTGGACAAGACTCCTTATGAAATACTTAACGGTAACAAGCCAAACATCTCATACTTTCGGGTATTCGGGTGTAAGTGTTTCTTTCTTATCAAAGGAGTTCGTTTATCTAAGTTTGAATCTAAGGCCTTAGAAGGTATTTTTGTGGGTTATGGTGCCGAATCCCACACTTATAGAGTCTACAATAAGCTCTACAGAACTGTTGTAGAATCTTGTAGTGTGGTGTTCGAGGAAAATGATGGTTCCCGTGCGGAGCAAGTTGGTGTTTGTGATGCAGATGTTGAAATACCCCAAGATGCCATAAGAAGAATGGGCGTGTGATTTTTCCGCCCCATTGAGGAACCCCTTGTGGTGGATCGGGAAGGACAATGCTCTTCCCATAAAGAGCCCTCATCTACACATGCCCAACAAGTTCCCACCACGGGAGAAAATTCTGCACCATCTCCATCAAGTTCTGAAGGTCAAGCTGTTCCAGAAAACTCCAGGCCAGATTATTCAATGGACACCGGATTATCCGGCCACCCTGCTCTAGCTGACCATATTGCTCCTGGTGGTGAAGATATCAACGCAAGCTCCAGGCCAGATTTTCCGGCAAGCCCCGGATTATCCGGCCCCTCGCCAGTTCATGCAAGCCCAAGTTTCCTGATGAAGATGCTACAAATACTCCCAGGCCGGATTATCCGGCCTCTCCATCGGCTGGATTATCCGGCCGTGACTCTCCAGTTCAGCAGCCTCCTGTTACAACTACTGATTCACCTCAAGGGCACGCGTCACCACCACCTACTGCTGATATTCCAGTTCCTGATCAAGGTCGAGTACATGCTTCCAATGAAGATTCAAGTGATGAATCTACTCCTCCAAGAGACAACAAACTTATTGAACTTCGTCGCAAGGCTCGAGCTGATCGAAACCTTGAGTTGAGGGGTCACACTCTCGACAAAGTTGTTGGTGATCTTCGACGAAGGGTTTCTACAAGAAGAGAATTTGCCAGTTTTGGTGAACATCAAGCTCATATCTCTATGGTGGAACCTAAGAAGGTCTTTGAAGCTCTTGAAGACCCAGACTGGGTTGTTGCTATGCATGAAGAATTGAATAATTTCGAGCGCAACAATGTCTAGAAACTCGTGGAGAAACCCAAAGAGTGCCACAATGTTATCGGCACCAAGTGGATATTCAAAAACAAGCAAGACGAGAATGGCATTGTTGTGAGGAACAAGGCAAGACTTGTGGCACAAGGTTACTCCCAAGTTGAGGGCATTGACTTCGGCGAGACCTATGCTCTAGTGGCTCGCCTTGAGTCCATCCATATCCTTCTTGCTTATGCTGCCCATAACAATTTTAAGTTGCAGCAAATGGACGTCAAGAGTGCCTTCCTTAACGGTCCTCTACATGAGTTGGTATATGTAAAGCAACCCCCGGGGTTTGAGGATCCTAACTTTCCGACCCATGTCTATAAACTCGATAAGGCACTCTATGGCCTTAAACAAGCCCCACGTGCGTGGTATGAGCACCTTAAAGAGCTTTTGTTAGATCATGGCTTCGAAGTTGGGCAAATCGATCCCACTCTTTTTACTAAGAAGGTTAAGGGGAGCTCTTCGTATGCCAACTATATGTAGACGCTATCATCTTTGGTTCTACTAATAAAGCTTTTAATGATGAATTTTCAAAGCTTATGACTGACATGTTTGAGATGTCCATGATGGGGTAATTACGGTTCTTTCTTGGATTCGAGATCAAGCAGCTTAGAGAAGGAACCTTTATTAATCAAGAAAAGTACATCCAAGATATGCTCAAGAGATTCAAGATGACGGATCTAAATGGTGTCACCACTCCGATGCAAACAAAATGTCATCCTGAACTTAACCCACATGGTAAAGATGTGGACCAAAAGGTATACCGGTCCATGATCTGTTCTCTTCTTTACCTCTGCGCATCTAGACCCGATATAGTGTTGAGTGTGGGGGTATGTGCAAGGTATCAAGCAGCTCCTAAAGAAAGCCACTTAGTGGCGGTCAAGAGGATCTTTCTATATTTGGTTCATTCCCCTAACTTTGGTCTCTGGTATCGCAAGGGCTCCAATTTCTCTTTATGTGGTTATACTGACTCAGATTGGGCTCGTGATAAGGATGATCGGAAATCCACTTCTGGAGCATGTCAATTCTTGGGAAGATCTCTCGTATGTTGGTCATCTAAAAAGCAGAATTGTATATCTCTCTCCAACACCGAAGCTGAATATGTTGGTGCCACCAGCGCTTGCACTCAACTATTGTGGATGAGGCAAACTTTAAAGGAATACGGTGTCCATTGTGACAAAGTGCCTCTTTTATGTGATAATGAATGTTGACGTAGCATTATAGACCGTATTGTTACTCTTGCTACCATCAGGATAGATCTGTCCTCTTCCTCGGTTTCCCCCTACATATATGGGATATTTTAAGAAATGAGCATCTTTCTTCGTAGCAGGATCAGGGGAAAGAATGGGAAAGACAATTTCACTATATTTATTACCGGGAACAAGGCCTATCACAAGAATATTTTTTTTATCGGGACGATAACTCTGAAAAGATAGATTTCCTATCTTTTCTTTCAATTCAGGGGAAATACGGTCGGGCGGCGCTAATTCGAATCCCTCAAGCAAAATAAGAACAGCACCCACATTCAACCCTCCCTTTTTTCCATTAGCAAGAACTTGTTTCATTTGCATATCATAAGGAATTCGAAGAAATGCTTCAAATACAGTATCGGGAAGCACAGCTTGGGGAACTTCAATATCCACGGGCTTGCTAGCTAAATGGCAATTGGCACATACAATTCGTCCCGTTGCTTCTCGTGGGTTTTCATAACCCTGCTGCGCAAAAATGGGATATGCATTTGAAATGGATGTCCGAGTTATTACGTATATCATGATCGATACAGAAATCGATCGAGTCATCTGTTCCTTTACCCAAGAAAAAGTATTTCTATTTTCCATGTCCAATCACGGATCCCTGAATTTCTACAATAAATTAGAAGAGGATCCAGTCCTATAAAAGGATGGAGGTTGCACACATGTAGAGAGAAAGCTGCTTACCAACCTCCAGACCGTCATGGCATGATTTTGCTAATACAGTTGGATGAAGGATCTCTCACAAGATGCCTGCGTATCTTCATCATATCAATCCGCTTCCGCTGTGGCTCTAGGTTAGAATCAATTTTTTGGACATGTCAAGTCAAAGTAGTCTCGGGTCAAATCTACCTGACAGATCGAGAGGCTCGACTAAACAGAATTGGGGGAGAAGTCTTATGTTATATATGGTAATCGCTCCGACTATAGTGCCCGAATTCTATCTCGACCTTCCTATTTTTAAAATAAAAATAGAAAAATAGGAGAAAACAATATGACAGAAAAAAATAGGAGACAAAAAAAACCCGAGAGAAGCAAAAGTAACTTTCGAAGGTTTAGTTACGGAAGCCCTACCCAATGGAATGTTCCGCGTTCGGCTATATCCTTCTAATCGTATTTAAGATTCGATTCAAAAGAAAGCGACTAGAATTTACTTCCTGCATACATACTCCTCTAGAAGAGTATACAAAGTGCAATCAAAATTGCGTACAATCTGGTTCAGCACACAAGGACGAAGCATACTGAGATTCAGAATCATTTTATTTTAGACCATGTTGCTCGTGGCAATATTGATCTTTCCTTTGTGAGCACGAAGAACCAACTTGCGGATATTTTTACCAAGCCACTTGATGAAGCAAGATTCTGCTATTTGAGGAATGAGCTAAATATCATTGATTCCAGGAGCTTGTCTTGATTACCCATGCACTCACTTGTACATCTCAATCCTTCTTTGGTCTAGGTGTGGGCATGGATATAGGGGGAGTGTGGTCCTAACTCATTGGGCTAACCCTCCTCCCATAATGCCAAAAGCAAGATAAATCATTTCACTTAATATCATTTTGTGATATGTGAGCTTATTGATGAGTATTTGTCGTGAACCCAAGATATATCTTCGCGGTGTCACACCATACACTCCAACAAGGTGGCTCGGCCACCGCCCTCTCCCTTGACGGGAATTGGCTCTTTTTGGATGTTCTTTGCTGTCTCATGTTCTTATGGGAATCACACTCAATCTTGGCTTTTATTTGCTTTGGGTTTTGCAATTTTGAGTGTCTAGTACCATCTCAGTTTGGCTCTCTTAATCCTAAGCCTTTCCCTAACCCTAAGCCATCTATTCTAGCACACAAGTCCCTTGTACACCTTGTGGGGGTGTTGTTTGGGGACGCGCGGGCCTGGTTCTGTGTACAACCGAATCCTAGATTTGAGGCCGGATAATCCAGCCCAAGTGTAGGCCGGATAATCCGGCCCTGGCGGATTTCATCTTAAAGGGCAGGGATCAGGGGGAGGGGCTCATAACAAGCAGCACTTCTCCCCCAACCCTCTCCTCCTCCTCCTCAGCCGCCGCTTGCCGTCCCCCATCCTCCCTAGAGCCTCTCTGGCCACCGGATTTTCCGGGCCTCCCCGGATCTTCTTCTTCGCGCCTCTGGGTACCTTCTCCTCCGTGTTCTTCCTCCAATGAGTGAGGGTAACTCCCTCTCTCCCCATTTTTGGCTAGATGTGTTACTTGTTGGGTGGAACGTTGTCTAGAAGGATGTGTTTTCACATAGAAATCATAGTCTTGCAGTTTCTAGGCCTGATCTACTTTTTTGCATTCAATCTAGGTGAAATCGAAATTTTCTACCAGGGCCGGATTATCTGCCCCTGGCTAGGCCGGATAATCCGGCCTAACAGATTCGATTCTGATTCAGTTTCACTATGGAGTATGCATTCCGTAGATTTGTCCTATGAACGTTTTGACTACTTTTTCAGTGCTCTCTCCTGGACTTCTGTGTATGCTTATCCCCTTGATATTGCCCTTATTCTCCTCACAGGTGGTTCCAGTGTTCCCAAGACCTACAAGCGCCGCCCTTGCGCCAAATACTTTCGGGACGACGGACAGGGTAACTTAGTGGACGAAGTTGAGTTGAGGAGAAGAAAGAACGAAGAGAAGCGCATGGCTGAACAAGCAAAGAGGACTAGGAAGGGGGTGTCCAAGAGGAAGGGCAAGGAGCCCAAGGTCAACTACATGACTTTGGATGCGGTCTCCTATTCCACCATCCGTCACCATGATTTGTTTGCTGAGCTGCCTCGTTATGAGGAGCTGGGGGATACTCGTTTTTGGTGTGCAGAACAGAAGGGCATCTATGAGGATGTGTATGCTAGGCTGAACATTAGGCCTATGCACCCACTGATACTTGCTGATGCTTTGGAGAAGGCTCATCTTGTGGATGCGATGTTTGTGGCTGAGAGGATGGGGCTGCACCATCTCATGTCTCTCCAGTGCTCCTTTGACTCTGAGGTGGTGAAGCAGTTCTTCTCCACTTTGGTTATTTGTGGGGATGAGCGTCGCACTATGAAGTGGATGACTCATGACAGGTCTATGACTGCTGATTTGCATGTGTTTGCTGAGGTTCTTGGATACTCCTTCCGCAGCAGGGATAGAGCCAGTGGCCACCGCATCATCACCCAGCTGAAGCCCAACAAAGATGCTGCTCTCTCTCCTTGCATTGTGGACAACGACATTGTGGGGAATCTGGCTGGCCTTGATCCCATCTATGCTGCCTTAGTGGGTCTCTTCCGTGACTCCATTTCTCCGAGTGGGGGCAACAATGACAGCATCGGTGGTCACCTTGTTCAGCTACTTCAATTTTCTCATGAGGTTGCCTCTTGCGAGGACGAGTCAGTGCAGTACAGGCTGGATGTCATGGACTTCATTTACCATGAGCTGTGTGATGCTATGTTCAACCGTCTGTCCATTCCCTATGCACCCTACATTATGATGCTCATCCGGCACCTGCTTCCCGCTGAGGAGTTCCACATCGACTCGGTGCACAAGGCCAAGAAGATCTATACCAAGGTTCGGAAGACCACTCACCCCTCCTCTGCTCCCGAGGGCCTCATGAGGGATGCTCGAAGGCCCCTTGTGCCTCCCGTTGCCCGTGAGATCAAGCAGCTGAATTGGTTCCAGCGTAACATACTCTGCATGGGTGTGGACACACGCAAGGGTCAGTACGAGTCATACAAGCAGCGCCATGAGTTGGCTCACTCCTAGCAGCTCATTCTCCACCATGTGTCTGGTGCTTCGGGTGATCCTCCGGATCCTACACCTCCCACTCCGTATGCTCGGTGGAACTCTTCCTCCGGGTTGAACTATGGTGAGCTGGAGCGTCACTTGTTCCCCTCTGCACCTGCTGCTGATGATGAGGATGAGGAAGGTGACACTAAGGAGATTGAAGATGAGGATGAGGATGATAATGAACAGGAGGAAGAGGACGAGGACGAGGACTATGAGTGATCCCGTGGGGCGCTAGCATCGCTCTTCTCCCTTTTTGGTGTCTCGATGCCAAAGGGGGAGAAGTAGTTCTATTAGGATGTCCGTGGATTTGCATGGGTCGGGCATAAGCACTTGCATTTTTCTATTCATCTTTTTCTTGCTTATGCCCATTTAGCATTGAACTTTAAATTTATGAACTTTAAATTTGTGGTTTGTGGTTGTTTGAGACTCTATGTGGTTGTCTGGATTATTATGCCTATGGATTTCATCTCATGGATTATGCTTATAGAGCTATCTACTCATATCCTATTGCTGGAGGCGCTTATATTGGTTATCCGGTTTTATCACGGAAGGCGCTTATATTGGTTATCCGGTAATAATTGTGGCTTATGTCAAGGATGGTTTCCCTCTACCTCGGTGGTATGTTTATGTTTCTCATATGTCTATGGAATAGATTCACCTATTTGTGTGCATTTGTATTCCAATGAAAAAATTCTACTATGGACACATTGAGGGGGGAGTCTCTTTCATGGATATTATTGTTTGTCTTGTGACTTTCTCCTACAAATCCTGGTATTGTCATCTAACACCAAAAAGGGGGAGATTGAAAGAACATTTCATGTTTTTCTATGTTTAGCGTGTTAGATAACAATACTATGGAGATTATTCTTGTGCGATAAGTGTGCAGGAAGCTTTGAGGGGGCCAGATTATCCACCCCACCAAGGGCGGATAATCCAGCCTACCTCATTGCTCAAAGGGAGCCAAGGCGCGTCGCTCGGTATTCGGTCAGATTTTCTCCCGGAAAATCCGAACTGGGGCGATTTTTCCTCCTCAGGCAGGATAATCCGGTCGTCACGTGGGCCGGATAATCCGGCCCCTAGTTTTCGAGCAAAGGGAGCCAAGGCACGTCGCTCGGTATCCGGTCGGATTTTCTCCCGGAAAATCCAAACTAGGGCGGCTTTTCCTCCCCAGGACGGATAATCCGGCCTTCACATAGGACCAGATAATCCGGCCACCCGAAGTTGATCAAGGGCAAGCTCAGCGCGACGCTCTGATAGGGGGCGTATTATCTATCGGATATTCCGAGTCTGGTGCGGTCTTTTTCCCCAGGCCGGATAATCCGGCCCTCACTTGGGCCAGATAATCCGGCCCCCAAAGTGTCCAACGGCTGGTTTGGGAAGGGGTATAAATACCCCTTCTTCCCCAACATTCAGAACGCTTGATTCATTCGAAATTGGCCAGACATTGTGCAAGAGCTCTCATTCTCGATCTCCCACTTCAACCACCCAAAGGTCTTGATCTTTGGGGGAATTGAAGGAGGAGAAGTTCATCATCATCATCACGAATCAAGCGCTTCAACTCCTCTCCATTCACTTGGAGAAATCCCTGATCTAGTATTCTTGTCAATACCTAGATCTTGTTTATTGTATTTGATAACTTTGTTCTTGTGGCAGCTTGTTGTCATTTTGGGAGCCTCCAAGTTGTTGTGGAGTTGTTGCCCTGCTAGTTGTGTAAAGGCACCGGTGCCCGCCTCGAAGGGTACCTATAGTGGAAAGGTGGATCAGGCCTTTGGTGGCGAGATCCATCGGAGAACAGGGTGAGGCCTATTATGGCGTGGTGGTCTTAGTACCGCCCACCCTCCAACGCAGACGTACTTCCCTTAACAAGGAAGGAACTGCGGTTAAACAAATCCTTTGTCTCCGTGTGCTTCACTTCGGTTTACCCGTTCCTCTTCCTCTCGCTCTTTACTCGCTAGTAGATAGGTTTGCATATAGGGAAATTCCACCTAATAGTTTATCTAGAGAATTTACCCTTTGTGCTAAGCCTAAAATTGAAAAAGTATTAAAAATTGGTGTAGCACCTATTCACCCCAATCTAGGTGCCCATACGATCCATTCAAACGGTCCACAGTCATCATCGATGACGGACTCGTCGCTGGCGAGACCGAACCCCAAACAGCCGGTGGGGGTCTACTAGGGACATACCAGGGATCCAACTAGTGCAGCGAGGCAGGCGATTGAACTGGACGGCGACGGTGGACTCAGGCGAGGTCACAGCAGGGGCTGCGGTGGACAGAATCGACGGCAGCGTCTCCTCCTCTGCAGCGGGCTCCTCCGGTGCAATTCCGGCGAACTATGGCTCGAGTGGCTCAGGGGAGAGAGGGGAAATGGTGTGAGGAGTTTGTGATGGGAGGGCTCCTTATATAGGCTCGATGAGGGGACCGAGAGGGCGATGGCGAGCTCGTCGGTGACGATGATACAGGGCGCTATCGGCATGGGCAGCGTAGGCGGACGGTGGCTTGCCTCCTGGCGGTGCTCTATAGCTTAATGGCGCGACTAGGGGCGGTGGATGGTGGTCAGGAGAGTCGCGTGCTCTGGGAGACAGAGGCGGTGGTTGACGCGGCGCTCGGTGACTGTGGGTCGCGCGGCGACGCACGGCCGTGTCTGGCAGGGTGCTGGGGTCGAGGCAGAGCAGCGTGCGCGGTATGGCGTCCAGGTGCGGTTTGCTGCGTGCTGGTGGCGATCGCGCTCTGGGGCGCTCTGGCTGGCTCACAGAGAGAATGGGCGGCGGTGCTGGGGTGTGGTCCAGGGCCTGGCTGGGCTTGGGGAAGGGGCAGGGAGGTGCGGTAGGGTTGGGCGGAGCTAGAGGGCACGCTGGAATGGCGCGGCGCGGTCTCTGGTGCATTACCCTCTTCTGGCCGGCGGTGACCACAAAGGGGCGGCGCTCCACTACTGCTGCGGCTTACGGGTAGGCCGGTAGGGTGTTGGTTGGACTCAGGGGGGACAAGGATGATCAATGCACACCAAATGGCTCGACAAGAATTGATCAAAAACTGCAATAGTTAGGCTAATTTGATTCTGTCTGCAACCTATTCGATCAAATGGCCGCAAGAGAAAAATGTTTGAATTTTGGGCTGAAATTTGGTGGAGTTGGTGATCACATGCTTGAGCATCTCTGGTTGCTTGGGATTTGAAAATGGATTTCGTTGGAAGGTTTTTGAATAAGTGTGATCTTGATACCTACAGTAGATTCAATTTTCAAATGCCATTCAAAATTAGTGTTTGAAAGTGTTTGGTAGATCACAAAGTGGGCCTTGGTACATCACTACTTGTACTAGCAAGGGGTGCAAAGATCCACATTTGTTTCTGTTAAGATTTGAGTTCTAGGAATAGCCAAATGGCACAAATGACCATTTCCTTCTTTTATTCATTTTGATTTGTTTTTTTTTGGATTTGTTTGGGAATGATCTGGATGATGTTTAAATCACCTAAGAATCATTTTACAATCAATGGATCACTTAATCATGGCAATTCAAAACAACTCCTAAATTAAATACACACACATATGAATGCTTTAATATTTTTAAATGGAAAAGTTTTGGTTAACCCTAATTTTGAGGATTTGGATCTTAATAACCTTGGATTAGAGTTTTGGGATGTTACAATTCTGTATCGCCCTGCCGCCGTAAACCATCGTCGGCCGCCACTGTTCGTCGTCGTTGGATTACCTCCGGTGACCAAAAATGGGCGGCACCACAACTATTAGGTTCACCTCGGTCTCCTCTTTCCAGCAAGCCCAACCACAGCCGCACGCGCGCACCCAATCGATCGATCGATTTTCGATCTGTGAGGATCATCCTCGGTGACGTCATCGTGAGGTCACGCTAACATCACTGTGGCCACATCAGCCGGTTTGAGTGGTCCACTGCCCATGTGGCGTATGACGTGTCCCTGACCCCACGGGTCAGTCACTTGGGGTAGCAGCAGCCTCGGTATAAAAAGTATTACCGGGTTAGTAAATAGTTAAAAGAGTATAGATTTAAATATAAATATAATTTCAAGAAATTTAATAAAAGGATTAAATCTTGTTAATTCTATATCTTTTGTTTTATAATTCATAAAAATGTATGCAATATATCAAAATACTTAGAAAAATAAAATCTATAGTTTAACTTTAATAACAAACATTATGGTGTTAACTATTTACATAATTATTATTTAATAAAGATTTTATAAGTAATAATACTTTGAAAATTAATATTTTAATATTGGGAAATGGGAAAATATAAATAATATACCAAAATTCTTATAAAAACAAAATCTACATTTACAAACTTGCTTCAATTATTTTTGTGTCACTTAAATAAGTATTTATTGTTTATTTAGTATTTATAAAGAGATAAAACTTGTAAAAATCATATCTTATTATTTATAAGTCATAAAAATACTTATAAGATACCAAAATGAGCACAAAAATAAATTATACACATTAAAAATACCATGTTTCTTAATTAAAGTAAAATAAAAGACAAAGGTCTAATAAATATTATTTAAACCCTTTTCTTTTATTTTAATTCCTTAAAAATATATAAATCTTTACTATTGCCTTTAACGTTATTTGTTTAAAGTCTAAAAATGTAATAACAAGTCAATTAATGTTTAAGTAAAGATAAAATAAGTCAACCCATTTTAAAATATATCTACTAAAACTATCATCTTAAATAAAGGGTATTTTAGTTTTCCTAAAAAGATTTTTGACCAATTCAAAAATCAACTAAAATAGTATATTGTTAATCACAAGAATCCTATGCACTTATAAAATCACCAAACTCTTATTTACTAATCTCATTCACTTATAGCTTTACTAAAATACCACCTCATTCAAGTAATAATACTTAAATTCTAACCTTGTGGAATGTTAAGAAGTCAACCATCTACAATTTGGTGCCTTATTCAAAACATGTAAATCTTCACCACCTGGGCTATGATTGTTTAATGTAGTAATGTTTTCCTCTTTAATAATCTCAGCTAATAAGAAAACCTTAAAGTATTAATTTTAAAGTTTAAATACCTTTACTTTGTAAAAGTAATCTTTCCTCAAAAATTATTCTTTAAGAAACATTAAAGAAATTCTTAAGCATTTCTATAAGAACTTTAATTGTTTAACAATCCTACTTAAGTAATCCTTTAGATACCATGATTCAGTTAAGTGTTTTAATATTGCGTGCTACTTGCTGTATTTACATATTGCCTCACACACTCTCACAAACCTTAACAAGAAGCACAAGTGTGAAACTGGTATAAAAGTGGAACACATTCTAAAGATATCATCACAAACTCCATACCCTAGATCAGATACGACTATTCCGGGGATTCGCATTTATCAAATTGCATTACATTACTTATGCATCGTTGCATCTTGCTTCTTTAAACATTATTCCTTACCGGACCAATGATGTTGTTTAATTTTTTTGGATCTTCTATTATCTTGAAGACCGTGAGGGCATAATCTTGCAATCACAAAAGGCAAGTTCACAACTTGCTCATGTCCTTTTATTATTTTCTAGGAAATGCTTTTAACTCAAATGTTGTCATCACCTGCATTTCAAAAAGGTCAGAAAACACTATTTTATAATAATTTGATTATGGATTATTTACCAAATGGTAATAATCTATTGATACAGTTCAAGTGGTAAAGGAACATAATATCTTGGATTTAAAAACCAATGTTGCTAGTGATTCTAGCACCGTATATTACACGTCAACCATGAGATTTGGAATGGGACGGAAAAGTCAGATGTATTCTTCCTCTCGCATGCATCCGGATGGCCAGGTCATAGCTGTTATCCTCGTAGTGTGCCTTAATGGATAATTCGTAGATGATATGCAACATATGGGTGGGAGCCCTTAATGTCCCATGATAGTTCTGGCATCTGATGGTTTGTACTAACCATTGCCGTAATTCAAAAGGTGGGCATGGCGTACACAAGGAAGACATGCGAGGTCATGAAGGTGCAGTGATTTGCTTGGATCTTAGGTTGGGCCTCAAACCATGGAAGTTTGAACGGGGACATACTCCTGGCTGTGCAACAAAGCTTAAGGTCTCTTGTGGTACAAGTGATGCACCTCTGCAGAGTGTAAGAATTGTGACATGTTACTCCTAGTTCCGGGAAGGAGCTACGCACGTGGCAGGAAAGGAACCCCATGAAGGTTCTGGTCAACCTATGAAGGCTATCGGACATAGTTTTTAGAATAAAAGCAACCTTTGAAGAAATGTTTACGAAAACCTGCATTACCTACGACCTATGGTCTGTGGCTATAGAGATAGTGCATCATACACTCCTTTTTTAGTGAACTTGCTGAGTACGCTCGTACTCAACCATACCTTCTTAACCCTTGCTAGGTTCTAAGCCGTTGAAGACGACGTCCACCTCAATTTTTTCTCAAGAAACCATCATCGACAACTCAAGATCTTCAATAAAGTCAATGAAGTCAACATATTCATCAGCTGAAGTGAAGACAAAGTCTCTGTTTAGATAGGAATAGATACTCTAGCCATAAAACCTATTTCTATAGAGCATTGAATGAGCACCAATTGCAAACCAATTAGTTCAGATGCTAGTCTTAGTTACTAGATATTTCTAAGTTATTATTTCTAGTTCTTCTTTGTAATAAGTTTCTTTCTCTCTCTTTAACTTGGAGTGTTCTCTTGATCTTTTGTAAAGAGTCGAGTTGTAATCTATAGTCATGTCTTAGACCTGCTGTGTTTCTGTTGTAGCACTCTGGGGGATGTAATACTAGTGAACGGTGTTTCATTGGTGTTATGTCAATGACTATAGTGTACTACATCATGAAGTGGTATGCTGGGTCACCGCGGATGGTATCAGAGCATATGCTTTGACCTTAGGATTATAACCCTTTTATGAGCCATCTTATCTAAACCAAGACTTGTGATGGATATCCACTTGAGGATAAACCTTGTCACACTTAAGTTGAATGTTTTTATCATCTTTCTTAAGGATTAGTTATATGTATTCTCTAGAGAAATGTCATTTTAGAGTATCTCTAAATAGGTATAACACCACTAAGATATCTTAAGTAAGTTAAAATATCAAAGAAGATTACAATTAAGTTTAGGATATAATATGTAGTAGTATTAGTGATGGAGTCTATAATTAGAACCCCTGTTAAGTAGGGGAACCTTATCATTAGTTGATACCACTATACCGTATAGGGTAGACCACCAGAGCGCGGTCGCTGCTACCACGCAGCAGACCGCGCCGAGACACCATATCACGCACGCCTCTCTGCCTCGACACCCACACCCCGCCAGACACGGCCGTGCACCGCCGTGCGACCCACAGTCGCCATGATCGCTGTCGAGCACCACCTCTGTCCCCTAGAGCGCGTGAAGCCCCCGACCACATGCCACCGCCCCTAGCCGCGCCATTGCACTGTAGCTGACCGCCAGCAGACCGCCCACCGTCTGCCTACCTCACCCATGCCAATATCCCTCTTGTTTCGCCATCACCGACGAGCCGCGCCATGCTTCTCTGCCGCCGCGTCGAGCCTATATCAGGAGGCCTCCCCCGCACCATCTCTTCACACCATTCCACTCCCCTCTATCCACAGACCATTTCCCCTCTCTCGCCGGAGCCGCTCGAGCCACCATTCGCCGGAATTGCACAGGAGGTAGCCACTTCAGAGGAGGAGAAGCTCTCGTCGATTTCATTCACCTCAGCCCTGCCGTGAGTTCGCCTGAGCTCGTCGTCACTGTCTAGTTCGATCGCCCGCCTTGCCATACTAGCTGGAGCCCTGGTACGTCCCCAGTAGATCCCCACCTGTCACCTAGGGTTCGGTCTCGCCGGCGACGAGTCCGTCGTCGACGATGACTGTGGACCGTTGATATATGTTTTAATCGTAGCGCCTAGATCGTCCCGTACCGCTTCGCGTTTAAAGAGTCACTAATAGGCGAGACCCCCCTGTCAGCAGCCCTCTATGCCGCGGAGCACCACTGGGCTGGCCCATTTAGTTTCCCGTGCTGGCCCTGTGATTCAGATTAGGTTTTTCTTTCTAAACTTAGACTTAGTTTTGTCCCTTAGTTCAAAAATCAATTCGAAGAGTTTTACAAATCCAAATGGAGTGATTCCAATTTTGATGGAAAGGTAATGAAAATATCTATGGAAGCCCATTGGATTTAAATCATTTAGAGTTAGAGTACTCTCCTAGTAAATATAACAATACAGAAGCTTTTGCACATTCAAACATTTTTCTAAAATCAACCATAATAGCTTTTGAGTTTATTCCAACTCTCAAAAATCACATTTAACCATACCTATATGAATATGTAATAATATTAAGGTTTGCATGCAGTGACTTTGGACTAGTACCAAAATAATGCTATATAGGCATTTCTAGTCACTTTAAATCATTAAATATTCAACTTAAACTTATTAAAATGTGATCCAACATTTAAATCACATTCCCATATGTTAGAATATGTGGTGATGACATGTGTCCACATGATCCCATATTTTAATTTGAGAATATTAAATCTTAGTTAATTTCAATGAGTAGAAATTACTAGATGCTTGTGATGATAATAGATCACCAAAGGTTTGCCTTAGTGTGCTAAGTAGACTAGTTAAGTATTGTTTGGTGATTGTGTATCCCGTATGTATTTATAGACGATAGTACCGACCAAGCTATCGAGGAGGAGGATTTCTACCAAGAGGAGGAGGGAGAAAACTTCAACCATTGCACCAACCAAGGCAAGCTATTGTTAGCAAGCTATAATCAAGCTATATAACCTAAGAAAGATGCATCAGGCATGCTTTGGTTATACCACTTTGACTATTATCTACCCTAAGTTTTATTTCCAAGCTTTACTTTATTAAAGTCCTTTACTTGTTTAAAGGTAGCATTAAAAGTATAAAACTTGACCTATCTAGATAAAATTAGATGTCATTCTATGGCATGAGATTGATCTTAGCATCCCCAATTAGTGAACACTCTTAACTTAGTAGTTTATAGCTAAACTAAAACTTGAGTCACTTTAGATGGGATTACTTGGTGAAAATGAATTGTGAAAACCTTGGAATGATGAGTCATTCTATTGAGATGTTTTGACATGTGTTGAGAAACACAGATGGTTTAGGATGATGAAAATGTTGAGGCATGAGCCTTAACCCTTTTACAAAACTGATGGTTGGGTTCGGATGCGAGAGGTGCTTATACTAGGGTGTGTAAAGGAAAGGTTATGTTTGATTATCTGCATACTAAGTATGATGATTCAGGGTTATACTTGACAGATGTATCGAATCTTCTGGTGAAAGTATACCACCTCTACAGAGTGTCAAACTATTGGTATAGCCGCGTCCGTGGTTATGGACAGTTGGAGTGGCCATACTGTTCCGTTGTCAAATGTTTTCAAAATGACTTATGATATGCATGATGAATCTTGACTTGACCACAACAGGGTTGTGACTATGACACTAGCTTCCCAACTTAAGTGATTCTAGAACTTTATTTTATCTTTCTTTGTTTCGGAACTCAGTTTAGGTTTCAAACTTAACTTTACAAATAAACTCAGAGTTAGCATTGCTACTAGAACTACCTTACTTGTTAGTGATAGTTTGCGAGTACTTAAAGAGTACTCATGGCTTTTGTCCCTGGCTATTCCTATGGACAGACTATGAAGGAGACTATCAAGATGAAGGACATCAGGATAGCTATGATAACTAGGACTATCTTCCATCATCAGCATTTCCTGTGACCTAGAAGATGGACCCCACCGCTACGCTTATTATTTATTCCGCTGCTTCTTGTATTAAGACTGGATCATGAGATCCTTTATTCGTGTAAGACCTTATTATGGTTTGTAATGGATGATGTACTGTGATATGCAATCTGTTATGTCTCACAAAAATGGTAATCCTGGGATTGCGATGTATGGCATAACATGCATCTGGGATTAAAAACCCGGGTGTTGAAAAGTTGGTATCAGAGCCAGGTTGACCATCGGAGACCCTAGTTAGAATGGACATCCTAACAAAAACTTAGTTTCAAAAACCAAAGTGAGTATTTATAAAAACTATTTCCTCTCTTACCCTTGGGAATTCGTTCTCTCAAAAAAATTTATGTTCCCCCAAATTCTTACATTACTACATAAAACTTTGACAAACTGATACATTGCAAATGTATCTATAATTTTTGATGTTCCATGCTTGGTTTTATCTACTTTCTTGTGTTTTGTCCACACTTTGGAGTACTTTTCATATAATTTCTTGAACTAACCTATTAACAAGAGCCACAGTGCTAGCTACCTGTTTTCTGCTGTTTTTGGTTCCAGGAAAGTCAGAAAATGAATATTCTCGGAATTGGACCGGACAAAAGTCAAAGTAGATATTTTACCGGAGACTCACGGAGCCAGAAGACGAGACGGAGAGGGGCCAGGGGCTGGCCACACCACCTGGTGGCACGGGCCAGGCTGCGCCAGGGGGTGGTGTGGGCCCCTCCGGGACCCCCTCGGTCTCCCCTCTCGCCTATAAGAGCGTCCCGATGCATAAACCCTAAAAAGTCAAGCATCCAGCCACGAAAAGTTCCGCAGCGCCGCCGCCACCGAAGGGGAGATTCGGGGGACAAAAAGTCTCTGTTCTGGCACCCTGCCGGGACGAGGAAGTGCCCCCGGAGCCATCTCCATCGATCTCCGCCGCCATCTCCATCACCATTGCTGATTCCCATGATGAGGATGGAGTAGTTCTCTCTCGAGACTAAGGGTTCTACCGGTAGCTATGTGTTCATCTCTCTCTATGCATGATCATATTGTGATCATGATCTTGTAATATGTAGATCTACCTTGCTACTCAAGTGCTTTAATAGATCTCTGCTCTCCCCATGTGTGTGAAAGTGACAGCGTGCACACCATGGTGGCACTTAGGCTAGAGATTACCAATACTTGTTATGAGTTATATTTGGAGTTGGATGTCTTTATGAAATATTGGTGTTTGTTGGAACCATCTAGTGCTCAAGGTGACAGTGTGGGGTTTTCTAGATGGGAAAGATGAACTTTGAAGTGTGCTATTATAGCCCTACCATCGATTAGAGTGTTCAACCGGAGAATAGTTTAGAGTAGTATCATGAAGAGAATATATTTATATGAGAGTGTTCACTAGTGAAAGTATGATCCCTAGGCCTTGTTTCTAAGCATTGAAACACCGTTTGCAATTATATCTGTTACATGTTTGCTTGCTTCCATCTTTATTTCAGTTTGCCTTTAGTCTCTTCCACGCCAGCAAGTTATTTTCTGGCACCGTTACCACTTGTATTTCACTATCTCTTTGCCGAACTAGTGCACCTATACACCTGACAAGTGTATTGGGTGTGTTGGGGACACAAAAGACTTCTTGTATCTTGATTGCAGGATTTCTTGAGAGGGAATACCTTTGACCACTTCCTCCCTGAGTTCGATAAATCTTGGGTGATCCACTTAAGGGAAAACCTGTTGTTTTTATACAAACTTCTACACATGGTGGCCCAACAACTGTCTACAAGAATAGAAGTGCGTAGACATCAAGCTATTTTCCGGCGCCGTTGCCGGGGAGGTAAGGTAAAAGGTACTCACATCCTCTGGTGTGAGTGCTCGAAGTTATTTCCTCTAGATTCTGCAATAATATCTTTTTGTTTCTTGTTTTTATTTTCACTAGTTAGGCTTAATGGAAAACAACAACAAAATTAGAGAGCTTTATAGTATTTATCTTGAGTTAGGACATGATTTGTTTGAAGAGAAAATTAAAAAACCTATGGAACTTTACTTGCTTGCTAATAGCAATGTTGTTAGTATGAATTCTTTGGACACCATTATTGCTAATGCTATGGAAAAGTCTAAGTTTGGGGAAGCTAGTTTTTATGAAAATGATCTTTTTAGTTCCCAGCTTTGGAAGATAGCTATTCTATTGCTTATGATAATACCAAACCTCCAATATATGATGATTACAATGATGAATATGATACTTTCAGTCCACCTACTATTGAGGAGAAAATTAATTATGATTACAATATGCCTCCTATATTTGATGATTATGGTGATGAGAATAATAATGATAGCTATTTTGTTGAATTTGCTCCCACTATGAATAATAAGAATGACTATGCTTATAGGGAGAGTAATAATTATTTTATGCATGTGGATCAAGAGAAGAATGTTTCATGTGATAGTTATATTGTTAATTTTATTCATGATGCTACTGAAAGTTATTATGAGGGAGGGAAACATTGTTTTAGGCATCTCAATAATATTGAGTTTCCCCTCTTTATGTTGAAAGTCTTGAAATTGCACTTGTTTTGCTTTACTATGCTTGTTGCTTTGTGCTTTCATGACTTTTTTATTTACAATATTCCTATGAATACGAAGTGGGTTAGGTTTAAATGTGCTTTGAATTTGCTTCTTGATGCTCTCTTTTACTTCAATTCGTATTTCTTATGTGAGTATCTTCTCAAACTATCGTGCCTAACTTAAAGGCGTTAAATAAAAGTACTTATTGGGAGATAACCCAAAAGTTTTAGATGAGTCTTGGAAGTTATTACTTTTGTAATAACCGCTCCTTATCCTTTTTATTTGCTTTTTGTGCCAAGAGTAACCTCTAATGAGAGAGAAGTAATGATTGGGAAAGTTGCGGTCCCGAAACAAATTTCTGTGCTTCACCGTAAAAATTCGTGTAAAATCTCTAAACATCCTTTTGAGGCGTGAATGTTTGTGCTTCTGCTCCAGGTTGTTATCTAACTTTCGTTAGTTCAAAACTTTTTGGTTTGAGCAATAGAAGGTCTTCGAAAAAATTCTTCTTTACCTGCTGGTCTGTTTTGACAGATTTCTACCATTTTCTGCATTTGCTTCTTGTTGGTTCCTTTTTGAGTTCTTTTGGGGAATTGAGATTTTTGAGGGAAGTGTTGCAGTAGCTAGTGTTTTAATGGAAGTTTATTGGTGTTAGAGCTGAACCTAAAGACCTTTTATCTTGAGTGCACTGATGTTGCTAATAAAGATTGTGTGAAGTTTTGTATGAAGGAAAAATTTCAGGTGTATGGAAGGAATGAGTAATGAGATGAAGGATGGACTAAAGCTCAAGCTTGGGGATGCCACGCGTGTCACCCCAAGAAATATCCAAGAAGTACAAGCGTCAAAGCTTGTGGATGCCCAAGGCATGCCCTTCTTCATCAATAAAAATCCCAGGGTTCTTCCAAACGCTTCATTTTTTATTGTTTCATGCACAGTTGTGTTGTTCTTGGAGCGTCTTCTTTTTCATTTTTTGTTTTGGTTTTCGTTTGCTTGGTTTGCTTAGTTTGCTGAATAGATTGGTTGGACCCCCTCTTTCATACATTGGTTTTCAAATAGTTTGGTTTGGTTTGGAAAAGAGTAGGAAAGTTCATGGTTAAGTGTTAAAGAGAGCTTGTTTTTGACTGTGGCCTATGCTTTGTCATGCCATGCTTGATATTGTTTTGGCTCTATACTTAGTATTCTTTGCTGTAGCATGACATGTTATAAACAATTGAGATTGCTTAATGTGCCTTGGATGAATCATGCTTTGTTTTAACATATTAAAGCATAGTATTGTTGTATTCTCCTTTGATGCTTTATTTGGGTTGACTTGGCGCATGGTCACACCATGTTATGACTATCTCAAGTCACCATAGCCTTTATGATACTTTAGTTTTCAACTTGTAGTAACACTTCATACTTTGATCAATGATTTTTTGTCGCTCTGCATGATTATGGCCATTATTTCTCTCTTAGTTTGTCGCTCCCAGTCTTTTGCTAGCTTCCACAACCAAGTATGAGTTCCACTCATGCATCCAAATCCCTAAACCAAGTTATTCCAAAGAGTCCACCATACCTACCTACTAGCATATGCTATTCCAAGTATACTCATGTTTTTATCTACCTTCTAAATTAAACTTGTTATGTGAAAATTAGTGATTAAAGCTCTCACGAACTTCATGGCACACTTTACTTTTCTTGCCCTTAATAAACTTGAACGATTGGGTCCTTCTTTGTTGCGTATATGCTTGCACTTTATAAGTTGAAGTTAGTAGAACCATGTATCATGGGGAACGCTTTCAACATTGCACTTGTACTTTGTACCCTGTTGATATCATGTTATTTTGCTTATGGATCCCGGCGGTGTGAAATAAAAGTGGAACTTGTAAGATCATGGAGTTTGTATGTGTGTTAGAGAAACGCCTGGGCCGCTAGGCTAAGCCATGCCTAATCATGGTGGAAACTTGCAGCATAACCATAATGAGCACTCTATGAAGCATCCTCAATAAAAACCTATGCAAATAGCAAATACAAAGATCGCTGAGACGCTCATTGTCTGCTTGCCTTGTCATTTTGATTATGGGATAGCTCCTGTATCAAGGTGTACCCCGTTGGCGGTTCTCTATGATACATATGTACTTACAAATACAAGAGCTTACTCGTGACTAAAGTTGAGTAGCATGAGGTTCGGTCTTCGTAAGTAAGGGGCATGAGATTTCAGCTTATAACTTGTCAAGCATATCCTCTTAGTTGTGTCACTTTAATCTTAATCACCTTCAAGATGCTTATGATAGGGGCAATGACAGCTGAAAGCTAACAAGTACCATAATTTTTGGAAGCTCTTTATGAAAATTGAATCTCCACTCCCTTCTATGAAGGCCTTTCTTTTACTTTTATGTTGAGTCTCCACCTTCTATCTTTATGCACCTACTTTGAGAGCATAGTGGCCATTCTTAGTTCTATGTGCATTGTCCCAAGACTAGTTGATTGATGCATAACTTGATATTGCTTCTTTTAAACTATTTGTATCTAGTCACTCTTATGAACTTTGAAGGTGTCCTATGCATTTATATTTGCTACTCTATGAGGGACAAGCTGAATGCTATTATGCTATGTTTTCTTTATGTGAAACAAACAAATGTCTTGCAAAGAATTGTTATTCATGAATCTTTTGTTTGTGCCTTTTCATGGTGCATCAGAGTTTCTTTGTCTTATTGCTAGAACTTTGTCTTTCATGTTATCATTGAAGTACTATGATCCCAGCTTTGAATGTTTTACAAATACTTTGATCAAGTCTTTGATGGTGCATGTCACCTCAAAAATTATTCTTTCTTTTTATCACTTACCTACTCGAGGACGAGCATGAGTTAAGCTTGGGGATGTTGATACATTGCAAATGTATCTATAATTTTTGATGTTCCATGCTTGGTTTTATCTACTTTCTTGTGTTTTGTCCACACTTTGGAGAACTTCTCATATGATTTCTTAGACTAAACTATTAAAAAGAGCCACAGTGCCAGCTGCTTGTTTTCTGCTGTTTTTGGTTCCAGGAAAGTCAGAAAATGAATATTCTCAGAATTGGAGCGGACAAAAGTCAAAGTCGATACTTTACCCGAAGACTCATGGAGCCAGAAGACGAGATGGAGAGGGGCCAGGGGCTGGCCACACCACCTGGTGGTGCGGGCTAGGCCAGGCCGCGCTAGGGGGTGGTGTGGGCCCCTCCGGCACCCTCTCGGTCTCCCTTCTCGCCTATCAGAGCCTCCCGATGCGTAAACCCTAAAAAGTCAAGCCTCCAGCCACGAAAAGTTCTGCAGCGCCGCCGCCACCGAAGGGGAGATTTGGGGCACAGAAAGTCTCTGTTCCGGCACCCTGACGGGATAGGGAAGTGCCCCAGGAGCCATCTCCATCAATCTCCACCGCCATCTCCATCACCATTACTGATTCCCATGATGAGGAGGGAGTAGTTCTCTCTCGAGGCTAAGGGTTCTACCGGTAGCTATGTGTTCATCTCTCTCTATGCATGATCATATTGTGATCGTGAGCTTGTAATCTGTAGATCATCCTTGCTACTCAAGTGCTTTAATAGATCTCTGTTCTCCCCATGTGTGTGAAAGTGACAGCGTGCACACCATGGTGGCACTTAGGCTAGATATTACAAATACTTGTTATGAGTTATATTCGGAGTTGGATATCTTTATGAAATTTTGGTGTTTGTTGAACCATCTAGTGCTTCAAGTGACAATGTGGGGTTTTCTAGATGGGAAAGATGAACTTTGAGGTGTGCTATTATAGCCCTACCATCGATTAGAGTGTTCAACCAGAGAGTAGTTTAGAGTATTATCATGAAGAGAATATATTTATATGAGAGTGTTCACTCCTGAAAGTATGATCCCTAGGCCTTGTTTCTAAGTTTTGAAACACCATTTGCAATTAGATCTGTTACATGTTTGCTTGCTTCCATCTTTATTTTAGTTTTCCTTTAGTCTCTTCCACGCTAGCAAGATATTTTCTGGCACCGTTACCACTTGTATTTCACTATCTCTTCACCAAACTAGTGCACCTATACACCTGACAAGTGTATTCGGTGTGTTGGGGACACACGAGACTTCTTGTATCTTGATTGCAGGATTGCTTGAGAGGGAATACCTTTGACCACTTCCTCCCTGAGTTCGGTAAACCTTGGGTGATCCACTTAAGGGAAAACTTGCTGCTGTTCTACAAACCTCTGCACTTGGAGGCCCAACAACTATCTACAAGAATAGAAGTGCGTAGACATCACACACTTGATCACTTCACTTTCTCATCCTAAATTCTTATAGATGGAAGCCCAATACAACAAAGTTCTACGAGTTGGGCAACAAAGGCCAACTGATCTTCGAGAGGGATCTGTATTCCCTATTTGAGTTCTTGGAGCACCCTATCCGGAGTTTCTTGGAGCTCAACTTCCTGGACCCCCAGGAGGAGACTTACAATGGCTAGTCACCGCTGATCTTCGAGGAAGTATAGAAGCACCAACGTCCGGGAGAATCCAGTTCTCGTGAGAGAGAACAACTGGCTAGATGGATTAGCCAGGGCAATGCATGAAGCTCTCGCACGTCTGTGTGCCCTGAGTGTCAACCTAATCCAAGGAACTCGCTTTGTTCACTATGCAAGGCGTGATTCCATGGGAATGCCGCTAGAGATGCCAAGTCATCCAATATTGAAGCGTCAAGTGGAGAACCTTGACTTCCTGTTGTATGACCGACAGAAGGAATTGGACAATGCTAGAGAGTTCGCCGACCACAACCTCGCCATTGCCACCTAGAAGGCCCAGACTTTCTCACTGCTTGTGAAGGACCATCAGTCTCTTTGCCGCCAGCGCGAAAAAAGGATCGCACCATCGACCGTCTTCGCAAGAAGGTGGCCGACCTCGAGAAGACCATCAAGGAGCAAGAAGCTCAGCTTGCAGCAAAGGAAGAAGAAGAGGAAGGTGAAGACATCCAACGAGATACGGACTCTTACCTCAACAAGGATGATGACTTTCTGGAGGAGGATGCCGTGGACTTCCACACCGACGATGATGACTCCGACTTCATCGACGATGAGTAGATGCACTAGATCACTACCGTAGAGTGAGGAGTATTGGTCCCAATGTATCGTAGCTTGCAGAATGGTTCTTAAAACCATCTATTTTCCATTGATGTTGTGGTGTGTGTGTGTTTTTATCGTGTGCTTGTTTGAATGAATGAAAAGAAGTTAGTTGCAAAACCTGATTCAAACTCAAAGTTTTAGCTTTGAAACCAAAACCATGAACCTTAGAACTTTCCCTCTTACCCCTTTATCTATCTCAATCTTCAGATAACTCGTGGAAACCCTGGAGGGAGCAGCTCATTGCAGGACCCAATGCTGTAGATTATGCAGATGCTGGTTGTAGACCGTGAAGCAAGCATGGCAGAGCGTCAGGCTAACTTAGCAAATCTGCAGCAGATAGCTCAAATGGCCCAAAACAACCAAGGGCATGGAAATCAGGATCATCAAGGATCCAAGCTGAAAAACTTCCAGAATACCAATCCCCCAATATTTAGCACTTAGGAGAACCCACTAGATGCTGATGACTGGTTGCAGACAATGGAGAACAATTTGGAAGTAGCTAGAGTTTATGACAACGAGAAAGTTATCTTTGCCACCCACTATTTGGCAGGAGATGCAAGAGCCTGGTGGAACAGCATCCGCATGATAAACCATGGTCAAGTGATGACATGGGAAGCCTTCAAAATCAAGTTCAGCTGCACCCACGTGCCGCAGGGCCTAGTCACCAGAATGAGGGATGAATTTAGAGAGCTGAAGAAAGAAAGAATGACTGTAGTGGAGTACCGTGACAGATTCCTGTCACTTGCCAGGTATGCACCTGATGAGATCAACACGGAGGCCAAGAAGAAGGAGAGATTCCTGAATGGACTACATTATGAGATGCAGTCTGTCCTCGTCAACATCCGCTTCGAGGATCTCGAAGAGCTAGTCGACTTTGCCATTCAGATGGAAGGGAAGATTAACCAGGCAAACGACAACCGCAAACGCAGTATGATGCACCAAGCTGGATCCAACAGCCACCAGAAGTATCGTCCCAACCCGTCTGCAGGGTATGCACCAAGAAACAACCGACCCCCAATGTCTCGCCCAAGCTACCCCAACCGTAGCGAAGGCAATGTGAAGTCCAGAGGAAACAACAACAACCCTGACAACACCAGCAATTTCAACCGTGCACCTCCCAAGAGCAACAACAACAACAACAACACTGCACCCAGAACTGGAAGCAATGTTGTGCCTGTCGTAGCTAAAGACAAGTCTCAGATCACTTGTTTCGAGTGTGGAGTGAAGGTTCACTATTCCAATGAGTGCCCCAAGAAGACTGTCGTCAGTGCCAATGTGAATGCTCCAGCTCAACAGCAGCGTCATGTTCAACCAGGAAGAAGATTTGCCCCAGGGAACCCTCACAACCGCAACGGCCGTCTCTTCCACATGAACATCGAAGAAGCCCAAGAAGCGCCAGATGTATTGCTGGGTATGTTTTCTGTCAACTCAGTTTTAGAAAGAGTGTTGTTTGATTCTGTAGCATCACACTCATTTGTCACCGAAGAATTTGCATGCACTAGTAAGATTCACCCAACCAACTTGAAGCATGTCATGATAGTTCAAATTCCTGGTTCAACTACAAAAGCTAGAAAAATTTGCAAAGCTGTGCCTATCAGAATACATGGGATAGATTTTTATGCTAATCTAATAGTACCTGGAACCAAAGGATTGGAAGTAGTACTAGGAATGGATTGGATGTCAAAGCATAAAGGATTGATAGACTGTGCTAAGAAAGCCATCACCATGACCGGTAGCTCTAGAGTAACAGTAGAGCATATATCTGAAACCTTACCCCGTCAATTCAAGTGCAACAAGAGTCTAGCTCTACGCACCATAGACCAAGTCAGAGTAGTCTATGAATACCCCGACGTATTCCCAGATGAATTACCAGGCATGCCCCTAGATAGGGATATTGAGTTCATTATTGAACTAATCCCCGGAACCGGACCAATAGCCCAGAGACCCTATAGCATGAAGCAATCAGAGTTAGTGGAATTGAAGAAGTAGTTGGATGCTATGTTGGCAACAGGCTTGATTCAACCAAGCACATCGCCATGTAGATCGCTAGTTCTATTCATTGACAAGAAGGATGGAGGCAACCGTTTGTGCACAGATTACAGGAAGCTGAATGACATCACCATCAAAAACAAGTACCCTTTGACAAAGATAGAGGATCTATTTGATCAGTCGACTGGTGCCCATGTATTATCAAAGATTTATCTTAGGACTGGTTATCACCAACTTAAGATTCGTGCAACGGATATTCCGAAGACCGCCTTTACTACTCGTTAAGGTTTATACGAGTATATGGTCATGACTTTTGGATTAACCAATGCCCCTGCTTATTTCATGAATCTCATGAATAAGATCTTTATGAATTTCCTAGATAAGTTTGTCGTTGTGTTTATCGATGATATCCTTATCTACTCCAAGTCAGAAGAAGAGCATGAGCAACATCTGAGAATCATCCTAGAAACCGTGAGAGAGCATCAGTTATATGCCAAGTTCAGCAAATGTGTGTTTTGGCTGAAAGAAGTAGGATTCCTAGGACATATTGTGTCTGCTGGAGGAGTCTTTGTTGATCCCGCCAAAATTAAAGATTTCGAAGAATGGGAAGCCCCAACCACTCAAACCCAAGTCCGTGCATTTCTCGGATTAGCGAGATATTACCGCAAGTTCGTAGAAGGATTCTCGAGCATCGCCAGACCCATGACCCAATTGTTGAAGAAGGACAAGAAGTTTGAATGGACCGACAAATGTGAAGCCAGTTTCCAAGAACTGAAGAAGAGATTGATTTCAACCCCAATATTGATCATGCCAGATATCAAGAAGCCGTTTGATGTATATTGTGATGCATCCAAGATTGGTCTCGGATTTGTATTGATGCAAGAAGGCAAAGTCATCGCTTATCTATCTCGACAACTGAAGCAGCATGAGTAGAACTATCCGACCCATGATCTGGAATTAGGAGTCATAGTCTTGGCATTGAAGACATGGCGTCATTATCTTATGGGTAATCGCTGTGAGATTTACTCAGATCACAAGAGCTTGAAGTATATTTTCATTCAGAAGGAGCTGAATATGAGGAAAAGGAGATGGATAGAGTTACTCAAGGATTATGACCTTGACATTCACTATCACCCAGGCAAAGCCAATGTGCTAGCGAATGCTCTTAGCAGATTGCCGTGCAGGCTAGACACCATGATCAAGGAAAAGCAACCAAGTTTGTATGAGGAGTTGGAGCAGTTTAGAACTGAGCTTGTTAGCAAAGGATTTCTAGCTAGCATTGAACTTCAACCCACTTTGATTAGCCAAATCAAGGAAGCCCAAAAGGTAAATGAAAGTATCGATGGAATCAAACGTCGTATTGGTTCAGGAAAGGTTCCTGGATTCACCAAAGACGAAGAAGGAGTTCTGTGGTACAAAGGATGTATCTGCGTGCCAGCAAATTCAGAGCTTAAGCAAGTTATCAAGCAGGAAGCTCATGATACTCTTTATTCTGGCCACACCGGAGGCACGAAGATGTATCAAGATTTGAAAGAGCAATTTTGGTGGCACAAGATGAAAAGAGAAATCGGATGCTACATCGCCAAGTGTGACATCTGTCAAAGAGTCAAAGTAGAGTATTAGAGACCCACAGGATTGTTGCAACCATTGCAGATTCCGGAATGGACTTTACCACCGGTTTGCCTACTTCTAGTAGGGGGAAATGACTCAATCTGGGTCATCGTTGATAGACTGTCTAAGGTAACTCACTTTATACCTGTCAAGACAACCTACCAGAGTTCGAAGCTAGCAGAGTTGTACATTTCTAGAATTGTTAGTATGCATGGAACCCCCAAGACCATAGTATTAGATCGAGGAACCCAATTTACTTAGAGATTTTGGCAGAAAGTCCAAGAAGGATTAGGAACCAAGTTGAATTTCAGCACAACTTATCACCCGCAAACCGATGGACAGACTGAAAGAGTCAACCAGATCTTAGAAGATATGTTGAGAGCTTGTGTTTTGGAGTATAGATCAAAATGGGAAGAGTGTCTTCCTTTCGCATAATTCTCATACAACAACAGTTATCAAACCAGTTTGAAAATGGCCCCATTTGAGTTCCTATATGGAAGAAAGTGTCGTACCCCTTTGAATTGCTCGCAAGTAGGAGAGAGTCAGATTTTTGGACCCAACATTCTCCGAGAAGCCGAAGAGAAGGTTCAAAAGTCCGTGAGCACCTCAAGACCGCCCAATCAGACAGAAGAGTTATGCCGACAAGAGAAGGAGAGACCTGACTTTCAATGTCAAAGATTTTGTATATCTCAAGGATTCACCATTGAAGGGAACACAATGTTTTAGTCTGAAAGGAAAGTTAGCCCCCAGATATATCGGACCCTTCAAGATTCTGAATCACTGAGGAGAAGTATCGTATCAACTGGAACTGCCAGAAGAGATGTCATCCATCCATAATGTGTTCCATATCTCGTTACTTCGCAAATGCCTAGAAGTGCTGGAAAAGACTGATGTTTTCAAGAACATCGATCACCGAGCTGTGGATATCAACAAGGATCTGATGTATCATGAAGTGCCCATCCATATCTTGGAAGAAGCTTATAGAACCACCAGAACTCGGAGTATCAAATTTCTCAAGATTCAATGGAGCAACCATACCGAAGAAGAAGCCACTTGGGAGCGAGAAGATTACATTAGGATGGAGTTCCTAGATATCTTTAGTTCCTAGTTTTCTTTCGTAAATCTCGGGAAGAGATTTTGTTTAAGGGGGGAAGGTTTGTAACATCCCAAAACTTAAGCCAAGGTTAATCAAGATCAAATCTACCCAATTTAGGGTTAACAAAAAATTTCCATTTAAAATAATTAAGCATTCATATGTGTGTGCATTTAAATTAGGAGTTGTTTTGAATTGCCATGTCTGAGTGATCCATTGGTCGTAAAATAATTCTAAGGTGAATTAAACATCATCTAGATCATTCCCAAACAAATCCCAAAGAAAAAGAAATCAAAAAGAAGAAAATAATGAAATGGTCATTTGTGCCATTTTAACTAACTAGGACACTTTGGGTGTTCCTATGACCCAAAGGCCAACAGAGACAATTGCGGTTCTTTGCACCCCTTGCTAGTAAAGTAGTGATGTGCCAAGGCCCACTTTGTGATCTCCCAAAAACATTCAAACTCTAAATTTAAATGACATTTGAAAATTGAATCTAGTGTATGTATCAAGATCACACTAATTCAAAAACCACTCAAATGAACTCCATTTTAAAATCCCAAGCAAACCTAGATACTCAAGCATAAGATACATCAGTCCACCAAAAATCAGCTAAAAAAGCAAAACTTTTTCTCATGCGGCCATTTGATCGAACACCTGGCAGGAAAAAATCATCTGGCCTAACTAATACTGTTGCACATTGATCACTTGTCCCCCAATTGCCCTCTCTACTCTCCTCTGTCTCCCCTTGCTCCAACCAAGCCATCAACCAGCCCCCCTTCATCGATAGCAGCAGTGGCGGCCACCCAAATGAGGTTACCGCCGGCCGAGCATGCGCAGCTCGCAGCAGACCGTGCCGCGCCATTCCAGCTTGCCCGCTAGCACCGCCTAACCCTACCGCCTCTCCCTGTCCACCCCTCGATCGCTGCTAACCCCTGGACCACCTCAGCACCGTGCCACCCCTTTCTCTCTGCGCCATGCGCAGCACACGCCAGAGGGAAATCGCAGCCAGCACACCGCAGACCGCGCCGTGACACCATATCATGCACGCCGCTCTGCCTCGACACCCACACCCTGCCATACACGGCGTGCACCGCCGCGCGACCCACAGTCGCAATGATAACCGTCGAGCACCGCCTCTGTCCCCCAGAGAGCGTGAAGCCCCCGACCACATGCCATCGCCCCTAGCCACGCCATTGCGCTGTAGCTAACCGCCAGCAGACCACCCACTGTCCGCCTACCTCGCCCACACCAATAGCCCCCCTGTTTCGCCGTCACCGACGAGCCGCGCCATGCTTCTCTGCCGCCGCGTCGAGCCTATATAAGGAGGCCTCCCCCGCACCATCTGTTCACACCATTCCACTCCCCTCTCTCCATAGACAATTTCCTCTCTCTTGTCGGAGCCGCTCGAGCTGTCGTTCACCAGAATTGCACCGGAGGTAGCCACTGTAGAGGAGGAGAAGCTCCCGTCGATTTCGTCCACCTCATCCCTTGTCGCGACTTTGCATGAGCTCGCCGTCACCGTCTAGTTCGATCGTCCACCTCGCCGCACTAGCTGGAGCCCTGGTACGTCCCAGTAGACCCCCACCTGTCGCCTAGGGTTTGGTCTCGCCGGCGACGAGTCCGGCGTCGATGACTGTGGACCGTTGATCTATGTTTTAATCGTAGCGCCCAGATCGTCCCATACTTCTTCGCGTTTAAAGAGTCACTGACAGGCGGGACCGCCCTGTCAGTAGCCCTCTGCGCTGTGGAGCACCACTGGGCTGACCCATTTAGTTTCCCGCGCTGGCCTTGTGATCCAAATTAGGTTTTTCTTTTTAAACTTAGACTTAGTTCTGTCTCTTAGTTCAAAAATCAATTCAAAGAGTTTTACAAATCCAAATGGAGTGATTCCAATTTTTTTGGAAAGGTAACGAAAATCTCTATCCAAGCCCGTTGGATTTAAATCATTTAGAGTTAGAGATATCTCCTAGTAAAAATAACAAGACATAATCTTTTGCACATTCAAACATTTTTCTAAAATCAACCATAACAGATTTTGAGTTGATTCTAACTCTCATAAATCACATTTAACCATACCTATCTGAATATGTAATAATCTTAAGGTTTGCATGCAGTGACTTTGCACTAGTACCAAAATAGCTATATAGGCATTTGGAGTCACTTTAAATCATTAAATATTCAACTTAAACTTATTAAAATGTGATCCAACATTTAAATCACATTCCCATATGTTAGAATATGTGGTTATGACATGTGTCCAAATGATACCATATTTTAATTGGAGAATATTAAATCTTAGTTAATTTCAATGAGTAGAAATTACTTTTCTCAAATAAATAGATTGAAGCTAGTTAACTAAACCTTGTGATGCTTGTGATGATAATAGATCATCAAAGGTGTGCCTTAGTGTGCTAAGTAGACTAGTTAAGTATTGTTTGGTGATTGTGTATCCCGTATGTATTTATAGACGATAGTACCGACCAAGCTTTCCAGGAGGAGGAGTTCTACCAAGAGGAGGAGGAAGAAAACTTCAACGAGTGCACCAACCAAGGCAAGCTATTGTTAGCAAGCTATAATTAAGCTAGATAACCTAAGCAAGATGCATCAGGCATGCTTTGGTTATAACACTTTGACTATTATGTACCCCAAGTTTTATTTTCAAGCTTTACTTTATTAAAGTCCTTTACTTGTTTAAAGGTAGCATAAAAAGTATAAAACTTGACCTATCTAGATAAACTTAGATGTCATTCTATGGCATGAGATTGATCTTAGCATCCCCCATTAGTGAACACTCTTAACTTAGTAGTTTATAGCTAAACTAAAACTTGAGTCACTTTAGATGGGATTACTTGGTGAAAATGAATTGTGAAAACCTTGGAATGATGAGTCATTCTATTGAGATGTTTTGACATGTGTTGAGAAATGCAAATGGTTTAGGATGATGAAAATGTTGAGGCATGAGCCTTAACCCTTTTACAAAACTGATGGTTGGGTTCGGATGCGATACCATTCCAATTTTACCGTACAACCACAATACCTGAATTGGGTAAGGATTAGCCGTAAGCTTATATGCATTAGTATTAGTTCCCTCGTGGGAGAGGTTTGAGCTGAGGCTACCTCACGATGTTGTCCACCTATGTAGTGTCCAAGATGACAGATGGTCATGGTTGGGAGGCCATACTCATAGGAGAGGTGCTTATACTAGGGTGTGTAAAGGAAAGGTTATGTTTGATTATCTGCATACTAAGTATGATGATTCAGGGTTATCCCTGATAGATGTATCGAATCTTGTGGTGAAAGTGTACCACCTCTGCAGAGTGTCAAACTATTCGAATAGCCGCGTCCTCGGAAAGTATTTAAACCCAAGAGTTTAGATAGTAATTGTGAAGCTATAAGAAAGCTAGTAGTAGTAGATAATCCAATGATGCTCTTGTTAAGACAAGTAGGTATAAACCTAAAGTAAGTTTTCTTAACAAGATAAGCCTATAGAGGGACTAGTACAAGCATACTACTTAGTTGAATATAGATATTGACCAGGCAATTTGGAGCCTAAGATTATTTTGATCAAATGATGGTGTTCATTATTCTCAAGCCACTTGAGAGAAGATGACTGGATAATGAAGAAGTGAGGTGAGTATAACAAACTAGGTAAAGCCCAAGTAAGATGGATCATCTAGTTTGATCATGAGAAGTCAAGCTAGAGTATGATGAAGTATGTAATATGAGTTGTATGGAGTAGTTGAAGGCATAGTAGTTTAACCAAGCTAGTACAAGAACAAACTTATATTATGGGAGTAGTACCATACCTATTTCAAAGGATTGATATCCTTTGATATGTATAGTGAGGATTGTAATCTTGCAAGCCTTAGAAGTAAATGCAAGGTAGATATGATAGAGTTAGCAGTATCTACATTGATAGGTGCATCAATGGTAGTTAATTAAGAGGAGTTATATACAAGGAGTAAGAATGGAGTATTGTTGGAGTGGCATGACCATGTCATCATATGATGATGGATATGGTGGAGTCAGATGATTGTCTTATTCATGAAGATGTGATCTTTGTGAATAAGATAAGAGAGATATATAGAATATATTTAGGAAAGGAATTCCTTATCTCAAGATAAGTTTAGTGAGGTATTAAGGTAAGGATTCTTTAGAAGCCTTAACCAAGATCATATTAACCCATGGCAAGAACCATGTCTACCTCTTTGTTTAACATCCTAGAATAAAGAGGGTTGTGAAACCAATTCCTATTTTTAGGCAGCCAATGGATAGTATCTCTTAGTCAAAGGAAATGTCTAAGAGATAAGGAATGTCAGTTGAGAGTGCATTGATGGGAGCCTTGTCCATCTGAATGTCTTAAACCCTGATAAAGAACCTAGTCTCATAGGATTATTAAGATCACATTATGAAAGCAATCACAATAACTCACTTTAAATTTAAAGGTTACTTAGAATCACCAAATATGATAGTAATATGTCTTAGCCTTAATAATCATTCATATCTTTAATTGAATATCCATCTTAAACCATCACTACTACATTCTTTTGGTGCAAGTGAAAGTCATTTTAAAAAGGTCTTATTATAAAGAGTAAATCTCTAAAACCTAATTCCTATTTGTATTTTCTAATAAAAATAATTCTTTATATAGTCATGGATAGTGAAAATACTAAAACAGAATGCCAGCCAAATTAGTTACATTAATCATGTCAAACCCTTGTTGATTAAATGAATGTTGGCTATTTGAAACATTAAAAGGATTCAAATTAAGAGGAATATTCTAAAACAGAAATGGAAACAGAATAAAGAAAAAGAAAGACACTGCTAGCGGAACCGGCCTACGGCCCAGAAAAGTTTCTCGCCTAACCAAGGCTCGCGAGAAGTAGCAGTCAAAATCCGCACACTTAGCCGCGACCCAGTAGAAGCCCAACAGCTGCCTGTCTCACTTTCTCTCTCTGACTTACAAGTGGGACCAAATGAAGGACCGCGGGTGGAGACAAACGATTTCCAGGGGGTTTCTGCAAAAACCGCATTGTCATCTACCTATGGACATCACAAGCAGCTCGCTAGAGGACCTGCCGCCGCCCGATGTCGTCGCCTACGTCAGTCGTGCGTCACGATGCCCGCCATCATCGCCAGGAGGGGATAAGAACGCCACGATGATGCTCCCGTCCTCATCCTCACTTCCCTCCCTCTATGGAGCTCTCTCTGTCTCTATCTCCCACACGGCCGAAACCCTAGCTCTCGGCCACCCCAAATCGCCATCGCTCCAAGCCGCCCCATTACCGAAAGAATAGCCTAGGAGCTCCGCCATGGTCTCCTGCATCTCCCTATAGGAGGAATCGAGCCCTCTTGCTCTCCATCGACGCCACCCTCCTCAAGTTTCCGCCGCCAATCGTCGCCATTCGTCATCGATTTCCACAGTTATAGCGCTCCTCTGACCTCGCCAGTCGCGCTTCAGCTTCGTGGTGAGATACTGATGCTTGCACCTCTCTCCGATTTTTGCCTCGCATTCTGTATCCCCCTGCCACCATAAACCGCCGTCGGCCGGCACGGTTCGTCATCGTCGGAGTACCTCCGGTGACCAAAAATGGGTGACACAACCACTATTAGGTTCGCCTCGGTCTCCTCTTTCTAGCAAGCCGAGCCACAGCCGCACGCGCACCCGATCGATCGATCGATTTTCGATCTGTGAGGATCATCCTCGGTGACGTGATCGTGAGGTCACGCTGGCACCACCTTGGCCACATCAGCCGGTTTGACTGGTCCACTGCCCATGTGGTGTATATCTTTTGTTTTATAATTCAGAAAAGTGTATGTAATATATCAAAATACTAGGAAAAATAAAATCTATAGTTTAACTTTGTTAACATACATTATGGTGTTAACTATTTACATAATTATTATTTAATAAAGATTTTATAAGTAATAATACTTTGAAACTTAATATTTTAATATTGGGAAATGGGAAAAATATAAATAATATACATTTACAAACTTGTTTCAATTATTTTTGTGTCACTTAACTAGTTATTTATTGTTTATTTAGTATTTATAAAGAGATAAAACTTGTAAAAATCATATCTTATTATTTATAAGTCATAAAAATACTTATAATATACCAAAATGATCACAAAAATAAATTCTACACATTAAAAATATCATATTTCTTAATTAAAGTCAAATAAAAGATAAAGGTCTAATAAATATTATTTAAACCCTTTTCTTTTATTTTAATTACTTAAAAATATATAAATCTTTACTATTGCCTTTATCGTTATTTGTTTAAAGTCTAAAAATGTAATAACAAGTTAATTAATGTTTAAGTAAAGATAAAATAGGTCAAACCATTTTAAAATATATCTACTAACACTATCATCTCAAATTAAGGGTATTTTAATTTTCCTAAAAAGATTTTTGACCAATTCTAAAATCAACTAAAATATAATAATGTTAATCACAAGAATCCTATGCACTTATAAAATCACCAAACTCTTATTTACTAATCTCATTCACTTATAGCTTTACTAAAATACCACCTCATTCAAGTAATAATACTTAAATTCTAACCTTGTGGAATGTTAAGAAGTCAACCATCTACAATATGGTGCCTTATTCAAAACATGTAAATCTTCACCACTTGGGCTATGATTGTTTAATGTAGTAATGTTTAACAATCCTTCTTAAGAAATCCTTTAGATACCATGATTCACTTAAGTGTTTTAATATTGCATGCTACTTGCTGTATTTACATATTGTCTCACACACTCTCACAAACCTTAACAAGAAGCACAAGTATGAAACTGGTATAAAAGTGGAACACATTCTAAAGATATCATCACAAACTCCAAACCCTAGATCAGATACAACTATTCTGGGGATTCACATTTATCAAATTGCATTACATTACTTATGCATCGTTGCATCTTGCTTCTTTAAACATTAGTCCTTACTAGACCAATGATGTTGTTTAAAGAATTTGGTATCTTGAAGACCGTGAGGGCATAATCTTGCAATCACAAAAGGCAAGTTCACAATACTGCTTAAGTAATCCTTTAGATACCATGATGCACTTAAGTGTTTTAATATTGCATGCTACTTGCTGTATTTACATATTGTCTCACACACTCTCACAAACCTTAACAAGAAGCACAAGTGTGAAACTGGTATAAAAGTGGAACACATTCTAAAGATATCATCACAAACTCCAAACCCTAGATTAGATACGACTATTCCGGGGATTCGCATTTATCAAATTGCATTACATTACTTATGCATCGTTGCATCTTGCTTCTTTAAACATTATTCCTTACCGGACCAATGATTCTGTTTATAGAATTTGGATCTTGAAGACCGTGAGTGCATAATCTTGCAATCACAAAAGGCAAGTTCACAACTTGCTCATGTCCTTTGATTATTTTCTAGAAAATGCTTGTAACTCAAATGTTGTCATCACCTACATTTCAAAAAGGTCAGAAAACACTATTTTCGTAATAATTTGATTATGGATTATTTACCAAATGGTAATAATCTATTGATACAGTTCTAGTGGTAAAGGAACATAATATCTAGGATTTAACAACCAATGTCGCCAGTGATTCTTGCACCATATATTACGTGTCAACCATGAGATTTGGAATGGGACAGAAAAGTCAGCTGTGTCTTCTTCCTCTCGCAAGCATCCGGATGGCCAGGTCATGGCTGTTATCCTTGTAGCATGCCTTAATGGATAATTCTTAGAGGATATGCAGCATATGGGTGGGATCCCTCAAAGTCCATGATAATTCTAGCATCTGACGGTCTGTACTAACCATTGCCATAATTTAAAAGGTGGGAATGGCGTACACCAAGAGGACATGCGGGGTCACGAAGGGGGCAGTGATTGGCTTGGATCTTAGGTTGGGCCTCAAACCATGGAAGTTTGAACAGGGACATACTCCCGGCTGTGCAACAAAGCTTACGGTCTCTTGTGGGAAAAGTGACGCACCTCTGTAGAGTGTAAGAATTGTGACATGTTACTCCCTGTTCCAGGAAGGAGCTATGAATGCGGCAGGAAAGGAACCCCACGAAGGTTCTGGTCAACCTGTGAAGGCCGTCGGACATAGTTTTCTGAATAAAAGCAACCTTTGAAGAAATTTTTACGAAAACCTTCATTGCCTACGACCTATGGTCTGTGGCTGTAGAGATAGTGCATCATATACTCCTTTTTAGTGAACTTGCTGAGCACACTCATACTCAACCGTACCTTCTTAACCCTTGCTAGGTTCCAAGCCGTTGAAGACGATGTCAACCTCAATTTCTACTCAAGAAACCATCATCGACAGCTCAAGATCTTCAATAAAGTCAATGAAGTCAACATATTCATCAGCTGAAGTGAAGACAAAGTCTCTGTTTAGATAGGAATAGATACTCTAGCCATAAAACCTATTTCTGTAGAGCATTGCATTAGTAGCAATTGCAAACCAATTAGTCCAGGTGCTAGTCTTAGTTATTAGATATTTCTGAGTTATTATTTCTAGTTCTTCTTTGTAAGAAGTTTCTTTCTCCCTCTTTAACTTAGAGTGTTCTCTGGATCTTTTGTAAAGAGTCAAGTTGTAATCTATAGTCATGTATTGGACCTGCTGTGTTTCTATTGTACCACTCTGAGGGATGTCATAATAGTGAACGGTGTTTAATTGGTGTTATGTCAACGACTATAGTGTACTACATCATGCAGTGGTATGCTGGGTCACTGCAATCTTCATCGGTGAAACTGACTTGGGTCCTAGCTCCCAGGAAGTCGGACACTCGTCAAGCCCCGCATGGACCACCTATGAGCAGGACACGTTCACAGAAGGATCTGGGTCATACCTCGCTTTGGAGTATGGTGGCTCGAATTAGGAAATTTCAAGGCCCACCCAAACCGCCCCTATGCAGGATATAAAGGTGGAAGGACCCTGCAAATCCGCTTGGCTTCCCCGAGCGTTAGAGATGCGCATGTCACACTTTGTCGGTGTAGTCACCATCTTTGATCTAGCCAGATGCGTTCAAATGGATGGAGAACCTCCCAGCGAATACCTTGCCAAATGGATGAGGGTGAGGGAAACCCTAGAGGATGACCGGACCGGCGAGCTCGTATACCACTTCGTGGAAGGGCTCACGCCGGGAACACTTCTCCGGCATACCCTCCGAAGGTGGCAAGCCGCAGGTCCTCTCACCTTTGGTGAGATGATTGCCATAGTCAATGAATACACGGATGCCAATGAAGAGGCCATGGCGGTAATCACCGTCATAGCCGGAGGAGGAAACAACAACAACGGCCTGCCTCCATCACCCTCCACATCCGCCATCACCAACACCGAAGGCAACTCCGACTCCATTCTCAATGCGCTTTACGCCGACATCAGTATGGATGTCGGTGGCTCGGACGCTAACTCGGAGGAATACGATGCTTTTATGAGGGAGACCAAGAAGGAGGAGCGCACCGAGAAGACCAACACTTCCCACCAGGTGCTAGTAGCCATTGGGAGCATGGTGGAAGAAGACAGACATGAACGAGAATGTGAGAGAGCTCCACCCACGCCAGGAGTCACTAGAGCAGCAGCAGCTAAAAAGGCCGCTGAGCCTCCGGCTCCGGCCAAGGCTCTGCCTCCTCCGGTTACCCGCCAGCCCCTAATATGGCCCGTCAATCGAATCACCACCAGTGCCACCGTCAACGTCTGCAGCTGGCAACCCACTAGCCACTCCTACTAACAAAGCAATCTACGACACACTTCTCATCGAACCAATCACCGTTGACCATATCCAGAGCGTTATAGAGCTTGATGAGAAGCATGCGGAAATCTTGGCGGAGGCCAAGTGCATCGCGGAGCAAGGCACTAAGCTAGACGAAGACATGTCTAAGGCGCAGCAATCAATCAAGGCGGCAAGAGCTGTGGAGGCCAAATATAAGTAATTATTGTTAAAGAATAAAGCAAAGAAGGTACCAGCTCACGTGGTCCAAGATCCTGACGTTCGACAAGGCTTGGGATTTGACGGGTCTAAGCCGACAAAAGCCACCCCTTACATAGATTTAGAGGGGAGGCATGTCATGCCAACTCCCACTCTCAACATCGCCATCGCCAAGACCCTCCTAGGGCAGGACGGGTCGCTAGAAGCAGTTGCTCAGGTGTATGACCTTGTCGCTAAGGCATGCAAGCAATAGGAAAAGGCTGCCTCGCAGAGGCTTGAGTCCAACCCGGAGCTTTTCCAGTCAACCCTGAACAGCCGTAGAAGGCCAAAATCTCCCCGTGACGAAGGATCACACACAGGCTCTACAGAGCAAAGATGGAGAGAGGCACGCAACAGGACTGATGCTATCCCCGTATCCTATGACCACAGAGAAAAGGCTTGTCCCCGTTGTTCGCCACCTCCAACACCATCTCGACATCACGAGGAACCAGGGCCGCGCCACCGCACAAGCATGCTACCTCTAAGGTGGTCCCAGCCCGACATTGTTATACATGATCAAGGCGAACAACCTCGACATGCCGGAGAGCGCAGCGGCCATGACGGACACAGAAGCAGGTCCCACAAGGAACCTCCATGTCCGACAAGCAACCGTGATAGGCAGGATGAGTCGAAGCAGGGGCATAGCAAGAGATCTAACCCACCGCCTCCACCGCCACCATCACCACCT
The DNA here is from genome assembly GCA_910589775.1 of Avena eriantha. Classification (NCBI taxonomy): domain Eukaryota; kingdom Viridiplantae; phylum Streptophyta; class Magnoliopsida; order Poales; family Poaceae; genus Avena; species Avena eriantha. The sequence goes on from OU342746.1 coordinate 12,195,587, forward strand.
AGTAGGCATCATGGCGGAGGGCATAGCAGGTCTCACAAACCGTGCCACAACTCCCCTCCCCATGGCGGAAAAGGGAAGAAGCCAGAGCCATATGACGCACGATCACGGCTGCACAAGATCCAAGAAGCTCGGGAGCTCCCGTACCTTGGGACACGTTGTTTTGGACCAGTCATACGGGCCACGACCTACCCCATGGGCCTCCGGATAGACAAGTCCATCAAGCCCTACAACGGCACTGCCAGGCCAGCAATGTGGTTGCCGAACTATAGCGAAGCGATCCACATCACATGGGGAAACCCCAATGTCGCTGTCAAGTACCTCCCACTCATGTTGACCGGCACCGCCCGACAATGGATCGATGACTTACCAGTGTCTAGAGTTAGAAATCTTCTTCTTTGAAGCCGGATCTCTGAGGCATCAACCTGGTGTTGAATCTCCTAGAACTCTTCACCATAGAGGACAGCTTCGGCGAAGGCGACTTCACTCAGCTCGCACTCCCTTGCCTTTGTGAAGCTTCCGGCAATAGTGATGATGCCTTTTGGTCTGAATATCTTGAGCTTGTTGTACACAAAGCATGGCCTTGCAAGGAAGGAGTGGAAGATGTCACATCAAAATATGACGTGTTACATGCTCTTGAAGGGCACCACTTCGAAGGTCATGTGCTCTTGGCGGTAATTATTGACATCACCAAAGGCGACCGAAAGGGTAATGCAACCAAGGGAATTAGCTTGCCGGCTAGGCACGACTCCATGGAACACGATGTTGCTCTTAGATATGTCTTCGTCAAGTTCATCTTGTGTAGTGTATCCAGGTACATGATGTTGATGCTGCTTCCACTATCCACGGGGCACTTGGTGAACTCACTGCCGTCAATCAAGGGTTGATGTCCATGGCATACTAGTTGTCTGTTAGGATGAGCTATGGATGATCTTCTCTATCCCAAGTGATTGGAATCTCCAACTACCTGACGTACTGGGGTACTAGAGGAAGGGTATCCATCAGTATCCTCAGTGAGTTTTTTTGGCCCCGGACGGTGGGGGTGCCAAGGAAAGTATGGTAGACTAGAGCCTTCCATTCAAAGGTGTTTTCCCTTACCATCGCCCTTGTCATCGGGTTTAGCATCCACGTCTTCATCCAGTTCGTAAGAATCATTGGACTCTTCCTCCTTCTTCTTCCCTTTTCCCTTTCCGCGAGGTCTGTTCTTCCGACTTCACTTGTAGCCAGACTCAGGGTCTTCCTTGAGGTTGTTGACAAACTTGCATTGGCGGTTGGTGTGGGTGGCTTTGCCATTTGCATCCAGATGAACGAAACACAACATATCACGGTACTCCTCGTACATTTGGGGAACGCAGTGCACAGAGGGTGTAGAATCACCCCATTGCTATCCATGGCTAGCCCTCGGCCACGACCATGTTTTCCACCATCGCCTGTGCTAGCGAACATTGTGGCGACCATGTAGGTTGTTTGCTTTTCTTCTGGCGGATTCTTCTGCTTATTGTCGTTGTTCTTCTTGGCCTGGGTAGGGATGGCCAATGCTGACAATGACCCGCGAGCATCATCATCAGCAGCGGCGAATTCGCTAGCCATGGCAATCATTGAGTTGAGGTCGAGTTTGTCGTTGTCCTGATGGCACTTCAGCATTCTCCGAGCAATGATCCTTTTTCCAGGCCGTCGATGAAGGCGGCCATAGTGGTTTGATTATGTAACTCCGCGCATGAATATTTCATGTTAAGCCAACGGGAAATGTAGCACGAGAGGATTCATCCTTTTCATGCACACACCACTGTAGGTCACCGACGGTGCATGGATGCTTATATGTACCCTCGAAGTTTTTGGTGAACACTTCATGCATGTCCAACCAATTGCAGATTTATTTCTCTGGGAAGTCGTCGATCCATTGTCAGGCGGTGCCGGTGAGCATAAGTGGGAGGTACTTGATGGGGACATTGGGGTTTCCCCTGGTGATCTGGATCGCTTCGTGATAATCCTGCAACCATGTTACTGGCCTGGCAGTGTCGTCATAGGGCTAGATAGTCTTGTCAACCCGGAGGCCCTTAAGGTAAGTTGTGGCCCTAATTACTGTTTCAAAATAACGAGGACCCAAGTATGGCTCTTCCATGGTTTCTTGGATGTTGTTAAGCCATGAACGTGCATTGTACGGCTCCGGTTCTTGTTTGTCCGGAGCTCCTCCATGGGGAGGGGAGTCTCGTTGCGAGCCGTGGGACATAGGCGATCCTCCACTGTCATGGTATTACCGATGAGTACACCATGGAGGGGTCCTCATAGTGCATGTTTAGAGATGTGGGGTAAGGCGGAGAGTTGGCGGGTAGGAGGTAACACCACTTATGCAGGTTCAAGTCCCACAATGGTGATAGAACTCTACTCCTTCTATAAATCACTATAATAGCAATACGTCGAGTTATAGAGATAGGTTCGTTGTGCGATGTGTTGCGCGTTGTACACAACAATCAGAGGAGTTGTGCCCTAAAGGCTCCCACATGCCAGCTTATAAAGGCGCCAAGACCTATGGTTTATAGGGAAAGGTCCTTGCCGAACAAGGTAAAGAGTCCTACACCTACATGAACTAGTCTTCCGTGCCTTGTACTCAAAGGCTCCGATTATGTCGATGACTCATGCGTAGCCTTCCTTTATCCGGCATGGGCCTCCCTTCAGGATCCGTCTAACTGGGCCGCCCAGCAGGCTATAGGCCTTGCTACCAACTATGGGCCACCCAGGTTAGACGGATTGGTGACATGCTATGAGGATAATCATATAGCATATCCCCAATAGTAGACCCTGGAGGACTTTGAAATCTTGCGCTGTCTTGCTTGCTGATCTTAGAATATCCCGTCTAAGTGATGCCGACAATCCGTCAAGCAATGTCTCAAAGGTCACCCAAAGAACCCTGCAATCCTCTCCAGCTTCGCAATGTAGCCGGAGATTCCTTGAGTCTTCATTTCTAGAGTCAGATGATCTCCGTCTTCGATGGAATCTTCAGCCGTGACCCTTCACTACAACTGTCAGGAGGATGACGTAGGGTATAGCCTACGCTACCTCAAAACTCACAGAAGCAGAGAATTAATCATTAGCTATTTTCACGCGCAAGAAATCCAAAATGGTGGAGTGGCAAAAGACGTAGGACATGGCGAAATTATGACGCACGTTCACTTCCACGTCGGCAAAGTTCCATCCATCAGATCTTCTTGCACGAATCTTGACGCGCTGCTTATATATTTCCCCTTCGGTCAATTTATTTCTTTTTACCCTCATTCGCTTCCTAGTCTTCGTCTACCTCCAGCCACACGACCGTTCGAGCTCTTTTGCGAAAACCCTAACCAGGGCCCTTTCTTCCTCCACACTTTCCTTGTCGTAATGGCCTCGAGCAGCTCTGCTCCTTCCACGGCGGCGATTCTCGAGGCTACGATGGAGCCATCCCAGGGAGTGATCATTCCACTGGAGGGGGTGGTCGTTCCTGTCTCCTCCGTGACGTAGAACACCAGTGATGACCAAGAACGGGCGGCGCACGAAGTCGCTGAATAGGAGAACGATTCCCACAAGGGGATGTGGAGAGGCTCCGATCTCTCCGCCAAAGATCTCCAAGAACTGGTTGACGAGGGGTATATTCCCGCAGCGGAGAAGCTAGCCTGGCAGGAGGCACCGGCCGGCGAGGTGGTCCCTTCTCCCCAACATGGAGAGAAGGTGTACCTCAAATCTCAGCTGGTACGTGGCGTAAGCCTGCCTGTCTCCGTCATCTTCTTGGATGTCCTCTGGCACTTCCGGGTACTTCCCCACAATCTCCCTCCCAACAGCATTCTAGTCCTTAGCTACTTCGTAGCTATGTGCGAAGGGTATCTAGGGATTAAGCCTTGATTAGATCTGTTTGTATACTTTTTCACCATCAAGAGAGAGAGTCCGTAGAGTCCAAGGATGAACTGCGGACCTGCGAAACCATTAGCTTTAAGATCCAGCCTAGCCGGCGCTTCCCCGACATCGTAGGGCACAAGTCTTGCAAGAACTGGCAGCGCACATATTTCTATGGGCCAGATGTCCCCCTGCCAAACCGTCTTGAGACCTACCCTGACTTCATCGATGGAGCTGCCACCGAAGTGCCCGCATGGCGGACCCCAGCCTCTCTTCCCTCCGACGACGAAGCCAATCGCACCGTAAGGCGGATCGAATGGCTTGTATACGGAGGTCTAATGGGCTTGGACCTTGCCACGTGCTGGTACGTTAGGCGGATCCAGCCTCTGCAGCACCACGCCCAGCCGATGTGCAAGTATAGCCAAGACAGGAGGGATCCCATATGAATTTCGTGGGATAACTTCTCTACTGACTCCATCAAGCTCCGGCTAAAGGACATTGTCAGGGTGAGGGACAAGAAGCATGCCTTCAATATCACCTATGACATGTTCAACTGCGGTACATGCCCAGAGGTAGCTTCTGTTTCCTTTGTTGCTCATTATATACTCTAAGGTTTTTCCGAATTGAAGTTGTCCGTCTAACACTCCTCTGCATCCCAGCTGGCGACCTTGGCGGCAGATCAAATGGCCTCCCAGGTCTACGATCCAAAGTTGAAGGATATCCAGGTGGTGTCCGACGACGACGCCTCCAAGTATCAGCCAGCTCCGGCAGCACGAAAGCGGAAGAGCTCCACCTCTAACGCTTCTACCGAGGCCAAGAAGAAGAAATCAGAGAGTGGAGTCTCCAAACGTTCCACTACCGCTTTACAGGTGGAGAAGAAGAAGAAGTCCACTGGCATTCCCCTCGCCAAGGATCCTGCCGTGGAGTAAGTACTTTCATTCTCCGGCTTGTATTTTTTCAGCTCGCACCTTTTTTCAACTCTTGTACTTATACTTTGAACGTTTCAGTAGGAAAGCCGGTGTTAGTTTGAAGCGATCCTCCAAAGATGTTGGAGGGTCAAAAAACATTCACGACATGTTGACCAAGGGTCCGTCCACCAAGCCCTCTCTCGGCACCGCTCCCCCTACTCCTGCCGCCATACCTTCTGCTGGTCCCGCTGGGCTGTCATCCCCATCATCCCTAAGACCTCTTCCATGGAGACAGATATCAATCCAAATCTTGATGTCTCAGGCTCTATCGGGGCAGACGTTGCTCCCAGCGGCCAGGCGATGCAGGAGAGCACCTCCTCTAAAGTGGCTGAAGCTCCGGCTAAGGATGCCACCGAGAAAGGGAAGGAAGTGGAAGAGGTGGACGTGGAAGCAACGATTGAGGCATCATATTCTTTGAAGGTGCAGGAGGTAGCTAGGGCTTCATCCATGCCTCCGGCTTCGACCTCTCCATTGGCTGTGACTCCTCCGACATTGAGCTTGGATGACCTCATCAAGCAGGCCGATGCAATCTATAAGAATGCCCGGACATTCCATGATTCCTATGCTCATCTAGCCAACAATCTTAGGATCATTACCATCGTAAGTTTTTTGAACTTCACTTGCTTTACTTTGTGTAGTATGTCCCACTATAGCCCCCAATCTGTTAGGCGGATAATCCAATAGTTATTGGCCTAAGTGCTCCAAAGAACTAAGTGTAGAACTTGTCCGTGTAGCCCCCGAGCATTTTAATTGAAACTAGATAGTTCCGACTAGATGCTCTAGAGAAACTAGTTTACTTTAAAATCATGTATTGTAGCCCCCGAGCATTTAGTTGAAACTGAATAGTTCCGACTAGATGCTCTAGAGAACTAAGCATGCTTATATCATGTGTAGAATGGATAGCCGCTAATGAGAGGTTTGCTGCTCTTCGGAAGGAGATGGACCTTGAATAGGGCTAAACCAAATTCCTGAAGGAACAGATAAAAATAGCCAGAGTCTATTTCCAACAACAGCTCCTTGCTTTTCTCATTGAATTATTTCTTACATCTTTTGATAGCACTTTCTGATTTCCGTCTTACTGAAGCCATTGCCAAGTCTAAGAGCATCGTCGAGCAATCCAAGCATATCCAGGAGCTCGATGATGAAAACAAGATTCTGAAGAAGGACCTGGTCGAGACCGTCAAGGGCCATGAGGCTACGATGAAAGCTATGCAAGAGTCTGCTAACATCGAGATGCAGCGCCTGAAGGATGAGATTGCACAACTCAAAGACCAGAACCAAGCTACCAAAGAGCAGAATGCTAGGAGTCTTGAGATGTTCAAGTCAGTCCAAAAGGAGCACGATGACTTGACAAAGACATACATGCAAGCAGAAACGAGCATCTTTGGTAACCTTTCTCTGTCTTGGTCTTTTTCTGTAAGTTGGGTAACCATTTGACTTATTTATACTCATGATTCTTGTATGTTTGTGCAAACCACAGCTCCCATTGGCTTAGCCAACTTGGGTGAGGGTAATCCGAGTCCCAAGGAATGCATGATTCTTACCGGCAACTTCGGCAGCACCGCCATTGCCCAAGCCAAGCAGATAGCTCAACCTCTGGGCATCAACATCAAGGCGGTAGACTCAGCGGCCAAGTATGCTGAAATCCTACATCGAGCCCCCAAGAAAGTTAAAGACTAGAAAGCCTCCTATATCTGGGATGGTGCTAGGATGACCTTGTCGTTGGTCAAGGCTCACTATGACAATGCCGACATCGACTTGGTGACCTCCGGCATACCCAAGCTGGACGAGGAAGGACAAGAGATTAATAGCGATGCTATTTTGAACACTCTTGCCGGCTTTGGTACCGGGATTGCCAAGATGGCCAAGGCTGATGTCTTCGTGCCAGCCGAGATCCTGGATGATGACATGGCCTGTTATGAGTCTAGCCGCTCTCCTTTAGAGTTTGACGAGCTCTCCCGACCTGGCTCTCCTGATGATGCCACCATGAAGCCCCCTGCAGCAGAGCCATGAAAAACAATTTTTGTATTAAATGTATCTCTGCAAAGTGAATGCGGAAAAAACTTATGTTTGTCTAAGGCGGAAAACATGTATTCAAGCTTCCTGCTACATATATGTTTCTAGCATGTGCATATATTTTTTAAGCAAGTGTTGGCTTATCCATTATTCTGGTTTGTATGCTTGACCTTTTGTGAGACGGAAGACTCGAAATACAGAACTATGCTCTCAGGCGATGATGCTTAATAGCATCGTCAAGAACCTAAGAACAAAATCACCGGCTTTGAGTGCCTAAAAGTTACTACTTGATACATTGCAAATGTATCTATAATTTTTGATGTTCCATGCTTGGTTTTATCTACTTTCTTGTGTTTTGTCCACACTTTGGAGTACTTTTCATATGATTTCTTGGACTAACCTATTAACAAGATGCCACAGTGCCAATTGCCTATTTTCTTCTGTTTTGGTTCCAGGAAGTCAGAAAATGAATATTCTCGGAATTGGACGGGACAAAAGCCAAAGTTACTATTTTCCGTAAGACTCATGGAGCCATAAGGAGAGTCGGAGAGGGGCCACAGGGTGGCTACACCCCCCATTGGCGTGGGCCAGCCTAGGGCATGGTGTGGGCCCCCTGGCTGGCCACCGACCTTGCCTCCTTCGCCTATAAGAGCCTCCCGATACCAAAACCCTAAATCATCAAGCCTCCAGCCACGAAAAGTTCCGAAGCGCTGCCGCCACCGAAGGGGAGATTCGGGGGACAGAAAGTCTCTGTTCCGGCACCCTGCCGGGATGGGGAAGTGCCCTCGGAGCCATCTCCATCGATCTCCACCACCATCTCCATCACCATTGCTGATTCCCATGACGAGGAGGGAGTAGTTCTCTCTCGAGGCTAAGGGGTCTACCGGTAGCTATGTGTTCATCTCTCTCTATGCATGATCTTATTGAGATCATGAGCTTGTAATCTATAGATCTACCTTGCTACTCAAGTGCTTTAATATATCTTTGCTCTCCCCATGTGTGTGAAAGTGACAGCGTGCACACCATGGTGGCACTTAGGCTAGAGATTACAAATACTTGTTATGAGTTATATTTGGAGTTGGATGTCTTTATGAAATTTTGGTCTTTGTTGGACTCATCTAGTACTCAAGGTGACAGTGTGGGGTTTTCTAGATGGGAAAGATGAACTTTGAGGTGTGTTGTTATAGCCATACCAACGATTAGAGTGTCCAACCAGAGAGTAGTTACGAGTAGTATCATAAAGAGAAGATATTTATATGAGAGTGTTCACTAGTGAAAGTATGATCCCTAGGCCTTTTTTCTTAGCATTGAAACACTGTTTGCAACTAGATCTGTTACATGTTTGCTTGCTTCCATCTTTATTTCAGTTTGCTTTAGTCTCTTCCACGTCATCAAGCTATTTTCTATCACCGTTACCACTTATAATTATCCATACCACTTGTATTTTACTATCTCTTCGCTGAACTAGTGCACCTATACACCTGACAAGTGTATTGGGTGTGTTGGGGATACAAGAGACTTCTTGTATCTTGATTGCAGGGTTGCTTGAGAGGGAATACCTTTGACCACTTCCTCCCTGAGTTCGATAAACCTTGGGTGATCCACTTAAGGGAAAATTTACTGCTGTTCTACAAACCTCTGCACTATGAGGCCCAACAACTGTCTACAAGAATAGAAGTGCGTAGACATCAAGCTATTTTCTGTCGCCGTTGCCGGGGAGGAAAAGTAAAAGGTATTCACACCGGAGGATTAAAGAAGAAGAACCTCCCACGGCTAACGCCTATTTTCTGGCGCCGTTGCCGGGGAGGTAAGGTAAAAGGTACTCACATCCTCCGGGGTGAGTGCTCGAAGTTATTTCTTTTAGATTCTGCAATTTTGTCTTTTTTTTCTTGTTTGCACTAGTTAGGCTTAATGGAAACAACAACAAAATTAGAGAACTTTATAGTATTTATCTTGAGTTAGGACATGAAGTGTTTGAAGAGAAAATTTAAAAACCTATGGAACTTTATTTGCATGCTAATAGCAATGTTGTTAGTATGAATTCTTTGGACACCATTATTGCTAATGCTATGGAAAAGTCTAAGCTTGGGGAAGCCAGTTTTTATGAAAATGATATTTTTAGTTCCCCATCTTTGGAAGATAGCTATTATATTGCTTATGATGATACCAAACCTCCAATATATGATGATTACAATGATGAATATGATATTTTTAGTCCACCTACTATTGAGGAGAAAATTAATTATGATTACAATATGCCTCCTATATTTGATGATTATGGTGATGAGAATAATAATGATAGCTATTTTGTTGAATTTGCTCCCACTATGATTAATAAGAATGACTATTCTTATAGGGAGAGTAATAATTGTTTTATGCATGTGGCTCATGATATGGATGTTTCTTGTGATTGTTATATTGTTAATTTTATTCATGATGCTACTGAAAGTTATTATGAGAGAGCGAAACATGGTTTTATGTGTCTCAACAATATTAAGTTTCCCCTCTTTATGTTGAAAGTCTTGAAGATGCACTTGTTTTGCTTTCCTATGCTTGTTGCTTTGTGCTTTCATGACTTGTTTCTTTACAATATTCCTATACATAGGAAGTGGGTTAGACTTAAATGTCCTTTGAATTTGCTTCTTGATGCTCTCTTTTACTTCAATTCATATTTCTTCTGTGAGCATCTTCTCAAATTATCATGCCTAACTTAAAGGCGTTAAAGAAAAGTACTTATTAGGAGATAACCCAAAAGTTTTAGATGAGTCTTGGAAGTTATTACTTCAGTAATAACTTCTCCTTATCCTTTTTACTTGCTTTTTGTGCCAATAATAACCTCTAATGTGAGAGAAGTAATGATTGGGAAAATTGCTGTCCCGAAACAGATTTCTGTGCTTCACTGTAAAAACTAGTGTAAAATCTCTGTAGGTTATTTTGAAGCGTGAATTTTTGTGCTTCTGACCCAGGTTGTTATCTAACTTTCGTTAGTTCAACACTTTTCTATTTGAGTGACATAAGGTCTTCGAAAAAATTCGTCTTTACCTGCTGGTATGTTTTGACAGATTTCTCCCATTTTCTGTATTTGCTTCTTGTTGGTTCCTCTTTTAGTTCTTTTGGGGAATTGAGCTTTTTGAGGGAAGTGCTACAGTAGCTAGTGTTATAATGGAAGTTTATTTGGTGTTAGAACTGAACCTTAAGACCTATTATCTTAAGTGCACTAATGTTGCTAATAAAGATTGTGTGAAGTTTTGTAGGAAGGAAAAATTTCAGGTGTATGGAAGGAATGAGTAATGAGATGAAGGATGGACTAAAGCTAAATCTTGGGGATGCCACGCGTGTCACCCCAAGAAATATCCAAGAAGTACAAGCGTAAAAGCTTGGGGATGCCCAAGGCATCCCCATCTTCATCAATAAAAATCCTAGGTTTCTTCCAAACGCTTCATTTTTATTGTTTCAAGCACAGTTGTGTTGTTCTTGGAGCGTCTTCTTTTTCATTTTGGTTTTGGTTTTTCGTTTGCTTGGTTTGCTTAGTTTTCTGAATAAATTGGTTGGACCCCCTCTTTCATACATTGGTTTGCAAATAGTTTGGTTTGGATTGGAAAAGAGTAGGAAAGTTCATGCTTATGTGGTAAAGAGAGCTTGTTTTTGACTGTGGCCTATGCTTTGTCATGCCATGCTTGATATTGTTTTGGCTTTATTCTTAGTATTCTTTTCTGTAGCATGACTTGTTATAAACAATTGAGATTGCTTAATGTGCCTTGGATGAATCATGCGTTGTTTTAGCATATTAAAGCATAGTATAGTGGTATTCTCCTTTGATGCTTTATTTGGGTTGACTTGGCGCATGCTCACACCATGTTATGACTATCCAAAGTCACCATTAGCCTTTAGTTTTCAATTTGTAGTATCACTTTATGCTTTGATCAATGATGTTTTGTCGCTCTGCATGATTATGGCCATTATTGCTCTCTTAGTTTGTCGCTCCCAGTTTTTTGCTAGCCTCCACAACCAAGTATGAGTTCCGCTCATGCATCCAACTCCCTAAACCAAGTTATTCCAAAGAGTCCACCATACCTACCTACTAGCTTATGCTATTCCAAGTATATTCATGCTTTTTTTACCTTCCGAATTAAATTTGTTATGACAAAACTTGTGATTAAAGCTCTCACGAACTTGATGGCACACTTTACTTTTCTTGCCCTTAATAAACTTGAACCATTGTGTCGTCTATGTTGTATATGCTTGCACTTATTTGTTGGGGATTAGCAGAACCATGCTGTCATGGGGAACGCTTTCAACATCGCACTTGTACTTTGTACCTAGTTGATATCATGCTCTTTTGTCTATGGATGTCGTCGGTGTGAAATGAAAGGGGAGATTGTAAGTCCATGGAGTTATGTATATGTGTTAGAGAAATGCCTGGGCCGCTGGTATAACACCCTCGAATCGGCCCTATGCAAGTTTTAGCAATTTCCGCCAAACCCGCATAGAAACGATTCAAAAATGCCCACCAGGCACTTGCGTGCGGGTGGAAAACGAAGTAATAACATTACACAGTAGTCCACGATGGAACCCACAGAAGATATATATACAACAACGACTCCATGAGTCAAGAATACAGATATACAATACAAAGATCCAAATCACCTTGAAAACGAATGAGCGTCCGACTACAGACAAGATGCAAATGGGGCTAAGAGCCCTGAAGAATAACCAATGGCGTCCATAACCCTGCCCAGGCCAAGCCAGAAGGGTAACCCTGCTAACGACGTCGATCTCAAACCTGCTAAAACAAAAGGGGTGCCGACAAAGGGCAAAGGAAAAAGAGGAGCGTCAGTACTGAGGCCAGTACACGGCGAGGCTAGAATTCGGCGACTCTCGCCTACATTGGTATGGTTGACTAAAGCGGCAGCGCACCGTGCACTAAACAACCTATAGAGACTCGATACATCTGTCGGCTATTAGAGAGGGGTAAGAAAGACTTATTCGGATCCAACCTGATACTAACACCAAACATACCCATCCTGGCATTTCCCCCTCGAGACCAAACGAGGAAGTCAAACCGAGGAACTCACACGGTTGGCAGTTTTATTCATTCATTCCATGGTGGTTGTCCAACTTACTAGTCATATCCGATACAAGTCAAATTATAACAACAATTCTTTAGTTAAAGTTGTCTATGATCGAGAAATTGTGCTCCAAGTCGTCCATAACCGTGGACACGGCTTTTCGAAAATATTTAACCCTGCAGGGGTGCACCAAAGTATCCACACGCACTTTAACCCTTGTTGTTAGATCCGAATATGAGCAAGATCCTTAACATACACCCAACGGTATGCGACGGGGCCTCGGACACGACGTTTCCCAGACCCAAAGTAAGTACATGGGGGCCACCCCACTAAGCTACCCGCAACGAAGTCGGCTGGCTCCGGGACGGACCCAGGGTTTGTGTCAATGGCTGTAAACGACTAGGAACCCGAAAATGTGACTGGGCTTGTCGATACCGTGAAAACATTCCACATTTGTTCCTAAACAGTACAGGTGTTCCACGCACAATCATAAATAAAGAAGTAAAGCACGGGATAAGTACAGGATAATAATAAAGCCCCAAACTACTTGTGGCCCCCAGCACAATACTTTGAAATCAGGTAGTAAGCCGATGGGGTGCCCACACACCCATATGTGGTGAGCACGCTCGATCTCGGAACATGTGTCAAGAACTCGGGTCCTAGGTGGACACAAGTGGGCAGTTAAAACCAAATATTGACTATTACCCACCGGTGCCTCTGCATTATATCTATTTCCAGCATTTTAATTAACAATTTATAATGTAAGCCATGATCATCTCCACCGTTAAGCTTCTCCACCATTAAGCATGTGCCAACCTTCTATCAACGGTGGAACGACACGACGTGACGCAGCACCTGAGTAAGCAACTACGACTCGCAAGGCCGACTGTCTATCAATCAACAGGCAATAGGATGAATCCAAGGCAATATAGAGGCTGCAAGGAATATAAATGGTGCATGGAAACTAAAACATCGTAACACGGATAGCAATAGAGCAACAGGAGGAAGTAAAGACTATAAAGACAAAATAGGTAGAAAGGGGGAGATTGCTCGCCTGGGAAACACTGCCGAAGGATCATATCCGGAGAACTTGTCGATGCTCGCATCATCTCATCAGCCTAATCCGCGAAGAAGCAAACACTAGAAGAAAAACCGGATGCAATATTTAATACAACGGCAGAAGATCCGGCATGCTTATGATATGATGCATGGCATGGCACAAATACGGTGCAATTAGGCAATATTAAGCGGAACCAGGGTCCCGATAATTAATTACATGGTTCAAGTTATTTAGAACCCCCGCAATTTAAATGTTGTACGAACAAGAACAAACATGGCATCGGTTCGCTACACCAATTTAAATGGAGCCAATACAAGACTAGAATAGTCCGCATATAGCCTCCATATTTAATTTAGGTGAATCATCCAAATACCCCCAAACGACCATAATATGTATGCAATCATGAACGATTCCATATGCAACAAGTGAGATGGTATTTATAAAATAGGGTTCTTGGAAAGGGGATCACATTAGGGGGGTCGGCGAACTTCGGTCCGAGGGGTTGGGGTTCGGTCTCGGCGAGATTGGTCTTCGCATCCGAGAACGGCGCCTTCGGGCTCTGCGTTGGAGGTTCTTCAGATCCGTGGTCAAAGGTATCGACGTCCATGAAGGAGATCTTGTCGATCCGACATCATCGCGTCCGGTTCCTATGTTGGAGTTCTTGTGGTACCGAGCTCGGATCATAGCTAGGGTCAAAGTAGGTGTTCTTGCGTCCCACGGTCCTTGTCCAACTTCTAGATGGTCTTGACGATTTCTTTGGTCAGCCATACAATGCTCACCGGATCACTGAGTACCAACAGAGACAACAAAAACCACAAACAGTGAACACACATCGGCATATGATCAGAACTGTGTGGAACTTGAACATGAGGCGTGCTAGACTGAAATAGCAACTTCCTGGGGCAAAGCTCGAGCGGCCGATGGTCGGTGTGCTGCAGGAGCTCGACGGTGGAGGAGAGCTTGAGGCGGCGGTTCAGGCCGACGGAGCCGGTGTTGAGGCGGAACACCGAGGTGGCCGGAGGACGACGGAGGCGGGCTCACTTCTGGAGCGGGTATACGGTGCTCGGGTCACGGGGTATGAAGGAGGGCAGGGCGATGAGGATCTTGACGTGGGGCGGCATCTCTGGCGGCGGATGTGGCTCGAGGACGACGGCCGGTTACGGGAATCGAGGATGCCGGAGGAGATGCTGCCGGCGGCGGTCAGGGCCAGAGGAGGAAGTGAGGCTGTGGCGGTGCTCGATGGCCGGTGGCGTGTGGAGGGGAGGCCTTGGCCTACATCTGGATGAGGCGGCACGACGGGGCGACCATGGCGCCTCGGGGCAGACGTGCAGGGGGCAGCGAGAGGAGGGCCCGACGGCGGGAGGCGTGGTCGCGGGGCTCATGGCCGCGACGGCAGGGTTTCACGAGGCCGATGCAGGAGCGGGGTGAGAGAGGAGAGCACGGCACCGAGTTTCTCCTGGCGGCGGTCGAGGGAGGCGGGGAGTAGAGGAAGGTCGAGGACGGGGAAAGGCAGAGGAGTTCGGGGTTGGTGGCGATCGATGGGATGGGGATGGGGTTGCATGGGCGCAGACGCGAGGTAGGGCCAGGCACGGGACTGGGGTGTGGGATCGGGGGATCACGTTGCTGGCGGTGGGGAGCGTCGTGTTGCAGGGTGGTGGGGCCAAGAGCGTGTTTGTCGTGGGTTTGGGTGGACCGCATGGTACGGGTGCGTGCGTCGCAGGGCGGGCGTCGCGCGATACACGGGAGCGGGTGGGGCGGTTGTGGCGGCGCGCGTTGCGTCGCAGGGCTGCGAGTGGGGCTGGGTCGCTGCCTTGCACGCCTGTGCGTGGGGCCGAGAGAGGTGCGGGGCTAGGTTGCCTAGTTGCGTGCGGGGCTAGGGCTTTGCGGGGCCAAGCAGGGGCGTGCGTGTGTGACGCTGAGTGGGTGCGGCTGGGTAGCGGTAGGTGGTGTGCGTGCTAGCCTGGTTGGCTAGGGTTAGCTAGGGTTTTGTTGGATGTGGCCGGCTGGGCTTTTGGGCCTGGTTGGCTGTCTCAAAAAAAAATAATATAAATTTTATTCATTTATTTAAAAGGCTTTTGTAATCTGTTTTTAGACAAATAAAACATCCGGAAGAGACCGGGGTTTTTATTTGAAATAAAGACATGAAATATTTAGAAAATAAAGATAGGCTTTTAGAAAATAGTTTTAGACAAACAGATGCATGATGATGACGATGCTCAAATGCAATGTGGCACGATGACATGTGCATGCGGTCATGATGATGCAATGCACAAAAACACAGCGATTTTCTAGTAGTGGTTTTAGCGGGATGCCACAGCTGGTCTAATCCATGCTGACATGGTGGAAACCTGCAGCGTAACCATAATGAGCTGTCTATGAAGCATTCTTCTTATAAAAAAAGAGTCCTATATTGAGAAAAAGAGAAAAAAAGAGATTATGAAAAGAGGAAAGAGAGAAAAAAGCACCATATTCCCATGGTAATAAGAATATTGCTGAGATGTTCGTTATCTCCTTCCCTTGTCATTTTGATATGGGGATTCTTCCGTATCATCGGGCAAGGGGTACCCCGTTGCCGGTTCTCTATGATACACATGTACTTACGATGACAAGAACTTACCGGTGACTAAACTTGAGTAGCATGAGGAGCGACCCTCGTATTCAAGGGACATGAGATTTCTAACTTATACTTCGTCAAGCATGTACACCATAGTTTGTTCACTTTAACCTTAATCACTTCAAGATGCTTATGATAGGGGCAATGAGAGCTGAAAGCTATAAGTACCATAATTTTTGGAAGCTCTTTATGAGACTTGAATCCCTACTTCCTTTTATAAAGGCCTTTCTTCCACCATTATATTGAGTCTCCACCTTCTACCTTTTATAAATCCCTACTTTGAGATTCTTAGTTCTATGTGCATTGTCCCAAGACATGTTGATTGATGCATAACTTGATATTGCTTCTTTTAAACTATTTGTATCTAGTCACTCTTATGAACTTTGAAGGTGTCCTATGCATTTATATTTGCTACTCTATGAGGGACAAGCTAAATGCCACTATGCTATGTTTTCTTTATGTGAAACAAACAAACGTCTTGCAAAGCATTTTTATTCATGAATGTTTTGTTTATGCCTTTTCATGTTGCAACTTAGTTGCTTTGTCTTATTGCTAGAACTTTGTCTTTCATGCTATGTTGAGGTACTATGATCCCAGCTATCAATGTTTTACAAATACTTTGATCAAGTTTATGATGGTGCATGTCACCTCAAAAATTATTCTTTCTTTTTATCACTTACCTACTTGAGGACGAGCAGGAGTTGAGCTTGGGATGTTGATACATTGCAAATGTATCTATAATTTTTGATGTTCCATGCTTGGTTTTATGTATTTTCTTGTGTTTTGTCCACACTTTGAAGTACTTTTCATATGATTTCTTGGACTAACCTATTAATAAGATGCCACAGTGCCAGTTGCCTGTTTTCTGCTGTTTTTGGTTCCAGGAAGTCAGAAAATGAATATTCTCGTAATTGGACGAGACAAAAGCCAAAGTTACTATTTTCCCGGAAGACTCACGGAGCCAGAAGGAGAGTCGGAGAGGGGCCACAGGGTGGCCACACCCCTCCTTGGCGCGGGCCAGCCTAGGCCGCGCCAGGGCATGGTGTGGGCCCCCTGGCTGGCCACCGACCTTGCCTCCTTCGCCTATAAGAGCCTCCCGATACCAAAACCCTAAACCATCAAGCCTCCAGCCACGAAAAGTTCCGCAGCGCCGCCGCCACCGAAGGGGAGATTCGGGGGACAGAATGTCTCTATTCCGGCACCCTGCCGGGACGGGGAAGTGCCCGCGGATCCATCTCCATCGATCTCCACCACCATCTCCATCACCGTTGCTGATTCCCATGATGAGGAGGGACTAGTTCTCTCTCGAGGCTAAGGGTTCTACCGGTAGCTATGTGTTCATCTCTCTCTATGCAGGATCATATTGTGATCATGAGCATTGTAATCAAGTAGATCTACCTTGCTACTCAAGTGCTTTAATAGATCTTTTCTCTACCCATGTGTGTGAAAGTGACAGCATGCACACCATGGTGGCACTTAGGCTAGAGATTACAAATACTTGTTATGAGTTATATTTCGAGCTGGATGTCTTTATGAAATTGTGGTGTTTGTTGGACTCATCTAGTACTCAAGGTGACAGTGTGGGGTTTTCTAGATGGGAAAGATGAACTTTGAGGTGTGCTGTTATAGCCCTACCAATGATTAGAGTGTCCAACCGGAGAGTAGTTAAGAGTGGTATCATAAAGAGAAGATATTTATATGATAGTGTTCACTAGTGAAATTATGATCCCTAGGCCTTGTTTCTTAGCATTGAAACACCGTTTGCAACTAGATTTGTTACATGTTTGCTTGCTTCCATCTTTATTTCAGTTTTCCTTTAGTCTCTTCCACACCATCAAGCTATTTTCTATCACCGTTACCACTTATAATTATCCATACCACTTGTATTTCACTATCTCTTCGCCGAACTAGTGCACCTATACACCTGACAAGTGTATTGGGTGTGTTGGGGACACAAGAGACTTCTTGTATCTTGATTGCAGGGTTGCTTGAGAGGGAATACCTTTGACCACTTCCTTCCTGAGTTCGATAAACCTTGGGTGATCCCCTTAAGGGAAAACTTGCTGCTGTTCTACAAACCTATGCACTTGGAGGCCCAACAACTGTCTACAAGAATAGAAGTGCGTAGACATCACTACTCCGGAATCCACATGAAAACTTCATAAAATGTGTAGACCAGAAAATGCAACCTTGCACATAAAGGGTTTATATGATCAAAAAATGAACAACTGAAGGAGGTAAAAGACTCAGAAAATATGAGTGAACCAAATGCTTTGTTTCATTGATCATATAAGAAACTTATTACATAATATAAATGTGTTAAGTGAAAAAGGGATGTAGCTGTGCTATGTTCCATGGCCGATCTATCTCTGGGTAATCATCATCAGAGTCACGTTGCTTGCGCTTGCGACTTTTTGGCCTATCTTTCAACTCACGAATATCGTCGAGTTAATAGGAACCATTTAGCAATGCTTTGCTTATGAAGAACGGTCCTTCCCAAGGCGGGGATAGTTTGTGTGATTTCTCCTGCTTGAGTCTAAGCACCAGAACTCCTTCTTTAAACGAGCGATGCTTTACACGGTGACTATGGTAGCCACGCAGCTTCTGCTGGTAGACGGCAGATCTCTGGCATGCCAGCACGTGCTCTTCTTCAAGTAGGTCCACATATAGTCGCCTAGATTCTTTAGGGTCATCCTCCTTGTAGGCGGAAACTCTTGGCGCGTCGTGGAGGATGTCGGATGGGAGAACTACCTCTGCTCCATAAACCATGATGAAATGAGTCAAGACGGTGGATCTATTGGGTGTTTTTCATAAACTTCACAAGACGATGGTAGTTCCTCCGCCCAGGCTCCAACTGCTCTACGTAGCGTTGCCTCTAAGCGTGGCTTGATTCCGTGCAGAATTAGTCCATTGGCCTTTCAACTTGGCCATTTGACTTCGGATGTGCCACAGATGCTAGGTCAAGGCGGATGCCTTTTTCATGACAGTACTCCTCAACTTCTCCTATAAATTTCTGCCATTGTCGGTGATGATGCTATGTGGAGACCAAATCTCACCACTAGATCCCGGACAAACTTTAGGGTTGTTGCCCCATCAAGCTTTGTAATGGGTTTAGCTTCAATCCATTTGGTGAATTTATCCACTGCTACAAACAAGTGTGTGAATCCACAGGGTGCTCTCTACAAAGGTCCCACCATGTCCAGCCCTCAGACTTCAAACGGCCAAGTTATTGGTATTGTTCGCAATTCTTCAGCTGGAACACTAGGTTGTATTACATAAAATTGACACCCAGGGCATATTTGTACCAACTTGTCGGGGTCCTCCTTGGCAGTTATCTAGTAGAATCCTTGTCGAAAGGCCTTGGCCACCAACGACCGGGGAGCGGTGTGATTACCGCAATCTTCGAGATGTATTTCTCTAAGGATTTCAATACCTTGCTGCTGGGAGACACATCGTAGGAAAACTCATGTGGTACTTCTTTTGTATAGCTGGCCGTCAATGATGATGTAGCATTTTTCTCTGCGTACTATTTGCCGACTTTCGACTTCGTCGGTGGGCAAAGTTCCGTCTTGTAAATAATCCATGAACGGCTTCATCCAAGCCTGAGAGGTCACTGTTACTGTGTTAACAAATGAGTCCACTCTATCCGGGTTGGAGTTCGTAAATGCTCTAGGAAAACGCCTGGCGGAATTGGTCGATGAGCTGATCCAAGCATTGACAGCAGATCTGCCGCCTCATTATCCTCCCTTTTGATGTACTTGACTTCGTAGTCGTCGAAGCACTTGGCTATTTCTTCTACTTCGTCTCGATATGCCGCCATCATAGGGTTCCAGGCATTCCAGGTGTCAGCCACTTGCTAGGCAACCATGTCGGAATCTCCACAGCAAATTGTGCGCTTGATGCCAATATCCTTGGCCACGCGAAGTCTGTGAATGAGGGCCTCATACTCTGCCATCTTATTTGTAGCATTGAAGTGGATCTGTAGGACATATTGCAACTTCTCCCCTATTGGCGATTGTAATAATACGCCAGCCCCCGAGCCGTTGAGTAACTTCGATCCATCAAAGTGCATGACCCAATACTCTGGCTCTAGCATAGGAGTGTCTTCTGGCAGTTCTGTCCAATCTGCAAGAAAATCCGCCAGTGCTTGTGATTTGATAGCGTCGCGTCACTTGCAGGTGATGTCGAAGGCGGCAAGTTCAATGCCCCACTTTGCCACTCTCCCTGTAGCATCGCTATTGTTAATGATGTCGGACAGTGGAGCTTTGCTCACTACTGTAATGGGGTGCTCCTAGAAATAATGCCTTAGCTTATGTGAAGCAAGGAAAACTCCATAAGCTATCTTCTGGTAGTGCGGGTAATGCTGCTTGGATTCCGTCAAGACCTCTCTTACATAGTAAACGGGTCGCTGAACTCCGTATTTGTGCATTGGTTCCTTGCGCTCCACCACGATGACCATGCTGATTACTCGGTTGGTTGCCGCCATGTACACTAACATAGGCTCCCTTGGTACCGGTGCTGCAATTATAGGTGGGGAGGAGAGGGTTCCCTTCAACTCCTGAAGTGATGTGTCAGATTCGTTCGTCCATGTGAATTTGTACGCCTTCTTGAGCAACTTGTAGAGCTACATAGCCTTCTCGCCAAGTCGGCCGATGAACCGGCTTACTGCTGCAACGCAACCTATGAGCCTTTGTATGTCCTTCAGGCATGTCGGGCGTTTGCTGTCGAGGATGGCCTTGATTTTCCCCAGGTTCACCTTGATTCCGTGATGCGAAACGATGAAGCCCAACAATTTGCCGGATGGTACCCCGAAGACACACTTCTTTGGGTTCAACATCATGTTGTATTTCCGGCGATTGTCGAAGGTTTCCTGCAAGTCAGCGATAAGATCATTTGATTTCTTTGACATTACTGCGATGTCGTCCACGTAAGCGTGTATGTTGCGACCTATTTGGTCATGCAGGCAACATTGCATCGTCCGCTGGTACGTAGCACCAGTGTTTTTTAACCCAAAGGGCATCGTGACATAGCAATACGTGTTGTAGGGTGTGGTGAACGAAGTGGCCAATTGGTCTGACTTTCGCATCCGGATCTAGTGGTATCCTGAATAGGCATCGAGAAAACACAGAAGTTCTGAGCCAGCCGTCGAATCAATGACTTGGTCAATGCGAGGCAAAGCAAATGGATCCTTTGGACACGTTGTGTTCAAGCTGGTGTAATCAACGCACATTCTTAATTCATTGGTTCCCTTTTTGGTGACAAGTATAGGATTTGCCACCCAGTGGGTCTGAATAACTTCTCTGATAAAACCATACTTAACTAACCTAGCTATTTGTTTGCCTATAGCCCTTCATCTTTCATCAACAAAGCATCGTAAAGGTTGTTTCACCGGTTTGGCATTAGGACCAATATTGAAACTGTGCTCGGCAAGTTCCCTAGGTACACCTTTCATGTCGAGAGGTTGCCAGGCAAAGATGTCCCTATTCTCATGGAGGAACTCGACGAGCATGCTTTCCTATTTGGGATCCAGGTCCGTGCCATTGGCGGTGGTCTTGGAGGAATCACCTTCGACAAGCTCCACCTGCTTGGTCTTGATGGCGGCCTTGAAGGCGGGTTCGGCAGCAATAATCTGCTTGTTCGAAGCTGGCATCTCCGAGGCATTGACTTGGTTCTAGATCTCCTTAAACTCCTCACCGTAGAAGACTGCTTCGGTGAAGGCGGCTTCGCTGATCTCGCACTCCCATGCCTTGGTGAAGCTTCCGTCAACGGTGATGATGCCATTTGGTCCAGGAATATTCAGTTTGTTGTAGACAAAGCATGGCCTTGCGAGGAAGGAGTGGAAGATATCGCTTCCGAGGATGACATGGTACACGCTCTTGAATGGCATCACTTAAAAGGTCATGCGTTCTTGGCAGTAATTGTTTACATCGCAAAAAGCGACCGGAAGGGTGATGCAGCCCAGGGAATTTTCTTGTGGGTCAGGGATAACCCCATGGAACACAGTGTTGCTCTTCCTTAGCTGGGTCTCCATCAAGTTCATCTTGTGCATGATATTGATGCTGCTTCCACTGTCCACGAGGCACTTGGTGAACTCCGTGCCGTCAATCAAAGGTTTGATGACCATGGCATACTGGTTCTCTATTGGGATAAGTTCTGGGTGATCCTTCTTATCCCATGTAATTGGAACTTCCGACCACCTAACGTACTGGGGAACCGGAGGGAGGGTAGCCATCAGTATCCTCAGGGAGGTTTTCTGGGCCAGGGCGGTTGGGGTGACAAGGAAGGTGTGGTAACATGGAGCCTTCTTTTCGAAGGGATTTTTCCCTTTATCCTCTCCATTGTCGAAAGATTTTGGGTCCACGTCTTTGTCCATATCACTTGATTCCTTGGGCTCTTCCTCCTTCTTCCCTTTGCCCTTTTCGCGGGGTCTGTTCATCCGACTTTGCTTGTAGCCGGACTCAGGGTCCTCCTTGAGATCATTGACAAACTTGCACTAACGATTGGTGTGGGTGGATTTTCCATTGGCATCGAGATGGATGAAGCACGACATATCATGGTACTCTTCGTATGTTTGGGGAATGTGGGACACTGAGGGTGTAGTGTCACTCCTCTGCTGGCCACTGCTAGCTCCATGACCACGTCCACGTTGTCCGCCATTGCCTCTGCCATTGAACGTTGCGGTGACCATGTCGGCTATTTGCTTCTCTTTGGGCGGATTCTTCCACTTGTTATTGTTGTTCTTCTTGGCTTGGGTAGGGATTGTTATCACCGGCAACGATCCACACACGTCGTCATCAGCAGCGGCGAACGCTCTAGCCATGGAGATCATTGCGTTGAGGTTGAGGTCATTGTTGTCTTGCCTGCGCTTCAACGTATGTCGGAGCAAAGTTCCCTTTTCCAGACCATCAATGAAGGCGGCCATAGCGGTCTGTTCGTGCACCCCTGCGCAGGAATTTTTCATATCTAGCCAGCGAGAGAGGTAGGCACGGGAGGTTTCATCCTTTTCTTGCACATACCGATGTAGGTCTTCGACAGTGCAGGGATGTTTGTATGTACCCTCGAAATTCCCTGTGACCGCTTCATGTATGTCCAACCAATTGCATATTGATTTCAAGGTCGCCATCAAGACCAAGAAGGTGAAGCTTGTTGAAGGATATTCCTCCAAGAATACCGCCATTAGCACGGACATGGATCCCAAATAGGAAGGCGCGCTTGTCAAGTTCCTCCATGAGAATAGGGACATCTTCTTATGGCAACCTATCAACATGAAAGGTGTACCTAGCGAACTTGCCAAGCACAGCCTAAACATCAATCCTAAAGAAAAACCGGTGAAACAACCTCTACGATGCTTCAGTGAGGAAAAAAATGAGCTATAGGCCAAGAGATAGCTAGGTTACTTAAAGCTAGTTTTATCCGAGAAGTTATTCACACCCAGTGGGTGGAAAATCCGGTACTTGTCCCCAAAAAGGGAACCAAAGAATTAAGAATTTGCGTTGATTACACCGGCTTGAACAAAGCGTGTCTGAAGGATCCGTTTGCTTTGCCTCACATTGACCAAGTCATTGACTCGACGGCTGGCTCGAAACTTCTGTGTTTTCTCGATGCATACTCAGGATACCACCAGATCAAGATGCGAAGTCGAACCAATTGGCCACTTCGTTCATCACACCTTACGGCACATACTACTATGTCATGATGCCCATTGGGTTGAAAAACACTGGCACTACCTACCAATAGACAATGTAGCACTACTTACATGAACAAATTGGTTGCAATGTACACGCTTACATGGACGACATCGTGGTGATGTCAATGAAATGAAACTACCTCATCACCGACTTACAGGAAACCTTTGATAATATTTGGAAGTACAACATGATGCTTAACCCCAAGAAGTGCGTCTTCGTGGTGCCATTCGGCAAATTGTTGGGCTTCCTCGTTTCGCACCACAGAATTGAGGTCAACCTGGAGAAGATCAAGGCCATCCTCAACATCAAATGCCTGACATGCTTGAAAGACATACAAAGGCTCATGGGCTGCATTGCAGCAGTAAGCCGGTTCATCAGCCGACTTGGAGAGAAGGCTATGCCGCTCTACAAGTTGCTCAAGAAGGCGGACAAATTCATATGGACGGAGCTGGCAGATGAAGTGCTTCATAAATTGAACATAATACTCTCCTCCGCACCAATACTCACAGCACCAGTGTTAATTGATCCTATGCTAGTATACATGGCAGCAACCAACTAGGTTATCAACATCGTCATCGTGGTGGAGCGCAAGGAGAAAATGCATGAATATGGAGTTCAGTGGCCAGTTTACTATGTAAGCGAGGTGTTGATGAAAGCCAAGCAGCATTACCCGCACTACCAGAAGCTTCCTTATGGAGTTTTCCTTGCTTCGCAGAAGCTAAGGCATTATTTCCAGGAGCACCCCATTACAGTGGTGAGAAAAGCTCCGCTGTCCGACATCATCAATAACAGCGATGCTACGGGAAGAGTGGCAAAGTGGGTCATTGAACTTGGCGCCTTTGAAATCACTTAGAAGAAGCACGACGCTATCAAATCTCAAGTATTGGCGAATTTTATCACATATTGGACAGAACTGCTAGAAGACACTCCCATACCAGAGCCAAAGTTTTGGGTCATGCACTTTAATGGATCCAAGTTGCTCGATGGATCAGGTGCTGGTGTATTAGTGTAATCACCAACGGGAGAAAATTTGTAGTACATCCTGCAGATCCACTTCAACTCTACCAACAACATGCCAGAGTATGAGGCCCTCATTCACGGATTTCATGTGGCCAAGGATATTGGCATCAAGCGCATAGTTTACTGTGGGTATTCCGACTTGGTTGCCGAGTAGGTGGCTGGCACCTAGAACACGCGGAACCCTATGATGGCGGCATATAGAGACGAAGTAGACGAGATAGCCAAGTGCTTCGACAGCTACGAAGTCAAGTACGTCAAACGGGAGGACAACGAGGCAGCAGATCTGCTGTCTAAGCTTGGATCCGCTGGCTGACCAATTCCACCAGGCGTTTTCCTGGAGAATTTGCGAACCCCATCAATGGAAGGAGTGGACCCCGACAATCCGGATAGAGTGGAATCATTTGTTAATGCAGTAACAGTGACCTCTCCGGCTTGGATGAAACCGTTTATGGATTATCTTCAATATGGAACACTGCCCAACGACAAAGTCAAAAGCTGGTAAATAGTATGTAGATCAAAGGGCTACGTCATAATTGATGGCCAACTATACAAAATAAGTACCATATGAGTCTTCCTACGTTGTGTCTCCCAACAACAAGGTATGTATATCCTTAGAGAAATACATCTCGGAGATTTCGGGCATCACGCTGCTCCCCAATCACTAGTAGCGAAAGATTTCTGGCAAGGATTCTACTGGTTGACCGCCAAAGAGGATGCCAACAAGTTGTTATGAACCTATATTGGGTGCCAGTTCTATGCATGGTAACCACATGATCTCGCTGATGATTTGCAAACAATACCAATTACTTGGCCATTTGTAGTATGGGGGCTTGACATGGTTGGACCGTTGCAAACATCACATTTTGGATTTACACATCTGCTAGTAGCAGTTGATAAGTTCAGAAAATGGATTGAAACTAAACCCATTAGAACGCTCGATGGGGCAACAACCTTAAATTTTGTTCGGCATTTAGTGGTGAGGTTTGGTCTCCGACATAGCAGCATCACCGACAGTGGCAGGAACTTGTCTCTCAGAGAAATTGAGGAGTATTTTCATGACAAAGGCATCCTCCTTGACCTAGCATCTGTGGGACATCCATAGTCAAATGGGCAAGTTGAATGGGCCAATGGACTAATTCTGCAAGGAAGCAAGCCATGCTTAGAGGCTCCTCTACATAGAGCAGTTGGAGCCTGGGTGGAGGAATTGACATCTATGCTATGGAGTTTAAGATCAACACTGAACAGATCTACCGGCTTGACCCCTCCCTTCATGGTTTATGAAGTAGAATCCGTCCTACCATCCGACATCCTCCATGATGCACCAAGAGTCTCCGCCTACAACAAAGATGACACTGAAGAATCCAGATTCTTATCTGTGGACCTACTCGAGGAGGAACACATACTGGCATGCTAGAGATCTGCCATCTACCAGCAGAAGCTATGTGGCTACCATAGTCGCCGCGTTAAGCATCACTCGTCTAAAGAGGGGGATCTGGTGCTTCGACTCAAGCAGGAAAAATCACATAAATATCCTCGCCTTGGGAAGGACCATTTTTCATAAGCAAAGCATTGCTCAATGGTTCCTATTACCTCGTCTATATTTGCGAGGTGAAAGATAGGCCAAAAAATCGCAAGCGCAAGTAACATGACTCCGATGATGATTTCCTAGAGAGAGTTTGGCCATGAAACATAGCACAGCTACGTCCCTTTTACACTTAGCATATTTTATATTATGTAATAAGTACCTTATATGATCGATGAAATAAAGAATTTGGTTCACTCATATTTTCTAAGTCTTTTACCTCCTTTAGTGTTCATTATGGATCATATAAACCTTTTTATACGCAAGTTTGCATTTGGACTTGTGAAAAACTCCGTCTACGAGCGTTAGCTTAAGTTTTCTAGTCTACACGTTTTCTGATGTTTTTATGTGGATTCCGGAGTAGTAACTTTTCGGCACTCAAAGCTTGTGATTTTTCTCTTAGGTTCTTGATGGTCCTATTTAGCATCATCGCCTGAGAGCATGGTTCTGTGCTGCGAGTCTTCTGTCTCACGAAAGGTCAAGCACATGAACCAGAATAATAGATAAGCTAGCACTTGATTAAAAAATATATACATGCTAGAACTAGTTAAGTAGTAAGAGGCTTGTAGCCAAGTTTTCCGGCCTACAAACATATAAATTTTCCGCATAACACAGTGAAGAGATACATTTAATACATCAATGTTTTTATGGCTCTGCTGCAGGGGACTTTGAAGTTGCATCAGCAGCAGGACATCTAGGCCTAGAAATCTCATCAAACTCGGAGGGTCCCAAGCTAGATTCTGAAGGCTCCGGGTCATCCTCCATCTCCTCGGCAGACACATAGACATCAACATGGAATAACTTGGAAACATTGGTGTCGTAGTCGGCGAGGGACTTCTATATAGCATCGCTATCAATCTCATTCCCTTCCACATCAAACTCCGGCATGCTAGAGGTTATCAGGTTCATGTCGGCATTGTCGTAATGTGCTTTGACCTAGGATAAGGCCATCCTTGAACTACCCGGACTCAAGAGGCTTTCTAGCTCTTAACCTTCTCGGGGGCTTGGTGAAGGATCTCCGAGTACTTGGCCGCAGAATCTGCCGCCTTGATGGTGATATCCAGGGGCTGGGATATCTCCATAGCTTGAGTGATGGTAGTGTTGATGAAGTTTCTGGCAAGAATCATGCATTCCTTTTTATCTAGAGCACCTTCACCCGTGTTGGTTAAACCAATGGGAGATGTGTTTTCGTTAGAGACAAGGACCATGAGTATAACAATATAAGTATCCGACTTACATAATTGACAAGGTTGGAGGAAAGTTACCAAATATGCTCGTCTCAACTTGTTTGCATGTCTCCGCCAAGATGTCATGCTCCTTATGAAGCTTATTATACACCTCAAGGTTCCGAGTATTCTACGCTTTGGCAACTTTGTTATGTTCCTTGAGTTTTCAATTTTGCTCTTCAGGCGCTGGATCTCAGTGTCAGATGATTCTTGCATTATCTTCATGGCCTCTTCATGGCCTTTGACGGCATCAGCCATGTCTTTCTTCAAGATTTTGTTTTCATCTTCGAGCTCCCAGATATGCTTGGATTGTGTGATGATGCTCTTATCCTTGGCGATGGCCTCTGTAAGGCAAAACAAAGACAACATTGTGAGAATTTGGGCAAAATGGTTCCATGAGGAAAGTAAGGAGATTTGAGAGGAAAATAGACGCTTGCTATTTTGGATCTGTTCCTTCAGGAAGTTTTTCTACCCTTTTCAATCTCGGTGCATCCTGCAGCTTGGCATATTTCTCATTGGCGGCTTTCCTCTAGGCATTCTCATTTTGCAAAGAAATAAGGTGCTTAGGCTCTCTAGAGAATCTAGTAGGAACTTTTTGGTTTTAGCTAAACGCTCGGGGGCTGTAGTACAATATTTTAATTTAGAAGTGTTCTCTCTTAGAGTATCTAGTTGGAATTATTTGTTCTAACTAGAGACTCAAGGGTTACACTGTCAAGTTCTACACTTAGTTCTTTGGAGCACTTAGGCCAAAAACTATTAGTGTTCCACCAAAGAGCTCGTTGGCTACAGTGGGATATATTATAAAGCATAAAGGTAAAGTCCAAAAGACTTACAATAGCAATAACTTTCAAATTGTTGGCCAAGTGAGAGTATGCATTATGGAAGGTCCGGGCATTGTTATAAATAGCATATGCCTGCTTAATGAGATCGCCCAGGCTTAAAGTCGGAGGAGTTGTAGGCAGAGGAGTTGTCGAAGTCGGAGGCATGGATGAACCCCTTGTTGCCTCCTGCCTAATAATAGCAGTTGAAAGCACATAGGATCTCAGCTTATCCATTGCTGTTGTTGCCAGATGCTTCCTCTCCCTCTGCCAGCTGCTTCCCTTTCTCAGTGGCATCCTTAGCCAGAGCTTCAACCACTTTGGAGGAAACGCTTTCCTGTGTCGCCTGGCCGCTAGGAGCAAGGTCCCTGTCGGTAGAGCCTAAGACATCAGAGTTGGATTGATATATCTCTTCATGATGGAAGTCTAAGTGATAAGTAGGGACAAGGCTCCGGTGGAGCCAATTGTTGGCTTGACGGCATGGGTAGGGGGAGCAGCAGCGGGGGATGACTCGAAGAACATATCACGAATATTTTTGGAACCTCCAACATCTTTGGAGGTTCGCCTCAAACCAGCATCTGACTTCTTCCTGAAACGTACACAGTATAAGTACAGGAATTGAATAGGTGCAATGCAAATTACAGTCGGGGAATGAATGTACTTAGACTATAGCAAGCGCCTTAGCTAAGGGGATGCTGTTGGATTTATTCTTATTCTCCGCCTCTAAGGAGGTAGTGGATTTCTTGGAGACTCCACTCTCCGTGTTCTTATTCTTGCGCTCGGCAGTAGCGTCAGAGGTGGAGCTGTTCTGCTTTCGTGCTCCCGGAGCTGGATGATCCTTGGGTGCATCGTCATCAGACACAACGGGGATGCTTTGGATCACCTGGGAGGCCATATGATCTACCGCGAAGGTCGCCAGCTGATGGATCAAAAATGAGTCCAATGAGTAAACACATTCAAGACGGAAAAGCCTAAGAGTATATAACAAGCAACAAGGAAACACAATTACCTCTGGGCAGTTGCTGCTTTCAAACATATAAAAGATGATATTGAAGCCATGCTTCTTGTCCTTCACTTTGATGATGTCCTTTAGCCACAGCTTGATAGACTAATTGGAGAAGTTGTCCTCGGATATCCGCTTGGGACCTTTTCTATCCTTGGAGTACTTATGCATGAGCTCGGTGTGGTGCTGCAGGGTTGGGCCCACCTCGTCAACCAGCACATGGCTAAGTCCAAACTGGCCAGACCTCCATCTACCAGCCACTTGATCCGCCTTATGGCACGAGAGGCCTCGTCGTCATACGGGAGGGGTCCTTGAGATCTCCATGTGGGGTCCTCGGTGGCGGCTCCATCGACAAACTCGGCGTACGAGCCTAGGTGGCTGGCCAGAGCGATATCTGGGTCGTAAAAATATGATCGTTGCCAATTCTTGCAATAATCATGGCCGATGATGTCGAGGAATCGCCGGTGAGGACGAATCTTAAAACTAATCGTTCCACAAATCCACAAATCTTCCTTGGATTCTATGGACTCTCTCTTGATGGTGAAACAGTAAACAAACAGATCTAACCTAGGCTTGATTCCTAGGTATCCTTCTCACAAAGCTACAAAATTGCTGAATACAAGGATACTGTTGGTTGAGAGTTTGTGGGGAATTACCTAGAAGTGGCGAAGGATTGTGAGGAAGAAATCGAAGACTGGCAGGCTAACGCCACACACCAGCTAGGACTTGAGGTAGACCTTCTCTCCGACTTGGGGAGAAGGGACCACCTCTCCGCCCGACACCGGCTGCCATACCAAGCCCTCCGTCATGGGGAGATACCCCTCGGTGATGAGTTCTTGGAGCTGCTTGGCAGAGAGGTCAGAACCTCTCCACACCCCTTGTGGGAGTCAGAGTCCTCCTCCGCAGCATCGGGTGTCGCCTATCTTTTGTCACCGCCGGTGGATTCCAGCACAGCGGAGACGGGGACAACCACTCCCTCCGGTGGGACAGTGACCCCCTATGATGGCTCGTTTGTAGCCTCGGGAATTGCAACTGTTGAAGGAGCACCGCTACTTCTAGAAATTGTGCTAATGGTGGAAAGTTTAGTGGGGAACAAGATTCTGGCTAGGGTTTTCCATTGAGGAGCTCGAATGGTCACGCGGTGGGAGTAAGAAGAAGATGCAGGGGAGAATGTGGGTAAAAGAAAAAGTTTGGTTGTAGTTAATATTTATAACCCCGGGCGTCGAGATTCGTGTATGGAAAATCTAATAGTCAACGCGTCGACAACGTGTGGATGAACGTGCGTGGTAATTTCTCCACGTCTCCTAGTTTGCCGCCTAACTATTCGAATTTTTCACGTGCGAAAATAGCTAATGATTAATTCCCTTCTATATGTCCGCTTCGAGGTAGTGTAGGATATAGCCTATGTCATGCTTCTGACCGTTGGAGTGGAAGAGTCACATCTAAAGATTCCATGGAAGGCGGAAACTATCCGACTCTAGAAGAGATACCTTCAAGAATCTCCGGCTTGCATTGTAAAGACGAAGCGGATTGCAAGGTTCTTTGGGAGACCTTCGAGATATTGCTTGACGAATTGCTGGCATCACCTAGATGGAGCATTCAAGATTAAGGGGCAATACAGCACAAGATCTCAAAGCTCTCAGGGAGCTACTGTTGGGGATATGCTAAATGGGTATCACCATTGCATGTCTCTAATCCGGCTAACCCGGGTGGCCCACAGTTGGTAGCAAGGCCCATGGCCTGCTGGGTAGCCTAGTTAGATGGATCTAGAAGGGAGGCCCATGCCGGATAAATGAAGGTTACATGGAAGTCACTGACATACGTGGAGTCTTGGAGTATAAGACACGAATACTAGTTAGTATTAGTGTAGGACTCTATAACTTGTCCAGCAAGGTCCTTTCCTGTAACACTTGGTTCTGGCGCCTTTATAAGCCGGACCTGTGGGTGCCTTTAGGGAAAACACCCAACATACAATGTACAACACCTCGCACAGTGAACTGATACATGTAACTCGGTGTATTGCCATTATAGTGATTTATAGCAGGGGTAGAGTTCCACCACTGTTGCAGGACTTGAACCTAGGTAAGCTGTGTTACCTCGTACCCGTAAACTCACCTCTTTCCCCCACCTCTCTAAACACGCTCCATGAGGACCCCTCCATGGCATACTCGTCGACAATACCACGGCAGTCAAGGTAAGTTTCGGGGTCTAGGTAGAGGGGTACCTAGATCAAGAGCAAGGTTTGGTAGGGGTAAGGCACATTACAAAGAGGAGAATAAGGTAGGCTACTTGATTAGGGAGCAGATAGAAGGTGGTAACTTAGGGTTTACACAAGGGGGTGCGAAGACAAGGGGGATGGTACTATTCATACTATGAATTTTATGGTGTGGTCCTCCAAACAGATAGGATTGGGTTCATACTATCCTTATCTTGATTCACAATAAGGTTTTAAGGGTTCATTGCTCAGAAGAAGGGTTGAGGGTTCTTACAGCTCAGGGGTTTGAGAAGGGGTAGATATACTATCACAACTTGGATTGGATAGTGTTTTCTTGGTTAAGTGATTTACTCTAGGGGGTGAGCTCCTAGGGTAGCTCGCACTAACTCCTAAACAAGTCAAACAACAGATCAAGACAATTCATCTTGAGTATCTCAAGACTACTGCTATGAATACCAGCAATCCTAGCTTGAGGTAATGATAGGTATTTTGAAGGGTTGGGGGTTTTGAAGAAGGTAAGAGTGTCTTGGTACTTCTACCAGGAGTGGAAGTCAAAAGTTTTAGTAAAGATCATTGGAAAGCTAGAGGTAAGATTATTTGGAAGTTCTGTCTTGAAAACATAAGGATAATATATTATATAGATCTCCATAGTGTTGTAAATAGAGGCTAGCAAAACAACTGAGTTTTGTAGAAAGTATCTTGGTTCCTAACTTAAAATTCTAGAACATTTGATAATATGTAAAATAAGCCAAGACATTATCTTTATTTAAATAGCTTTTGCAATTGTTTACAAGGTATCACTACACAAGTAGGAACACATTTACTGTCAAGCAAACAACTATCATACCATGAGCCAGAAAAAGTTGTGTTCCCCCTGATTTTTGTATTCTGGACAGTAGTGGTAGCTAGAAATGGTGTGTTACATTGCAATCTAATAGATAAATTACACTAGTAGTAGTACCAGAACCTAGTAGCAGCTTAATTGTCTCTAGGCCTAGTTAAGGACACCGAAAAACTAGCACACGACATCCATAAAAACCATTGTCAGCTCGAAGGCCGGTCACAGAAGGAAAACTTACCATGACGAAGGCATAGAAGTGGTTGTGGTTAAGAGAGGAGACAATGTCAATGAAGAAGAAAGCCCAGCCAGCTGACTCAATGGTGGAAGCTTGTATCTCTAGCACATCATCGTCGGGACGACCATGCCACACAGAACTAGGTTGTTCATGTGCGGATGCAATTGGAGGCATCAACACCTGGGAGCCAAAGCATAGAGAAGATGGTAAAATCAGTTGGTCCTGGTTGACATAGAGGAGGCCTATGCGGAAGATTGAGGACACCTGGGTTACACCGGAGAACCATCCCTCCGATGTCAGTATTTTTCGAGGCAACATAGATGGGTGGCAAGAGCAGTAATGG
The DNA here is from genome assembly GCA_910589775.1 of Avena eriantha. Taxonomy (NCBI): domain Eukaryota; kingdom Viridiplantae; phylum Streptophyta; class Magnoliopsida; order Poales; family Poaceae; genus Avena; species Avena eriantha. The sequence continues at coordinate 12,228,146 of OU342746.1, forward strand.
AGGCGAGGAAGTAGTCATGAGCGAGGCCGTGGTCGACAAGTAGGAGCACCAGGAGGCCGAGAGCGGTAGTGGAGACTGACATCGGCCAAACCCGCCGAGGAACCCTAGGGTTCTGGTGAGATCCGAGCTGAGGTGCAGAAGTGCAGTAGGCAAAGCCACGATCTTTAGGTGGCGTCGGAGAGCATCTAGAGGTAGAACATGTGCCGGGATGGTCAATATCTATTGAAACCAGGGGTGATGGTAGAGGTAGAGTGAAGAGAGGGGAGTTGCAAAAGATCAAGTCTAGTTTGTACCACGACATGGGAATAAATCAGTAAAGCATGCCATAAGTACAAGATAGTATTAAAGCCCCAAACAAATTGTGGCCCCAAGAAATAAGATTTGAATCATGCACATACCAAGGGGATCCATGGGCCCACATGTCGATAGTGCGATAGTCAAGGAATAGGCATCAAGTACTCGGGTCCTAGGTGGACACAAGTGCGTGGGATAAAAGCTAAATCTCAACTATTGCCCACCGGTGCCGCTTTATTAGTTATTCCACGAATATAAGCACATAAAGCTTGAACATTATTGAAAATAAAAAACTTAACCCTTAACCCTAAAGCCTAACCTCCTAACCCTAGAATAAACCCTAACCTCCTAACCTTAGAACCCTAAACCCTAAGCCCTTACCAAGCAGGTATAATGCAATTATAGATCAAAAATTGAGATACTTTCATTAAATGGTGATAATGTCGAACCACAAATCCTAAATCATTAAAGGTTTATGACTGTTCCACGAATATAAGCATATATATAAAGCTTGAACATTATTATTAAAAATTCCCTAAACCCTAAAACCTAAACAATCATAAACCCTAAAACCCTAAACAGCCCTAAACCCTAAATCCTAAACCACAAACCCTAAATCATGAACACTTGAACCCCTAAACCCCCAAACCCTAAAGCCTAAACCCTAAAATCCTAAAACCTGAAACCCTAAACCATCAACCAAAATAAACCCCAAACCCTAAACCCTAGGCTATATATACTTTGTGTGAAAACTGGGGTAGTTCGATTTTGAGCCATATTTTGTAGTTGCTTCATTTCAAAAGCCATTGCTGTGCCTTATTAGAAAAATGAAATAACTTCGAATTTGGAAGCTTCATTTGTAAATAATATTTTAAATGCCAATACCTACCAAATATGGACAGGTTATTATAAACTATAGAAAAGATATGGCCATGACCTTGGTCATCTGGATTGAAAGCCATGCATATTCAAACATGGTACTCCATATATTGTGAACAAGCTTTTTTTCAAAAGTTATCACACTTTAAGATTATATTTTTCCATGGAAACTTAGCTAGTGCACACAGTGAGACACCAAGAGAGAAAAGAATGGTTGTATTTCTTTTTACGTTTTGTTTCTTTGTATTTTTATAAAAAATGGACAAATTTTTGTGTCATTACCATTCATATAGAAAATTTGAATCTTGTGAAACTCTCGGTGGTTCCCAATATTTGACTACTTGGTAACTTTTAATTATTTAAAAAAAGTCAAGTGCAAGCTATATCACACACTTCTTAGTTCGAAATTAGACATATGTACTTCAGATTGTCAAAACGTTATTGCATAGATTTAGCTAGGAAGCTTGGAAATTCATGAAAGTAGGGCATTATCCATCAAATCTAGAATCTTCTTTTGAAATACCAAGATGCATAGATCTACCGAATATGCACACGCTATCATAAACTATAGCAGAGATATGGCCGTGACCTTGGTCATCTTGTATGAAAGCCTTCAAAATATAATTTTTATCAATTTCGGAAAATGTGTGGAAATTCATTTAAATGTTGGTAAAGAAATTGTCGCTAGTGTGTCGGTCTAGACGGGGCCAACATGTGACAGCGGCCATGCCGGAGTAGCGTACGTCGGAAGCTTCAACCTCAAAATTTCGACAGAGCACCGAAACATCCCGCACATCTATTCTAATACCCCGTCTCGCTTTTTGCAAATGCAAAATTCATCTTATATCCCTAGTCTAGAAACAAGGACCGGAGGAGTACTGCAATAATAGAGGAGTATTGGTGGTAAATGTGCGTCATCCCACCTATATCCTCCCATTGCCTCTTTTCCGCCCACACCCCTCCGACCTTGACTTTTCTCTAGCCGCTTCACCGCCGGCCCTCTCTTCCACACCGGCGCTCTCCTCCACACATGAGCTTCTTCACCGCCCCACACACCGAATCCACCTCTTCCCACCCTCGCCCACCGACTCCCGCATTGTGGATACCGAAAATATTTCACCGACTCCCTCGATGCAGCGTATCTGCTTCACCAACTCTATTGTCTACCCTACGGGGGCGCTTCACCGAATCACTCGTCGCTGACTTTGAAATGCCCAGCCGCCACCCATGCTGCCCTCTTGCCCATCCCACCCATCCTCGCTGTGCAGCGGTAATTTCTCTTGCCCGTTTGCTATTTTTTTGTTACTCATAAGCTACAAAATCCTACATGCTATTCCCATTTCATTTTCTCCCACATCTAGTAGGTCCTATCCACATCATCATCTTCTCACTTTTATTCCCTTTATTACATTCTCCCACTATTGGTATAATCCTGTAATACTAACTCATAGATGTTATTCTTTACATGCGCTTGCACGGGTCATGCAAACAACTCATAGAGGATCCAACACTAACAATCTGACGCCAAGCAAGGCTAAAGTGCGAGGTTTCCTTGTGTTACGTAGGACAGTTTCTTTTCATGTTAATAAGTTATCTAAACTGTATGCCTAATAAGTTAATAAGTGATTCTACCTAAAACCTTCCCATGACATTTGCATTCATGTTCTATTTTGTTTCTATCTGCAAATGCTTAATTCAAAAAATGTACATCTAGTTTGAATCATATATATTGTCATTTTTAATGTTATCTTTTTAGGGTTTTCACATGCTTTCATCCTTCCAATCCAGCTATCTAGTTTGAATCATACATATGGTAATTTTTAATGTGATGTTTTTGGTGTTTTTCAAGAGTTTTCATCCTTCCAAACCAGCTAATTGGGTTTTAAATGCCATGCCTTAATGCAGAGAAATTACAATGGAGTACATGGACTACAGTTCTAGCTGCTTGGCTCAGATTCTTTTGGTAGATTGACCAGGAGTTGCACCCTCTTGAGAAGGAGCTACTGTCAGCCTGAACGTGCTACTATAAGTTCATACTTACTTTAAATGATCTCTACTTTATATAATACTACTTTTTTCCCTTGTTCTTTGTTTTAACCTCTTTCACCATATTTTTAGCAGGCTATAGTTAAAACCAAGCAGGACTCCTTTGAAGGTAGGACTGGAAGTTGTGATCCCTCTTCCCATTCATCCTCCCATTGAATATCTGAAGCAAACAACTTACTTAACAGTCCACCTAGAAGAACTCCTACAGGTGATAAATATATAAAGGTTGTATTGCATGCAGAAAGAAAGGGTGTAGCTGCTCTTAGATCGGTAGCTGAAATGTTGAAGAAGAGGACATATGATAAATCGAAGTGAATTGCCATGTACCGATCTCCTATTTGATGATACCAACACTTCGTAATCTATCAGAATGTCGATCTTGTTGTATAATATGTAGTAATAAACTTGTATTGTTGTGTAATAAGTAGTTTAAATTTGTGCGTGTTTATTAATTGATGTCTCGACATTCCTGTGTTGTTCTGCAAAAAAGTAAGGACTTCCAAAATAGGTCAAAATTGTATCAGGTCGGAGCAGTAACATGTCGAACATTGAAACAATGTGAACATGGAAGGTCCAAAATGAACATTAAAAGGGAGAACAGTAGAAGACCAGAACAATAGAAGCCAGAACAGTAGAATGCTGGAAGAGCCGAAGGCTGGAACTCTAAATGCTAGGACAGTAGAAGGCCGGAACAGTGAATAGCCAGAACATTAGAAGTCCAAAATAGTAGAAGGTCGGAACTCTAAAGGCCAGAAATGTGAATGGCTAGAACACTAGAACACCAAAATAGTGAAAGGCCTGAACAGTGGAAGGTAGGAATAGTGAAAGGTCTCAATAGTGGAAGGCCAAAATAGTGAAAGGCCTCAACAGTAGAAGGACGGAAAACCTAAGGGCAAAATAGTAGAAGGCTGGAACTTCTTAAGGCCAGAAATCGCTAAAAGGTAAAAGTCCAAAATAGTAGAAGGCAAGAACAATGAAAGATGAGTGTTGGGGATATACTTTCGGGGTATACCCACTGTGACTCGTTGACCAGGGTGGCCCACTTCGGGTTAGAGATTTGATCCACGGGCGACCCAATCAGGGAGAGAAGAAGCAGGTCCATCCGGTTATGGGAAGGCCGTAAAGACTTACCGACTTAGGCCAATTTACTTACTTGTAGTCCAAGATGTACTCTGTAACTGACTCTGTATCATTGCCGGATAGGTCTTGTCAACATCCGGATTTTTAATCCCAGATGCCTGTTATTCCATACATCGCAATCGCAGGATTACCATTTTTGCGAGACATAATAGATTGGATATCACAGTACATCATCCATTACAAACCATAATAAGGTCTCACACAAATAAAGGATATCATGATCGAGTCTTAATACAAACAAGCAGCGGAATAATAAGCGTAGTAGTGGGATCCATCTTCAGTGTCACAGGCGATGCTGACGATGGGAGATGATCCTAGTTGTCGTAGCCGTCCTGCTGTCCATCATCCTGATAGTCCTCCTCATAGTCTGGCCATGGGAATAGCGAGGGACAAAGCCATGAGTACTCTTTAAGTACTCACAAACTATCACTAATAAGTAAGGTAGTTCTAATAGGAATCTTAAGCTCTAGGTTTATTTGCAAAAATCATGATTAATCTAAAGTGAGTTGAGAAGTAAAGAAAGTTAATTTAATGTTCTAAATCACTTTAAGTGGGAAACTAGTTTTCATATTCACAACCCTGTTGTGGTCAAGTCAAAATCATAATTCACTTCACAAGTCATTTTGAAAATATCTGACGACGGAACAGTATGGCCACTCCAATTGTCCATGACCGCGGATGCGGCTATGCGAATAGTTTGACACTCTAGAGAGGTGGTACACTTTCACCACAAAATTTGATACATTCGTTAGGGATAACCCTGAATCATCATACTTAGTATGTGGATAATCAATCATAACCTTTCAATTACATACCCTAGTATAGGCACCTCCCCTATGATCTTGGCCTCCCAGCCATGGCCATCTGCCATCCTAGGCACTGCATAGGTGGACAAACATTTCTGGACAAACATGCCATCCTACAATTAGTGATGGCTTGCCTTGATTGGTGTAGTGATTGAAGTTTTCTTCATCTTCTTCGGGGTAGCCACTAAGTCTATTTAGCGCACTAAGGCTCACACTTGATGATCTAGCATCATCACAAACATCACATGAAATAAAGAACTAGTTTCATTTCTCTTATTTGAGAAAAGTAATTTCTACTCATTTAAATTAATTAAGATTTAATATTCTCCAATTAAAGTATGGGATCATGTGGACACGTGTCATCACCACATATTCCAATACATGGGAATGTGATTTAAAGTGTGGGTCACATTTTACAAAGTTTAAGGTTATTATTTAATAAATTAAAAGTGACTAGAAATGCCCTAATAGCATTCTTTTGGAACTAGTCCAAAGTCACTGCGTGCAAACCAAGATATTTTTACATATTCAGATAGATATTGGAAAAAGTGATTTCTGAGAGTTGGAATCAACTCAAAAGCTATCATGGTTGATTTTTGAAAAATGTTTGAATTTGTAGAAGTATCTGTCTTGTTATTTTTGCTATATGTGATCTCTAACTCCAAATGATTTAAATCCAATGAGCTTGGATAGATATTTTAATTATCTTTCTAGAAACATTTGAATCATGTCATTTGGTTTAGTGAAACTCTCTGAATTGATTTTAGAATCTATGGACATAAACTAGTTTAAACTAAAATGGAAAAACAATTATTTGAAATTCCAGGCCAGCGCAGGAAGTTAAACGGGCCGGCCCAGCTGCACTGCACAGCGCAGCGGGCTACTGACAGGCGGGATCCACCAATCAGTGACTGGTCTAACGCGAAACGGTATCAGTGAATTTGAGTTGTGCGATCAAACTCTAATCTAATGGCTATGCGTCATCGTCGACGACAAACAGCTCCGGTGAGAAATTAACCTAGTGCGGCAATGGGGGTCCCGTAGGGCTCACCTAGGCTCCAGCTAGGGTCGGCGACGGGGGAAATCGAGATGGTAGACGATGGCGAGGCTAGGCGCCGTCATGGCAGGGCTTGGGGTGGTCGCAATCGACGGCGCCCTTCTCCTCCAGCAGCGGTGGACTCCGGTGCGATTCCGGCACGGTGGTGCTCGACTTGCTCTGGGGATAAGTGGGGGAGGTCAGTGAGATGTGGGGAGTGGATTGGTGTCAAGAATGGAGGCGGGGATGACTTCCTTTTATAGCGCAGCGAGGGGACCGAGCGGTGCGGTAGTGAGCTCAATGGTGGCGTCGCTACAGGCGGCTAACGGCATGGGCGAGGGCGTAGGATGGTGCAGTGATCCCTGGTGGTTCTTACGGGCTTAATGACATGCCGTGGGACGGTGCGGTTCGGTCGGGAGCGTGCGGTGTTCTGAGCGGCGGCAGAAGTGTTTGTGGCAGCGTGCGACAGCTGCAGGTCACACGGCGGTGAACGGGGGTGTCTGCCGGGGTGGCGTGATCATGGCAAGGCTGCACATGTGCGGTGAAGGCAAGGCGCGAGCTGGGCGAGCTTGTCGAGAACGGCGTGCTGGCGTGCTCTGGACATGGCGCAGAGAGGCGGTGCGCGGTGCGACTAGGGTGGTCCAGGGCTTGGCTTCGACCATGGCGTGGACAGGGGGTGGCGGTAGAGTGCGGCGTAGCTCCTGGACTCCTGGATGGGCGTGGGGCGGTCTGCTGCGAGCTGGCCGTGGTCAGCTGGCGATGACCAAATTCGGGTGGCGCTCCACTGTGCTCCATGGCAAAGGGGGGGTTGGTCTGGGTGCTGGTTAGACTCAGAGGAGACCAGAGGGTTAAGAGGGGACCAAATGGTCGAGGTTTACTGTGCACAACAATGAACTTAGGCAGAAGCTTAATCTGTGCTAACCAGGTGTTTGATGAAATTCCCACATGAAAGATACATTAGAAATTTTGATTCTAATTTTTTCAGTGATCTTAAAATAAGCTTGAGAGTCTAGGTCTGCTTGGAGAGGTCAAGGGAAATTGATTTGGTAGGTTTTTAAAAAAGTGTGACCTTAACATATGAAATAGATTCCATTTTCAACTGTCCATTAAAGTGATTTGCAAGATGTTTTTGTAAGTTTGTAAAGTCGTCCTTGATACACTTTTACTTGGTCTAGCAAGGGGTGAACAGAGTTGGAAATGTTTCTGTTAGAAATCTTCTTCTAGGAACAGTCAAAGTGGCCTAGTGGTTTTTTTGTCAAAAAGACCATTTGGTTTATTTATTAGTTTTTGATTTCTTTTGCTTTTGTTTGTGAATGGTCTAGATGATGTAGTATTCATCTTTAAACCATTTCACATCATTTAGAACAAGCAAGCATGGCATATACACTCAATTCTACACTAATGCAAACACACGTGCATTCATATTCATTTTCTTAATAAAAGTTTTCCCTAAATTCGGTGATTATGACTTGATAAACTTGATTAGAAGTTACAAACCTTCCCTCCTTAAACAAAATCTCATCCCAAGATTTAACAAAAACTAGAAACTAAAGAGATCTGGAAACTCAGTCCTAATGTAGTCTTCTCGCTCCCAAGTAGCTTCTTCTTCGGTATGGTTGCTCCATTGGATCTTGAGAAACTTGATACCCGGGGTCCTGGTGGTTCTAAAGGCTTCTTCCAAAATACGGATGGGTACTTCACGATATGCCAGATCCTTGTTGATATCAATGGCTTAATGATCGATGTTTTTGAAAACTTCGGTCTTCTCCGGAACTTCTAGGCATATGCGACGTAACGAGATATGGAACACATCATGGATGGCTAACATCTCCTCTAGCAGTTCCAGTTGATATGATATTTCTCCTCGGCGATTCAGAATCTTGAAGGGTCCAATATATATCTGGGGGCTAACTTTCCTTTCAGTTGAAAACGTTGCATTCCTTTAAAGGGTGATACTTTGAGATATACTAAATATCCGACATTGAAGGTCAGGTCTCTACGTCTCTTTTCATCATAACTCTTCTGTCTAGATTGGACGGTCTTGAGATGCTCATGGACTTTTTGTACCTTCTCTTCGGCTTCTTGTAGGATGTCGAGTCCAAAAAGCTAACTCTCTCCTACTTGCGACCAATTCAAAGGGGTACAACACTTCCTTCCATATAAGAACTCAAATGGGGCCACTTGCAAACTAGCTTGGTAACTGGTGTTGTATGAGAATTCTGCGAAAGACAGACAATCTTCCCATTTTGATCCATATTACAAAACACAAGCTTCCAACATATCTTCTAAGATTTGGCTAACTCTTTCAGTCTGTCCTTCGGTCTGCGGGTGATAAGCTATGCTGAAATTCAGCTTGGTTCCCAATCCTTCTTGGACTTTCTGCCAAAATTTTGAGGTAAACTGGGTTCCTCGATCCGACACTATGGTCTTGGGGGCTCCATGTAACCTGCGATTCTAGCAATGTACAACTTTCCTAGCTTTGAACTCTGGTAGGTAGTCTTGAAAGGTATAAAATGGGCTACTTTGGACAGTCTATCAACTATGACCCAAATAGAGTCATTTCCCCTACTAGAAGTAGGCAAACCGGTGATAAAGTACATTCCGTTGGAATCCCATTTCCATTCCAGAATCTGCAATAGTTGCAACAGTCCTGCGGGTCTCTGATGTTCCGCTTTGACTCTTTGACAGATATCAGACTTGGCGATGTAGCTTCCGATTTCTCTCTTCATCTTGTTCCACCAAAATTGCTCCTTCAGATCCTGATGAGCTTCCTGCATGATGACTTGCTTCAGCTCCAAATCTGCTGGTAACAGATACGTCCTTTGTACCACAAAACTCCTTCTTCATCTTCGGTGAATCCAGGTACCTTTCCTATACCAATACGACGCTTGATTCCGTCGATACTTGCATTTCCTTTTTGTGCTTTCTTGATCTGACTGATCAAAGTGGGTTGAAGTTCTATGCTAGCTAAGAATCCTTTGCTAACTAGCTCTCTTCTAAACTGCTCCAACTCTTCATGAAAACTTGGCTGGGCTTCTTTGATCATGGTGTTTAATCTACATGGTAATCTACTAAGAGCATCCACTAGCACATTGGCTTTGCCGAGGTGATAGTGAATGTCAAGGTCATAATCCTTGATTAACTCTATCCATCTACTTTGCCTCATATTCAGCTCCTTCTGAGTGAAAATATATTTCAAACTCTTGTGATCTGAATAAATCTCACAGCGGTTACCCATAATGTAATGACGCCATGTCTTCAATGCCAGCACTACGGCTGCTAGTTCAAGGTCATGGGTAGGGTAGTTTTTCTCATGTTGCTTCAGTTGTCGGGACAGATATGCTAGGACTTTTCCTTGTTGCATCAACACACATCCGAGACCAATCTTGGATGCATCAAAATACACGTCAAAAGGCGTCTTGATATCTGGCATACTCAAAATTGGGGCTGAAGTCAATCTCTTCTTGAGCTCTTGAAAACTTGCTTCACATTTGTCGGTCCATTCAAACTTCTTTTCTTTCTTCAACAATTGGGTCATCGGTCTTGCGATGCTCGTAAATCCTTCAACAAACTTGCGGTAATATCCTGCTAATCTGAGAAATGCATAGACTTGAGTTTGGGTGGTTGGGCATTTCCATTCTTCAACATCTTTGATCTTGGCGGGATCGATAGCGACTCCTCCTGCCGACACAATATGTCCTAGGAATCCTATTTCCTTCAACCAGAACTCACATTAGCTAAACTTGGCATACAACTGATGTTCTCTAAGGGTTTCAAGGATGGTTCTCGGGTGTAGCTCATGGTCTTCTTGTTCTGACTTGGAATACATTAGAATATCGTCAATAAAAACAACGACAAACTTATCCAGAACGTTCATAAAAATCTTATTCATGAGATTCATCAAATAAGTGGGGCATTGGTTAATCCAAAAGACATGACTCTATACTCATACAATCCATATCTGGTGGTAAAGGCGGTCTTTGGAATATCCGTTGCACGAATCATGAGTTGGTGATAACCAGTTCTAAGATCAATCTTAGAAAACACTCAGGCACCAGTCAACTGGTCAAATAGATCATCAATCTTGGGCAGTGGGTACTTGTTCTTGATGGTGACATCATTCAGCTTCCGGTAATCCGTGCACAAACGTTTACCTCCATTTTTCTTATCCACAAACAAAATAGGCGATCTCCCTGGCGATGCGCTTGGTTGAATCAAACCTTTTGCCAGCATAGCATCAAGTTGTTTCTTCAGCTCCACTAATTCTGATGGGTTCATACTATAAGATCTCTGAGCTATGGGTCCAGTTCCAGGAATTAGTTCAATAATGAACTCAATATCCCGATATGGGGGCATACCGGGCAATTCATCTAGGAATATGTCGGGGTATTCATAGACTACTCTGACTTGGTCTATGGTTGGTTTGGCTAGACTCTTGTTGCATTTGAACTGATGGGGCAAGGTCTCAAATACATGCTCTACTGATACTCTAGAGCTATTGGTCATGGTTATGGCTTTCTTGGCACAGTCGATCAATCCTTTATGTTTTGACATCCAATCCATTCCTAGTACTGCTTCCAAACCTTTGGTTCCAAGTACTATTAGATTGGCATAAAAATTTATCCCATGGATTCTGATAGGTATAGCCTTGCAAATTTTTCTAGCTTTGGTGGGTGAACTAGGTATTTGAACTATCATAACATGCTTCAATTTGGTTGGATGAATCTTACTAGTGCATGCAAATTCTTCTGTAACAAATGAGTGTGATGCTCCAGAATGAAACAACACTCTTGCAAGTACCGACTTAACAGAAAAGATACTCAGCACGACATCTGGCGCTTCCTCGGCTTCTTCAACATTCATGTGGAACAGACGGTCGTTGCAGTTGATCGAATTCCCTAGGGCAAACCTCCTTCCAGGATGAACACGATGTTGTTGCTGAGCTGGGACATTCACATTAGGGGCTGTTGCAAGCTTCTTGGGACACTCGTTGGAGTAGTGACCCTTGAATCCACATTCAAAGCAAGTAATATGGGACTTGTCTTTGGTTGCAACAGGCACAACATTGCTTCCAGTCCTTGGGGAATTATTGTTGTTGTTGTTGGACTTGGGCAGTGCACGGTTGAAGTTTTGGAGTTGCTGGGGTTGTTGTTATTTCCTCCAGACTTCAGGTTTCCTCTGCTACGATTGGGGTAGCTTGGACGGTTCATCGGGGGTCTATTGTTTCTCGGGACATATCCTATAGATGGATTGGGGCAGTACTTATGATTGTTGTTGGATCCACTCTGGTGCATCATACGGTGCTTGCGATTGTCATTGGCTTGGTTGATCTTTCCTTCCATCTGGATGGCAGAGTCTACAAGCTCTTCTAGATCTTCAAAACGGATGCTGATTAGAAGAGTCTGCATCTCATCATGCAATCCATTCATGAATCTTTCCTTCTTCTTGGCTTTAGTGTTGATCTCATCAGGGGTATATCTAGCTAGGGGTAGAAATTTGTCACGATACTCAACTACCATCATCCTGCCTTGCTTCAGTTCTCTAAACTCATCTCTCATCCGGGTGACTAAATCTTGTGGCACATGGGTGCGGCTGAACTTGATCTTGAAGGCTTCCCACGTCATCACCTACCCATGGTTCATGGTACGAGTGTTGTTCCACCAAGCTCTTGTATCTCCAGCCAGATAGTGGGTGGCAAATAATACCTTCTCATTGGCTTCAACTCCTGCGACCTCCAGGTTGTTCTCCATGGTTTGTAGCCAGTCATCAACATCTAAAGGGTCTTCGGACTTACTAAAGATACGTGGGTTGGTATTCTAAAAGTTCGTAAGCTTGGATCCATGATCATCCTGATTTCCATGGCCTTGATTATTGTGGGCCATCTGAGCTATCTGTTGTAGAGTGGCTAGGTTGGCTTGGCGTTCGGCTCTACTAGCTTCACGGTCTGAAACTAGCATCTGAAGAATCTACAACATCGGGTCCTGCGATGAGCTGCTTCCTCCGGGGTTTCCACGAGTCATCTGAAGATTGAGATAGATAATGAGATAAGAGGGAAATTTCTAAGGTTCACGGTTTTGTTTCAAAATCTTTAAACTTTGAGTTTGACTCAGGTTTTGCAAACTAACTTCTCCGCATTCATTCATTCATTCAAAGCACACCATACAAACACACACCACACACAAATGGAAAATAGATGGTTTTAGGAACCATTCTGTGAAACTACGATACAGTAGGACCAATACAACTCATTCCTACGGTAGTGATCAAGTGCATCTACTCGTCATCAATGAAGTTGGAATCATCATCATTAGTGTAGAAATCCATGGCATCATCCTCCAGGTAGTCATTTTCATCACTGAGGTACGAGTGAAGATCACCCTGAATGTCTTCACCTTCCTCCTCTTCCTTTGCTTCAAGATGGACTTCTTGCTCATGGATGGTCTTCTCGAGGTCGGCCACCTTCTTGCGAAGATGAGCGATGGTGCGATCCTTCTTCTCGCGTTGACGACGAAGTGATTGGCGATCCTTGATGAGCATGGCGAGAGTCTGGTCCTTCTTGGAAGTAATGGCAAGGTTGTGGTTGGCGTAGGATCGAGCATTGTCTAATTCCTTCTACCTATAATACAGTAGGAAGTCAAGATTCTCCACTTGGCGCTTCATCTCTGGGTGACTTAGCATCTCCAATGGCATTCCCATAGAATCACACCTTGCCAACTGCGCAAAGCGAGTTCCCTGGATCAAGTTGATGTTCTGTCCACAAAGACGGGCAAGAGCTTCATGCATTGCCCTGGCTAATCCATCAAGCCAGTTGTTCTCCCGCACGGTGAATTGAATCTTCTTAGAAAGGGGTGCTTCCATCTTGCTTATGAGATCTGCAACTATCAGCCATTGTAGATCTCCTCCTAGGTGATCATTGAGTTGAGCTCCGAAGCATTCCGGATGGGGGTGCTCCAAATACTCTAACAGTGCATCTAGATCCCACTCAAAGATCAGTTGGCCTCCGTTGCCCAACTGGTAGAACTTGCAATACTGAACTTCCATCTATAAGAATTTAGGATGAGTAAGTTAGTGAGGTGATCAAGTGTGTCAAATTTTATCTAGTAAAGTAAGACTTTTTGAGGAACATGTATTTTTTTTGAAAGAATCAAGGATAAGAGTGGGAATAGGTTTTCATAAATACTCACTTCTTTTTTTTTGAAACTAAGCTTTTGTTCGGACGTCCATTCTAACTAGGGTCTCCTAAGGTCAGAATTGCTTGGATACCAACTTGTCAACACCCGGATTTTTAATCCCAGATCCATGTTATGCCATACATCGCAATCCCAAGATTACCATTTTTGCGAGACATAATAGATTGGATATCATAGTACATCATCCATTACTAACCATAATAAGGTCTCACACAAATAAAGGATCTCATGATCCAGTCTTAATACAAACAAGAAGCGGAATAATAAGCGTAGTAGTGGGATCCATCTTCAGTGTCACAGGCAATGCTGACGATGGGAGATGATCCTAGTTGTCGTAGTTGTCCTGCTGTCCATCTTCCTAATAGTCCTCCTCATAGTCTGGCCACGGGAATAGCCAGGGACAAAGCCAGGGACAAAGCCATGAGTACTCTTTAAGTACTCGCAAACTATCACTAACAAGTAAGGTATTTCTAATAGGAATCTTAAGCTCTAGGTTTATTTGCAAAAAGCCAGATTTATCTAGACTGAGTTGAGAAGTAAAGAAAGTTAATTTAATGTTCTAAATCACTTTAAGTGGGAAAATAGTTTTCATATTCACAACCCTGTTGTGGTCAAGTCAAAATCATAATTCACTTCTCAAGTCATTTTGAAAACATCTGATGACGGAACAGTATGGACACTCCAATTGTCCATGACCGCGGATGCGGCTATTCGAATAGTTTGACACTCTATAGAGGTGGTACACTTTCACCACAAAATTTGATACATTCGTTAGGGATAACCCTAAATCATCGTACTTAGTATGCGGATAATCAATCATAACCTTTCAATTACATACCCTAGTATAGGCACCTCCCCTATGAGCTTGGCCTCCCAGCCATGGCCATCTGCCATCCTGGGCACTGCATAGGTGGACAAGCATCAAGAGGTAGCCTCGGCTTAAACCTCTTCCGTGAGGGATCCCATACTAAAGCATATAAACTTCCGGCTAAGCCCTACCCAATTCAGGTATTGTGGTTGTATGGTAAAATTGGAATGGTATCGCATCCGAACCCAACCATCAGTTTTTTATAAAGAGGCTAAGGATCATGCCTCAACATTTTCATCATCAAACCATTGTGTTTCTCAACACATGTCAAAACATCTCAATAGAATGAAGCATCATTCCAAGGTTTTCATAATCATTTTCACCAAGTATTCCCATCTAGAGTGATCAAGTTTTATGCTTAGCACTAGCCACTAAGGTTAAGAGTGTTCACTAATGAGGGGTGATAATATTCGATCTCATGCCATAGAATGACATCTAAGTATAACTAGATAGGCCTAGTTTTATACTCTTTATGCTATCTATTCTATTTTTCCCATACTCACAAAGCACTAACTAAAAGTAAAGAACTTTTGTTAAGTCAAAGAAAGAATAAGGCTTGCAAGTAAAACTTAGGATTGGTGTAAATCAAAGGTATATAACCAAAGCGTACCTAATGCATCTTGCTTAGGTTATCCTACAATTAGTGATGGCTTGCCTTGATTGGTGCAGTGATTGAAGTTTTCTTCGTCTTCTTCGGGGTAGAACTCCTCCTCCTCGTATGCTTGGTCGGTACTATCGTCTATAAAGGAATACGGGGTACAAAATCACCAAACAATACTTAACTAAGTCTATTTAGAACACTAAGGCTCACACTTGATGATCTAGCATCATCACAAACATCTCATGAAATAAAGAACTAGTTTCATTTCTCTTATTTGACAAAAGTAATTTCTACTCATTGAAATGAATTATTTAATATTCTCTAATTATAATATGGGTCATGTGGACACATGTCATCACCACATATTCCAATACATGGGAATGTGATTTAAAGTGTGGGTTACATTTTATAAAGTTTAAGATTACTATTTAATAAATTAAAAGTGACTAGAAATGCCCTAATAGCATTCTTTTGGTACTAGTCCTAAGTCACTGCATGCAAACCTAGATATTTTTACATATTCAGATAGATATTGTAAAATGTGATTTTTGAGAGTTGGAATTAACTCAAAAGCTATCATGGTTGATTTTTGAAAAATGTTTGAAGTTGCAAAAGTCTCTTTCTTGTTGTTTTTGCTATATGTGATCTCTAACTCCAAATGATTTAAATCAAACGGTCTTGGATAGATATTTTAATTATCTTTCTAGCAAAATTTGAATCATGTCATTTGGTTCAGTGAAACTCTCTAAATTGATTTTCGAATCTGTGGACAGAAACTAGTTTAAACCCAAATGGAAAAACAATTATTTGAAATTCCAAGCCAGCGTGGGAAGTTAAACGGGCCGGCCCAGCTGCACTGCACAGTGCAGCGGGCTACAAACAGGCGGGGTCCACCAGTCAGTGACTATTCTAACGTGAAACGGTATCAGGGAATCTGAGTCGTGCGATCAAACTTTAATCTAACGGTCGTGCGTCATCGTCGACGACGAACAGCTCCGACGAGAAATTAACCTAGCATGGCGGTGGGTGTCTTGCGGGGCTCACCTAGGCTCCAGCTAGGGTCAGCGATGGGGGCAATCAACGTGGTAGACGACAACGAGGCTAGGCGTGGTCACGACAGGGCTTTGGGTGGTCGGAATCGACGGCGCCCTTCTCCTACAGCAGCGGTGGACTCCGGTGCAATTTTGGCACGGTGGTGCTCGCCTTGCTCCGGGGAGAAGTGGGGGAGGTCAGTGAGAGGTGGGGAGTGGATTGGTGTGAAAAATGGAGGCGGGGGTGGCCTCCTTTTATAGCGCGGCGAGGGGACCGAGCGGTGCGGCGGTGAGCTCGACGGTGGCATCGCTATAGGTGGCTAACGACATGGGCGAGGGCGTAGAACGGTGCAGTGCTCCCTGGCGGTTCTTACGGGCTTAATGGCGCGGCATGGGGCGACGCGGTTTGGTCGGGAGCATGCGGTGTCCGGAGTGGCGGCAGAAGTGTTTGCGGTGGCGTGCGGCAGCTGCGGGTCTGCCGGGGTGGCAAGATAATGGCGAGGCTGCACATGCACGCTGAGGGCAAGGCGCGAGCTAGGCGAGCTGGTCGGGCACGGCGCGCTCTAGACATGGGGGTGGTTGTGCGTGGTGCGACTAGGGTGGTCCAAGGCTTGGCTTCGACCGTGGGGTGGACAGGGGGTGGAGGTAGAGTGTGGCGTAGCTCCTGGACATCCTGTATGGGCGCGAGCGGTCTGCTGCGAGCTGGCCATGTTCGGCTGGCGATGACCAAATTCGGGCAGCGCTCCACTGTGCTCCATGGCGAAGGGGGGTTGGTCTTGGTGCTGGTTAGACCATAGGGGACCAGAGGGTTAAGAGGGGACCAAATGGTCGAGATTTACTGTGAATAATAGTGAACTTAGGCAAAAGCTTAATCTGTGTTAACCAGGTGTTTGATGAAATGGCCGCATGAAAGATACTTTGGAATTTTTTTTTCAAATTTTTTGAGTGATCTTAAAATAAGCTTGAGAGTCTAGGTTTGCTTGGAGAGGTCAAGGGGAATTGATTCGGTAGGTTTTTGAAAAAGTGTGACCTTAACATATGAAATAGATTCCATTTTCAACTGTCCATTAAATTGATTTGCAAAATGTTTTTGTAAGTTTCTAAAGTGGGACTTGATACAATTTTACTTGGTCTAGCAAGCGGTGAAAAGAATTGGAAATGTTTCGGTTAGAAATCTTCTTCTAGGAACACTCAAAGTGGCCTAGTGGTTTATTTTTGTCAAAAAGACCATTTGGTTTATTTATTAGTTTTTGATTTCTTTTGCTTTTGTTTGTGAATGGTCTAGATGATGTAGTATTCATCATTAAACCATTTCACATCATTTAGAACAATCAATCTTGGCATATACACTCAACTCTACACTAATGCAAACATACATGCATTCGTATTCATTTTCTTAATAAAAGTTTTTGTTAACCCTAAATTGGGTGATTAGGACTTGATAACCTTGATTAGATGTTTTGGGATGTTACAGGTCTCTCCTATAACCCTAGGATAGACATCTATATAAGACGTCCTAGGGACCAGCCTTTAGGAAACCTACAATCAACAACCTCAACTCGCACATGCGAACCTCTCTTGTAATATGTACTTCCGGCTCTATCGTATAACTAGATTGCTAGCAAGAGTAGGGTCCGTCCAAAGCCGGCGGATTCAAACCTGGGTAAAACCTATCTACTCACCATTCCCGGACACCGTCTCCTCACACCCCTTTTCTCCACATGTCTTCAATCCGACGACAGTTGGCACCAACCGTGCGTAGGTGAGTTTCGGATATGCGTTCCGGGCGGAATCAGCACAAATCGGAATCGGCGAGACAATCGATGTCGACCGGGTCCTTTACGCTAGCGATGTCCCTCTTTTCCATCTCGACGGGACTTGGATTCCGGCTAGGGAACCCGTCACCACATACACAATCATGTCTTCTGGCGAGATCGATGTTTACCTTGGTTTCGATGAACCTGCCCAACCCACCCCATCGGTGATGATAGAGGCAGAGAAGATTCTGGATCCACTTTGTCCACACAGGCGGCAGAGTTCCAGGTCTCAGAAAACCCTAATCCCACCCAGCACACACCTGAAGTGGAGATAGTGGAGAAGATCGGATCTGAACAAAATCTCCCCAAGGAGGCTAAACCTAAAGCGGATCTCCCCAGTGGGTTGAATCTCAAGAGGCTCTCCCCAAAGAGGTTGAATCTTTGGAAGATCAAAGCAGCAACACCTTTGGATCCGGTTCTGCCTATTATGGAGCAGGAGAATCACTTCTGAGGCACACACTAAGGTGGATGCTGTTGCGCGGAAACTCCAGCATGGAAGATATTCTCAAGATTATCAAGAGTTTCAAGGAGGCAAACGAGGAAAGTCGCAACTACCCCAGAGCGACGCATCGCACTTTGTTGGATACGTTGGATCCGGATCTGGCTCTGCCGATGCTGGAAACAACAACGACTCAATGTTGGACGCAATCAGAACAAACACCAAGTTACCAGGGTCCTCTGAGGGTTCCATGGCATCAGCGGACTTCCGGAAGTTCTCTACGGAATATGAAGAGGAGTTCAACTCCAAGGTTGTGGGACAACGAGAAGATATGGACCAGAGCCCTTGCATGGATGAAGGATCCAGAGAAAACTCTCCCGAACCACGTGATGATATGGATATCGTAGATAATCTCGATGTCCAGATGTCCGAAAGTACTGATAGAAGCCGCCCAGGAATCGGACCCAAAGTCGTCTTTGCTACCGGCGCTGCCAAGAAGGCAAACAAGAAGCAGAAGACTCCGGCTAAGGATCCTCCAGCTGATGAGGTGATAGTCGAAGAATATGAAGAAGATTCAGACAGAGCTTTAATCCCAGATGAAACAAAAGGCAGTCCGTTGGATGGACACGTTGTTACTCCTGGTGCCCGTAAACTCCTCGGAGAGGCACTTGCTACACCAATCCCAACAGATGCAGATCTTACACCTGCGAAGTTGGATAATAGGGCCCAAGCCCAAGAAGCGCATCGTTAGGTTCTCCTGGATGAAGCCGCAAATATCCTAGAGGAGAAGCAGCGCATTGCGGCTGCAGGGCAGCCTTGCATCCAACAGCATCAGAAGACCCAGAACGGCCCTAAGTTGGCTAACAAAAATCTGGACGTTCACAAAACCCTTTTTGAAGGAGACATCATCGTGGGAAAACCTCGGACCGACAGCAAAGGAAACTGGGTGTATAACACGCCGATAGAAAATGCTACTGTGGCCTGGTATATCCTGGCAAACAGTCCAAGCCTAGAACAGATCCGACTAAGTGTGAAGATGCTCAACAAGGGCCCGGAACATCAAAAGGTCGCCACGTCCAGTAGTGGAAAGCTAGTCTCCAAATCCGACCAATGCCGCGCGGACACGGGTCGACATCTAGATGTAAGGCCCCGACGGGAGCTAGAACACCGCTGCCATTTCGACAC
The DNA here is from genome assembly GCA_910589775.1 of Avena eriantha. Classification (NCBI taxonomy): domain Eukaryota; kingdom Viridiplantae; phylum Streptophyta; class Magnoliopsida; order Poales; family Poaceae; genus Avena; species Avena eriantha. The sequence continues at coordinate 12,247,478 of OU342746.1, forward strand.
TCGGGAAGACAACTATTCAAGAACCGGATTTTTAGCAAACCCACACGAAGTTGCAGCAATGTCGCCCTAGCCGTAGAGCGAGACGCCATTGCAGCAATGGTCCAACATCCCAGGTGGCAGTCGAATAACCGTAGGGAAGACGAAGAAGCTCAACGACGGGAGCCAGACTGGCAAAGGATGCCCCTCCAAGACACACTATCCGTCTGGCTGAGCCACGTCACAATTCTAGAAATGACAGATGAAGCAACGACGAACACTACAATGGATCAAGCCGGCACGGTGGCCGTCATCATGAATCCCCAACTAGGGGTAAAAATCCACCACCACCTTCTCCGCCAAGCAGCCACCATAGTGGCTCCCATGGAGGCCGAGGGGGCGCCATAGCGTAGGTTGTGGTAGAAGAAGCACTCATGGGCACCGTAGACAGCGTGCCCTGTCACCAAGTGAAGCCAGGCATCAGATCAACTCAAACATAGAGGCATGGCACTATGAGTCGGATAATATCTACGTGGGTTCAAAATGTTTTGAACCGCGTGTAAGAGAAACAAGATTTCCAGAAGGATTCGCTATCTCAAGGCACATTCAACCCTATGATGACGTAGCTCGGCTAGACACTTGGCTGCAGGACTTCTTCTAGGCCTGCTGCATCACCAAAGGAGGAAAAAGCTTGGTTGTGAACGGGTATCTCCCGCTTATGCTGAGGAAGACAGCTCGATCATGGCTCAATGAACTTCTGGAAAACACCATCCATAACTGGTATGACGTGCAAAGTGCTTTCTTTTGGAACTTCGAGAGAACATACAGGAGGCCCTGCATGGTCGGTGATCTGCAGTGGTGCACCCAGAAAGCCAGAGAAACTTGTCGGGATTACCTTGAACGATGGATCGACACGAATAACTCCTGTGAAGGAGTAAACAACCAAACTACGATCGAAGGTTTCATCACAGGAGTCCCAAATGGTTTAATGTGTCATCGCCTGAAGTGCGACAAAGTTACCGACTTGGGGGATATGATAGAGATAGCAAGCAAGTACGCTGATGTCGATGATGATTTAGAGGGACTTCTCAATGTACTAGTTGTGCGACAATCAGCAAAACAACCAAAGAAGCAGGACCCAAAACACAAAAACACCTCGGAGGCAAAACCCAATCTGGAAACCACAACAGTCAATGCAAATTTTGGGCCTAGAGGACGAGGAGGCCATGGAGGCGGCCGAGGACGAGTCCAGGGTAGATGAGACCAGCAACCTGGCAAAACCTACTCTTGGGCCGACATAGCCAACAATCCATGTGTGCATCATCCGAACGGCAACGGGGGCTTGTCCCACACCAATGCTGAGTGTCGCTTCAATGATGACATCAAGAAAGTCGAATCCGCTGGCTACAGGCCCAAGCGACGAAAAGGAAAAAAATCCGACAAAGACAAAGAGTCTAAGAAAGATTCCGACATGGAGGAGGCGGAAACCGCAAATCCCAAGTCGGATGGAACGAAGACCTTCCCATCCAAAAAATACACCTACCTATGCTTCCTTGGATCTCAAACGGCAAAGGTAAAAAAAGAAGTTATGCATGAGCTAAACGTAACCGTTCGGGTTGTCCCACAGTTTCTGGACTGGTCGGAAGTGACAATTACCTTTGACCAAAGCGATCATCCGCCTAAACCACACGGGAGAGAAAAGTACGCTCTGGTCGTCAATCCACTTATTGATGGCTATGGGTTCTCCAAGACCCTTATGGACGGTGGCAGCAGTATCAACATCATCTATGTCAAAACGCTGCACCATATGAGGATATCATAAACAAAACTGGAATTCAAAAAAATCATAAACACAACTGAATCACAACTCTATGACTTTCCATGGAGTTGTCCCCGGATGACAAGTAAACACTTTGGGAGAAATCACTTTGGATGTTACCTTTGGAACTCCAAGGAACTACCGGACGGAAGCACTTTCCTTCAAAGTGGTGTTGTTCAAGAGCACATACCATGTTATCTTTGGGCATCCGGCTTACTAGGTTTTTATGGCTCACCGTTGTTATATTTACAACATGATGAAAATTCCAGGTCCCAATGGTGTCATCATGATCCGGGGAGACCCGAAGAAGGCACGAGAATGCGAGAACGGAAACGCCACCTTTTCTAAAGCCATCCTACATGCTGAGGAGTACCAAGAGATCAAGAAGAACATTGACCCATCCAAGATGCCCGTGACAAAGAAGGAGGTGAAAAAGCCATCTCCGGAGTTCAAGGCATCAGAAGAGACGAAGACGACGCAGTTGAAGGATGATGACTGATGACTGTAAGTGCACAAATTGTTTGTAGCTAGTTTCGAAATAAATATATCGATCCCACAGGGAGCAGGAGTCTGAAGTCTAATAACTCTTTGAACTAAATACTGAAATAGTAATGCTAAATAACATTCTAAGTAACAAGATAAAATTGTGTAAAAGATATTTTTAGGTTTTCAAATAAGAGAACAATAAGTAAACTAAAGTTGTAAGTAAACAAGAGCATGCAAGTATGATTACGAAAGTCTGCAAGATGATGGAAAGCGTTCTCAGGGAGTAGTGGATCCATCGCTAGTAATTAGAAAGAGTGATCAAAATTATTATAATGAATAAGACCATTTATGATATGTGTGGGAGGAGCTCCATCTATGGACGAATAGGCAGCAACCACTTCACACATCATCCATCATAACCACAGCAGACAGCAATCAACATCAATTGAATTACTGCGCTATTAAGTGACTTTATCCCGTAGGATGTGTAACATCCCAATTTCAGCAACCCTGAATTGTTGTCCAGAATTTAAAAATCAGGGGGAACAAAAACTTTTTCATGTTCATGGGTGCAATGTTTCCTTGTTGTTTGTTTGTACTTGTGCATGTGAGTGTATCCCATATGATACTCCTTACCTCACCATTAGTTGACAAAAGCTATTTACCAAAATTATCCTGGGTCACTTTATATATTCTCAAATGTTCTGGCATTTCAAAACATACGCCAAGATGCTTATGTAACCAAAACTATTTTTGTAGCTTCTATTGAAAAAACTATGGAGAGATATATAATATAACCTTCTTATGTTTTCAAGACTGAACCCTCAACTAATCTTATCTCTAGTTTTCCCAAAACCTCTTTTCAAAGCATTTGAATGCTACTCTTGGTAGAGATACCAAGGACTCTCACCTGACTCCAACCACAACCTCTTCAAAATGCCCCAACCTTACCCCAAGCCAAATCTTGATGGTAACCCCAGTAGTGGTTTTGCTTAGCTTATAAGAGGAGTTGCCTTGATCTGTTGTCTGATGAGTTGCCTTGATCTGTTGTCTGATGAGTTGCCTTGATCTGTTGTCTGATGAGTTGCCTTGATCTCCTGTTTGACTTGTTTTCTTAGGAAGTAGTATGAGCCAATCTAGGAGCTCACCACTAGCATCAAGAGGTCTCCAAATCCCCACAACCCAAGCAAGGAAACAAAGAAAGATTAAATCACTAGATACTAGGTGATCATCTACAACCCTTAACCAGATCAATTCTATAGTGATCCCTTCTAGAAAATTCCAAGTCAATGAAGTCCAATATCAAGCATGGATCATGTCTACTCAATCTACACATCAACGTCATCCACTTGATGATGCTTAGGTACCTTGCAAACCCCATCAAAAACTTTCCCTCTCATATTCTAGTCAAAAACGCTAAATCTGCCAATTTTGGCAGTCTGGAAAACTACTTCCAACATCACCTTTTTGAATGCCTCCCTTTCTCAACCTTTGTGAATTATTGGTAATGCACTTGAACCATCTTGTTAAACATCCTAAGGAATACCAAGTCCCACTCTTGCCATTGGTTAGATCATCCTCCAACCTACTTGTTCTTGATGGTTTTGTAGGCAAGAAAATAACTTTTCCTGCAAATCTAGTCATCATGCCTACTTTGACAGAAGCTCAAACCATCATCCAACCTTCTATGGACCAACTCTCTACATGGTTGTGTTCTACTCATATAGGTCTATCAAAATCTACTTCAATTGTTCCAAGTGGATCTCTGTGCTTCTTAAACCCACTTGGTTTATAAGGTATCATAACTCATTTGGTATGGCAGCCTTAATTTCAACAAAGTTTGCCATCACTCCCAGACCATCTCAAATGTAACCACTCCAAACTCCTTCTTCCATGATCATCTATTTGACTTGCTCTAACTAATCATCTATTCCTTGCATCAAGGTGAGCTCTGATCTCAAAGATCCAACAAGGTTTAGGTGGTATAAGAATAATATCACCCTGGATCCTCAATGCCTTGTTCTTCCATCTAATTCAAGTTGGAATTCCAATTCCCAAGGTTGAAAATGCTTGCTACACCTTGCCTACATCATCTACCTTGATCATAAAGATTTATCAAATATTATCCATAATTATTATGGCTCCAACTCTATTTAATTCCTTCAATAGACAAAATCTCAAAACCCCTTTACCAATGGAGTTTGGTTTTTGTCAAAACACTTCCCCAACTTTTGGCTCATGTGAGTTCCATTTATCATACCCTACCTTCCAACTTCAAAAATATACTCTAATAAAACTTTTTGCCCTTTTTCCTAAATGGCAGAAACAACAAAATAATTGTTTTAAATACTTTTAAGCCTCAATAAATCTTGGGAAAATTCCCCTAAGTGTGTATTCACATTTGGGACCCTCTCACACCAAAAACCCACCTTTCGCATCTTCTAGAAACTACTTCTGCCCTTTTTGAATAAATAGTGTTAAGTGGACTAAAACTCCTTTGAAAAATCTCAAATAACGCATAGAGAGGTCATTTAACCTCATCTATCTACCAGTACCATCTCCCCCATCTCTTCCAGTGCAAATCTCTGAACTCCTTCACAAGCTCTCTTGTGATCAAAATTTGCAAAACCAACAAAACTTCAGCTAAACCAGGACCAAGCCATCCCCAAAGCTTGTCAAGCACTCCTCTTTAGTAACCACTACTCCCCTGGTCGTGAGCACTGTAGCTCCACCCCAGCACTTGCCCCTTTTACCCTTAGATTAGTGGAGAGAGAGAGACAACCAAATCTTACAAGATTTGCCCCATTTAATTACCACAGCTCCCTCCCTCTATCCCTACCCGACCAAAACCCATTCTTACCCCTCCCCACCGCCCTCTAAGCCAGTCCTAGGCCAGCACCACTCCTCACCCATGTCCAAAGTGGACATTTGCACCATCTATCCCTCCCCCTTGGCATATAGGCTAGAGGCCACCCCCAGCACCCCTCTCTGCCTCATTTGCTCCCTCTCTCCTCCACTCACTTCCCCCAAGCTCCACTCCCTCTACTCTATTCTATGCTGTCTAGAAGAAGAAGAGGAAGCTTTCACCTTGCTCAAGATCCGAGCGTAGCTCCCTCCTCTTAGCTCCTCTCCTCCTACATGTCTCCTTGCTGTGACCCTCTCCTCATCCTCTATCTAACCAGGGTCCTTTTCTTCCCCAGGATCGTCCCCTCCGTCGTCGTCATTGAGGTCCGACGAGGTGACCCTCGGTCGTTGAGGCGCGAGCCAGATCCCGGCAAGGAACCCCCTTCTTCTGCCCATCCCCGAGGTCGCTGTCGTCCACCGCATCGCCCCGTCACCTCCCCGACCTCCCCCGAGCCCCTAGTAAGCTCCCCCAGCGAGCCTCGCCGCCCCTAGGGTTTCTGCTGCCGGCCTCTTCTTTCGTCATAGACGACGACTGGGAGCCGTCGAACGGCACTAGATCGAATGGCCCATCGCCGCCGATACCTCTTCGCACCCCTCGCCCGCTGACGGATGGGCCCCACCTGTCAGGGTCAAACCCGCGCCGCGCGTGCTCCCTCTTGCACCGATTGGGCCAGCCCATCTCTGCGCGGCCCAGCACCCCCAGATCCAGCCCAATTAACCGTCTGCCCTTTTCTTTTTCTTTTAAATTCCAGATACAGAAAGGTGCCAGTTATTTTAAATCATTTTGAAAATATGAATAAAATCCAAATGCCAAGATCTAAATTTCTGGTAGTACCCAGATGTTTTCTCAAACATGCAGAGGGAACACCTAGTGAAAAATAATTTCCATTATTTGCTAGAAATTATTCTGCAGCCAGGTGTACTTTACACTAAATAATTTCCTCAGAGAGTTTTACAGATCCTTTTGGAAAGAATCAAAACTATACTGGAAGGTAATTGAGATACCTGTCATCTAGTATAGATCCCATTTCCAGGTGCACAGTAGTGTGCCCTTAGCAAAAATAATAAAAACAGCCACTATCTGCCTTGGGTAAATTATCAAGGTCAAACCAAATGAGATATTTACCTACTTCCAACTCCCAGGGTTGTGTACTTTCAGCATCTATCAAATCCCAGCAGCTCAGATTTTATTGATCTCTGGTGGAATTACAGTGAATTAATACTTCTGTAAGTGGTATTTTCACTAAATAAATCACTCCAGGAGTTTGACAACTCCAAAACGGGTGAATCCAATTCCTACAGAAAGGTATTCTAAATTCCTGCCACGTGCCCTTGAAATTAACTCAAGAGCTTCTATAGAATTAATTTGGTGGAAAGGACAAAAACACCACTGAACTGCCTTTGGGAATTTCCTGAGGGCATTCTGGTAATTTTTTAGACTTGATTCCTACTCTATGTGGTTTAGTACATCACACAATACCTAACCACCCAAGGAAATAATTGTTGGGCCTCCAGACAAATTCTGGTGAATTATTTCCTCAAACTAGAGTTTATTCCACTATAAAAAGCATAACTAAATCTAGGTAAGTGATAATCTGATGAAACCACTTGTGTTGGTCTTGTTTTGTCAAGACCTATCGGAGTATAATATGGTTGCACATAGATATCCTACATACCTCAAAGTCTCCACCACAAGTCCTTGGTATATAACCTAGACAACTATCTGCCAAGGGAAAAACACCTCTATGGCAATCTAGTAATTCCACTACTAGTACCCAACTTTTCCAAAACCTACTAAGTTAAGTAGGACTCCTTATGTTTTTTGTTGTATGGTTTGATACATGTATGCCTTGTATTGATTGTGGTATTGTCTACTTGCATGTATCCTCGATGGCGGCGATAGTGTGATTGTTTGACGACGAGAAGAAAGGGACTTCTTATTATTATAGTTGGGTATTCTTGGTTATCTAAGGAAGTCCAGGGACTTATTGCTGATCACAGGCAAGCCTCCATTCCTAAATTCTGATACTTGTCCTACTCCCTTTATTACCTGTTTTGTATCCTCTTTATAAATTGCATTATCTATCTGCATGTCTTGTTTTACAAATATTGCGCTAATGACTTGGCTCCTCCAAGTTATGAATTTTTGTCCCTCGTGGCACCACCCCAATGTACCTACCATCTTATCCGCTTTAGACCGAGTGTATGATGGTTAGCATCCTACCTCGTTGGAAACACGGCTTTGAGAAAATAACTTGTTTTGGGATTTACCCTACTACAAATGTTTCAAAAACTGGTTTGTAAAACCCTTGGGAAGAGCCCTCGTTCCAACATGATGTTTTAACAAAAGAAATGGTGTTGATGAGAAATGAGAAAGTGAAGGGATATTCTACGCCTTTACCGGAACAATTTTTATCCGTGCAACCACATTACCCCAGGTGCTGGGACTTAGCCTGTAGTTTGTCTGCATTAGCCGAGGCAACTTGTACCATGCTTACAGGGAGAGATCCCTTGAATTCCGGGCAGGCGCTAACAGATCTACGGATCTGAAGCATGTAGCTTGCTTCGGCAAGAGTGAGCCTGTCTTGGCAGGAGTGCCGGTGCAACAATTGGGTCCGCGGACGGTATGACTTAGGTGGTATGGAAGGAAGTGGAGTCACCAAGTTAAGGTATACGCCAAGCTACGGTTGGGTATACGCGTGTACGGAAGGCAGGACTATGGCTAGGAGCCACATACTCGTGGTCGGGGAGAACAAACCCAAAAGGAAAAGCAGCCTTTGCTAGGGTCGACAAGCGAAAGGTTATGTTTGATTATCCGGACCCCCATCTACCGTGGGTAGTGGGCCGTGGTTTTATCCCGGCGGATGTATTGATTCTTGTGGGGAAAGTGCGCAAACTCTACAGAGTATAATCTATTCGAATAGCCGTGTCCACGGTCAAGGACGGTTGGAAAGATGATGGCTAGGAGTACCCAAACGGTGTTTGGTTTGGAAAAGTGGATGAGAACATGGAGGTTCCGGGGGAACCTGAGTTCGAAGGTGTTGTTTTGACCAAAGGTGGTCAAGGAGGTTTAAAAAGGGTTTTTACTCCAAAACTGTTTTCAAAAAGGTTTTCAACAAGGATATGGGTATCTTGATTTATAAAATAGAGTCATGTTTTCAAACTCTTTTTCAACCAAGATATGGAGATGCCACAAGGTCATCGTGGTGTAGGCCTCAAGTGGTTGCACAGTGTTGGGCTAACTTGGGCCTCATGTAGGCCGAAATAGTGTCGGGCATGAATGTTTGCGGTCCACGGTTGGCTGCAGTACTGGGCCTATTTCAAATAGTGCAGGACAAAACAGTAAAGGGTCGTACTCTTATTCGGCTCTCGTAATGGGTCGGTCCACTTAATAATTAGAAGGTCTTGGGCGAGCCTGCCTTCTACCATGGTTTTTGTGACCATTAACAACGGTAACTGGGTATTAACGGCATTCACCACATGGTAGTTTGCATGACGTCAGCAGTCAGCGCGTCTAGCGAACAGATCTACGACGGAACAAGTTTTGGTGGCTGAAGGGTGCGATCCTCCATGGTCGGGAAAAACCGTGGTAGAATCATTTGTGACGGGGCTTTTACCACGAAGGCCATCAATCGTAGAGGACTTTTTAACCACGAAAATAGGCCTTCAACCAAAAAAGTCATCCATTGTAAAAGCCAACTTTTCTTGTAGTGATTACCTTATTTTCTTATCCTCGCTCCAAAGGACTTCTTGAACACTCATTATTTTAAAACAAAAACAAAGAAACTAACACAAGAGTAAAAACTTCTATTTCACATGGGTTGCCTCCCGGGAAGCGCTTCTAGTTAAGGTCAATTATCTTAACCCAGATGGTGATCATTTAGGTTTTGTGAGTGGAACACCCACTCCAACGTAATTGGCTTTCAGTGTAATTATACCATCATCATCATTATTAGGTTTAGCCTTCTTCTTCTTCCTAGGGAAGTGGACTATAAAAGGATCTCTAGATGGCAGTCCTATTCTCACATTCCCTTCATGTAAATTGATTAAAGCTTTAATAATTCTTAGGAATGGCCTACCTAGAATTATAGGTGCTATGGGATCTTCATGCATGTCCATTATAACAAGATCAATAAGAGAGGGTCTTACTTGAATTTCAACAAATATGTTTCCTTTTATCCCAATAGCTTGTTTATAAATTGAATCAGCAAGATGGAGTCTCAATTCGGTGGTTGCAAAAGGCCCCAAGTTTAACTTGTCAAATAGACTTTTGGAAATTGTTGAGATGCTTGCACCAAGATCACAAAGTGCAGATATCTCATTAACCCCAATTTTAATTTTAATAGTGGTCTCAAATATATCATCTAGCTTAGGAGGAAGCTTATCAGCTAGTCGCTTATACTCCATCTCTAATTCTCAAACTTTAGATTCTACTTGTTGAATAAATTGTTCGCACATAGCATCATTACCTTGTCTAAACTGGGATTCTTTACGGTGGTCATCTTTAGTAGATCTTCCATGGTGTATTCAGGTGTAGGTTCGTTGCTATAGTCTAGCTCTTCAGGCTTCTCTTCATTTATTTCTATCCTCATCATCTTGAGGTCTTCTACCAGATTTGCCTCGGGCTTCCCAGCACACTTTGCTAGTATGAGAGCATAGCTCTCAGCTACCTTGCCCAATTGAGCCTTGACGGTCTTTGTCCTTTCCTGTAGAGCATGCACATCATTTCTAATTGCAACGGCTTAGTTAGATAATTTACCTATACTACTTTCATGGTTCTCCGTGATTTTAATAAGCATATTATTTTTCTTGGTTTGAGCTTGCATAAAGGTTCTAACAGTTTGTTCAAACGAGAGATTGCCATGATTTGCTCCATTATGATTATCATAATTATTGTAAGGAGCTCCTACAGGATTATAATAATGTTTTGAACATTAGAAGAATTTTTTTGTTTCTTCCAAGAAGGATTATAAGGAGTGCGAGCTATAAAATTAACATCATTAACATCGGTAGAAATAGCATTCACTTGGGTATCTTCCTTACCCTTTACTATGTTGAGTAACTCGTCTACTTTATATGTAAGCTCTTCATTTTTTACCTCGGTGACTGAATTCACCCTTTTTGAGGATCTTTCCACATGCCATTGGGCATGGTTGTTTTTCATATCATCCAGTAATTTCTTTCCAACACTCACTTTCTTTCCCATGATTGTTCCACCTACTGTAGTATCTAGCATAGACTTAGACATCGGGTTAAGGCCATTATAAAATAAATGTAATATAAGCCATTCTTCCATCCAATGACTAGGGCAGTTCATTACGGCTTCTTTCATCCTTTCCCATGCAAGCACTAGTGGCTCGCGATCTTCTTGTCTAAAACTTGCAATGTTGGATCTTAGTTGCATAGTTTTAGCTAGGAAAATAATTAGTCATAAAAAGATTAGTACACTCCTCCCAAGATTTAGTAGTGCCCTTAGGTAGACCTAGCAACCAGTCCTTAGCCTTTCCTCTAAGAGAGAAAGGAAACAAATGTAATTTAACAACATTTGGATCTACATCCTTAATATGCATCATGTCGCAAATTTCAGTAAAAGTATTTAAGTGCAAACCTGAATCCATAGAAGATGAGCCCTTGAGTTGGTTTTGCTGAATGAAACTTAAAAGTTAGGCTTAATTTCGTATGCTTCCGCATCAACAGCAGGCTGAGTAAAATGTGCACGAATAAAATCATTAGTGGGACCCCAAGTCTCTTTTGAGCCATGGCTATTTTCTTTTTGGTATTTTTTAAGTAAAGGAAATGAATAACAAGTAACTATTTTTTTTGTTTTTCAAATAGATAACAAGAAATAAATTACAAAAAAATAATAAAACTAAAAACAAGGTCTCTAGTGACCTCACCAGGATAGTGAAATTGCATCCCCACCAATGGCGCTAGAAAAAGGGTTGATACCTTTGCTCTAGATTCACGGATGTAGTATAATAGGTTTTTCCCTAGTAGACCTAGGTTTAATCGAACCTTGGGAAACAATGCTAAAAGGAAATAAAAAGTACACATCTACAAGACTTTGTTTCTTTGTTTTACCTTCATTTACCAGACCAATCTAGTTTACTTTTATCGTGGGTGGATTCAATGGATGGAGATAGGCTAAGGTTGAAGATCCACCTGCAACTTCACATCATATGGGATAAAAGATACTAATAAGCATAGTCATGTGTAATGTTTTAATAGAGATAATCTCTTGTGGGCAACACATCCAAAAATACTAGAGCCCCTAAGAGACAACATGCATAGCAATAGTCTTTTGATCCAACTGAGTGCACCACAAAGCACCAGGCTACAAACGATTATTGAGTGTAAAACATAGCTGAAAGCTTTAAGAGGAGATGTTGCTATGATCCTAAATGGGTCGCTAAGCGAAGACCATACAACCCTTTTTGTCACTGAGTTTCCTATGAGATCGCCACTAGCCAAGTATCTCACCTCAAGCCTTTATCGATCTCGGGGGTCTTGGGTGCCTACAAGTCCAAAGATCGAGGAAAGAGACAAAGAAACAAAAGATACATATATCTCTTTCAAACAATACACAATGATCCCATAGATTGGATGCACATAATTGCTGCGACGTTTCTCCCCAATCCGTGGCCCGTGAGGACTAAGCACTCAATATCAAGGATAGAAAATATTGTGCAAAATACTTAGATTGAAATCAAATATTATTAAAATGATCGCTGAATCACAAGGAGATCTCAAGTACAAAGTAATGGATATGGCTAATGGAGGGGATGGAAGATGGAATGGCTGAACTATGGTGTGGATCTCCTTTGGTGGTGTTGTGATGCAATCTGTGAATGGTGGCCTTCTGCGTGGCGGATGATGCCTCAAAATATATAGGCATCTTCACGAAAGTTGTAGGGTTTGACGATACGAAGCTACCGCCACATGGTATGGGTAGACGGTATGGGTAGACCCTACCCGTACCAGTGGTCGTTACGGCTGCAGGCGCCTAGAAATGGCTCTAGAATTACTTTGGTCATGTGGAATTCCTCAAAACCTTCATTATGACTCCTGATTTCGCATTAAAAAGCGTGATTTCCTGCATAACACAAATCAAAGCAATGGTTTGCATATTTTTGCAATTATTAGTCATTAGTGGCAAGGCTAGAGAATTTCTTTTCAATTTCTTAACTAAAAACAATGTTTAAACACAGTGGAAGATGGCTATTTTTGGAGTCATCGGCTGACCTGTGTGACCAATCAGCCTGACTAAATAGAAGATGCATCGAGCACCGCTATCAAGTTCGCAATAGGGTAGCGTGAGCAAAGAAAAAATCCACCATACACACGATTCTTCTAATGAGAGGCTGAAAGAAGGAACCCAACAACCTAACTAAACCACGGATGCATCAAGCACCATTATCGAGTTCAAATTTAGGAGGCGCGACCGAAAAGTATGGTCCGCTAGAGACACTGACATTCAGGATCCACACGCTTCAAAAGATTTCGGTGAGTCAACATCGTGCAAGGAACTGAAAATCATACTTCTGCCACGAGTCGGCCGATCTTCGTCCATGTTTTTAGCGATTTTGTCATAGTAGAGGGCCGCAAAACCGGGAATTTCTTTTTCCATCGGCCATGGGAGAGCAAAGAAATTCATCACGGAAGACGTGCATTCTACCACGACCGATGGGCCAAATAATTTTGGTTGGAAATATTTCTTGTAGTCGTGAGCCCTACGAGTTCTTGCGGCTTGTTCCACCTCAGACACGGGTGTTGCATCAGCCCCCTAAGGTCCTACATATTCTTGCAGCTCGTGTTGCCTCAGACGTGGGTGCCATATAGGCACCACACAAGTCCTATAGTATCTTCGACCCCTCCAGCAAGCTCTCCGGACAATGTAGAGTTTGGCACCTGACCAAAGCATCGTACACGGGAGAGTCATGGGTCGATGGGTTTTTTTCTCCGCAACTGGTTGGTCAAGGTCACATCCACAGGGTCCCAGGAATATACCCAATGTCACCCTCATGGGTACTCGACTTTCCAGAGCGCTCGACTCTGCAAATGGTTGGAGAAGGTCCCATCAATGGGGCCACAGTAATATACCCAGGGTCACCCTTGTTATAGACTCGTCCCACCATAGTGCCCGAACCCAGACATGCCTCCTTTCTCGGATGACCCTTTAGCCGGGAGGAAAATTCGCTAGGAATGACCAGCTCCTCGGATCCTGTATACAACAGTCCATTCACTATAAAGATCTAGGAGTCGGTATGTTTCAAATTCTTCTTGTGGGGGAACAGGCTATCGCATAAGACCCCCGTAGTTCCTGAGCTCGTGAATCATTGCCCGGGCCCAGCCGAGACACGGAGCTCCAGGCAAGACATGTTCCTACCTGGGTTTTGAGCAGAAGTGAAACCCCTTGCTCAAGATTTTCCATCGCGGGACAAGAATCCCTTAGCGCGATCAAAGCGCAACCAAGAGAGATGCCACACCAAGAGAGATGCCACACCATGATACTTAGTGAGGTGCATGGGAGCAGCTAGGAGATGAGGCTCAGGCTCATCTTTAGGGATGTCCCGGTTTAATATTCTGTGTGGTCCTCTTGGAAAGGCTCATTGTCAGCGTCCCCGTAGGTCTGCATAGGTCTTACCCCATCACTGTGACTTGAAGCATTGTCCTGGCAGGGATGACCATTGTGGGCCCAACCCTTGCCGCCAGGATCGCCCTTCCCGTCTTCTCGATCGCGAGGGTAATCCTTTGCGTAGTGGCCAGGCTTGTAGCAGATGAAGTAGTCCCCATGGGTTCGCATCTCCACTAGTCACTTTAGCAGACTGCAGTCCTTGAGGGCGTGAGCTGGTGAATTTTTACTGGGGCACTAGGGTCCACTATCATGGTCAGTGGCGGCTACTCCAGGTGTCTTTGAATTCTTTTTTCTGGCTCGATTGCCAAGGCCTACTTCGTGGGTAGGCACTTGTGATACTTCTTCTTGGTGGAGTTGTCGTCTTTGTCGATGGAATCACCAGGGAGGAGTCATCCTTCTTTGGCTCGGGCACATTTGTTGGCTAGAGCAAGAAACTCTAGGGTTGTGTCGAGGTCATGAATGCTCATCTTCTCTGTCATGCGAGGGTCCCTGACGCCGACGTGGTATGTGGCCACGATGGCTTCATGAGTGATATTGGGTATGGCTTCATGAGTCCTTGAGGGCGTGAGCTGGTGAATTTTGACTGGGGCACTAGGGTCCACTATCATGGTCAGTGGCGGCTACTCCAGGTATCTTTGAATTCTTTTTTTTTTCTGGCTCGATTGCCAAGGCCTGCTTCGTGGGTAGGCGCTTGCGATACTTCTTCTTGGTGGATTTGTCGTCTTTGTCGATGGAATCACCAGGGAGGAGTCATCCTTCTTTGGCTCGGGCACATTTGTTGGCTAGAGCAAGAAACTCTAGGGTTGTGTCGAGGTCACGGATGCTCATCTTCTCTGTCATCCGAGGGTCCCTGACGCTGAAGTGGTATGTGGCCATGATGGCTTCATGAGTGATATTGGGTATGGTGTGTAGCACCTAGAAAAATCGTTGAGTGAATTTGCATAGGTTCTCCTCGGGCTTCTGTGACAACTTGTGAATGTCACTGACAGTTCCTAGGCGCTTGAATCCACCTTGTGGGGCCTTTTCCTAGAGTTCCTGGGGGCTACTGCTACCTCTACGTCGCCATCTAAAAATTCACCAAATGGTCGGAGGTGGAGCCAGTACGAACAATCCTGGCCAAGTCGGCGGTCAAGTTCATACAAATCTTGGTATGCCGCTTCGGCGTGCCTAACTGTATCCTCACCGACAATGGCAGCCAGTTCACCAGCTGATTGTTCAAAGCCCACTGTGCCAACCTTGGTACCAAGATCTTCTACTCCTCCGTCGCCCACCCAACAACCAACATCCAAGCCGGGCGAGCAAATGTTGCTGTACTCAAAGGGATTAAGACAAGGAGTTTCGACCACAAGCTCAAGGACTCCGACAGTGGGTGGCTCGATGCACTCCTAGGAGTGCTCTAGTCCATCCGCACCAGAGCAACCAAGACAAACCGGGGAGACCCCTTTTTCCTTATTTATGGAGCTGAGGAAGTTATTCCCGCAAAACTCAATCACGGGTCCCCATAGGTCCTAGATTTCAATGAGAAAACACAAGAGGAGCTTCTCCAAGAGGACCTAGCCTTCATCAAGGAAGCCCGTCACCGGGTCGCTGTTCAGGCTGCCGGGTACAAGCAGGCACTATGTTCTTACCACTGCTACAATATACATGCCCGCACCCTGGAAGCGGGGGACCTCGTCATGCGGCATATCCTATCTCGTGAAGGCCTGCACAAGCTATCCCCGATGTGGGATGGCCCCTTTAGGATCATGCATGTCGCAAGACCAGGAGCGGTGCAATTGGAAACAGAAGACAGAGTGGCAATACCAAAAGCATGGAACATACAACACCTTTGCAAGTTCTACCCTTAATCCCTACCCACAACAGCGATTGTAACAGACAACACCATCCTCGGGTACGTCAAGGACCGATGAGCAGACCTTCACACTAGTTTTCACCGCATATCAATTCCCCAGGGGTTGTTCTTTTTCTCCTTCGTGTTGTTCCCTCTTGTGTACCATGTGAGCGGAGGAAGGAACGGTGTCTATCACTAAATACACCCCCATCAACTCTGAGACCTAAAGTGTCCAGCTCTGACTTGTGGACTAGCTCCAATGGTAAAGTCACCCCACCCACGGTTCTTGGTGCTTGATATCCTCACATGGCACGCACGGGGAACACGAAGCACACTCCGTAGAGAACCTACGGTTACCTCTCCGTGGAACTAACAGGGAAAGTACTAGCCCTACGGTCACCTCCAGGAGGGACTAATGGGGCAACCTTGAATGTACAGAGCCTATATACCACCTACCCTAGGAACCTACAGGACAGCTACAAGCCCCCAAGTTTCCTTCCACGAGGGACTTGTGGGGTGAATCGCGAGGGAACTTACCCTTGAGAGCCCAAACCCATGTAGACCTTACGGTTTTCCCTCAGAAAGGCAATAGGAAATGCATCCACCCTACGGCCTCCTCCACAGGGGAACTATGGGGCATCTCAAGGGGGAGCTCTCCCTCAAAAATCCAAAGTGGGACAATAGCTTCGGACACCCCCGCGAGGTGTCACGAAACAGAACACACGTTAGACGACAAGAGTAAATAGGCCCTAGGCCGAGATTTCTTGTCCCTACAATTTCAATGAGAAACAACAAATCCAAGGGCCCACATGGGCATCACATAGACATGCACTCAAGCCTTCGCGTTGGTCCTGCCAGTGTCGGAAGTCTCCGGGTGGGGCGCTCCAGCATCTCCCTGATTCCCACCTCCTCCGCGGAAGCAGCTCTAGGAGACTCAGGCTTGCCCTCCACCTAGCGAGGAAAGGCCCATATAAGCTTTTCCACAAGGCCGACGTTCGCTTCAAGCTCAGTGGTGGTCTCCAGGTTATCACCTTGAAGAGGCTCCAGAGGTTCCAAGATCTGGGCGTGGTCAACCTCTAGATCCTGTCGGAGAAGGTTGGAGAAGAGAGTCATACCAACGATGCACAAAATCCTCTAGCACTCATCTCCGATGAAGCGGTTCAGGCCTTTAGCAGCCTTCTGCAAGGGAGCAATAATCTTGTCAGAAAGATCGAGGAAGGCCTCAGCCTCATGGCCCTCTAGAAGCTCGGGGCGCGGAAGTGCTTGGGACCGAAACCAGGAAGAAGAGCGGCTCCATGGATCATGAGGGCATGAAAGACCACTTTCTTCCGCTCCAAAACCTCCAGGGCTTGTTGCTTGCCCCACTCGCAGGAGTCCGCGACAGTCGCAGCCTGATCCTTCAACAAGGATATTTCGCCCCCAAGCTTCTCAGCTTCACGCGACTCTTCTACACGCTTCAGGGTCTCTCAAAGACTGGAGATCTCTTGGTCACGCTGAGCAATCGAAATCTTGGTGTTCTCGAGCTGTTTGTTGAGTTCTCTCCCTAGAGGCTCAACATGTTGGCGCTTGTCTACCAAATCACGGAGCTTGGACTCCATCTCCTCCTGACACCGGCTCCGGTCAGCCTCACGGCTTGAAGCCTCACGCTCACGGATGGATAAACCCCCGTCCCGCGGTGAGGCCTGCTCCTGTGCGTCTTAGACAATCTTTGCAGCCTCATCGGTCGCACGCTAGAGCGCACCTTAGGCTTGGGGACGTGCCTCCTCCCATTCTGCCTTCAACAACCTCTTAGCCTTGCGAACCTGGGCCCAATCCTTGGACACCTTATGATCTTCCATGGTGACCTCGGCCAAAAACCGGTCGGGCCCTTCACGCATAGTCGAGAAAACTGCACCCATACGTTTGACCCGACCGAGGACGGGAGAACTACGCGGCTCAAGAATCAGCACCGGTGTGCTCACAAGGGCCGTCTCCAAACCCGGTAAGGAGGAAGAATGGGGTCCATCATGGGTGGGGGTCCATGAGGACATCCACAGCAGATGGCCCACAAGGACGAGCTCGGAGTTCGACGTTGCTAGCCTCGGGAGTGGTGATAGTCATAGAACCACCACCTGGCGCCTCCGTCACCACCACGTCTACGTCTAGGTAATCACGGGAAAGCATAGATTCTCCGGCTAATGACGCGATCGGAGATACCACCCACTCACAAGCTGACCCGAGGGCTCCCTTCAAAAGGGGCGATGTGCCCTCCTTGCCAAGGTCCTAAGAAGAATTTCCTACCACCGCGAGGGACTTGCCCCAGGCATTCCACTCTCTGAGTTGCGTGACTGCATCTTGATCCTCCATGTAGGGGAGCCTGGCCAAAGTTGGCCCTGCTACGACAAGGGGAGAGGGAGCGATTCGAGGAGAGGCGCCATCCCTATTCATGAGGCTGTCCCTCATCTCAAGAGCGTTGTCCATGATGCCCCACGCTTCTGATGTAGGAGAAGGAGGGATGAGGCGCACCACCAAGGATATCTTCTCCATGGAGCCTTTCTTCAACTTCCGTTTCTTTGAGGAGGGACCCTCACACGAGCTAAATATTTGAGCGGAGGAGGCAATGGAAAGATAAGGAGGGGAGAAAGTAAGATCTTTCCACGCAGCGCCAGAAGCCTGGTGACTCCAGATCCAGTGCTTCTTGCCAGCAGGAATGAAATCCCCTCTTGAGCGCTGAGAGTCGGTCCCCTAGAGAGAACCCTCCGTGAGGACATCACCACTCACAACAAGATTCGTGAGGACCGGTGAATCGACACTTCCCCGACCAAGTAAGACATGAGGATCATCCTCTCCGGCATCGCTCCCCACACACTCGACCCTCTCAGAAGTCGCCATCCCATCGCCACAATCGTAGGTGCTGGGAGCTGATACATTGCAAATGTATCTATAATTTTTGATGTTCCATGCTTGGTTTTATCTACTTTCTTGTGTTTTGTCCACATTTTGGAGTACTTTTCATATGATTTCTTGGACTAACCTATTAACAAGATGCCACAGTGCCAGTTGCCTGTTTTCTGCTGTTTTTGGTTCCAGGAAAGTCAGAAAATAAATATTCTCGGAATTGGACCGGACAAAAGCCAAAGTCGATATTTTACCGGAAGACTCACGGAGCCAGAAGACGAGACGGAGAGGGGCCAGGGGCTGGCCACACCACCTGGTGGTGCGGGCTAGGCCAGGCCACGCCAGGGGGCGGTGTGGGCCCCTCCGGCACCCCCTCGGTCTCCCCTCTCACCTATAAGAGCCTCCCGATGCATAAACCCTAAATAGTCAATCATCCAACCATGAAAAGTTCCGCAGTGCCGCCGCCACCAAAGGGGAGATTCAGGGGACAGAAAGTCTCTGTTTCGGCACCCTGTCGGGACGGGGAAGTGCCCCCGTAGCCATCTCCATCAATCTCCACCACCATGTCCATCGCCGTTGCTGATTACCATGATGATGAGGGAGTAGCTCTTCCTCGAGGCTAAGGGTTCTACCGATAGCTATGTGATCATCTCTCTCTCTATGTGTGTGATCATATTGTGATCATGAGCTTTGTAATCAATTAGATCCACCTTGCTACTCAAGTGCTTTAATAGATCTCTGCTCTCCCCATGTGTGTGAAAGGGACAGCGTGCACACCATGGTGGCACTTAGGTTAGAGATTACAAATACTTGTTATGAGTTATATTTGGAGTTGGATGTTTCTATGAAATTGTGGTGTTTGTTGGAACCATCTAGTGCTCAAGGTGATAGTGTGGGGTTATCTAGATGGGAAAGGCTTACTTTGAGGTGTGCTGTTATAGCCCTACCATGGATTAGAGTGTTCAACCGGAGAGTAGTTAAGAGTAGTATCATGAAGAGAAGATATTTATATGAGAGTGTTCACTAGCCAAAGTATGATCCCTAGGCCTTGTTTCTAAGCATTGATACACCGTTTGCAATTAGATATGTTACATGTTTGCTTGCTTCCATCTTTATTTCAGTTTGCCTTTAGTCTTTTCCCACGTCAACCACACGCCAGCAAGTATTTTCTAGCACCGTTATCTTATATCTATACCACTTGTATTTCCCTATCTCTTCGCCGAACTAGTGCACCTATACACCTGACAAGTGTATTGGGTGTGTTGGGGACACAAGAGACTTCTTGTATCTTGATTGCAGGATTGCTTGAGAGGGAATACCTTTGACCACTTCCTCCCTAAGTTCGATAAACCTTGAGTAATCCACTTAAGGGAAAACTTGCTGCTGTTCTACAAACCTCTGTACTTGGAGGCCCAACAACTGTCTACAAGAATAGAAGTGCGTAGACATCAGGCGCGGTTAACGAGCCACCCTTCAGAGGGTTCGGACATTTTCCCACATGACCGGTTGGGAGGATCCCCCATTCGTTAAAACAGGGAAGGAAAACATGGATCTCTGCCTTCCGCTCCTCGTAATAGAGCGGTTGAGCCTCGGCTGGCACTTCGTGTTCGGTGGTCGTATGGAGAAGCTCATGAAGGAAGTTCGCGACAACCACGTCGTCTGTGACACCTGTTCCTAGAGTAACCTAGTCTGACTCGGTCTGGTCCCACAAATCATTGCAATGCCATTGCAGCGGGCCTATCCAGCAACAAAGAAACTACATGGGAACCAACAGGACGGATAACCCTGCCGCGTCTAGGACCGTGATGCAGTCCTAGAGGGCGTCGACCTTCTCCCCCTCCAACACCTAGATGGACCACAGTCTCCAGGACTTCTCGGTCGGCGCCGTTGTAGGCTGAAGCCAACGGTTCTCCTCCAGAGCATCCATGTAGATCCAGCACTTTAACAAATGTTCCACTCTCTTCGTCTAGCTCATGGAAACCCATGACATCCCGTCTCTAATATTAAAAGAGATGCAGCCGGCAATGTACGCAGTAGAAGTGATGCGGAGGTTGTAAAGTTGGCGGAACAACGCCACCAAGTGTTTCACGCCGGCAAAGACCTCACACCAGAATGCGAAGATTGAAAGTGTGGTGAAAGAGTTTGGAGATGAAGAGCCGAGATTTGGTAGTGCTCCAAGATGGCATAGAAGAATGGGAGAAAGGGGAACCAGCCCAACGATGATGTCATGGTAGAAGAAGGGATACATCGAGGCATCGAGGCTCTCCCGCTTCATCACGTCGGGCCGCGCCCTGGTGTCACCCCATTCATTATGGCTTCGATGCTAGCCAAGAGCAGAACCTGTCTATCCTAGAGTCAATACGAATCGTGGAGGAAAGGAGCACCCCCTCGGCCTCAGCCTCTGCCTCCATCACCAGAGCCATGGATGTCACTACTTGCTTCTTCTTCACCGCAAAGGCTTTTAGGAGAGGAATCTCGGCTGTCAGAAGCTGACTATCCAGAAATGGCAAAGAGCGAGAAAAGGGGGAGAGCGCCTCAAGCAGGAGATGAGGCAAGAATTCACCACGTGGGGAAGGTCCATCCCATTTATAAAAGGGAAGATGTCACCATCATTACTCGGGCACCATCATCAAGGAGACAGTTCCAAGGCCTGACAGAGCGAGGCTTCGAATCTGTCCGTGTGAACAAAGAGGCGGGACCTTTCAGAGATCCATTGTAAATATGTGGTGGTCTCAGCCACTATTTGGGACCTTGACCTTTCGTCGCCACCTGAGTGACACCAGCACGCCAAGCGCTCGGGGGCTACTATCGGGCCCAGGACATAGGGGTGCCTAGACCCACTGGTGGTAGGACCACCACACGGGATCATGGTAGCCCGGCCTAGGGCACGATGGGCCACGTCTGCACTCCTTGAGGAAACCCCGGGGAGGGACTTACCCTCCTGAGGATCGCGCCCTCCTAGAGGCTCCTTTTCTTACTAGAGGGGTATCGTACCCTCCGGACCCAGCTGAGGCCCTCTGCGATAGCTTGCCTATCACCCTAAAAGACGAGAAGTTCAATAGGAAGTCCATGCATTGAACTGATCACATATCATGCCTTGTAAAGGAGAAGATGTTCTCTAGCCACGTCTATGATGGAGAGGCGTTGATGCCATCTGTGTTGGCCCCTTCCCCTCTCCCCTTTACAACTTTGGTGCAAGGGCATAGTGGGCAATGCTAGGTGACAATATGTCAATGGCAACCATAGCTTTATGGTGGACGGGAAGCAGTGAAGACCCTAGATCAAGTCCATGTTAGGTAGCCTAATAGGCCGGAATCCTTTGGGTGGCAATGTGGTAGCCCTTCCCGCCCACAACTTTGGGAAGAGGCCCTAGGCTACTATAAAGGGGATCAACGCCTACCTTACAAGGGATCGATCCCAGAGATCATAAAACCCTAAGGATACATCCATTGTACCCTCGCGAAGAATCGCAAGCAATACAACTAGGAAAGAGTAGTGACTTTACCTCCTCAAGAAGGTCTTGAACTTGGGTAAAGACCCATGTGTCTACTCTCTGTCATGTGCGAGCTCCAGCGCAACCATCGTCGCCGAGAAGTACAAAATGCTTGTTCAACCCCTCTCTAACTTAGGGCTCGCTGTTGGACCACCAGTTCCTTTGTGGGACACAAAGTTATGACACCTAATTTATCAGAATTCATAGAAACTAATAATATGAATCACACATTATGCTTCCAAATATCACAACAGAAACTAGAATATATAGCTAACAGAGTGTTACACACATACATCGTAACACTTCAAAAGACATCACAATCAGTTTTTACACATCCTTCACATAACCTTTCAAGAGAAATTTAAGTGTGACCGACTTCACACATATTAACTTAATCATCGACCATCAGCGAACGCATTCCGTCTAGGGTAACAAGTTCTACAATGAGGTGGTTTATTCACTTTACAATGAAGTGCTTGGAACCCATTTCGTCCAGGGTTATTCACTTACATTTATAAATGGATGATACGTCCATTTTGCATCACTACTCTATGTCATAATTCACTATTATTCATTGATATATTTCGTATTAAGAGATGATACTTATGTTATTTCATTTGTTTTTGCATGGCTAATGACTTTTGGAGCATGGACCACTGCAGTCAGGATTCTGATGGAAAATGTGCTGTTTGGAGGCAAAATTCGCGAAGATCAGAAAATCCGAGAAAATACATGGAAAATCCTATTTTTCCAGAAGACGAAGGAACCTAGAAGGGGGCTAGAGATGGGTCACAGGGGGCCCACACCACCCACTGGTGCGGGCCAACCTAGGCCGCGCCACCAGGTGGTGTGGCCTCCTTGGTCCACCCCTAGCACTCCCCTCTGGCGTATATTATCCTCTCGAAACCCTAAGACTCGGAGAGTGACCACAGAAAGATTCTGGCACCTCTGCGGGGCATAAAACACCGACAGAGAAAGATCTCTCCGGCAGACAGATTTCTGCCGGAGGAATTCCTTCCCGGAGAGGGGAGATCGTCGCCATCAACACCACCATCAAGCTGGACTTCATCGGGATCATCATCACCATCAGCACCCTCATCACCATCTCCATATTGCTGTAACAATTGGGTTGAATCTTGCATAGTTCATAGGGGAAACTTTCCCGGTGTTGATTACTCTTTGTAGTTGATGCTATTGAGTGAACCATTGAATTATTGTTTATGTTCAGATTGTTATACATCATTATTCCATCTCTAATCATGATCAATATGATGTCTTGTGAGTAGTTCATTTTGTTCTTGAGGACATGGGAGAAGTCATGTTGTTAGTAGTGGAGTTGTGTTGAGAAAGATTCAATAGTTTGATATTTAAGTTGTGGTGTACTTCTTCTAGTGGTGTCATGTGAACGTCGACTACATGACACTTCACCTATATGGGCCTAGGGGAATGCATTGTGTATTTGGCTACTAATCGTAGTGGTTGCCGGAGTGATAGAAACCTGAACCCCCGTTAGGAAACCATTGCACAAGGGACGTAAGGGTCTTAGAGTTTAAAGTTGTGGTTAGGTTTCTACCTTAATTACTTTCTTATGCTTATGGATGTTTGCAAGGGGTATAATCACAAGTATGTATTAGTCCTAGGAAGGTCGGTACATTAGCACAAGTTCACCCACACAACACTTAGCAAGCTAAAGAAGATTAATCAACTATATGAAGCGAAAGCATTTGACAGTCTTCCCATGTGTCCTCGAGAATGTTTGGTCATCTTAAGTGATACAATTGGCTTGTCCTTTGCTGCATAAAGGATTGGGCCACTTGCTGCATTTATTCCTACGATCTTTTATTTACTCGTACTTCGTTTACTTGCATTATCAAAAAACCCCTAAAAATCTGTTTGCTAAGTATTTGCAGAGAATTCCTGATCCATACCACTAGCCAGCACCTTCTGCTCCTCGTTGGGTTCGGCACTCTTACTTATCAAAAATACTGCGATACACCCTCTATACTTGTGGGTCATCAATGGACAAGTAATGTCATGGTTTAGAGCTTGGCCTAACTTCTTAATATTTCTGATTGGCCTAACTAGTGGCATAGTCTTATCTATCATAATCTCAATCAGGATCTCGCAGAATTCACCTAATGGTTTTCCATCATCCCAAAGTGCACACGTGTCTTTGGAGTTAACTTTCCAAATGCAACTGTCCTATCACTTGTCATCGATAGTAGACCTACTTTTTATTCAATCTACACAAAGTTATGTAGCTTCAAATATATATGCACTCCTATATGAATCAACAATAGATGCATCAACCGACAACAAGTTATGCAGAAGACATAATCCTGATATCCACAGTTAGTCGAACTCAAAGACTTGAGAAGTTCATATTGTTGTCGGTCCTCGGACAACCGCAAGAAAACTAGAGGCCTCGAACGACCTCCTGATCACTTATTCCTGAAACTATTTCCTCCAAGAGATGAAATTGCATCTCCACTTGAAGCAACAACAGTAGTGTGTGTGGGGGCAGTAGCATATGGAGGGGTGGTATAGTGGAATCAGGACCATCTGGAGGTGTACCGGTAGCAGTAGCAACAATGGCAATATCTAGAGTTAGCACTTCAGTATGAGCATCAAGAGTTAGAAAAGGGCCAACTTCTGCTGGAGTAAACACAACATCAACAAGAGTCGACAATAGGGAGGAGAAGGAGTATTTTCAATTATTCTAGTAGCTTCCATAGGATGAGGAACAACCTCAGTATGAGGAACAACTACAAGACGAGGAACAACTTCAACACTTCTAACACTTGATGGGAGCTTAATTACAGCACCACGAGGAGGTATCACAGGGGGAGGTGGCACTTCAGGAATTCCAAGCGCTAGGGCATCAGAAAGTTTAGCATCTGGGATAGACTACTGAGCTTGACTCATTCTTTGAAGAGGTGATTCCACACTAGGTTCTGGTTGACCATTCGTTTGCCCTGCTATGCAAGATTGGTTAGTAGTAATTTCCTGACTATCCAACTTCTACTACAGTGCATTCATTCTTTCCTCCTAGGCATACAACCTGGCAATAAGTATGGCATCCATCTCCCTAAGCTCAGAGTTGTCCTCTGTTATTTATGTACACACCTCATAGACGTTCCTGCAATCTGAACCGTCTTGCAGGATGAGGTAACAACCCAAATCCATGAACTCATGCCTCTTGTATCATTCGGAAAGGCACAAGCATACATGTCACCTTCTTCAATATCTCTGAACTCAACATATGGATCAAGTAAAAGTTCTCTTTCCATATTGGCCTAGATTATTGTTTGTACTAGCATTAGAACTAGCACTGAACTTAAGCAACATATGTTCGAAGATAGTGAATAATAACTTACAATATTTTTCTTAACAACTTCATTAACAAGTATATTATCTTTGTTTGTGTGTGTGGCTATATACAATTTAACTCTTGTAATTGGATAATTGTGAGCTTTCTCTTGATTGAAGATGTAAACATTTGGAAAAGGTTATCAAGCAAAAAAACTAGGTACACCACTTAGATGATACTTATCCCTATGTACATTGCTGTGGAAAAAATCCTTCATCCAAAAGTATGACAAACATTTTTTTTGATTAGCATTGTTTAGTCCGTTTATTCTGGCTTTTTATTTGGTAGAATCCAAACTCCAATACTCACACAATACCGTCCAATCACCGGTGGACATTCTATCATTACAACTATTTGCAACGTTCTCCTCAACAATCAACTAAGGATTGAAAACCAACCTCTTCATTGTGCTTTTGAAATCATACCATTTCTTTTCCACTGACATCATCATCCAATCTTTACACAAAGGATCAAAATCAAAATATTTCTGCAATTTGAGATACATGTGTCGGGATAAATAAGACTGATATAACATGCATAGAAGGAATGGTTCACATGGAAAGTTTTATTACGTTCGGTGCGTCCCACAACTTGTACTTATGATCAACTTTCCTCCAACTTGTAAAGCAGAATGATATATCACATTTTTTTTGCCAAGTGGGCAATATAGTTAGCAAAATTGGATGTAGAAAGCCCAGAAGATTGTCCTAACATGTTAAATTTGATGTAAATTGTGTATATCTCATTACTCTTTGTTATTGACCTCATCTTAGTAGGACCCCTCACGGTCCTCCCATTAATCATTCACGCTGCACGTAATCAAGGATGCAGGCATGAAACTCAAGGTAGTAATCTATGTTATGAGTATGTAGCTTAGTTTGCACATTCAGTTAGCACTATGCATAAATTCAGTTAGCACTATGTACTCAAATTCACTTAGCACTATGCACTAAATTAAGTTAGCACTGTACACTCAAATTCACTTAGCAGTACTACGCACTCAAATTTAGTTAGGACTATGCACTAAATTTAGCTAGCACTATGCACTCAAATTCAGTTTGCACTATGTACATGCGTTTTCTTCTTCCACTTCCTCTACCCATGCCTCTTCCTTGTCACCGTCCTCGTTATTAGTGCCACTTTCATCCCCACTATTATCATCCTCAGTTCTTTCATCTTCTTCATCTAACTCTACCTCTTCATCATCTTAAATTCCACATGCCTCTGTGAACAAAGGATCTCCACGTTCATCCTCAGACTTATCTCGAGTAGCATGCCGCAATTGAGCATTGAGGGTACATCAGTAATGCAGAAGCATAATTATAATAGGGTAAATCAGTAATGGTAGAGCACAATCAATGTAGTATACATACCTCCGCTCTAACAATGTTCTCTCCAGGAACAACTGGTTCTTTGTTAGAGGATGGCCGTATAAGGAACCTGTGTTCAAAATTATGTTGCATGATTCTTGCTTTGTTGTCTTCTACGATTTCCAATGTTTGGTTTTCATATTCTGGTATTGCAAACAGGGGCGGGGCTTCTTGCTACTACAAAGAAGCCTCTCTTTGTTCATCATTCCATCTAACACAATCTAGGAAAAACGATGGGAATAGATTGAGCCACGTTGAAGGCGTAGATGGTACTGCTAGTAAAGGGCGATGAAAACCGAGCAGTGTAAGCGAGGAAGACTTACCAATGACCTAGGCGACATCGGAGATGCACGGCCGAGGCGGGCGGTGAGAGGCAGCTGAAGGGAGTCACTTCTGGCCGTCGTTGACTGGTGTCCATGGTGTCGAGGGTTTAGTGTGGAGGGAAATAGTGATTTGCAAAGGGGAAAGCGATAGATCTTTTCAAGGAGGCACACGATGATCTGATTTTAGGCGGGGCCATTCAAAATTTTAGCAGGCTTAGCGCAAAGAGCGGTGGGAAAAGCGAAAAACAGGGTGGGAATAGGGAAATCGGTGATGTGACGTGGCAAATATAGATCAGCGCATAATAGCGCCACAAATGGAACAATACTGGCGACAAATTCAGTGCTGCGACCAAATGGTGCCGCGGTTGCTGATCCGCTGGCTAACCAACTTTTGCTGGTACTTTTTGCTCGTGCTGTCCCCAAAAATGTTGGGGACGGGAGGGTATTTTTGTTGTGGCTTACAATCTTATACGCCAAGCTACGAGCTTAGATTCACTATTTTAGGGTGTTGGCATGTGTGTTTTTCGGTGTAAAATATTGTTGTGGCACCTGAGCTGCTGGCTTTTGGAACTTGGCATGTAATCAACTCTAGATCTATGTTTTCTTTATCTTATAAAGCAGGACTACATCCTCCGGCTTAAAAAAGTTAGTTCCCTCATACACGGTCACCACAACAATCCTATAACATAGTAGTACCCAGATGGTTAACATGGGAGACGGATGAAACCAACAAGAAGGGTCATAGGAAGTTGCTAAGATACCTTCGTTGGTTTAATTGTTAGCCACATACTAAATTAGCACCATAATTGACAATAGACTTTCCCGTTGTGAATGCGATGATCCAGTTGAGGTAGGGGGAAATGGCCCGCATGGTCACTACCTCATATCAATATTATATTGTAACATGTTTAGTTTAGTGTCGCCATAACTTCTAAACATATAACATACAGTATATATGTAACCTTCAATGAAGTTGTACTTCTATGAAACATCCAAAGTCATTCGTGTGAGTAAAATACATTCATGATCTGTTAATTTGCTTGTGCTCTATAGATTGGGGAAACTAACCTTCGCCTATAGGCGTCCCTAAATAAGCTGCATTGGTTGTCACCCATTAACACACATGTGATTTTTTTCATTTTCTTGCCTTTTATTTCCTAATTTAGTTTTTCTTATTTATTTATTATTAGTTATACTTTATGTTTACTATTTTACTTTATATTTTAATTTAAAATTGATCAAAAGAATATCAAGTTTCTTGTTACTTAAAAAATAGTTAATTCATTGGTGTGAAAAAACTGAACCCTCATGATTATTTTTTCTGAAAAGCCATAGCAATTTTTACTAACATAAACCATCGACATAATGCAATTGTAAGACACAACGGTTTATAATAGGTTACATTTTTCTGACAAAACATTGACACTAAAATCTCTGTTGTCATTAAAACTTTGCATAGCATGGTACAAAATATCATGAACTTTGAACATTTATATCAACATTAATAATAAAAAGGAAAACGATACACTCCCCCACCCCTCCCCCGGGGATCCCGCATTCCTATCCCTCGGGTTGTCGCTATCACTATCAAGCGAACGA
The DNA here is from genome assembly GCA_910589775.1 of Avena eriantha. Taxonomy (NCBI): domain Eukaryota; kingdom Viridiplantae; phylum Streptophyta; class Magnoliopsida; order Poales; family Poaceae; genus Avena; species Avena eriantha. The sequence goes on from OU342746.1 coordinate 12,276,161, forward strand.
GAGAGAACGGGAGCCACCCACGTTCGTTCTGTTTCACTTCGTATTCCTCCACCCGCAGCAACAATCCTCCACCCCGATTCCTCTTCCGTGCGCCTGATCCCGCGACATCCGCCCACCTCCCGCGACCTATGCCCACCTCCCACCCCGGCAGCCTCCCCCGGCGGCCTTCCGCGTGTTTGGGGATTTGCTGTGGTCTCGAGTGCCACCCGTGCTGCTCCCCGGAGCACCGCAAGGACGAGGCCGACTCCCCCATGGTGCTCGCTGGCGCCTAAACACGTCGTTGAGTTCACCGGCTATCGCAAGTTCTCTATAACTTCTCAAGGAGGTAGGATATGTTGTGCTACAAGGACACCGGCATTGCTACCAAAGTCCACCCATGCTGCTACGTATGGCAGGCTTGCTACATGGGGCCGGACGCATCCTGTAAACAACATAGTACAGTAATTGTATTTCAAGAACACTTGTAAAAAGGAATTTAAGTTATTCAGGGCAGTGTGATTGATGAGTGAAGGTGATCACCTTCTGGATGGCTATACTAACTGTTGTTCCCATTGGAAGGGCCATCCCAGGGGCGATAGCTTGGTTCATCACCACGAATCCGGGGCATGGTAATCATCAGCCTGACTCGAAATAGGTTCTACAGTAAATATATCATCATTGCACAAACAAAGTTTGGTCCATATATACGTAGAAAGCAAAATACGCACCGTCCAGTAGACCACGAATCGACTTTGGCCGTCGCCTTCGAGGTTGGGATCGACCTGGGTTGTGCAACAGATACTACTAGTTCAGAGACGGCAACTGTATGTTCAGTTCAACTTGACAAACGTGAAAACTTACATTCCATCCAGATTGCACGACCGTGGGATTGATAGGCCTCTCATCGACGACTCGTATCTGAGATACGGAAGCAGCGCCTGCCGGAACAGCGAGAGGATACACCCCGACCACAGCCCTCACGCTCTGGAATGGCGTGCCTATCTCGCTGTTAAACCACACCTCGGCGAACTAGGAGAAAGCCATGGAATGAGCGATGAGATGAGATGAACTAGTAACAAAATCTTTCTTAGAGCCTGTCAGGAGAAATGAAGGTTTGACAATGGCAACCTACATGCAGTCCATTATTTGTACCGGTGTCTTTCGTTTGCTTGTACACCGGAGAAGGTGCGCGTCCCCTTACAAGATCTTCCTTGAGAGTTCTCCGTATCGGGACAGTTCCGTTAGGGCAGCCTTCTCCTGTTGTCGTTAAACCAGCGCTGGAACCTGAGCTTGGCGTGATCTAATAACAGATTCAGGCTTGTCAGAGAAATCTATCGAGAATTTGCACATACAACATCAAATACAGTAAGAATTTACTTCAAAAAAAAAAATACAGCAAGAATTGATAGTTCTACGTGATTATGCGATTTAGCTTTATCAATTTTGAGAAGTGGCGGACCAATAAGAAGGATACTACAAGGACATGCCAGAGTCGTATTGGAAGGATTTGACAGATCTAAACATCAATACTTCGATTTTTCGAGAAAACAAAAACATCTGACTAGCCTACCACGTTTCTCTTAGCATCTTCAACAAGTATTACTACCTCCTCCGATCCTTCTCGGATTTATCTAGTCATGTTTTCGTGTTAGATACATCCCTTTTTTTTTTAAAGGGAATCTAGACAACTATGAAAATATTAATTTGGATCGGAGGGAGCAGATCAAACCAATCTGTTTTTTTTCCTACAAATGTTTGGCAGTGAAGATACAATACGCAGACCAGCGATGCTAACTGCAGGCGTCACCTGTAATTTGTGGTCCTTGAGGAGAGGATGATCGAACGCAGGCTGCTTGTAAATGTCCACGCAATCAAACACTACACCATAGTTGTCCTACGATTTCATCAAATACACAATCAGATTGGATCCGCGAACCATCTTGAGACTTGAAAACAAAGTGCTTGTTCAGACGACAGAGTTACCTTGAAGGATATGACATACGGCTTGTTAAGCATCTTCAGCTCTCTCTCGATGTCATCTTCGGAGAAGATTGAACATCTTCCCCGGGAACTACTGAGGAAAAAGAGCAGTAGCATCGCCATGATCAGTGCTTGCCTCTTCATCTTCACTTCCTAATCAACAGTCGCAAACGAGTTTTGGTGGTCTTCGCAATTCTCACGCACATATATAAGGCCAATGTGCCAGCTATCTGAAATCAATCAAGTATTCCTGTATAGGGCTGCACGAACAGTTTTGGATACTATCTGGATTACATAGAAAACTGTAATTACAGAGATACAGCAGGATAATTCAATGATTCCTATTTTCATTCCGTTGATTTCCATTCCTTCTATGTACGATTGCTTAACTGAATGCGGGAATAAAGTATAGCATCGTAGCCTCATAGGCCGGTACAATCTCACAATTTGATTTCGTTACAAGTGGAGTACATTTTTCTACGACCTCACGCATTTGGCACAATGGGTGACCGGCTAACTTCTGCAATTGACATTTAATCCATCGCACGGCCGTGAGCTTCCACCATTTCCCGTTCCAGTTGCCCGCTATTCACGCACGAAAATCTCTCGGGCTGGACGATCCCTTAAAACCAATTAAAGGAGAAAAACTTTGGATTTTACTCCTCTAACCCGTACCTACTCAAAAACGGGGGTACTACGTCCATATAATTCCCCCAAATGCCTGGGTCTCCAATCCCGCTTTTGCTATATTAGCCTGTTTTTGCTACAATTTGTCCCGCTGGACCTTACCGGAGACCTCACGAGTGAGTTAGTAGGAAAAATAAATCCTAATGTACAACCGACTTTGCCGATGACTTTATCGGAAACTATGTAGGAAAAACTTGGAGCCGTTGTAGCAAATTCATAAAACGGTGGTAGCAAAAAGGAATAAAAATTGTAGCAAAAAGGCTCTGTCGCCGGAGAAGACACCGAGCCTCTGTAGCAAGGCCGTTGTGCCCCTGTAGTGGGGTTTCGCACCGTTTGTAGCAAAAAGAAACAATGCCCGCTTCTAGCATTGCCACAGACCCCTGGTAGCAAAATTCGCACCGCCGTCGATCATATGTAGCAAATGTTGACGCCGTACGTAGCAACGTCAGTGGCCTTCGATAGCAATGCTAGCGACCGCATGTAGCAAACCCATGGGGAGACGGCCTTCGTCATCGACGGTGGAGACCGCATGCCCGACCAGAGCTCGCATATGGCATCACAACGGCATCGAGCTTTCCAGGAAGGCATGGCACAGTAGAGACGGAGCAACATGGCTCCCTAGGGCGGCGGTCATGGCGGGTGGCCTCCATCTCCGATGGCAGACAGGGGCTGGTGCGGGGTGGAGGCAGAGCAGCGGGACGCCCTGGGTGGCGGCCATAGCGGGTGGCCCCCATCACCAGCGAGAGGATTGCGGCGGCGCGGTGTCATTTTCCTTGACGGAGTGGGTGAGTGACCATGGCGGCACGACTGCCCGGGAGTGCGGTGGACACACCCCAACTTAAATTGCATGGACACACCCCCAACTTATGTATTGCAATGAGGGGGGTTAATATCCGTTGAGTTAAAAGGGTGGTGGCGAACATGACACGATTTCCGAGGCATGAGGCGCTCCTGAGGCGATCTGAGGTCTAGGCCTCTGGTCATCGCTGGTACCACTCCGGCGTCGGTTCACACCCTCCTCTCTTGGTTTTCTTGGTTCTCCTACATGGATTTCTCGGGTGTAAGCTGGAAGGTCACCTACTCGGGAGTCTCTACTGATCGTAAGTTTCTTGAAGCCTCTTTGGCTCTTTCTAAGGATTCTTGGCTAGTTCTGCTCAACACCAATGGATTTCCTCTTGAGGGAAAATGTCTTGAAAATGGGGAGATCAGCATTGGATTAGTGGTGAGGTTCCCCTTTCACCTTTTCTAGAGTCAATGATCTCTTGGATTCTTCTTCTGTATTTTTGGTAGATCTCCTTCCTCTTCAAGATCATATGAAGATCTTGATTTTAAATGGCATGTTTTGTGTTCCTCTCTAGTCAAGGAGGATGTGGGGTAAATACCATGGTTTTTGATTCTTCACTCCCATGCCAAAAGATTGGTCCTTTTTAATCAAAATAACGTGATTATTGATGCTAGATACTTGCTGAAAGATGAAAGAATTTCTCCTCGAATCTCTATTGATATGAATGTCAAAAGAGTGGTTGTGGGTGAACAAATTCCGGGTAACCTGCATTCTGATTTGGATTCGAGCAACAGGAGTTTTAAGTCTAAGCCTACTTCCAAAGCCACGGTCCTGGATTTCTCTAGTGGCAAAGATTTTGAATTGAATGTTCAAAAAAAGTTTGGCTATCACTTAAACTTTGACGGTGGTCGCAGAAGAAGTCCTCTTTTCTAATTTGTTCTTCTGGAAGAGCAAATTTTAAGTTGGATATTCATACTGTCGGGGTAGCTGTTCAATTTTGCCTTGGTGGCTTTTCCTCAAAATTTCAAGTTAGACATTTACAAGACAGAACTTTTAGATTCTCAGTCGCATCAAGGGCAGTTGGCTTTGAGATTTATAACATCTCAAAATTCTCAAATGATTCTTTTGTCATGTTCATCAACATTTGGGGTGAAGGAGGCCCTAATTGGAGGCACGGATAGAAAAATATAACAAGGAACTTGATAAGGACTGGAAATTGGTCATGTACAAATAGAAGTTTGCTTGTCCCAAAAAAACCTTCGTGGCCAAACCATCAAAAGAGGTGAAGTCAGTGTTTGAACGTTTGATCTTTCTGCCTGATTCAATGGCTCCCCCTCCTTGCATGAGCCGACAAAGTTTTGATGACACTAATGGGCAAGATTATAGGCCTTATTATGCGGAGATTTTGAGTAATGGGGGCATTAAATCGGTGAAAATGGCCCCTCCGCGCGATAACCCCACGAAAATTAATCTGCCTGGGCTCCTTCCCTTTTTGAAATTTCCTTCTTTCCTAGAGTGTACATGGCCTGAAAATTCCTTCTGTGATTGGTTCAAGGCCCACGTACCAGCCTCACAGATGCAGTCTAGGGTGTTTATTAGTCTGAAAGAGTTTACTCATTTTCACCAAAAAGGAAATTCCGAGGACCCTGTCTCCTCTCGCCTGGATAAACCCCAACCTCCCCACACTGCTCATCGACGACGCGAACTGCCACTCCAATGGCCAACATTACAATCAATCCCGATCCCTTCTTGCCTCATGGGTTCCATATTATGCAAGTTGAAGGAAGGATGTGTGTCAACAGGGTGGTTGTGCCGTGCTGTCCCCGCGCAGATGAATAGTATTCCATTGCTACTATTCATCTTCTTCCCCTGGTCAAATTCCATTCATGAATATCAGAGATGTCCTCATGGATTTCCTTCACAATGCTACCGGAGTGGGTTTTAGGGACATCCAAGAGTGTCTGTTTAATTCTGCATATGTGCAGTTGAACTATGTAAGTGACCGAGAGCGTTTGATTAATTCTAGTCCTATTGCTTTCCAAGATGTAACTGTCTCTTTTGTTAAGCACAATGAGGGTGAGAACTGGCACAAAGCACAGTTTAATAATGAATTTTGGGTTATGCTGGTTGGTCCCCCTTTGGATCATTGACACACTGAAGATCTTAACTCTGTTTTCTCTGACATTGGCAAAATACTTCTTTGGGAAAGGTATCATAATCATAAAGGTAGAATCATTGCCGAAGTAAGAGTAACTGATTTGGTGGACATCCCTAAGAGTGTTAGGTTCACCATTGGAGATAGTTTTGAGTATGAATCATGGAATTTCTTAGTGGAGCTCCTTGATAGCAACCTTCTTGGTGGTGGTGTTGGAGATATGCCCAAGAGGCAATAATAAAAGTGATTATTATTATATCTTTGTGTTTATGATGAATGTTTACATCCCATGCTATAATTGTATTATTAGGTAGTAGATCTTCTCCACGGAATCACAGCAGCACGATGGCGTGGTGGTGGTGGTGGAGTAGAGAATTCTGCAGGGCTTCGCCTATGCCTGTGCAGAAGAAAGGAGGAGGAGAGAGGCGGCGGAGATTGGGAGTTATGGAGGAGGGGCAAGGGGTGGCGCCTCCCCCTTCTATTTAAAGGAGGGAGGGCGCCTGGGGAGGGGGAGTCCTAGTAGGACTCCCCACCTCCTTGGGCCGGCGGATTGGGGAGGAGGGGAGGAGTCCTCCTCCCCCACGACTCCTTGTCTTGACCCGCCAGGACTCCTTGATCCCTTCCTTGGTTTTCAAGCAAACTCCGAGAAATCTTCTAGAACCTTCCGGAACATTCCGAAACCTTCTAGAATCCTCATACAAACACTTCCGAACATTTCCTAACTCAGAAAATGATCCCCAATATATGAATCTTATTCTCCGGACAATTCCGGATCTCCTCGTGATGTCCCAGATCCATTCCGAGACTCCGAACAACATTCGGTCTCCAACGCACATTCCATATCTACTTAAAACAACTTCGAACCTTAAGTGTGTCACCCTACGGTTCGTGAATATGTAGACATGACAGAGACACATCTCCTATCAATAACCATCAGCGGGACCTAGAGATCCATAATGGCTCCCACATACTCAACGATGTCTTCGTGATCGATTGAACCATTTTCATACGAAACCAATTCCCTTTGTCACGCGATACTATACTTATCCGAGGTTTGATCATCGGCATCTCCATACCTAGTTCTACCTCGTTACTGATAAGTACTCTTTACTCATTCCGTGATATGTCATCCCTTGTGACCCAGTCACATGCTTGCAAGCTAACTAGATGACATTCCACTGAGAGGGCCTAGAGCATATCTATCCGTCATATGGATGGACAAATCCCAATCTTGGTCCATGCGCTTTAACACATACTTTCAGAATACCCAATGACACCTTTATGACCACCCAGTTACGAAGCGGTGTTTGATGTCATCAAAGTACCCATCCGGTGATGGTGATTAACACAACCTCATGGTCGAAGGATTAGGTTACTGTGCATTAAAAAGCTTATAGCAATACGAACTTAATGACTTGATCTTATGCTACGCTTACTATGGGTGTGTGTCCATCACATTATTCTCCTAATGATATAACCTTGTTATTAATCACATCCAATGTCCATGATCAGGAAACCATGATCATCAATTAATCAACAAGCTAGTTCAACAAGAGGCTTACTAGGGACTCTCTTATGTTTACAAAACACCCATGTATTAGTGTTTCCTAATAATACAATTATAGCATGGGATGTAAACATTCATCATAAACACAAAGATATAATAATAATCACTTTTATTATTGCCTCTTGGGCATATCTCCAACAGATGTATCCCTCAGCGAGACTTCTACAAGAAGGAACACAAAGTTGTCCATGGAAAAAGTCGTCAACTGGTCATGTCATGTTTAATCAATTCTGAAAAGCCTACTACTGCTACTACTAAGCCACAACACATGCGTCATCGAGTACACGGTCGTCGACTTCCACGCGTTAGCCGGAGGACGAAGAGCTGAGAAATGGGTCTCGAGGAGGGGTGGGGGCCCTCGAGGAGACCTTACGTCTGTGCCTTTATCGAGTCCCTCGCACTCATCCACACATCCCTCTACCCGATCTAGCACAACCCCACAAATCTCGCCGTATAACCACCTACCTTCTCCTCTACATTTCCCCTTTTAATTATCGCCAATTTTATGGACGTTTCAAACTTCGTACATAGAAATTGTGTCTACGTCCTTTGCATGCGGCTGAATACAGAACTGCCATGCATGGCCCGGGAAAAAACATGGCGTACCGTGCACGTGTCTCGGTGCACGGTGCAGTAGCCTACGCGGCACGGTGCACGGTGGTGCAATCAAACATGCCTCGCTTCCATTCACATTAACTATAGAGCCCCTCTCTGCATACCCACTCTCACTCGCTCACTCTCCTCACGCAACCCTCTCCATTGTCCCATCAGCTTCTGCAAACTTCCAAGAAAACCCCATCCGCATTGGTGATGGCGGAGGAGGATGTGGTGGCCATCGTCACCTTCAAGGCCGTCGGCAAGGAGGCCCCCGTCTCCGTCCCAGTCACCCTCGACGTGTTAAAATAAGCCGCCGTCCCCATGCAAGCCCCCGTCAAGGCATCGATGTCAGCCGTTGCTCCCGTCTAGGCCCCCATCCCCGCTACCGACATAGCCACCAGCGAGGAGGCCCCCGCCGGTCACGAGCAGATCTAGCTCTTCTGGGACATCTATGATCCAGAGGAGTACATCGCTCTAGTGAACCCCTACGACACTGGCATCGATGACCCGTGGTCGGAGGTAACTAGGGTTTGCTCCCCTTCCCTGGTTCTTCTCCCATTCCCATTGTTGGATGCTAGATCTTGGTTTATTAGGGTTCGCTTGTTCGCATTTCGATTGCTCGATCTTCTTACATCATCTAATCCTCCCTTTTTTTGTTCCAATAGGTTTACAACAATGACGTCTGCAGTGATGACGAGTCTAGGCATACCAAGACTCGTCAGGTGCTGAGGAGGCTGCAGGTCGGCCAGTACAACGCCTTCTTCGCTGGCGGCGTCTACAGTTGCCCCTTCTGCAGGACGAGACTCGTCGGCACCAACTTCAACTGCGTCGTGATGCATGCAGAGGGCTCGGGCTCCAGCACCCCCAAAGTCAGCCAGACCGTGAATGTCAACGCCTACATTGCTGAACACCAGCCTCTCGGCATTCACCTCTGAAACCTCTAGCGAGTGGCCATCGAAGAGGGTCGCATGCCTCCGATCAAGCCCAAGGCCCCCAAGATCAAGGGACTAGGCAGCAAAAAGTGGAGGAAGCGCTAGAGGGAGGAGGGAGAGGCGCAGGCGCATGCAAGGAGGGGTTGAACGTGTCTGTTGCTGCTAAGCAGCTTCTTTTTTTGTATATTTTGCGTGTGATGGCTACTGAGAAGCTAATGTATCAAACCTCGTTAAGCGACATACTTTCTATCGCTATATCCTATTTAGCTGCGCACAACTATATCTACATTTGTTTTATTTTCTAAATGAATGTATTCTGCCTGGTGTGATTTACTGCTCTAGATTTGCTACCAGATCAGGCCAAAAGGGAACAAATGATCGAAGAGAGAAGCTGCTCTAGATTTTCTACCAATTTGGGCAAAATAAAACATATATGTTTAGCGAGAGAGGAAAAATGTACTCTTTCAAACTGCCAGTTAACGAGTTGCCATCTTGACAAGCTACTAGAGACATACAGAAACATAACACAAAAAAGTAAAATTTATTTTACTACTCTCACTTGAGGCGGTAGCCATCTTGACAAGATAACTGAGTTCCACAAAACAGAAACATAACACAAAGGAGTAAAATTTAATTCACTTCTCATAAGACCACTTGAGGCGCTTGCCATCGTTCCTAGGCGACCAACTACCATCATTCCAGGTGTCTCTTACATTATTGGCCCTCCACAGCTCACGAAATGCAAGTTCTTCCCACCTGTAATCCGCCTTGGTTTCCCTATCGTCAGCATCCTACGGCACAATTAGCGGTGCATCACAGGCCTGGTTGTTGCTGCTGGAAGATGCCGCCTCTCTATTTGCTGCTTCAGTTGCATCCTCTCTATCAGCTTCTTATGCAGCCTCTCTGTTAGCTGCTTCAGATACAGCCATTTTTTTGCATATGCAACTTCAAACTCAGCTATACTGCATTTTCTACAAAGGGCTCCCCTAAGCTCGTCTTTCCTCTTGCAACTGGGGCAAAACACGAGGAAACGTAGAAAGAAATAGATCTTCTTGTATAGCTAGTAGGTCATGTAAGCATATATGGCTGCATACTTCAGGTTTATCGTAGACAATAGCCACTCGTCCCAGAAATCGTGTCTATCCATAGGGAAATCTGCCTTCATTCTGTTGTATGACTCATCGAGGATTCTAGTTGCGAGTGTAGCCATTATGTCCTTCCTCGATCCCCCTATGATCTTGAAAAGACTCTGAATATCGATCTACTTGTGCGCAGGAATTATAATTCCCTCTTGACGAAATTTCCAAAAATCAGTACTATTATCGACAGTGCAGAAAACAATTCATTTTTCTACAAGGAACTGGCGCATCGCCGGACACTTCTTGTCAGTCCTGAAAGTATGTAGTTTTTCATCACCAAAATTTGTAACTACAAATGTTTTGTCAATGCAAGATCATCATATGAATATAATTTTAAAAAGTTTAGTAAATGCAAGATCAAGACTCTCAACATTGGCTTGTCATGATTTATTTGGTCCTAATAAAATTTAGTAGTTGCAAGATGAGCAAATGGATAAAGAATAAGAGGAGAAAACCCTAAAAGCGGTTAACTACAGAGAGCAGATCTACAAACCGGGAGAAGTGGTAGACGAGGACGTGTTTCCTCATGGCCAGTTGAATGACGATGACTTCATTCTCGACATATGGGTCCTCCGGGGTGTACTCGAGGTCCAATCCCACAAACTTGTCCTCGTCTTTCTCAAGCCAACCCTCGTACATCCTCAGGACTCGCACCACTGTCTCCTCCTCATTGGTGTAGACGATGTCTATCTTCTTATTGTCATGGGCAATGAAGCTTGTCTCTAGAGTGCGATGACCTTCCATGGCGTCAAGGAGAAGACGGAAAGAAGACAGATGACAGGAAGAAGAAGAGTGGTTTCTGCGAGACAGGGGAACGGTGGAACCGTCAATGCGTTTCTAAGGTAGTGGTTAACAACGGGGCAGAAGTCCAATGGAGAGACGCGTGGAGGTGGGCGTTCCAGCTTCTAAGTAAACAAAAAATAATAATAACGAGAATATATGCGCCCTGTTTTGTCACGTCAATACACTGGGCCGGTCGTGTTGTCCTATCCACTGCGTCAGCGCTGCAAGCCTACGTGATAGCCACCACGCCTAAGCGATGGCAGCGACATAACGGCAAAAACTGACAGGGGGGCCCAACTTGACGAGCGTTAGCCTGATATTTTGTATTAAAACGTAAAGTTGAATTCGTGCCGAAAACGACCCTTTGACTATTTGGCACACCAACTGTGGTCAACGTGGCTGATTACAAATAACTTGGGTACAGATTTTCCTGGGCGCCTCAACTTTCGGGCCGCAAAATGATATTCTCCTTTGTGCCTGCACTCAACCCCCAAACGGTGGAGGTCTTTTCCTTAACGAGCCGGAGTTATCTCCTAATGCGCCACCCCTGCCAAATCCAACATCGCCATCGTTGCTTCCTCCAATTGTTGCCCTTCTTTGGGTGGTGGCTACAGGTACCACCGGAGCTCAATCTCCATCACTATGGGCGCAGAGTTCTGTGGGAACTCAATCTCCATCACTATGACCGAAACCTAGGGGGGTTATTTGGCTCCACCGTGTGCTAATCAGTTGTCCATCGTGGCTAAAACCAGTGTCAAACCCACTATCATCGCTGGGGGAGGGGGATTTGTCCAGTATTGGATAGATACTAGATGGACCTAGCGCGTATTGCCACGCCGACTTTTGCTACTATCGTTTAAATATTATCAAATTTCAAGACCAATGATTTTGGCTGATAAACCTTTTAAGAACCGTTGTTATTCGGCGATCACATAAATCGCACTTCATGACTTATGCTAAACTTACATGGAGCAGAAATTGTGATTTATTAACGCAGAGATCCAAAAAATAACTCAAGGTATTAGTAGAAATAGAAAATAATCTTGAGACAACGTGATTTACAGAATGTTCATGATGAAAAGCCCCACTCAACCTTAAGTTTGTTGCAAATTCAAATAGTTTTACCCAAAAATTTATCCAGGAAGTCTTGTTAGAAAATACTGATGTTGTTTTAGAATTTCTGAGATAATATTGATTCTCTTCCAAAACATACACAAACTAAAATGCCCATTGTTATTTGAAAACAGTCTAAATGCAGAATCTTATTATCCAACTACGTTACAACCATATGATACCATATGATGAACTAAAAAGATATATTATGATAATTAGCTGCCATAGCATGTATATGGAGAGCTCCAAGCTGATCCTTGCGCTCGGAAAATCCCTAAAAGCAAAGTTACAGTAGACAACCATTTGAGTTATACTGTTATGATAACAAAATAGCTGTATAGTTTTACATGTTATGCTTACAATTTGGCAAGATGTCTCCTCACTTCAGACTTCGGAGAAGAACTAGACTGTAGGATTAATTGCATTCAACAGATCTGATTCAGATGCACAGACGTTATCGAGTATTAATAGTCTATGATTATTCCTTTGTGGAAGAACAAGGCCACGTCCCTCCAACCTCGTTGGAAGAAGCTGGGGCCTCTCTGTCTCCGGAGCACACCATCGACGTCGACGTCTGTGAGTTCTGCCGCCGCGCCTATGACAATGCGGAGCGGGAAGTGCTGCACTGCGAGCACGTGTTCCACCGGCCATGCATCCAGCGGTTGCTGCGGGTGAATCTGGCGTGCCCGACATGCAACACAACAAACATTGTGCTCGCGGGAGACACTCCAGGTGAGACACTATGCGGTCGGTCAAGTAAAACATATATGCATTCGCTATTCACATCACCAGTCCCTTCAGCAAAACTGGGCACACAAGGACCTGTCCAACATCTAGAAAAGAAATAGGAGGCAGATCAACTGAAGTACGTAGTATAATTTTTCAGATGAATAATCCACCAGTGTATTCACGACTTCCACTACAGGGTGTGAACCCTTAGAGAAGACTCTGCACTTATTTGACTAGCTTGCTTTAGTTGCAGAGAACATTATATAAAATCGATTTCTCACAAATGTGAAATCAACCAACCCACATGCTCTGCAAAGGTCTTCAAGCTCCCCTTCTGATAAGAAGATATTGCTGCCAGTGATTTGACCAATATACTGCAAGATTGTTTCAACAATAAAAGTGAATACAAAGCATGGTCTGACAAAAGTGAATCCACAAATAGCAGTACAGGATTCTCCAAAGCTTAATTATCCATCTATAGTTAAAAAGTGACCAACACAACTATCATGCCTGTCAAGCAATTAATCTGTATTATCCCTTGAATAACAATTATTTGTGGATGATAAAGGGTCGGGATTACCGGACGTCCAATCCTCAATACCGGAACAGCTGGTGGCAGAACGTCTGCTATGAAAGTAGAAGCCACGAAAATACCCCCAGGGCGAAGGACTCGGCTAATTTCCGCTACCTATAGAAAGACCAAAACGAAACAATTTCACCTTTTGCCACTGGTTTACTGTTATGTGCTTCGCAATGAGCGTGACACAAGTATGCAAACTACTGAAACTAGCATATGTTCACATGTATTAAGAATGCACATAAAATGTGGAGTAACTAGGTTGGTATGTCAATATGCAGAATACGTACAGAATTTTGATCTCGGTAATACAGGAAGACACTGAAGCAATATAAATTTTTGCAGACATAAATTTGCACTTTAAATAGGAATCTTACAGCACAAGCTGGGGATGGCCAACAATGAATTGCAGCACCAGCATGCACAGCATCGATTGAACCATTCACAAGAGGGAGTCTGGATATATCAGCTCTGACCAAGACTAATCTCCTAAAGTGAGCATTAATAAAGCATCAAAGTACTGCATTTGACGTTAGAACCGACCAATAAACACAAGAGAAAACTGCATATGTATACCATTCGAAAGGACATAAATGAGTGCTTAGAATTCATAGATCACGCGTGACAGAGGATTTATGGAAAGAAACTTGCAGATCAGAGGAACTATAAAGCATACTCATCGGAAATGTTTTCCTGCTTGATAAATTCATTGCACTGCTTCAACATATTCTCTGAGAAATCCAGTGCCACGACAAGAGAATATAGTCCACTCTTGACAAACAATCTTGAAAATAAGCCACTTCCACAACTTGCATCAACTATAACACCTCCAGTTGTTGGCTTCAAATAAGTTTTTGCCATGTCAAACTGCAATTTCAATACCATGTTAGAAAAGAATCATGCAAGCAGAAATAGTACTCATATGTCTATATATATATGTGAGCAAATTGAATCTGACTCAAGACTGTAGGCCCAGTTACAAACAGGCCAGGCATGACTGGAGACAACTATGAATCAATCGCTAGATTTTGGGTAGCTAAACAAAAAAATGCAGTCCTTAATTCAGTTTGTGCAGCTGTGCCAAAATTAGGAATAGCATGATTCAATGTTCAATCATGGATTGACATTAAACAGGTGTCGAGGCTTATCCCAAACTCAGTGAACAGGTGGAAGCTGATCTGTAAGGAACAGATGATTGAATGAGCAGACAGCTACTGCTCCCTCGTCAGCAAACTTCTACAGACTCCATCTTTGCTGAGCAATGGATGAGCAACCCTGAAGCTACTACTCTGGTCATGATGCAACTGGGACTGCGTCACCAGTCACCACCAACTGCGTTAGAGACTGAGGGGCAATCTCACTCGCCAGCGATGAAGAAAGTGGTGGGGCCGGGGACCTGGGCTACTTTAACCTCTACGCTGGAGACCCTCTTTACATGGCCAGTTTAGCTTTAGTTTCTGCTTGCTTTTGAACTGGTGTATGATGCACCATGACGGCTTTGTACATTGCTTGGTTTAGCAACAAAACCTGGTTTAGCTTCAGATGGGAAACTCTGTAAAACTTGCTTCTGCACAATGTTTTCAGATCTGCATGTAAAACTCTGTAAAACACCGCACACCCCTGTCCTCTGGTTTAGCTCTATGTGATCAATGGAACTGAGAAAGATATCTCTGTTGATCTAAAAAAAATAGAGTTCAACCACCTCACTGGCCAGGGTCAGTCTAAATGCAGACATAAAATCAATTTTTCATGCCAGGCCAAACCCAGGTAATGCTCAAGGTCTATCAATACACATCATCACAATATATTTCATAATATTTGGCTGTAGGCTTGAATCTTACTAACCACACTAGGGAATTGATAATATGTGCTCTGAGCTCAATGTATTGCCCATAATCTATAATTTGGTTGTAGGGTTGCATCTGACTGACTACACCAGAGAATTGATAACATAGTGCTCTCTAATGTATATTCAGTAATGTATTAGTTTTTCACATCAAGCCAGAAAAGGACATTCAGTAATGTATGCATTCTAACGATGATTGTGTTGACGGTTATTTCCCCAATGTAATTAAAGGTACTCATGGAAACAAGAATAGTTGAGAAACATGACCTCTCTCTCCAGGCCTGGGAAACCACCCCAAATGAAATTTTGGCGCCATCCTCTCTCATAAAGAAATGATACCAGTGGGGTCCTGTTTGAATAATTTATCATGGTAACGAATAGTCTGAATAGAATTAAATGGCAAATGCACAATCAGTCTTCAACCAGATTTAACATCAACAAAGCCTTGCAACCTGTCACTGCCGCACCTCGACGGAGAGGAGGAAGCACGGAGTGGCGGGAGCTGGTACTAAAGTCTACAAAGGGCAACAGCTTGAATCAAGAGAAGTTCCAAGATGCCATAGAATGAAGGAGCTTGCTCAAAAGTCAAGGTTAAGTCATAAGTGGGTGTATTCTAAGAGGATGTGAAGTGGTGAAGCCTACAATATGTCGTGTGCAAGGGGAAGAGGCAAGATATGAAATTTAGCCACATCTACCATATTTCACTTCTTACTCTCCAATTTCTTCCCTTCCTGATTCCGTCAACCCACCTATCCTTACCAGTTCTACCTGTAACTTAACAGAACAACAAACAGAACCATTCCTGTGCTAAAAAAACAATTTCCATGAGGTGTGTTCGAGCTATTTTCAAGGTACCATGGTCTCATAGAGGCTTAGAGGGTTCCTAGATCTCCCTGTTGCTGAGAGAGCTCCTAACTCTGGAGAGTGGCTAGGGAGGACAGGCACACCTGAAGTACTGCAGAATGTCAGGATCCCTGTGCGCCCGCCAAACGCAAGCTCGTCTGGCTCGCCGGAAGCTAAGAAGATGGCATGTCAGGGGACCTGGACTAGTCTGACGTCAACGCTGGGCACAGCCTTCAACTCGCTTGCTGAAGCCTGAAAAGCTGTAGTCTTCTCCTTTTGTTTTCTCAGCCCAGTCGGGGGTCTGTTTTGGAGTAGTTGGTACTCTGTTTTAGTTTTTAGTTGTTGCTGTTTTCTGTTCTGAAAAACCTAGTACCCAGTCTGTGAGACTTGGGTTTTATTTGTGCAACCTGCTAAAAGACCTGCTGGACAGGCTTCGTTGAGTTTATCAATGGAACCGGGGATGAAAAGTCCCTATTATTCTAAAAAACAAATAGAGGCTTAGAGGTTTCTTCCACAGTTCCACTGCTTGTGACATAGTCGTGAGACATGCTTTCAGCAGTTAATTTGCAGTATAATAGAGTATGGTTTATGACAAAAGTTTGATACATGATGCCAATATTCAGAAGACGTTACTATCTCATCTTACAGTATGATAGTTTCTAAGCTTCTGAGCTCAACAAACTTAAGAAGAAACAACAAATTTTACCTGAAAAGTTCAGTTGCTGCCGGCATGGACTCGGAATACTCAGCAGAACCAACTGCCACAGTTAGATCCCAGTAATCATCCTTACTGGAGTACACTTTCTTGCAAGTAGAACATTCAAGGCTAGAGTCGGATTTGGTCGGCCTGAAAAGGAACCGACGAACAATCAAACGGGGATGCCTTCTGGATATGCTGCTGGCATGCAGATGGGAAGACGACTTACGCGGACTGATGATCGATGGAGCTTACAAGCGGGTAATAGCAGATTGGGCAGGCTAATTTGCTCAGCTCGGTCTCCGGCTCCGCTTCCACCAAAGGTTCCTGCAGCACAAGGAACTAAATAAGTGACCATCCATTCTTCCCTCACATCTTCTCCATCGACTTTGATCACGATTTCTTCTAAGTAATGAAACCGCAGCAAACTAAATGTCTCAAACTCCGGAGAGGAGACGTGCAGGGTGCATAAACAGTCGGGCCTGCAACCAGCTCGACTGAATGCGCCAACGGGAAGAATACTCACCACAACAGCATCGTCGGAGTCGGGCACCACGGTAGTGAATACGGGGGAGGCGCTGGCATGCAGGGTAGAGCGCCGGAGCATCTTCCTGGAGGAGGAGGAGGTGGCGGCTCGTCCAGGCGCCGCGAGGCAGGGGGCAAGACGGCGCCCGCCGAAGCCGCGCAGCGCAACAACTGCAGCGGCGGAGATGGTCGCGCTTCGGATTTCCGCCATCGTGGAGTCCGGTGCCGAGGCGTGGGAGAGGAGGAGGGAAAATTGGAACAAAATCAGAGGACAGCGGCGTGCGCCTGTGCGGCGTGCCGTGCTCCGCACCGTACGTTGCCAGCGTGTGTACGAGAGCCGCGAGCATATCAACTGAACCTCTGCAGTGCCCAGTGGCCGCCAAATGACCACGAGAGAAGTACTCCCTCCGTCCACAAATAGTGTATTTCTAATCTTGTCTAAGTCAAAATTAGTAAAATTTGACTAACTTTATTAAAAAACTAAGCAATATTTATAATACTAAATTGATATCACTAGATACGTTTTCAAATTTAGTTTCATAATATATAAATTAGATGTAATATATATTGCTAGATTTATCTGTTAAGTTGGTCAAATTTGATAAATTTTGACTTAGATAAAAGATAGAAGTATTTGCGGACGGAGGGAGTAGGTTCTGAAATAATGACACGAGGCATTACAATGCACGACACGAGTGAACTGAACAAATCAAGTACTCCATCAGTTCTAAATATAAAATATGGGAGCGTATAGGTAGCGGTCGGTGGCTGGTTAGTCCAAACCAGCCATCATCCCAAAAAAAAGGCCCCACATGCCCAGAAACGGAAACACGGTCCTATGTCCAGGAACCGATCGCGCGAGCAGTCCCAGGTTGAGGTTGGTTCGAGCGGGCGAACGTGCCAACCACCCCCTCCACCAAGACCATGTGAGAACCCTAGCTCCCCTCTCTGTCTCTTCTTCCTCCTTAAGAAAAATCTCTCCTTCTCCCTATCTCCATTAGAACTTGCAAAATTCTTCAGATCCAGGACAAGAATGAAAAAGGTATAGCAGCAAAAAGCATCTCTCTCTTCCTCACGTCCCCCCTCCTTCTCTCCAGTTCAATTTACTTCCTTGTGGATTAGGATCTGTCCTCCTAGGATCTGTGTAAAAAATTGCTTCTGAAACCAAAAATCATGAGCATCCCCTTCCCTGTCTCCATCCCCTCTCCCTTGTTCCCAGAAACTAGGAGCACTCTTTGAGTACCAGGAAAAATCAAAACCTGATATCAAACTTAATACCAGGGAAAAAACAGAGCAGCAACAAGGAAAAAGTATTTTGTGCAAAATGCAACTGCAACATATAACCTGGACCAACTTGGTTGCATGTTAGAAGCAACAAACCCTAATCTAGTTTCGTGTAGAAAAGCAAAACATCATGCACCAAGGGACCATCCAAGCAGTGCATATTCTAAAAGATCTCACACATAGCAGGCTTCACAGGATATGTACTTTGAGACAGACCCTACTGGAACACAAATCAATGTGACCCCTTTGTTGTTTTTACTTAGGTTGTACATAGTGGTGATAAAAGAGACATTCTTCCCAGTAGCATACTTGTTGGTTTGTTGCCACAAGAACCTGAAAAAATATAGCAACAAGGAAATCATAAAAAATATACTCCCTCCATTCAGAAATAAATGAATTGATTTGTCTAGATTCTCATGTATCTAGACACGTTTTAGTGTGTTTTAGTGTGTAGATATCTTCGAATCTAGACAAGTTCAAGTCACTTATTTCTGGATGGAGGAGTAACTTTATTTGTATGGGGCAACTTAGTGATGAAAGTAAAGGCAATTTAGCTATGATATCAAAATAACTAATACTTTTATGAAAATCAACTTAGTAATTTAGCTATGCTAAAAACAGGAACAACTTAGTTGTACTTTAAAATGAACTTAAGAAAGAAGGGAGGAAACTAAAAGGAAAAAATTGTACATAAAAAATTAATAAAAAAAGAACTGAGCAATTTTGTGGGAGCAACTTAGTGATGAAAAATAAATTAATTTAGCTATGGTATATAAAAGAAGGTAGGAAAACTTAACAACTTAGTTATGATAAGAAAATAGTAAAGTAAGCATAAACAATTTAGCTATGCAAACAGGAACAACTCACATGTATTAAAAAGGAACTTTAAGAAGAGGTATGAAACTAAAATGAAAACATTATACATAAAAAGTGTAAAAAAGAACTCTTCTATTGTATGGGAGCAACTTAGTGATGAAAATAAAAGCAATTTAGCTATGGAATTAAAACAACTAAACTTTTTCGTAGGATGAACTTAGTAAAAATAGAGCCAGCAACCGGTGGCGGGTTAGTCTAATCGAGCCATCGCCCAAAAAGGAAAGTCAGAAATTGCTCGGACCATAAACTTTCCGACCGGTCCTCCACCTGAAGCATAAACTTTCGGGCTGGTACTCGACCAGAACCTGCATGAAGCAAACCACTTGGTCCCCTCCAGCTCCTGCCTCCTTAATCTTGATCCACACCACCCACATGCCTTGCAACAGGGGAGTTTTCTCTGGTAGCGACATATGGTCCCTACACACCAAAGTTGACCAAGAAATTACAAAAATGTCATTAGTAACTCGTTTTAGTCACATGTTCAATAGATAAATGACTAGAAACATAAAATTTACTTGTAAGCACAGCTATACAACTTAACAACTTCATGATTAATACATGAACGGTTATAAAGAAACAGATAAGAATTCCAACCAAAAAGAGCAAATGGTTGCTATCTTCAAAAACCAAAAGATTGATCCTTACTTCAAGCAGATCAAGCACAACCTTACTTGTATCCAAATTCCCCAATCCATAAATGCAGCAAATAGTCCACCATTTTTTCAGGGCATGAAAAACTACAATTCTCTAGTATTCTCCATTTTAGTTTCAAGCTCCAGCATATCTAGCTAGGATAAAAACACAAAGAACAATTAGTGAAACACAAACTACAACTTACCAGCACCTGAAAAGTGACTAGTTGATCCGGAACCTACAATTTAGTTATATCAACAACCCAAAGAACATGCAAAAAACACAAAAATCACCACTTGAAAATCGTAGGGGTGGTTCTAAACCTACAACTCTCTCAGCAGAAACACATGTATCCAAAACTGCAACTTACCTACACCCGAAAAGCAACCAAATAATTAGGTAACTACGACTTAGTGCATGATAGACTGGAATTTTCCTGCACCCAAAAAGCCACTAGGTGATCTGAACCATACAACTTAATTAGATGCACAACCCTAACAACATACAAGTAACACATGAATCAACCTAGAAACAATACTAAGTGGACTAAACTTTAGTGGGATCAAAACACAACAAAGTGAGACCTAAACTGCAACTTAGTTAGATCAACAAAACCTGAAGCACATCCAAAAATAAATTGACCAACATGCATCAACTTATTGAAAGGAAAACTGCAACTCAGAGGATCCAAAAACAATAAGGAGTCTAAAGATGTAATTACCTTGGCACATGCAAAATAAAGCAACTGAAGGGTTCCGCAGTAGAAAACAAAAAAATTCCTACGTTGGAACTCTGATACGCCCAAGTTGTATCTATGTAGTAATGTGGTAACGGCCGAAGCATATAGAATACTTACCCTTGTAGACCGTACGCGGTTAACGTTCCGAGGGGAACGTAGTTGGTAGCCGACCTCAAGGTTGCGAAGCTCCTCCTAGGTCACCCCTTGCTCCTTGATCGTGCAGCAGCTCCAGCTCACGACATCCAAGGTGCCTCAAGTGAGGCCCCTCGTGGTTTAGTACACATACAGTGTACAATGATGCCCTCTGGCTCCTTGATCCCCGTCGAGAGTGCGGAAGTAGATCTCCGGCTTGGAATCCCTATAGTGCAACGGCGTGCTGCAGGTGTGGTGTCTCTTGCATGGACAGTCCTTACTTGGGACCGTGCCAACGCATAGAGACGAGAGAGAGAGAGAGAGAGGGAAGGAAAAAGTCAACCAACGGACTTCTCCAAATATTGGTGTGTCTAATCCCACCCATGGGCACCCCTTTATATAGGGGGAGGGGGTGTGCCCTCCCCTTTGGGTTTCCCATGTGGGACTAAACAAGGGAGAGAGGGGGAGTGAAATGGATCGTATGGGCACCTAGAGGGGGGGGGTGAATAGGTGCTACACCAATTTTAATTCTTTTTCAAATTTAGGCTTAGCACAAAGGTAAATTCTCTAGATAAACTAATGTGTGGAATTTCTCTATATGCAAACCTATCTACTAGCGAGTAAAGAGCAAGTGGAAGAGGAACGAGTGAACCGAAGTGAAGCACGCGGAGACACAGGATTTGTTTGACCGCAGTTCCTTCCTTGTTAAGGGCAGTATGTCTGCGTTGGAGGGGTGGGCGGTACTAAGACCACCACGCCACAAAAGGCCTCACCCTGTTCTCCGATGGATCTCGCCACAACAGGCATGATCCACCTTCCACTATAGGTACCCTTCGAGGCGGGCACCGACGCCTTTACACAACTAGCGGGGCAACAACTCCACAACAACTTGGAGGCTCCCGAAATGACAACAAGCTGCCACAAGAACAAAGTTATCAAATACAATAACAAGATCTAGGTATTAACAAGAATACTAGATCAGGGATTTCTCCAAGTGAATGGAGAGGAGTTGAAGCGCTTGATTCTTGATGTTGATGATGAACTTCTCCTCCTTCAATTCCACCAAAGATCAAGACCTTCGGGTGGTTGAAGTGGGAGATCGAGATTTAGAGCTCTTGCACAAGGTCTGGTCAAATTTGAGTGAATCAAGAGTTCTGGACGTTGGGGAAGAAGGGGTACTTATACCCCCTTCCAAAAACCAGCCGTTGCACACTTTGGGGGCCGGATTATCTGGCCCAAGTGGGGGCCGGATTATCCGGTATGGGGAAACTCCGCCCAGACTCGGAATCTCCGGCAGAAAATCCACCCCCTCACAGTGAGACGGGCCGAGCTTGCCCTTGATCATCTTCTGGGGGCCGGATTATCCGGTCCTATGCGAAGGCCGGATTATCCGGCCTGGGGAAGAAAAACCGCCCCAGTTCGGATTTTCCGGGAGAAAATCCGACCGGATACCGAGCGACGCGCCTTGGCTCCTTTTGCACGAAAACTGGGGGCCGGATTACCGGCCCTTGCGAAACCCGGATTATCCAGCCTGGGGAGGAAAAACCGCCCTAGTTCGGATTTTCCGAGAGAAAATCCGACTGGACACAGAGCGACGCACCTTGGCTTCCTTGAGAGATGAGGTAGGCCGGATTATCCGGCCCTTGGAGGGGCGGATTATCCGGCCCCCCTCAAAACTTCCTGCACACTTAGCACACATGAAAAGTCTCCATAGTATTGTTATCTAACACGCAAAACAAAGGAAAACATGAAATGTTCTTTCAATCTCCCCCTTTTTGGTGTTAGATGACAATACCAGGATTTGCAGGAGAAAGACCCAAGACAAACAGCGATAACTATGAAAGGGACTCCCCCTCAATGTGTGCATAATAGAGTTTTGCATTGGAATACAAATGCACACAAATAGGTGAATCTATTCCATAGACATAAGGGCAAAAGCACATACCACCGAAGTAGAGAATAGGCATCCTTGACAAAAAATCACAATTATTATTGGATAACCATTATGAGCGCGCGCCTTCCGTGATAAACCTCCAGCAATAGGATATGAATAGATATATCCATGAGCATAATCCATGATATGAAGTCCATAGGTACCATCCAGACAACCACATAAAGTCTCAACCACAAATCACAAACCACGAATTTAAAAGTTCTAAATGGGCATAAGCAAGAAATAACGAATAAAAAGTGCAAGTGCTTATGCCCGACCCATGAAAATCCACGGACAACCTAATAGAACTACTTCTCCCCCTTTGGCAGCGAGACACCAAAAAGGGAGAAGAGCGATGGTAGCGCCCCATGGGATCACGCATCATAGTCCTCGTCCTCGTCCTCTTCTGCATGCTCTTCCTCATCCTCATCCTCAAGTTCCTCAGTGTCACCTTCCTCATCATCAGCATCAGCAGCAGGCGTAGAGGGGAACAAGTGACGCTCTAGCTCACCATAGTTCAGCCCGGAGGAAGAGTTCCACCGAGTATACGGAGTGGGAAGTGTAGGAGCTGGAGGAGCACCCGAAGCGCTAGACACGTGGTGGAGAATTAGCTGTTGGGAGTGAGCCAACTCATGGCGCTACCTGTATGCCTCGTACTGACCCTTGCGCGTGTCCATGCCCATGCAAAGAATGTGACGCTGGAACCAGTTTAGCTGCTTGATCTCACGGGCCACAGGAGGCACTGGGGGCCGACGAGCATCCCTCATGAGGTCCTCAGGAGCAGAGGAGGGGTGAGCAGTCTTTCGAACCTTGTTGTATATCTTCTTGGCCTTGTGCACCAAGTCAATATGGAACTCCTCGATAGGAAGCAGGTGGCGGATGAGCATCATAATGTATGGCGCATAGGGAATGGGCAGACGGTTGAACATAGCATCACATAGCTCATGGTAGATGAAGTCCATGACATTCAGCCTGTACTGCACTAACTCGTCCTCGTAGGAGGCAACCTCATGAGAAAATTGAAGTAGCTGAACAAGGTGACCACGGATGCTGTCATTGTTGCCCCCACTCGGTGTAATAGAGTCACGGAAGAGACCCACCAAGGTAGCATAGATGGGGGCAAGACTAGCCACAGTACCGACAATTCCATTGTCCACAGTGCACGGAGAGAGAGCTGCATCCTTGTTGGGCTTCAACTGAGTGATGATGCGGTGGCCACTGGCTCTATCCCTTCTGCGGAAGGAGTACCCCAGAACCTCAGCAAACACGTGAAAATCAGCAGTCATTGGCCTATCATGAGTCATCCACTTCATAGTGCGACGCTCATCCCCACAAATCACCAAAGTGGAGAAGAACTGCTTCACCACCTCAGAGTCAAAGGAGCACTGGAGAGACATGAGATGGTGCAACCCCATCCTCTCCGCCACATACATCGCATCCACAAGATGCGCCTTCTCCAAAGCATTAGCAAGTACCAGAGGGTGCATAGGCCTAATGTTCAGCCTGGCATAGATGTCTTCATAAATCCCCTTCTGTTCGGCACACCAAAAGCGGGTATCCCCCAACTCATCATCACGAGGCAGCTCAGCAAACAAGTAACGGTGACGGATGGCAGAGAAGGAGACTGCATCCAAAGCCCTGTAGTTGATCTTGGGCTCCTTGCCCTTCCTCTTGGACACCCCCTTCCTAGTCCTCTTGGATTGTTCAGCCTTTTGCCTCTCTTCGTTCTTCCTTCTCCTCAATTCAACTTCGTCCACTAGGTTACCTTGACCGTCGTCCCGAAAGTACTTGGCACGAGGACGGCGCTTGTAGGTCTTGGAAACACCGGAACCACCTGTGAGGAGAATAAGGGCGATAGCAAGGGGATAAGCATACACACAAGTCCAGGAGAGAGCATGGATAAAAGTAGTCAAAAATTTCATAGGAGAAAACTACTCAATGCATACACATAGTGAAACTGAAGCAGAATTGAATCTGTCAGGCCGGATTATCCGGCCTGGCTAGGGGCGGATAATCCGGCCCGGGCAGAAATTTTCGATTTCACCAAGAATGCATGCAAAAAAGTAGATCAGGCCTAGAAATTGTAAGACTACGAGTTCTATGCGAAAACACATCCTTCTAGACAACGTTCCACCCAACAGGATACACATTTAGCCAAAGATGGGGAGAGAGGGAGTTGCCCTCACTCATTGGAGGAAGAACGCGGAGGAGAAGGTACCCGGAGGCATGGAGAAGAAGATCCGGGGAGGCCCGGAAAATCCGGTGGCCGGAGAGGCTCCGGGGAGGGTGAGGGGCGGCAGGCGGCGGCTGAGGAGGAGGAGAGGGCTAGGGGAGAAGTGTTGCTCGTTATGAGCCCTTCCCCCGAGCCTTGCCCTTTAAGATGAAATCCGCCAGGGCCGGATTATCCAGCCTACACTTGGGCTGGATTATCCGGCCTAAAATCTGGGATTCTGTTATACACAGAACCAGGCCCGCGCGTCCCCAAACAACACCCCAACAAGGTGTACAATGGACTTGTGTGCTAGAATAGATGGCTTAGGGGTAGGAAAAAGGCTTAGGATTAAGAGAGCCAAACTGAGATGGTACTAGACACTCAAAATTGCAAAATCCAAATCAAATAAAAGCCAAGATTGAGTGTGATTCCCATAAGAACATGAGAGAGCAAATAACATCCAAAAGATCCAATTCTCCTCAAGGGAGAGGGCGGTGACCGAAGCCATCTTGTTGGAGTGTATGGTGTGACACCGCGAAGATATATCTTGGGTTCACAACCAATACTCATCAAAAGGTACCCGGAAATGGCTGAAACACCACTAAAGGATACGGTTCCGTTGGAAGAAGTTCAACTAGAAAACGATCTCACCTATGAGGAAAAACCCACCAGGATTCTAGAGACAGCCGAGAGAATTACTCGTACCAAGACTCTCTGATTTTGCAAGGTTCAATGGAATCACCATTCCGAGGAAGAGGCCACATGGGAACATGAAGAAGACCTGAAGAAAGAACACCCACACCTATTTTCTAACCAACCTGAATCTCGGGGACGAGATTCTTCTTAAGGGGGGTAGGTTTGTAACATTCCAAATTTTTGCAATTTCAGATGTTACTAGAAGCATGCATCATATCATTGCATCATGGCATCGAATAATAAAAACTGCATTGATATTCTTCCTAAATCCCATAGTCACATATAGACTAAAAGGGGTAAAACCCTTTTTGAACCACCAAAACCCTTGCAAAAGTGTTATTTTATAGTCCTACTCTAACCCTCTTCTTTTTACAAAATTTTAGAAACAAATTTCGTTTAATTTGGAGTCTGTTTGCAGAAGTTATTAAACAAACATGAAAACATAAAAAAAT
Source organism: Avena eriantha (assembly GCA_910589775.1). Classification (NCBI taxonomy): domain Eukaryota; kingdom Viridiplantae; phylum Streptophyta; class Magnoliopsida; order Poales; family Poaceae; genus Avena; species Avena eriantha. Next base: position 12,302,051 of record OU342746.1, read on the forward strand.
AAAAGGTTTAAAAAAAAGAAACATAACCGGGCCGGCCGAGCCAGCCCGGGGCTTACCTACCGCCGCCTGGCCGGGTGGGCGGCGCGCAGCGCATGGGCGGCTCCGCCCGTAGCCCGCCAGCAGCCAGCCTGCCTCCAGCCAGCCGCTGACAGACCGGGCCCACCCGTCATCCTCCTTCCTCGAGTCCGGCTCGAGCATGCCGCCACCTCCGCGTCGGCACAACCGCCGCTGGCCGATTCGGAGCCGATTCCGTGACCCCCGCGCCAAGAAAAGCCGCCTATAAGTACCCCGGCATGCCTCCCGCGAAACCCTAGACTTTTCTCCACCCCACCGCCATCGAGTCGCCGCCAATATCTCGCCATAGCACCGCCGGACTTCACCGCCTCCAGCCGCCGCCCGCCGCCACCTCGGGAGGGAACAGCCGACGTCGCCCCCGGGAACGCAACCACGGCGAGGAGCCGGTCGCCGTCGTCTATTTCGCCGAGCCGGAGAAGCACCGCCACACCGCCGTACCTCGCTGCCGGCGCAACACCGCCGCCCGTCGTCGCCGCCGTCGGTAAGCCCCCCCTGCGACCCTCGGATCTAGATCCAACGGCCCAATCGATCAAACCGGTACCGGCGAATCGCGCAGCGCCACGTGGCACCCACCGCGTCATCGCCGCGTCGTCACCACGTCGGCGTCACACGCGCGTCGCTGGCCAATCCCGAGCCGCCACGTGTCGCCGCGTCGCTGGCCACCTTTTTGTTTTTCTTTTAAAATAGGCAGAAATTACTCCAATCTTGTAAAATCCATAGTAATTCGAATATTAGTCCAAAAATTGCGTATAATATACCGTTGGATTCATATTTTCGAGTAGAACTCAGATCTACAATAATATTGATGTTTTACCACAGCAATCTGGCAGTAGGATTTAAAGTTTAGAATAGAGTATTTTAATTCTAGAATATTATCCGTAGCTCCGTTTTAGTTGATTTTTGTTGCGTTGGATTTGTATCGACGAGACCTTCTGTAGAAAATTGTCATATAATGATTAGGGTGTTCAGATCTGTCTCGAGGTAGATTAGAGTTGTAGATCTAGTTTTGAGCTGGGTTATTTAGGGTTTAACCCAAAATGCCAAAAATCTGTGGGGGATCAATTCTAAAAACATCCCCAACTCAACAACACCCCTGGTTAAAACCCTTGGTCAAAATTAAATCCATCCTGGCATATTACCTTGTTGCATGCATGCATATTCGACTTCGTGACTTTGTTTTGTGCAAATTGTGATTGGATCCATGTTTGTTTCATTAGATTGCTCGGAGTGCGCTGAGGAGTACTGTTGTGTAGATTGCTGCTCGGATCAAGGCAAGTTACACCACTTGTTCATATTTATGTCCCAGTTTTGACTATGCATGTTTTACTCATCAAATTCTGTAGTATGCATGTGTAGGGTTTTGGTAGATTTTCTTAGTACTAATTTCGCAAGTACGGTTTTGTAGTATACTATGAGTAGCTCTATGCTTAGGAATTTCCATCCCAATAGGTTATCCTATAAGTTATGCTTGCTATGCTATATACCTGTATATATCAAGTACCGTTGGGAGGGTTCGAAAGATCCAAACATTTTCTAAGTACGAGAGCTCTCTCGAGCGAACCTTTCTTCTCCAAAACCCCCTTCAAAATAAAACTAAGTTTTCTTCTAGGCAGAATGGTTGTCGGGACAACAAGTAGGATTTTGGTGGAGGACGGCCGCCCAGGAATCAAAGAAGTCTGCCATGTTTCAGAATTCAGAAGCTTCCCGTGCAACCACAATACATATGGGCTCTGTCTTGGCTTAGTACTTAGTGGGAAACCTCACCGGGGTACCAACATTTGGAGGTTCTTGGCACGGTTGGATCCAGCTGGTCGAGGGGCTACTAAGGGAAGGCTTCGCCATGGTCTTGTCTGTAAAAGGACTTGATCGTGGATTGTGGGGAAAGTGCACAACCTCTCGAGAGTATTGCAATCTGATCGATCAGCCGTGTTCACGGAAACAGAACAACTTTGAGCATCTGAAGGATGGAGCCTCTGAAAGATCTTCCTCTCTCTTTTCCAAATTTAACGTTTTATAAACCGCAAGGCGTGAGTAATATCGCCATTGGGTGGGATTTTGGGAACTTGGTGCGTAATATCCAAGTGCTAGGTTGATTGGGCTCTTGGTGAGTAATATCCACGTGTTCCATTCGACCCTATACTATTTATCAAAGTTTACAAAGTAGGGAAAACTTTCTTCCTCTTTTCTTATTACATTGATAAAATTGTCTTTACGCAAATGAACCCCAGAGCCTACTCTTAGCCTTGTATGTAGAGATAGTCTTACTCTTTCCTTGGTGTAATTTTCCAATACATTCAAAGTATTGACCCAAGTTGTTGGCTGCACGTCTTATGTGCAGAATCCGAAGATTGAAAGGTGCGTAGGGATCGCGGGTCTTCACGCAGCTACCCTGAGGCGTTGATGGACTCAAGTTTTAATTAGTTTCCGTTGTTTCATTTGAGCTAGCTATAAGCTATGCAAGTTGTAATAAATATACTCTGGATTATTCGTGTAATAATGACTTGTGTTTTACATGATATTCATCGACTGTGAAGTGCTAGCTATTGATCCAGGGACTAGCATGTTAATCACAGGGACTTAGGATCCTTAATGATCCGAGGTCACAACAGATGGTATCAGAGCACAAAGTTGCCCATAGGACGTGACCCCTAGGATTGGAAACCACCTTTACCATGTGTGTTTTGCTTTCTATATTCTTCTAAGTTATATGTACTCTTCTAGTATTTCTCTTCCTTATCACCTTGTGCCTGATTTTTGCTCTCCTAACCTAAAGATGACGACCTTCTACTACGACACCGCCGAAGACATCAAGTGCCTGCGCTTCGGGGAATGCCTTCTGGACATCATCAAGACACTGCAGTTACCCATGCCATCAATCAAGGGAAGCGAGTTGAGGAAGATGCACAAGGAAGGATGCTGGGCGATTGAAGTCATCCAACCAGGGCGCAGTCAGACAGAACCCAAGACGGAGGCCATTGTACTCAACGTCACCAGCGACTCCAAGGAGAAAGGACTTAGCGTCTGCTTGCAGGAGCTCATTGGACGCCTTTGCGGACGCCACCATGAAGAGGTTGAAGCCCACTACATCAAACTCTTTGGAAGATGTGACGAGAAGGGAGTTCCAATCGAGTTAACCCCGGAGGAAAGGAAGACATGCAAGCGTCGAAGGATCCAATATCAAGATTTGGAGTTCCACATCAATGACCTTCAGAAGGAGAGCTGCCTTGAGATCATGAGGAATGACGAGCTTTGTGCCCTAGTCAAGGAGAAGGACGAGAAGATCAAGGAGCTGGAAGAGAAGATCAAGTCCCTAGGAGGGGAGCTTACCGCCCAAGACAAGAGGTTAGCTAATCAAGAGAAGAGGGTGCAAGACAAGAACAAGAAGATTAGGGAGCAAAGTCTGGTGCTCACAAAAAACGAGATGGAGTTCAAGAACTTTGCCACCATGTTGAAGGACCTGCGAGCAGCCAAGAGGAGCTTGGAGGATAAGATCACGCCCGTGACTATGGGGTCAAGCTTGATCAAGAAGCTACAGAAGGAGAAGAAGGAACTCCAAGAGAAGCGGGAAGCTGCTACCCAGGAGCTGCAAGAGGTGAAGGAACTTCAAGAGAGGCTCGAAGCTGCTACGCTGGAGCCACAGGAGGTGAAGGAACTTCAGGAGAAGCTTGAAGCCACGACGAGGGACATGGAGTTATACAAGTCAATACTGGAAAAGGAAGGCTTCATCATTGAGGATGAGGAAGTGGATGATGAGTAGAGTAGTTGGACCATCCTTTAGTTCTATAGTCAAACGTTGTTCGCGATTGTAATGAGTACCAAATATTATATTGGTTTAGTTAAACTTGGTTGAGTGTGTGGAACTATGTGCCTTGCTTTTTCGTGTGTTTTTCTCTTGTTTACATAAGGGTAGGAGTTTATTCCTTAGACTTTCTATCTATTTCTTAACTTGTCTCCCAACCCCCCCCCCCCCCACAGATGGCGAGACGTGGAAACAACAATAACAACATGCCCCTAGAGATAGCACAACTTCTGAACTCCCAGAATCAGTTGATCCAACTCCTCACTCAAAACATGCAAAACAACAACAACAACCCGCCGCCTCCGCCACCTCCACCGCCCGAACAGGATCGCCTGACCCGGTTCTTAAGGTTGAACCCTCGAACTTTCTCAAGTAGTTCTGAGCCAATTGTGGCAGATGACTGGCTCCCAACCACCAACAAGAAGCTAGACACCGTCCAAGTTGTTGGAGCTGATAGGGTGCGCTTTGCCGCGCACCAACTTGAAGGACCAGCTGCTGAATGGTGGGATAATTACCAGGTCACCCACCCCGATATTGAAGCTATCACCTGGAACCAGTTCGAGGCGGCCTTTCGTACTCATCACGTAGCCGCGGGAGTCATGTCACTTAAGAGACGTGAGTTCCGTGACTTGAAACAACTGCACCGCTCTGTCTCCGAGTATGGGGACCTTTTCAACAAGCTGGCACGTTATGCACCTGATGATGTATCCACGGATGCCAAGAGACAGGAGGAGTTCTTAAGGGGACTTAATGATGAAATATCCATTCAGCTTGTGGCTCTGAAGTTTGATAACTACCAGGAACTTCTGGACATGGCGGTGGTGGTTGAAGCAAAGAAAAGGAGTATAGAGAACCGGAAGAGAAAGTCCACCTCACACAAGCACAACTCTGCCCCATATCAGAAGCAACGCACTCCGTCACCACCACCCCATAACCACAATGGCCACAACCACAACGGTCATCGTCATGGAGGACATAACCACAATGGCCATAAGCACCGCAATGGAAATGGCAATGGGAAGGATCTGAGTGAAGTAACATGCTTCAAGTGTAACAAGACAGGGCACTATGCGACTACTTGCCCCGAAAAGACGAAGAATGGGAATGGTAATGGAAACGGCAACGGACACAACCATGGCAATGGTAATGGAAATGGGAAGAATCCGAATCCGTTCGTCAAAGCCACAGTGAATCATGTCTCCGTGGAGGATGCTCGTGAGGCACCTGACTCCGTGATTGGTAAGTTCAAGCTTAACTCCACACCTGCAGTTGTTCTTTTTGATATTGGTGCATCGCATTCATTCATATCAAGGGTATTTGTGGATAGAGGCAAGATACCTACGGAGACTATTAGTACTCCCCTAAGGGTAAGTTCTCCTGGAGGAGAAATAGTGGCAAACTCTGGATGTCGTGGGTTAGAACTAAGAATTGGGGCGCACACCTTTCCCACCAGCCTAGTCATTCTGGAATCACAAGGCTTAGACATAATTTTGGGCATGAATTGGATGGCCGAATACTAAGGAGTCATAGATTGTGCCAAAAAGGACTATCGCACTCACGACTCCGGAAAAGAAAAGGAACCGCTTTAAGTCAGCTTTCGCACTCAAAGGAAGTATGGTTAACTCTATTAAGGGGGTTAGCTAGGAAGATGTGCCAATTGTGAAGGAGTACCCAGATGTGTTTCTGGAAGAGTTGCCAGGGATGCCTCTCGACCGAGACATCGAGTTTCTCATTGACTTGATGCCTGGTACTGGGCCAATAGCAAAGAGACCGTATAAGATGGATGTGGATGAGTTGAAGGAACTCAAGAAGCAGCTTAGAGAGCAGTTGGACAAAGGCTTCATTCAACCAAGTGCGTCATCTTGGGGAGCACCTGTCCTATTCGTAGAGAAGAAGGATAAAACCAAGAGACTAGTCGTGGATTACCGGTCATTGAATGAAGTGACAATCAAGAACAAGTACCCTCTACCCAATATTAACGACCTGTTTGACCAATTAAAGGGAGCTAGTGTGTTCTCTAAGATTGATCTCCAATCAGGATATTTCCATCTAAAGATCCAGGAACAGGATGTACCCAAGACAGCTTTCACCACGAGATACGGATTGTATGAATACACCGTGATGTCGTTCGGCTTAACCAATGCCCTAGCATACTTCATGACTATGATGAACAAGGTGTTCATGGAGTACTTGGATAAGTTTATTGTGGTATTCATTGATGACATACTCATATACTCCAAGGACGAGAAGGAACATGAGAGGCACCTGCGCCTAATCATGGAAAAGTTAAGGGAACACAAGTTGTATGCCAAATTTAGCAAATGTGAGTTCTAGTTGAAAGAAGTGGGATTCCTTGGTCATATTGTATCAGCTGAAGGTGTTGCCGTGGACCCAAGTAAGGTAGCTTCCGTTATAGAATGGGAGTCTCCTAAGAATGTGGGTGATGTTAGGAGTTTCCTGGGCCTTGCGGGATATTACCAAAGATTCATTGAAAACTTTTCCAAGATAGCAAAGCCTATGACAGAGTTGCTGAAGAAAGAGAAGAAGTTTCAATGGACCGAGGCTTGTGAAGCAAGTTTCCAGGAATTAAAGAAGCGTCTAGTAACAACAACAGTTTTGTGTCTCCCTGACATCCAAAAGGACTTTCAGGTCTATTGCGACGCTTCCCGGCAAGGACTCGGTAGTGTACTGATGCAAGATGGAAAAGTAGTGTCTTACGCCTCTCGGCAACTTAAGCACCATGAGAATAACTACCCCACGCACGATTTGGAACTAGCATCAGTTGTGCATGCGCTCAAGATATGGAGACATTACCTAATGGGCAAACATTGTGATGTGTTCACGGATCACAAGAGCCTTAAATACATCTTCACTCAAAAGGAATTAAACATGAGGCAAAGGAGATGGCTTGAGCTCATCAAGGACTATGACTTGGACCTGCAGTACCATCCTGGAAAGGCCAACGTTGTGGCTGACGCCTTAAGCCGGAAGGTCTACGTAAATGGACTTACCATGGGAGAACTTCCAAATGATTTGTGTGAACAATTCAAGGACCTCAGGTTGGAAATAGTTCCGGAGGGATACTTAGCAACTATGGAGATAGTGCCAACGCTTCTGGGCCAAATCAAAGAGGCCCAGAAGGGGGACAAAGAGTTGGAAGAGATAAGGGCTAATATAAGCAAGGGCAAAGCAAAAGGGTTTCATATGGACGAACAGGGAACACTTTGGTATGAGAAGCGTCTATGCATTCCTGATGACCCTGATATCAGGAAGTTAATCCTTCAGGAAGCTCACGATTCACCTTACTCAATTCATCCCGGTAATACAAAGATGTACATGGATGTGAAAGATAGATTCTGGTGGAACAATATGAAAAGGGAAATTGCTGAATATATCTCCTTGTGTGAAGTGTGCAACAGAGTCAAGGCCGAACATCAAAAACCCGTAGGACTGTTGCAGCCATTACCTGTGCCCGATTGGAAGTGGGACAAGGTAGGCATGGATTTTATCACAGGACTACCGTGGACTCGTTCAGGGTATGACTCCATTTGGGTAGTGGTCGACCATTTCACAAAGGTGGCCCACTTCATTCCCGTAAAGACCACCTATACAAGCGCTAAACTTGCCAAAATTTATATGTCAAGGATCGTAAGTCTTCATGGTGTACCCAAGGGGATTGTCTCTGATAGAGGTACCCAATTCACCTCTAAGTTTTGGCGACAGCTACACGAGTCTCTAGGGACGCGACTGGAGTTTAGTACTGCCTTCCACCCACAAACAGATGGGCAGACAGAAAGAGTCAACCAGATCTTGGAGGACATGCTAAGAGCCTATGCGCTAGATTATGGGTCTAGTTGGGATGATAACTTGCCATATGCGGAATTCTCATACAATAACAGCTACCAAACTAGCATCAAGATGGCCCCATTAGAAGTTCTATATGGCAGAAAGTGTAGGACTCCGCTGCTATGGAGTGGAGTTAGAGAACGTAGTTTGTTTGGACCTGAACTGATCAAGGATGCCGAAGATAAAGTGAGACAGGTTCAAGGCAGGTTAAAAATAGCCCAATCTAGACAAAAGAGTTATGCTGATTCCAAGCGCAGGGATGTGACTTATGAAGTGGGAGACCATGCGTATCTCCGAGTTTCACCGCTACGAGGAGTTAAGAGATTTGGTATCAAGGGTAAGTTAGCACCCCGATTCATAGGGCCCTACAGGATCTTGGGTCGTAGAGGGGAAGTTGCCTATCAGTTGGAACTACCCGAAGTGCTAACGGTCCACGATGTTTTCCATGTGTCGCAACTAAAGAAGTGTCACCTGGAAATGGCTGAAACACCACTAAAGGATACGGTTCCGTTGGAAGAAGTTCAACTGGAAAACGATCTCACCTATGAGGAAAAACCCACCAGGATTCTAGAGACAGCCGAGAGAATTACTCGTACCAAGACTATCCAATTTTGCAAGGTTCAATGGAATCACCATTCCGAGGAAGAGGCCACATGGGAACGTGAAGAAGACCTGAAGAAAGAACACCCACACCTATTTTCTAACCAACCTGAATCTCGGGGACGAGATTCTTCTTAAGGGGGGTAGGTTTGTAACATTCCAAATTTTTGCAATTTCAGATGTTACTAGAAGCATGCATCATATCATTGCATCATGGCATCGAATAATAAAAACTGCATTGATATTCTTCCTAAATCCCATAGTCACATATAGACTAAAAGGGGTAAAACCATTTTTGAACCACCAAAACCCTTGCAAAAGTGTTATTTTATAGTCCTACTCTAACCCTCTTATTTTTACAAAATTTTAGAAACAAATTTCATTTAATTCGGAGTCCGTTTGCAAAAGTTATTAAACAAATATGAAAACAGAAAAAATAAAAGGTTTAGAAAAAAAGAAACATAACCGGGCCGGCCGAGCCAGCCCGGAGCTTACCAACCGCCGCCTGGCCGGGTGGGCGGCGCGCAGCGCGTGGGCCGCTCCAGCCGCAGCCCGCCAGCAGCCAGCCCGCCTCCAGCCAGCCGCTGACAGACCGGGCCCACCCGTCATCCTCCTTCCCCGAGTCCGGCTCGAGCACGCCGCCACCTCCGCGTCGGCAAAACCGCCGCCGGCCGATTCGGAGCCGATTCCGTGACCCCCGCGCCAAGCAAAGCCGCCTATAAGTACCCCGGCACGCCTCCCGCAAAACCCTAGCCTTTTCTCCACCCCACCGCCACCGAGCCGCCGCCAATCTCTCGCCGGAGCACCACCGGACTTCACCGCCTCCAGCCGCCGCCCGCCACCACCTCGGGAGGGAACAGGTGACGTCGCCCCCGGGAACGCAACCACGGCGAGGAGTCGGTCGCCGTCGTCTATTTCACCGGGCCGGAGAAGCACCACCATGCCGCCATACCTCGCCGCCGGCGCACCACCGCCGCCCGTCGTCGCCACCGTCGGTAAGCCCCCCCTCCGACCCTCGGATCTAGATCCAACGGCCCAATCGATCGAACCGGTACCGGCGAATCGCGCAGCGCCACATGGCACCCACCGCGTCATCGCCGCGTCGTCACCGCGTCGGCGTCACACGCGCGTCGCTGGCCAATCCCGAGCCGCCACGTGTCGCCGCGTCGCTGGCCACCTTTTTGTTTTTCTTTTAAAATAGGCAGAAATTACTCCAATCTTGTAAAATCCATAGTAATTCGAATATTAGTCCAAAAATTGCATATAATATACCGTTGGATTCATATTTTCGAGTAGAACTCAGATCTACAATAATATTGCTGTTTTACCACAACAATCTTGAAGTAGGATTTAAAGTTAGAATAGAGTATTTTAATTCTAGAATATTATCCGTAGTTCCGTTTTAGTTGATTGTTGTTGCGTTGGCTTTGTATTGACGAGACGTTCTGTAGAAAATTGTCATATCATGCTTAGGGTGTTCAGATCTGTCTCAAGGTAGATTAGAGTTCTAGATCTAGTTTTGAGCTGGGTTATTTAGGGTTTAACCCAAAATGCCAAAAATCTGTGGGGGATCGATTCTAAAAACATCCCCAACTCAACAACAGCCCTGGTTAAAACCCTTGGTCGAAATTAAATCCATCATGGCATATTACCTTGTTGCATGCATGCATATTCGACTTCGTGACTTTGTGCAAATTGTGATTGGATCCATGTTTGTTTCGTTAGATTGCTCGGAGTGCGCTGAGGAGTACTGTTGTGTAGATTGCTGCTCGGATCAAGGCAAGTTACACCACTTGTTCATATTTATGTCCCAGTTTTGACTATGCATGTTTTACTCATCAAATTTTGTAGTATGCATGTGTAGGGTTTTGGTAGATTTTCTTAGTACTAATTTCGCAAGTACGGTTTTGTAGTATACTATGAGTAGCTCTATGCTTAGGAATTTCCATCCCAATAGGTTATCCTATAAGTTATGCTTGCTATGCTATATACCTGTATATATCAAGTACCGTTGGGAGGGTTCGAAAGATCCAAACATTTTCTAAGTACGAGAGCTCTCTCGAGCGAACCTTTCTTCTCCAAAACCCCCTTCAAAATAAAACTAAGTTTTCTTCTAGGCAGAATGGTTGTCGGGACAACAAGTAGGATTTTGGTGGAGGACGGCCGCCCAGGAATCAAAGAAGTCTGCCATGTTTCAGAATTCAGAAGCTTCCCGTGCAACCACAATACATATGGGCTCTGTCTTGGCTTAGTACTTAGTGGGAAACCTCACCGGGGTACCAACATTGGGAGGTTCTTGGCACGGTTGGATCCAGCTGGTCAAGGGGCTACTAAGGGAAGGCTTCGCCATGGGCTTGTTTGTAAAAGGACTTGATCGTGGATTGTGGGGAAAGTGCACAACCTCTCGAGAGTATTGCAATCTGATCGATCAGCCGTGTTCACCGAAACAGAACAACTTTGAGCATCTGAAGGATGGAGCCTCTGAAAGATCTTCCTCTCTCTTTTCCAAATTAACGTTTTATAAACCCCAAGGCGTGAGTAATATCACCATTGGGTGGGATTTTGGGAACTTGGTGCGTAATATCCAATTGCTAGGTTGATGGGCACTTGGTGAGTAATATCCACATGTTCCATTCGACCCTATACTATTTATCAAAGTTTACAAAGTAGGGAAAACTTTCTTCCTCTTTTCTTATTACATTGATAAAATTGGCTTTACGCAAATGAACCCTAGAGCCTACTCTTAGCCTTGCATGTAGAGATAGTCTTACTCTTTCCTTGGTGTAATTTGCCAATACATTCAAAGGATTGACCCAACTTGTTGGCTGCACATCTTATGTGCAGAATCCGAAGATTGAAAGGTGCGGAGGGATCGCGGGTCTTCACGCAGCTAGCCTGAGGCGTTGATGGACTCAAGTTTTAATTAGTTTCCGCTGTTTCATTTGAGCTAGCTATAAGCTATGCAAGTTGTAATAAATATACTCTGGATTATTCGTGGAATAATGACTTGTGTTTTACATGATATTCATCGACTGTGAAGTGCTAGCTATTGATCCAGGGACTAGCATGTTAATCACAGGGACTTAGGATCCTTAATGATCCGAGGTCACAACAAGGAGGTGGTGGAGATGCATGCCCTTGAGGTGAATCCGAAGCCATAACAGGAGGCTGCAGAACTGGAGAGTCAGGGCCAGATAATCCGGCCGATGAAGAGGCCGGATAATCCGACCTGGGAGAACTTGCATCAGCTTCATCAGGAAGCCTGGGACTTGCTTGAACTGGCGAGGGGCCGGATAATCCGGGGTCAGCTGGAAAATCCGGCCTGGAGCTTGTATTGATATCTTCACCACCAGGAGCTGCATGGTCAGCTGGAGCGGGGTGGCCGGATAATCCGGTATCCACTAGAAATCCGGCCTGGAGCTTTCTGGAGCATTTTGACCTTCAACAGTTGATGGAGATGGTGTAGACGTTGCCCCCGTGGTTGAAGCATGTTGTGTATGTGTAGATGAGGGCTCTATATGAGTAGAGCATTGTCCTTCCCGGTCCGCCACAAGGGGTTCCTCAATGAGGCGGAAGAATCCCACGCCCATTCTTCTTATGGCATCTTGGGGTATTTCAACATCTGCATCACAAACACCAACTTGCTCCGCACGGGAACCGTTATCACTCCTTATAGCTAGAATGGGGACGTTGTGTTGACGTTGAACCTCGTTGGCAAAGTCGATGACAGTTTGTTGAGTTTCACTCTTCAACTTGAAGAAATAAACCCAAGTGTATCTTGAGTAATCATCAACAATCACAAGACAATACTTCTTTCCACCGAGGCTTGCATGAGATGGAGGTCCGAAAAGATCCACATGAAGGAGCTCCAAAATCCTTTTTGAAGAGATAATAGTTTTCCTTCGATAAGGAGAATCATGCATTTTCCCTTCAACACATGCCCTGCAAACACGATCTTTGGCAAAAGAGACATTTTCTTTTAGTCCAAGAATGTGGCCACCCTTGTGGAGACTTTGCAAAGTTCTCATATTGACGTGGGCTAGTCGGCGATGCCATAGCCAACCCGCGTCAGCCTTTCCGAAAAGACACATCACGTATAGGTCGTTTTCAACATATCCCACGAAAGCGACTTTTAGAGACTTGCTCCACAAGAGTAGCACCAAATCAGCATCAATGTAAACTGCAAATCCCATCTTAACAAGGGCACGAACTGAAAGTAAGTTATACCCGAGGGTCTCAACAAGCATGACGTCCACGAGAGAGATATCGTGAGCCACCACAACTTTGCCGAGACCCATTACCTTAGATTTTGACTTGTCACCATAGGAGACGGTAATGTGATCAAGGTTTGGCCGCATCTCCGTGATGATCTCCTTGCTTCCGGTCATATGACTCGTACAACCGCTATCGAGTACCCATTTAGACCCACCGGAAGCATAGCCCTGCAAGAAAATTACTTCTTGGTTTTAGGTACCCATTTTTCAATGGGTCCTCTCATGTTAGTAACAAGAGTCTTGGGAACCCAAATAGACCAAGGAATGTAACAATCATAAGGCCCTACATAACTAGCATAAACATCACCATAAGAATCACAATATAGTTCGAAGTTAGGATTGTTGATCCCTGCAAAACCATCATAATTAGTCTTGTCATTGGTAATGTTGCTAGTCTTTGATTGAGTAGTCTTCTTCTTCTTCTTCTTCTTCTTGTTTTTCTTGGTCTTTATCTTGGGTATGTAACCAAGACCTTCTTTACTGTTTTTTGTCCTTTGCCTGCTCAGTATCTCATCAGCAACCCTTTACCTTTGTGTTGAGAACTCCTTGCAAGATCTTCTTTTCCAAAGGATGAAGAGGAGGTACTTGGCACATCATACCGTTTCAATTGAGTTTGGAGCTGGTTATGAGACTCATTTAGAGTAGAATGATCACTCTTCAATGCCTTGTGAGCACTTTTAAGATCATCAAACTTCTCCAAAAGTCTAGCATGAACAGCCCCAAAATCAATCTTTTCTGTCTTTAGTTTCTTTACCTTGGCAAGAGAATGGCCACGTTCTTTAATGAGCTGAGCTACATCTTCTTCTTGTGACTCCTATAGGGATTCAAGTCTTTCTTCCAAAGAAACTCGAGTTTCCTCTTCCTCTTCCAAGGCATTCTTTAAAGAGGCTATCTCCAAGGCATCTTCTCTTTCAATTCTGCCCTTTTCTTCAAGGAGATCTTCGGCTTGAGCAAGTTGACTCATAAGAGCATCAAAATGGAGTTTGTGCTCACCTTGTAGGTTAGTGATAAAAGTATCCAAGGCAATAGCTTCTTCTTTCATTTCAAGACTGTCATGATCATCCTGTTGGAGATATGCCCAAGAGGCAATAATAAAAGTGGTTATTATTATTATATCTTTGTGTTTATGATGAATGTTTACATCCCATGCTATAATTGTATTATTAGGAAACACTAATACTTGTGTGTTTTGTAAACATATAAGAGTCCCTAGTAAGCCTCTTGTTGAACTAGCTTGTTAATTAATTGATGATCATGGTTTACTGATCATGGACATTAGGATGTGATTAATAACAAGGTTATATCATTAGGAGAATGATGTGATGGACATACACCCATAGTAAGCGTAGCATAAGATCAAGTCATTAAGTTCGTATTGCTATAAGCTTTTAAATGCATAGTAACCTAATCCTTCGACCATGAGGTTGTGTTAATCACCATCACCGGATGGGTACTTTGATGACATCAGACGCCGCTTCGTAACTGGGTGGTTATAAAGGTGTCATTGGGTATTCTGAAAGAATGTGTTGAAGCGCATGGACCAAGATTGGGATTTGTCCATCCATATGACGGATAGATATGCTATGGGCCCTCTCGGTGGAATGTCATCTAGTTAGCTTGCAAGCATGTGACTGGGTCACAAGGGATGACATATCACGGAACGAGTAAAGAGTACTTATCAGTAATGAGGTAGAACTAGGTATGGAGATGCCGACGATCAAACTTCGGATAAGTATAGTATCGCGTGAGAAAGGGAATTGGTTTCGTATGTAAATGGTTCAATCGATCACGAAGTCATCGTTGAGTATGTGGGAGCCATTATGGATCTCCAGGTCCCGCTAATGGTTATTGATAGGAGATGTGTCTCTGTCATGTCTACATATTCACGAACCGTAGGGTGACACACTTAAGGTTCGAAGTTGTTTTAAGTAGATATGGAATGTGCGTTGGAGACCGAATGTTGTTCGGAGTCTCGGATTGGATCCGGGACATCACGAGGAGATCCGGAATTGTCCGGAGAATAAGATTCATATATTGGGGATCATTTTCTGAGTTAGGAAATGTTCCGGAGTATTTGTATGAGGATTCTAGAAGGTTTCGGAATGTTCCGGAAGGTTCTGGAAGATTTCTTGGAGTTTGCTTGAAAACCAAGAAAGGGATCAAGGAGTCCTTGTGGGGCAAGACAAGGAGTCGTGGGGGAGGAGGACTCCTCCCCCCTCCCCAATCCGCCAGCCATAGGAGGGAGGGGAGTCCTACTAGGACTCCCCCTCCCATGGCGCCTCCCTCCTTTAAATAGAGGGGTGGGGGTGCCACCTCCAAGCCCTCCTCCACAACTCCAAATCTCCATCGCCTCTCTCCTCCTCCTTTCTTCTGCTCACACTTAGGCGAAGCCCTCCAGAATTCTCTACTCCACCACCACCACCACGCCGTCGTGCTGCTGTGATTCCGTGGAGAAGATCTACTACCTCCGCTGCTCGCTGGAACGAGGAGAGGAAGGTCTGTTTCGACTCCGCACGTGTGACCGACTGCGGAAGCGCTGCCGGAACGCGGCGCCGGAAGGATCGTCCACACGATCTTGAGATCGGCAAGTGATCGACTACATCAACCACGAGATCTAATCTTGTAACGCTTTCGGATCTACAAGGGTTAGTACAGATCTATCTCGTTGCACATGTCTAATAGATTAGATCTTGGCTTTTATCTAGATTAGATCTGGGTTTTGTTCGTTTTGCGGTAGAATTTTTTTGTTTTCCATGCTACGAACCCATCAGTGGTATTAGAGCCGTGTCTATGCGTAGATCTGTTGCACGAGTAGAACACAATGGTGTTGTGGACGTTGGTGCTAGTGTCGTCTTTTGCTTTGTGTACTTTGCATCTTGCGGCAGGGTGGGATGAAGCGGCTCGGGCTAACCTTACATGTCATCGCACATGAGACTTGCTCCACGCTTGACGTGTAACTTGCTTTGCACAAGTGGCTTTGCGGGTGTCTGTCTCTCCCACCATAGTATAGATCCAATTTACACTTTGCACTCGATAGTACTTGTATCAACGTTGTGGTTCAGTTTCGTAGGTAAGATCCGTTATTGTTCGAAAGCCCCAAGCCACGTAAAAAATGCAAAAAAAATAGAGGCGTCTAACTTGTTTTTGCAGGGGATTTGTGATGTGATATGGCCATCATGTGATTGTGATTATATTTGATGTATGCAATGATCCTTGTTGTAATATGGCAACCGGCAGGAGCCTAATGGTTGTCTTTAATTCTGTTAAGACCTGCGTGTCTATTCATCTTGTAATAGCTTTATTCCAAGTAGTTGTAATAGTTTCTAGTGATGATGGACAACCATGAAGCGGCGCCACTGACCTTGATGCAATGCTGGTGATGATGGAGATCATGTTCGTGCTTTGGAGATGGAGATCAAAGGCGCAAGAAGAAAGGGCCATATCATATCACACTAATTATGAATTGCCTGTGATGTTAATCCTTTATGCATCTTGTATTGCTTAGATCGCGACGGTAGCATTATAAGATGATCCCTCTCACTAAATATCAAGTAATAAAGTGTTCACCCTTAGTTGGCACCGTTGCTAAGACTCGTCGTTTCGAAGCATCTCGTGATGATCGGATGTGATAGATTCTACGTGTGCATACAACGGGTGCAAACCAGATTTGCACATGCGGAAACTAAGGTTATCTTGATGAGCCTAGCATGTACAGACATGGTCTCGGAACACGGAATACCGAAAGGTAGAGCATGAATCATATAATTGATATGATGAACATGAAGATTGTTCGCCGATGAAACTACATCTTCTCTCGTGAAGATCAGACTTGGTGTAGTGGACTTGGTTCGTGTAATCACTAAGACAATGTGAGGGATGTTGTTTTGAGTGGGAGTTCACCTAGCTAATTTAAGAATTAAATTTGAACTCAATTTATCATAAACTTAGTCTAAACTACTTGCAAATTTGTTATAGATTATGGCGACCCCCTCCATCAATTTCAATGCGTTCCTAGAGAAAGAAAAGCTTAAGAACAATGGAAGCAATTTCACGGACTGGTTCCGTGGACTGAAGATCGTCCTCAGGGCTGGTCAGTTGACCTATGTGCTCGAAGCACCACTGGGTGACCCACCTGCAGATGATGCCACCGATGATGTAAAGAATGTTTACGCCACTCGGAAGAATCATTACTCCACAGTTCAGTGTGCCATCCTGTACGGTTTAGAAGCGGAGCTCCAAAAGCGTTGTGAGCACCACGACCCGTTCGAGATCATTAAGGAGCTCAGGCTAATTTTTGAGACTCGCGCGGCCATGGAGAGCTATGAGGCCTCCGAAAAGTTCTTTAACTGTAAGATGGAAGAGGGAAGCTCCATTAGCGAGCACGTGCTCACCATGTCTGGGTACGCAAACAAGCTCCAAGAGTTGGGAATATCGATTCCTAATGAGTTGGGGATTCATCGTCTCCTCCAATCACTGCCACCGAGTTATAAGAACTTTGTGATGAACTACAATATGCACTGCATGAACAAGACGTTGCCTGAACTATCGTCCATGCTGAAAACTGCTGAAGTGGAGATCAAGAAGGAGCACCAAGTGTTGATGGTCAATAAGACCACCAATTTCAAGAGACAGGGCAAGCCTAAGAACAAGGGCAACTTCAAGAAGGACAACAAGAAAGCTGCCGCACCTGCAAAGAAGCCCAAGGCTGGTCCCAAGCCTGAAACTAAGTGCTTCTACTGCAAGGGTGCTGGTCACTGGAAGCGTAACTGCCCCAAGTACCTGGCGGATCTGAAGAACGGCAACATCAAGAAGAAAGGTATATTTGATATATATGTTATAGATGTGTATCTTACTAGTAATCGTAGTAGTGCCTGGGTATTTGATACTGGTTCGGTTGCTCATATTTGTAACTCGAAACAGGAACTGCGGAATAAACGAAGATTGGCCAGAGACGAGGTGACGATGCGCGTTGGAAATGGCTCCAAGGTTGATGTGATCACCGTCAGCACGCTCCCTCTACATCTACCTTCGGGATTAGTTTTAAATTTGAATAATTGTTATTTGGTGCCTACGTTAAGCATGAACATTATATCTGGATCTTGTTTACTGCGAGACGGTTACTCTTTTAAGTCCGAGAATAAAGGTTGTTCGATTTATATGAGTAATATATTTTATGGTAATGCACCTAAGATGAATGGTTTATTCTTACTGAATCTCTATAGTAGTGATACACATGTTCACAACATAGATGCTAAACGAATAAAATTGAATGATAATTCTACATACATGTGGCACTGTCGTCTTGGTCACATTGGAGTGAAGCGTATGAAGAAACTCCATTCAGATGGACTTCTTAAATCACTTGATTTTGAATCACTTGAAAGATGCGAAGCATGTCTAATGGGAAAAATGACTAAGACTCCATTTTCTGGAATAATGGAGCGAGCTACAGACTTATTGGAAATAATACATACCGATGTGTGCGGTCCAATGAGTGTAGCATCGCGTGGTGGATATCGTTATGTTCTCACTTTCACGGATGACTTAAGTAGATATGGGTATGTCTACTTTATGAAACATAAGTCCGAAACTTTCGAGAAGTTTAAGGAATTTCAAAGTGAAGTGGAAAATCATCGTAACAAGAAGATTAAGTTTCTGCGTTCTGACCGTGGAGGTGAATATCTGAGTTATGAGTTTGGCATGCATTTAAAGAAATGTGGAATACTTTCGTAGTTGACACCGCAAGGAACACCACAGCGTAATGGTGTGTTCGAACATCGTAATCGAACTCTCTTAGATATGGTTCGGTCTATGATGTCTCTTACAGATTTACCGCTATCGTTTTGGGGCTATGCATTAGAGACAACCGCATTCACTTTAACTAGGGCACCATCTAAATCCATTGAAAGGATACCGTACGAATTGTGGTTTGGTAAGAAACCTAAGTTGTCGTTCCTTAAAGTTTGGGGTTGCGAAGCATATGTAAAGAAGTTACAACCTGATAAGCTTGAACCCAAAGCGGAGAAATGCGTCTTCATAGGATACCCTAAAGAAACAATTGGGTATACCTTCTATCATAGATCCGAAGGCAAAGTTTTCGTTGCCAAGAATGGATCCTTTCTTGAGAAGGAGTTTCTCTCGAAGGAGGTGACTGGAAGGAAAGTAGAACTCGATGAGGTTATTGAACATTCTCTCGGATTTGAGAGTAGCGTAGCACCGGAAGATGTTTTTGTGCCGCCTGCACCAATTGGAGAGGAAGCTAATCATAATGATCATGAAACTTCAAACGAAGTTGCTGCTGAACCTCGCAGGTCAACGAGGGTTCGTACCACTCCTGATTGGTATGACTCTATCTTGAACGTCATGTTGGTGGACAACGCTGATGACCCTGCGACGTATGAAGAAGCTATGGTGAGCCCAGATTCCGAGATATGGCTAGAAGCCATGAAATCCGAAATGGGATCCATGTACGAAAACCAAGTGTGGACTTTGGTGGACTCACCGGATGGCCGTAAGGCTGTTGAGAACAAATGGATTTTCAAGAGAAAAACAGATGCTGATGGTAATGTTACCGTCTATAAAGCTCGACTTGTCGCAAAAGGGTTCTGACAAATTCAAGGAGTTGACTATGATGAGACTTTCTCACTAGTAGCGAAGCTAAAATCTGTGAGGATTTTGTTAGCAATTGCTGCACATTTCGATTATGAGATTTGGCAGATGGATGTCAAAACGGCGTTCCTTAATGGTGACATTGAGGAAGAGTTTTATATGGTACAACCCAAGGGTTTGTCGATCCTAAAGATGCTGACAAGGTATGCAAGCTTCAGCGCTCCATTTATGGACTGAAGCAAGCATCCCGGAGTTGGAATCAACATTTTGATAAAGTAATCAAAAAATTTGGGTTTATACAAACTTATGGAGAAGCTTGTATTTACAAGAAAGTGAGTGGGAGCTCTGTAGCATTCCTAGTACTATATGTAGATGACATATTGTTGATTGGGAATGATATAGAACTTCTTAATAGCGTCAAAACCTATTTGAATAATAGTTTTTCAATGAAGGATCTTGGCGAAGCGGCATATATTCTAGGCATCAAGATTTATAGAGATAGATCAAGACGCCTAATAGCGCTTTCACAAGTACATACTTAGACAAAGTTCTAAACAAGTTTAGAATGGAAGATAGCAAGAAAGGGTTCGTGCCCATGTTGTCAGGTAAGACCTTGAGTAAAACTCAAAGTCCAGCTACGATAGAAGATAGAGAGAAAATGAATAATATTCCCTATGCCTCGGCCATAGGTTCTATCATGTATGCCATGCTGTGTACAAGACCGGATATAGCACATGTTGTTAGTTTGACTAGCAGATATCAAAGTGATCCTGGAATGGAGCACTGGACAGCGGTCAAGAATATCCTAAAGTACCTAAATAGGACTAAGGATATGGTTCTTTCTTATGGAGGTGATGAACAACTTGTTGTAAACGGTTACACCGATGCTAGTTGGAACACCGATCCGGATGACTCGAAGTCACAGTCGGGATACGTATTTATTTTGAATGGTGCTGCAGTGAGCTGGAGGAGTGCAAAGCAAAGCGTTGTGGCGAAATCTTCAACTGAATCGGAATACATAGCTGCTTCGGAGGCTGCACAAGAAGCCGTATGGATGAAGGAATTCATTACTGAACTTGGCGTGGTTCCCAGTGCGTTGGACCCGATGGCCATCTACTGTGACAACACAGGTGCCATAGCTAATGCACAGGAGCCAAGGTCACATAGCAAGCTGAAGCACATCAAGCTACGTTTCCACGCTATTCGCGAGTATGTCCGAGATGGTGACATAAAGATTTGCAAAGTACACACTGATCTGAATGTGGCAGATCCGTTGACTAAACCTCTCTCTAGGGCAAAGCATGACCAACACCAGAACGCCATGGGTGTTCGGTATATTACCATGTAATCTAGATTATTGACTCTAGTGCAAGTGGGAGACTGTTGGAGATATGCCCAAGAGGCAATAATAAAAGTGGTTATTATTATATCTTTGTGTTTATGATGAATGTTTACATCCCATGCTATAATTGTATTATTAGGAAACACTAATACTTGTATGTTTTGTAAACATATAAGAGTCCCTAGTAAGCCTCTTGTTGAACTAGCTTGTTAATTAATTGGTGATCATGGTTTACTGATCATGGACATTATGATGTGATTAATAACAAGGTTATATCATTAGGAGAATGATGTGATGGACATACACCCATAGTAAGCGTAGCATAAGATCAAGTCATTAAGTTCGTATTGCTATAAGCTTTTAAATGCATAGTAACCTAATCCTTCGACCATGAGGTGGTGTTAATCACCATCACCGGATGGGTACTTTGATGACATCAAACGCCGCTTCGTAACTGGGTGGTTATAAAGGTGTCATTGGGTATTCTGAAAGTATGTGTTGAAGCGCATGGACCAAGATTGGGATTTGTCCATCCATATGACGCATAGATATGCTCTGGGCCCTCTCGGTGGAATGTCATCTAGTTAGCTTGCAAGCATGTGACTGGGTCGCAAGGGATGACATATCACGGAACGAGTAAAGAGTACTTATCAGTAATGAGGTAGAACTAGGTATGGAGATGCTGACGATCAAACCTCGGATAAGTATAGTATCGTGTGACAAAGGGAATTGGTTTCGTATGTAAATGGTTCAATCGATCACGAAGTCATCGTTGAGTATGTGGGAGCCATTATGGATCTCCAGGTCCAGCTGATGGTTATTGATAGGCGATGTGTCTCTGTCATGTCTACATATTCACGAACCGTAGGGTGACACACTTAAGGTTCGAAGTTGTTTTAAGTAGATATGGAATGTGCGTTGGAGACCGAATGTTGTTCGGAGTCTCGGATTGGATCCGGGACATCACGAGGAGATCCGGAATTGTCCGGAGAATAAGATTCATATATTGGGGATCATTTTCTGAGTTAGGAAATGTTCCGGAGTATTTGTATGAGGATTCTAGAAGGTTTTGGAATGTTCCGGAAGGTTCTGGAAGATTTCTTGGAGTTTGCTTGAAAACCAAGAAAGGGATCAAGGAGTCCTTGTGGGGCAAGACAAGGAGTCATGGGGGAGGAGGACTCCTCCCCCCTCCCCAATCCGCCGGCCATAGGAGGGAGGGGAGTCCTACTAGGACTCCCCCTCCCATGGCGCCTCCCCCCTTTAAATAGAGGGGTGGGGGCGCCACCTCCAAGCCCTCCTCCACAACTCCAAATCTCCGCCGCCTCTCTCCTCCTCCTTTCTTCTGCTCAGGCTTAGGTGAAGCCCTGCAGAATTCTCTACTCCACCACCACCACCACGCCGTCGTGCTGCTGTGATTCCGTGGAGAAGATCTACTACCTCCGCTGCTCGCTGGAACGAGGAGAGGAAGGTCTGCTTCAACTCCGCACGTGTGACCAACTGCGAAAGCGCTGCCGGAACGTGGCGCCGGAAGGATCGTCCACACGATCTTGAGATCGGCAAGTGATCGACTACATCAACCACGAGATCTAATCTCGTAACGCTTTCGGATCTACAAGGGTTAGTACAGATCTATCTCGTTGCACATGTCTAATAGATTAGATCTTGGCTTTTATCTAGATTAGATCTGGGTTTTGTTCGTTCTTGCGGTAGAATTTTTTTGTTTTCCATGCTACGAACCCATCACATCCATATCCAAAATTATGTTAGTCTTAGGAAATGAGGAGTTAGAAGTTGATACCTCGGATCCTCTTGCCATTAGACAAGTGGCGTTGTTGTTGATGGCGTTCTCGTTCGGCGAGTCGAAGAGAGAGGAGGGAGTCGATGTGGTGGCTATAGTAGCCACTTCGCGGGAACTATCATCATCCTCTTCATCTTCATTTGCGGAGGAGTATTCCTCTTGAGCTACAAGGACCATCTTGGGTTGCTTCTTAAAAGGGCCATTCTTCTTAGCAAACGGCTTCTTCTTTGGAGCTTTGGATTTCTCTTTGAGGATGAGCCTGCCACCATTGTCTCTCTATTTTGATACGGAGACTAGGCTACAAAGTGCAGTCTATCTCCACAGTTGAAGCAAGTTCTCAATCTTGGGCCACTTTCTCTTCTTCCATTTGACCCATTCTTACGCTCAAGTTCAGACTTGGCTTTGGCAGGGTCCTTCCAAAAGTTCCTTGCATAGAATGCCATGTACTCACCAAGAGCACGTTTGACCTCATCGGGGCAGTCCATGGATACCCTCTCAAAAACTCCTTCATCGTCCTCTTGCTCAACAACATTGGCTTTGAGAGCCATATTGACACCCTTTTGCATTCCAATGGCCCGAGCACGGGCATCTTCAGCATTCTTTGCCGCCACTTTGAATGATGCCATTTCTTGCATGACTTCATTGGATGTCATTTGATGATAGTTGTGTCTACCTTGCAAGCTCTTCAAATCCGTCGGTTCGAAAGGCATTAAGGCACTCACATACTTTCTTTTTATCCATGCATCATCAATGTGAGTGGCCCCATGCTTCCGAAATGTTGTTGCGATGCCCTTGAGTCTTCTATACATGTCCTCATGGTTTTCACCATCCAACATGTAGAATCCCTCAGCTTCGTTACTAAGGGCATCATACCGATTTCTTCTCATGCTTTCATTTCCAACAAAAAGGTTCGTAAGAGCATCCCACGCCTCTTTAGCTGTGTTGAGATGTTCAATGTGTGGCATGTCCTTGGGACCCACACCCAGCTGTATCATGTGGCGAGCAGTGGCATTCAACTGGCTATCCACAACTTCCCTTCTTGTTAGATTGGTTTGTTCTCCAATATGAAGACCTTCTTCAATAATCCTCCACAATTCAATAGAGGAGCTGCAAACATGAGATTTCATTAGAAACTGCCATTGGTTAAAAGAAGATGCAGTGAGCTTGGGTGGATCACCCCTATTGTTTATATGAGGATCAGGGATAGGTGGGTCGGGGGAATATACATGGCGAACCTTACTATATTCCTCCTTACCATTTCCCTTTTTGGAGGTGGAGCCATTTAGTTTTTCATCTTCCACATCATCATCCTTGGATCCGGTGTTACCCTTTTCCTTAGATGATGGTGTGGGAGCCTCAAAGGAGGATGGAGATGGGGCTATGGATGATGTAAGGCGAGCAATCATTTGATTCATCTCCTCCATCTTGGCCTCAAAGGAGTTCAACAAGGTTGTTTCGAATGACTTGAGATCATCCATTGTGACCTTATCCGCAACCTCATTTCCATCATCCCTAGTACCCATACTACTCTTAGGCGGTTAAGCCCGAATTAAGAGCCGGGGCTCTGATACCAATTGAAATGGATCGTATGGGCACCTGGAGGGGAGTTGAATAGGTGCTACACCAATTTTTAATTCTTTTTCAAATTTAGGCTTAGCACAAAGGTAAATTCTCTAGATAAACTAATGTGTGGAATTTCCCTATATGCAAACCTATCTACTAGCGAGTAAAGAGCGAGTGGAAGAGGAACGAGTGAACCGAAGTGAAGCACGCGGAGACACAGGATTTGTTTGACCGCAGTTCCTTCCTTGTTAAAGTAAGTACGTCTGCGTTGGAGGGGTGGGCGGTACTAAGACCACCACGCCACAAAAGGCCTCACCCTTTTCTCCGATGGATATCGCCACAACAGGCCTGATCCACCTTCCACTATAGGTACCCTTCGAGGCGGGCACCGACGCCTTTACACAACTAGCGGGGCAACAACTCCACAACAACTTGGACGCTCCCGAAATGACAACAAGCTGCCACAAGAACAAAGTTGTCAAATACAATAACAAGATCTAGGTATTAACAAGAATACTAGATCAGGGATTTCTCCAAGTGAATGGAGAGAAGTTGAAGCGCTTGATTCTTGATGTTGATGATGAACTTCTCCTCCTTCAATTCCACCAAAGATCAAGACCTTCGGGTGGTTGAAGTGGGAGATCGAGATTTAGAGCTCTTGCACAAGGTCTGGTCAAATTCGAGTGAATCAAGAGTTCTGGACGTTGGGGAAGAAGGGGTACTTATACCCCCTTCCAAAAACCAGCCGTTGCACACTTTGGGGGCCAGATTATCCGGCCCAAGTGGGGGCCGGATTATCTGGTATGGGGAAACTCCGCCCCAGACTCGGAATCTCCGGCAGAAAATCCGCCCCCTCACAGTGAGACGCGCCGAGCTTGCCCTTGATCATCTTCTAGGGGCCGGATTATCCGGTCCTATGCGAAGGCCGGATTATCCAGCCCGGGGAAGAAAAACTGCCCCAGTTCCGATTTTCCGGGAGAAAATCCGACCGGATACCGAGCGATGCGCCTTGGCTCCTTTTGCACGAAAACTGGGGGCCGGATTATCCGGCCCTTGCGAAACCCAGATTATCCGGCCCGAGAAGGAAAAACCGCCCCAGTTCGGATTTTCCGGGAGAAAATCTGACTGGACACAGAGCGACGCGCCTTGGCTTCCTTGAGAGATGAGGTAGGCCGGATTATCCGGCCCTTGGAGGGGCAGATTATCCGGCCCCCTCAAAACTTCGTGTAGACTTAGCACACATGAAAAGTCTCCATAGTATTGTTATCTAACACGCAAAACAAAGGAAAACATGAAATGTTCTTTCAGGGAGGCGCCATGGGCCTCATGGGCCAGCCGGCCAGGGGTGGGCCCTACCCCGCGCACAACCCTAGGATGGCCGGGTGGGCCCCCTTGAGGCGGCTAGGCCTTGGCCCTTTGGCCATTGGCCCTTCCCTCCTTCGGATTTTCCTCATGGGCCCTTTTTCCCTAGGAAGTTTGGCCCATTAGTGAAATACCCCTTCAAATTAGATTTTAATATTATATTTAAAATTAATTACATTAATTAATATGTAAATACATATTACAAAATCTGATTTGACCCGAAACAACTTTCGGTTCCCTTTCAATTTCCTCCGAATGACTTCGGAACTTTCCCGGAACGATTCCGGTTCTCTCACAGAACTTTTCTGGTTTCCTTTTCTCTTTCATATGGTGATTCCAACTTATAGAGGATCTCTAGCTCATCGTACCCTTATTCCCCACGGCTCGGGAATGGCACATACATGATCTCCATCAATGATCAATAGCGGGACCGGGATGCCCATAATGACCCATGTGCATTCCACGATGATAATGTCGTTTGAACCGTAAAAAGTTGTTTCCCATTCCCTTTGCCACTTGATACCTAGTTCACCCGAGATTTGATCTAAGGTATCATCATACCTTCGTTCAATCTTGTTACCGATGAACTTGTTTTCTTGTTTCCGTGTCGTTGCATTCCGTGACCTAGTCACACGCTTGCAAGCTTCGTTAATGCAACGTCACTGAGATGTCCACATATGTATCTATTCGTTACATGGATTGGCAAATCCTGGTCTTGATATGTACTCCTCTACGCGCCCCTTTGGGAAACCTAAGTAGCACCTTTTCGATCACCCATTCATGGTGTGATACTTGATAACCATCTAAGCTCCCTCCAGAACGGTGATTTGCATTATCTCACAGTCTAAGGATTAGGTTGCGAGGTTTCCTTAGTTTATCACTAATGGTGAACTTTGTAACTAGATCTCATTAAGATACAACTGGTTGGGTTGTTTGTCTATCACATCATTCAACTAATGACGTGACCTCATTGTCAATTGGCATAAATGCCCATGATCTCGAAACCCTAGATCATCCTCATGACCAATGAACTAGTTCGCTAGAGGTAACTAGAGACTTGTTTTGTCTACATACCACACGTGTATTAACATTTCGTATTAATACATTTATAGCACGATATGAAACTATTACGAACTAATTGAGATATGACAATAAAAACCTATTTATTATTTGCCTCTAGGGCATATCTCCTTTAGTCTCCCACTTGCACAAGAGTACAAATAATCGAGCTCGCATTTTACTCATCATAAACCATATCACATATGCGTTTATTGATCATGCATTCTTATGGAAAACTTCATGTCCATGTTCTGTTTTACCAGATCATTATGTCTTTGCAAATTGTTAATGTCTTCCTAACTTTGACATTCATACCATTATCTCATAATGGGTTGAAGCATCCGTTTGGTGACAAAGTGAGACTTTGTTTCTAGTGTTTATAATGACGGTCGTTTTCACTATTGTCATCTAAACTTCGAAACACACTTTGCAATCCTTTGTGTATATATGGCAGTTATGGCAGCAGAATGAGGCCAGTTTCCAGGAGCCTACAGTGACTTCAGATCAACCTCGAGGGCTTTTTCATGGGCACTGTGCCCTGGGACACATCATTCTATGTTAAAGACGAACTAGTCCCACCATAACAATATACATCACATCAGATGGAGCCTTTATACTTCTATATCTATGTAGATCCTAGTGCATGAAATGCAACTATGCCACTTACTTTGCCTCTTACCATTTAAGTACAAACTTAATTATGGTTCAGTGATTAACTTAAGAATCACTTCAATACATGTTCTTACAGTTAAGAGCTTGTCCTTCCAACCAGAACTTCGGGTCACATTACGTCAAGTATACAATATGGTTGTATGGAAGAACCTATGACCGAGGCATAGGAGATGCAACACATCTCTTTCTTCCTTTTTAACCATCGTTGTAATACTAAAACAATGCTTCATATAGAAAGAATTTCTTTCTTACATTTTTCCATTCTGAACTTCTTTAGAATCTTGCTTAGGGCATTCTGAATATCTTTAGAATCAAGTCCAAGAAGCATTTGACATTCAATGTTTATTAAACTCACCAATCTATCTCGATAGATCTCATTGTTTTATAACTTCAACTTCATCCCAATTTATCTACTTAAATGTTATTAACACCAATCACATCATTCACATATGTCGTTCACATGTCCTAGAATGATTTCACTTAGCTCCAACTCAAAATATGTCTACTACATATTAAGATTTGGCCAGGCTAGTTAGCTCCCACTCAAAATATGTCTCTTACATATTAAGATTTGGTCAAGCTAATTAGCTCCCACTCAAATGCAGGTCCTCTCGATAATCTTGGACATTCCAAATTTTTTTGATCATCAACAAATTGAGAATTCCAGCTACGAGATTCCAATATCCATATATTGCTGGTGTAAATCCAATAGACTCAAGCATCACTACATTGTAGTCAACTCCTTGAATTTGTCCATACTTTGTACAAATAGAGCTTTTATTTCTCCATTAAGTTTCATTTCCATCTTATGACTTTGAAGTCATTCAAAAATATCAAGTAAACTTCTTCACTTAATAAGATCAAGTAACATATTACTTTGCAATCTTAAATGTAACTTAATATAGGATTTTATGACTCCTAGTCATTTCTCATACTTAGGTCCATCACGCTTCTTTGTAATTCGTAGGTATGTCTTGTTCATATAACACGACAAGTGAATCAATAATACAATTCCGCAAACTTGCAGAATATATCATTGAATCCTATTTTCTTAGTAAAAGTATTCACTGAAACTTTATGATCGTTATCAATAGTTTCTCCTCTATTTGAAGAGTTTGGTTTCACGAAACAAATTCCCCTGCACCACTCAACAATTCAGAGGCAAAGTCGAATACCTTGTTTTGATATTTTAGTTTCTTCCACCTGCATCTTCATCAAGACACGTTAACTTTGGACAACAGCAGGTTTGCCCCTTTTTGGAAGATGTATTCATAGTTTCCTAAGAATACGCTACAAAGATTTCTTTATTCGCCACGATTTCGAATTTTCAAAACCTCTAGAAACTCGAACATGCCATAACTCTTATGGTGTTGTTTCCACGAATCCTTTTGAGATTTTCCTTTGTATTTCAACCGAGTGTTTGCTCATTTCAAACTCTAACTCTAAAGGATAACTATAACCCTAATAAGAGATAATATTATACCATATGTATCTAATACATGATAATTATGATATTTAGACATTTCAATACACTTTTAAATTTCCCTATTATCATAATTTGTGAAACCTCTTTCACATGTCCTTTTATGCCAAAAATAAATACTTCAATCATGTCGATCAAATCGAAGAGACTTTTGTATTCTTGTTAATTCAATATCCTCCTTCACTTTCAAATCTTTTGAGCAATTCAAAACAGTTTCAAACTTATGTTTCATTAAGCAAATGCCCATATTCACTTAAATCCACAAAGAAGTGTGAAATAATGATTTCCACTATTTGTTGAAAATACGATACATCATTATGTATAAAGTTCAACATTTATTTGCATATCACTGTTTTACCAGAATGCGGAGTTTTAGTCATTCTGCCCAACGAGGCATGGTTTTGCAAAGTCTCTAGAGTAAGCATCTAAGACCCCGATCTTCATTTATAATGAAGAACATGCAATAACCAAAATGACTTAAACTATAGTGCCATATCATAATTAAACTCTGAATATCTTTTAGCATTCTAATCCGTTATAAATGCTTAAACTATTATCATTAACATAGTGATGAGAATAACTCATTTATAATCATAATGTGACCATAAAGGTATTATTCATAAGAACAGTACAACTGGCTTGTAACATATTCATATGAAAAATCGTCTTGCTAAAAGAAAGACACAAACAAGGATTACAAAATTATATTCAAGTCCACTAATCCAAATGATAATCTTTGAGGAAAGGGGTGATGTCGGCCATAAACTGTTTTGCTTGCCGTCATCTTGCCACATTGACTCAATTCCAGCAATTCTCAAGCAGACCATCCTGTTTTCACAAAACGGGACAAGTATTCAATACTTATATAAACTACAACGAGTTTTGCAAGAATTACATTTATAACTTTGTATATCTAACATATACCCTTTTTCATTCATGACCTCCATTGCAATCAAGCCCTTCTGAAAGTTCATAACTCTAATGCAAGATTGTTGAGTGTTTCTCCAAATATTCTCTTTTTCATCCATCATGGAATAAAACTCATCCAACGGCTCATACTTTATGTGCCTGATCTTGCAGAATACAAGATTGTAATCCAACTCTCCATCGAATGGAGAATGGCTTGTTGGATGATTACGGAGAACACACAGACATTGCGGAGTCATCGGATTATCTCCTAATGGTCATTGTATCAAGAAGAGAAGATCGCCTTTTTACAAGGATATCCTTCAGGCGTGGGTATTACTCTATGAAGTTCGACCATTTTGCTAAGTTCCATATCAAGCAATAAATTTCCCATGGTCGCAAAGGACCTCAATGGGATAGGCCATGATCTACTAAGATATTTGCAAACAAACATCTAGACTAAGTTCATAATATGGGTTCAATCCTAATTGAGGTCCCCCTAAAATTGTCATCCCCTGGACGATTTTAGTGATCACATGATCCCAATCCTATACACCTCCCCCGATTGTCACGGCCATCAGTGCAGCATCAAAGGTAGACATTCCCTAATGTCAATCACATCAACCATGTGACTCATGCTCGACCTTTCGGTCTCTTATGTTTCGAGGCTATGTCTACACATGCTAGGCTCACCAAATCTAACTTGTGTGTATTTCCTGTGCAACATGGCTTAAACCCACTGTATGCGAATGTAGATATGTCTAGCCCCCGATCGTCACGGTCGGCTTCATAACGGCAAACTTTCTTGGTGGTGCACACACAAGGGGAACACTATCATCGGAATTATATAGGGATTATCTTATTTGTTACCGTTGAGTATCTAATACTAGCATATAATAAGATATAAAACAGGTATCAACATCACATGTGTATTGTGATATTATATGGTCCTTCTTGTTGCGCCTTGATCTCCATCGAGCGCTCCGGCATGATCTCCATCTTGCCCCTGGTTTGACGCCAAGTTCACGACGCCACCACCCGGTCGTCCATCGAAACAATGACTATTACTATACTACTTAGTAACATAAAAGTAAACTACTTTACCTTCGTAACGACCAATACGATATCATAACACAAGCCCTCTTGCAAAATAAAGTTAGACGCCTCTACTTTATCTTTTGCAAGTTTTACGTGGTTGTTAGGGCTTTCGCAATAGAGCCATTTCTAATCTATGAACTATCCAACCACAACATGGATCTAACAGTTGTCTCTACTACACCCCTTTCGGGGCCCTCCATTATAAATGCTATATCAACTACTGAATGAGAGACAGACAACCGCTAGCCACTTATAGGGAATAAGACGTATGTCGAGCGTGGAACCAGTCTCGTGTACGAATACACGTAAGGTCGGTCTGGGCCGCTTCATCAAACAATGCCGCGATATAAAGTACACATTAGAGGGTAAGAACTAAGGGATCAATGCCTGCTCAAAACTTGTGCGCACTGGCTGTATATCACTCCTACGCATAGATCGGCTCTGATACCACCCAAGGGTTCTGCAGCAGAAAACAAAAAAATTCCTACGTTAGAACTCTAATACACCCAAGATCTATCTATGTAGTAATGCGGTAACGGCCAAAGCGTATAGAATACATACCCTTGTAAACCGTATGCGGTTAACGTTTCGAGGGGAACATGGTTGAAGTAGTCAAACTCATAGCCGACCTCAAGGTCGCGAAGCTCCTCGCAGGTCACCCCTTGCTCCTTCATCGTGCAGCAGCTCCGGCTCATGACATCCAAGGTGCCCCAAGTGAGGCCCCTTGTGGTTTTGTACACATACGGTGTACGATGACGACCTCCGGCTCCTTGAATCCTAATGGCAGTACGGAAGTAGATCTCTAGCTTGGAATCCCTGTAGTGCAACGGCGTGCTGCAGGTGTGGTGTCTCTTGCATGGACAGTTCTTACTTGGGACCGTGCCAACGCATGGAGACGAGAGAGAGAGAGGGAAGGAAAAATTCAACCAAAGGACTTCTCTAAATATTGGTGTGTCTAATCCCACCCATGGGCACCCCTTTATATACGGGGAGGGGGGTGTGCCCTCCCCTTTGGGTTTCCCATGTGGGACTAAACAAGGGAGAGAGGGGGAGGCGCCATGGGCCTCATGGGCCAGCCAGCCAGGGGTGGGCCCTACCCCGCACACAGCCCTAGGCTGTCTGGGTGGGCCCCCTTGAGGCGGCTAGGCCTTGGCCCTTTGCCCTTTCCTCCTTTGATTTTCCCTCATGGGCCCTTTTTCCCTAGGAAGTTTGGCCCATTAGTGGAATACCCCTTCAAATTAGATTTTAATATTATATTTAATATTAATTACATTAATTAATATGTAAATACATATTACAAAATCTGATTTGACCTGAAACACCTTTCGGTTCACTTTTGATTTCCTCCGAACGACTTCGGAACTTTCCTGGAACGATTCTGGTTCTCTCACGGAACTTTTCCGGTTTCCTTTTCTCTTTCATATGGTGATTCCAACTTACAGAGGATCTCTAGCTCATCATAACCTTAAGTGTATTTTCCCACGGCTCGAGAATGGCACAGACATGATCTCCATCAATGATCAATAGCGGGACCGGGATGCCCATAATGACCCATGTGCATTCCACGATGATAATGCCGTTTGACCCGTAAACAGTCGTTTCCCATTCCCTTTGCCACTTAATACCTAGTTCACTTGAGATTTGATCAACGGTATCATCCTACCTTCGTTTGATCTCATTACCGATGAACTTTTTTTATCGTTTCCGTGTCGTTGCATTCTGTGACCCAGTCACACGCTTGCAAGCTTCATTAATGCAGCGTCACTGAGATGGCCACATATGTATCTATCTGTTACATGGATTGGAAAATCCTGATCTTCATATGTACTTCTCTACACACCCCTTTGGGAAACCTGAGTAGCACCTTTTCGATCACCCATTCACGGTGTGATACTTGATAACCATCTAAGCTCCCTCTAGAACGGTGATTTGCATTATCTCACAATCTAAGGATCAAGTTGTGAGGTTTCCTTAGTTTATCATTGATGGTGAACTTTGTAACTAGATCTCATTAAGATACAAATGGTTGGGTTGTTTGTCTATCACATCATTCAACTAATGACGTGACCTCATTGTCAATTGGCATAAATGCCCATGATCTCGAAACCCTAGATCATCCTCATGACCAATGAACTTAGTTCGCTAGAGGTAACTAGAGACTTGGTTTGTTTACATACCACACGTATATTAAAGTTTCGTATTAATATAGTTATAGCACAATATGAAACTATTACAAACTAATTGAGACATGACAATAAAAACCTATTTATTATTTGCCTCTAGGGCATATCTCCTTCAGCAACAAAATTACTGTCTACGAACGCAACTTAAACATGTCTGAAGCAAACAATTTAATTTGTAAAAGCAACTCAACAAATGTTTGAAGGAACAACTTACTATTTATCAAATGCATCTAAACTCATGAGTGACAATAATTTGTACTATCTACAAATACAACTTAATTCATCTATGAAGTAACCATTTACGGTCTGTGAATGCAACTTAGCAAATGTGTGAAGGAACAATTTACTGTGTGAAAAAGTGCAACTCTTATATGTGAAAACAAAATAACAACATCTACAAAGACAACTTGGCACATGTGGGAAGCAACAATTTATGTATACAAATGCAACTTAGTAAATGCATGAAAGTAATAATTTATTGCATCCAAAATGCAACTTAGCTTTGTGTGAAAACAATAAATCGTCTACAAATACAACTTAACACATGTGTGAAGCAACAATTTACTAGCAAACTAATGTATTGATAAACTTAGCTTCAATCGATACAAGAGAGTGAAAATGTGGCAGGTCCAGGCTCCACAAGCCGGCACCAAATCCATAAGGCTGGTAGCATAGCAACGCATGCACCTATTTGGTACAAACTCGACGTCCTAGCATTCCCAGATATGCAACTTGATAAGAATAGAAAAAGTAACTAAGGTTCTTTAATATACATATACAACTTAATAAGGCAAAAGACAACAACAAAGTTCCCCATATATGCGACTTAATAAGCATACAACAGGAAACTAAGGTCTATGGATATGCAACTTAATAAGCATAAAAAATCAACTAAGATCCCGAAATATGCAACTTAATAAGAAGGAAAAAAACAACTAGATAAGAGCTAAAACAACTACATAGTAATCAAAGTTTATCTAAAAATAGCCCTGTTCATAGGTATAATACAACTTACTAGGCAGAAGTAACTTTATTTAATCTAGAATTAACTATCAAATACCAACACCCTGCTGCAATCACTAGGAGTAGATGCATGTTACGTCGAATACTAAATTGTTCATGACATGTCACAAAGTGAACAGTTCCACGGTAACTACCCCGTATACTTGACCAAGTTATCAGTTGCACATGACATTGAGCATATTCAACAAAGCAGATATCGTTCATCTAGATTTAACAACAAATGATCAAACATCCCAATTAAGAAAAGACATTTCGACGGAGCAATAGCACGCTCTTCAATCACACAAAGAACATCACTTTTTGGTTTCTGTTTGGTGCAGGATCAGTCTCAGCCTGTGGAGATTATCTGTTAGGCTAAAAAGGCACATTCTCTGAATGACAGTTGAACCTATCTGTACCCTAGGAAACATCCATGAGTAGAGAATCAAGTAACAACACCATATGGATTGTACGAGTGTACTACATGGGCTGGGTAGGAGTGATTTTTTTTAAAAAGAAACAAAGAAGCTGCAAAAACATATATACGCCTATATGAGATGCTAATAATATCTACTATTTTGAGGTGTCCCATTCACTATCTCACCTTCCCAACCAAAGGTACTTTAATTCTTGAGATCGATGTTATATCTTCATGGCATGGCAACTTAGATAGACCCGGAAGAACACCACCCAAGATCTCCAAAGGTTTATATAAACACGACACTCTTGCTGCCACTTAGTGGACTGGATGTTGTAACTTAGATAGTTAGGGAAAACAATATGAATATCTACAACTACAACTTAGTTATATTCCCAAAACACCCAGCTACATGTTTAGTTTGATTCCCTAGATCTCTTAAGTGCAAAAGATGATATCATAAGTGGACCGTGAGAAGTTGATTCAATTTGAAGGGGTGGGTTAAACTTAGCTTTTGTAGGAAAGATCGATGTTATATCTTCGTGGCATACAGTTTTAACATTGTTGGATCTGAAATGTTCTATAACTATAGGCAATTCTCGTAACTTAGTGAAATCAAGCATCTAGTTCCATACTAATATCACATTGAAACTCACCTAGTTCCGCCAAAATGAAAGCATCTAGTTCTGCACTAATATCACACTACAAATCACCTAGTTCTGTGTTGTCGGGCTGAAACCTCATATATGGGAAGTACCCCTCCCCCGAAATTACAACTCATCCATAGAACTTTTGCAACTAATGTCGATACTTTCAGCAACTCGTCTGCAGAATTTCTCCAACTAATGGACTAAGGTAATTAATCAGTTGGATGATAGCATAATAGCCTGGCTAGATAACAATAATGTAATATGCGGAGAGCAAATTAATAGAAGGGATACTAACTCAATTAACTATATGATACCCCACGCATTGCTACGGAATATTTGTTAAAATATTTTAAGGATGTATGTGCAAAGAAAGAAGGAAATCACTGAAGCAAAATATGTTCTAAACGTTATTGGTGTTAGAAAATGAATCATTCTTGACAAAATGATCCATAATGACTAAATTCTCTAAACAAATTTCTATAAAATGCTTAACTAACTTGACTCAAATTTAACATAAGGGGGATGGAGGCGGGTTCGCAACATATAGTTACCATATTAGTTTTGTGATGATAAAAAAATATGCAAAAGAAGGAAGTTCAGATCGACTTAAAGCTGATGAAGGTGCATACATATATCATAAGGTTGATGGGGACGGGTTCACAACATATGTTACCACATTTGTAGAATTGAATGTGCTAGACCATATGTATTCAGAAGGATATAGATACGCAAAGGACCTGGCCACAATACCTATATCGTTGATGAGGTTACACAAATTTTTGACAAACACAAATGTGTGAAACTACAATATGAACAATTAAACCATTAAATATTATGTCATTTGATACAATACAACACACTGTCTAAACAAAGACCGGTAATAATCAGTAAGCAAGATTGAGCATACGTGTTAAAATCTAATAAGAGATATAAATGCTCGAGTGCTCCGTGACATACATGCTTAATACTAAGGTATTATTTAACACACATATCTTCCTCATTTGTGGAACGACTAACAAAATGGTCCAAGGACTTCAATAGCTCCAAGCCTGCAGCATAATTAATATTGATGAACATATTCAGTAACATAAAATGCTTTAAGACCAAATAGTATACCAAATAATAGTTAATCACATGCACAATATGGTGATATGGCTAGGTAGTTTGTTTACCAGCGAATAACAATTAAGATGATGTACGCACTCGATCAAATTCAAATTAGTTAACGTGAATTCCAGTCGACGACCTTCCATCTACAACCTCAGTTCCAGCATTAAGGTGATGTACGATACTTACCAAAATGCTAGCAAAGCACATCCACTTACCATCTAGCTTAAACGCCTGAACACCACACCATGTTTAGATGCATTTAACTGGAATATGAACTTCAATAGACTAATCAGTTACTTCATGCAGCAGAGCACATCACTACCTAGCGCTCAATAATTTGGTAGAAAATAGATCGTCCTGATAGCAAATTTTACCTACCTCATATGGTTGATGTTTAATGTACCATGGCACTACACCTCCAATTGAATTGAAGTCTGAAGAAGGAATGCATATCATGAGTTACCAAGCACGAAAACAGGTAGAAGGAGAAGGACTGTGGAAGGTGCATAGGGGAAATTGTTGGAAACCCTAGAGACAAATAGTAATATGGATTATTATCATATTTCATAAAGTTTATGATTAAGTTTTATATCATGCTATAACTATATTGATAGGAAACATCAATACACGTATGATATATAAACAACCAAAAGTTCCCGGTGAACTTGTAGTCACTGGTTCATTGGTCAATAGATGATCAAGGTTTCCTGATCCTGTGGCATTTATGCCAGTTGACAATGGAGTCACCTCATTATGAGAATGAGATGATGAGATTTACCCAACCTAAGCATCATAACCCG
This sequence comes from Avena eriantha, assembly GCA_910589775.1. Taxonomy (NCBI): domain Eukaryota; kingdom Viridiplantae; phylum Streptophyta; class Magnoliopsida; order Poales; family Poaceae; genus Avena; species Avena eriantha. Next base: position 12,338,700 of record OU342746.1, read on the forward strand.
ATCATGTCACAAAGTTCAAGTTACGATGATTAGAATAGACTTAGTGTACTATTTCTTAGACCGTCAGGCCATATCAATCACTATTACCCGAGGGTACTTTGATACATCAAATATCACTCGGTGACACGGTGATCATAAAGGTTTGTTCAGGTATTCAGAGGAACGGTTGAGGCAATATGCGTCAAGTACGGGATTTTCCTATCTGCGTGATGAAAAAGATACTCGAGGGCCCACTCGGAGAAGTTGTATCCAATAGCTGCGCAGCGTGTGATTTGATCACGGGATACCACTTGTCGGAACGAGTCAAGTAGCATTTGTTGATAACGATATTGAACACGACATGGTGATGTCATTTATTAGATCAGGGATAATGCAAGTATCGAGAGACAAAAGGAATATGACACGATGTTCATGGTTCAAACGATGAAAGATTTCGTGGAATGCACAGGGTTCACATGGCCATCCAGGTCCCTCTGTTGATCATTGGTGTGGGAGGGTCCCGACCATGTCTAGAGTGTTTCGAACTGTGGGGTATCATGCTTAAGGGCTTGATGATGCTCAGAGAGTGTTTTAGGATCGGCAGAATCATCAAAGAAAAGAGAAGAGGAGAAAACTGGTAGGGTTTCGTTATGTCTGAAGGATGTCCGGAATGAGTTCCACATCAATGGGGATTGAATAATATGTAAGTGAATGTTAAATATTGATTTAATCATTCAATTATATTTATTCAATAAAATAAAAGGAATTAAAAAGGGTCAAATACCTAATTGGGCCAAAACCAGAGGGAAAAGGGCTCATGAGGGAAAGACCGAAGGGAGGAAGGAGGAGGGGGTGGCCGGCTGGGCCAAGGCACCCCGCGTGGGGCCCACTTGGGCCCTAGCCAGCGGCGGCCAAGCCTCCCTTTTCCTTGTTTAGTCCCACATGGCTAAGATAGTTAGCTATGGGGGGGTTCCCTATATAAAGAGAGGTATTTTGACAAATTAAATACACAATAATCAATAAAAGGTTTTCTCTCTTTTGGAAAGACCTCTAGTTGATTCTCTCTCTCCTATGACCGTGGTCCCAAGTCTAGATCGCGCGAGCATGAGTCTTCTTCACCGTGGAGCACCGTCGCGTTGCAGGATTCAGATCCAGGAGCTCTACTTCCGCAACTGCTGCTGGATCGGAGGAGCGGAAGTCATCGCCAGACACCGTATGTGTGTAACTCCCTACGAGGTGCAAACACTTGGGGCACTAGGAGTCGTTGGAGCCACAGGAGCTGCAGGGACTTCAACACGACCTTGAGGTTGGCTTCGGTTCGTCTACATCAACCATGCTCTCCCAAGCATTAACAACGCTTTTTGGTCTTCAAGGGAAAGTTCATGAGAAGCCCCTCCCGTTACTACATTACTAATAGATAGGTCCTGGCAACTGGGGTTCTGGGCATAGGGAAAATTTATTGTTTTCATGCGCGAACCCCTACAGTGGTATCAGAGCTAGATCTATGCGTAGTACTACTAGTACGGGCAGAACACGCGAGTTGTAGCGTGTGAGCCTTGATCTTTTAGTTGTTACCCTCCCACGTGTACTTGTGAATACCGCAGAAATGCTTGATGAAGCAGCTCCCAACCGAATTTACGCGTTCATTCGCGAGACTGGTCCATGCTTGACATACGGCTTATACCGTATAAAGTGGCTATGGGGAGTGTTTGTCTCTCGCATTAGTTGGTATGCCATTTGCAACAGAGGGTCTCGAAAGAGGTGTAGTATAGAAAACTACTTGATCAATGTTGTGGTGAAATGTAGCACCCCAGGAAAATCACTACTAAAAACCGCTTGTTCTTTTACTTTGTTGCATCATCATGACCGCATGCTCATATCATCATGCCACATTGCATTTGAGCATCATCATATCATCATGGATATTTGTGCCTAAAACTATTTTCTAGAAGCCTATCTTTGTTTTCTAAACACCCCCTCTCTATTTCAAATGTGAACCTCGGACCCTTCCGGATATTTTATTTGTTTAAAACTATTTCGCAACATATTTTATTTAAAATAAAACAAACAATAATAAAAATAAAATGTTTTATCGGGGGAGGCAACCGCCGGCCAAGCCCATAAGGCGCAGCCAGCAGCCAGCCTACAACCCTAGGAAATAAAAACCCTAACCCTAGCTCCTAACCAAAACCTAGACCTAACCTACCTAGCCGCCACACTCTACCTCTGCGACCCAACTGCCACACACCTTAACCACACCCTGGCACACCGCAGCCGCATCACACCAACACACCAAGCTACCGTAGCACACGGTACGCACACGAGCATCGCGGCGCATCCCGCGCCCCGCTCTCGATCGAAGCCGGCCCTACCCCGCAGAACCACCAAACGACGCGCCCACACTCTCTCCCTCGATCCCATCCCCACCTACCTCGTGCCTCTATTCACGTTTCCTCGACCCGCTCCTCTCCACCTCGCCTCTCCTCTGCTCTGCTCCCGCTGGCGCTGTCCTGGGTTGACCCTGCATCTAGTGCTATTGCCCCAGCAACCCTCTCGCTCTTCCATGCCAGCCTCCACTGGTTCTCCCGGCCGCCACCCGACCAAAGCCTGCGCTCGCGAGGTTACAGACGTCCTCTACACGCGCGCTGCTGCCTGCAAGCTCTGCCCCATCGCCCTCTCTGCTCGCCCCAGGCCACAGAGCTCCACCGACCAACGCCGTACGCACTGAGCCGCCACCCAGCTCGGCACCGCTCGTCCGCCGCCTCGGTTCCCCGCTTCGAGATGTCGCCGCCTCGCGGACGTGCGCTGCACCGGCCGCCTCTTACCCCTACCCACAGGCTTCCTACCACCGTCGCGGGAGCCGTCAACCTAGTCCGCCCTCCGTGGTCCACCCTGCAACGCCTGTCAGCGACATCGCCGTCCCCGACCGCCTCTACCTCAAGCTCGGTCCTAGCATCGTCCCTGTGGCCCCTTCTTCCCCGTCGACAGTTGTTGCCTGCATTCATGTTTGGATCTGGCGTCTCCTATGGCCAACCTCATCTCCGCCTGTTCGTTTGGACAGTGGTGGCCCCGTCCTCTCTTCATCTACGTGTTTGCCCGGAGGTCTCTGTAGCTCGCCCGTGTTGCTTGTGGAGAGTGGTGTTGCTAGGGTCCCTGGCCATGCTGTTGTCGCTTTGGCTGTGTGTCTTCAATGTTTTGTTCCCGACTCCACTAATGTTAATTCAAGGCCGTTATCGACACCCAAAGCAGGAACCCCAAGATCTTCTTCATGGACTAGATGGAACCACAAGACCGTATCATCGATAAGATCTTTGCTAGTCAATGTCGTGTCGAAGGCGCCAAGATTCACCACCGAGAGCTCCCCATGGTCGAAGAGTGAGATAACCCGAACACACATGACTCCGACCCCGGAATTCAAGTTCTTCTTCATGGATCCGAAGACCTCGAACCCGAGGATCCGAAGACCAAGCCCCGAGACCCCGATCCCAAATTCGAAGAATGAACCCGAACCCCTCCAAACCCATGATCGTCGACCCTAAATTGCGACCCTAAGCCCCTATTTTTGTAAGATGATATTTAACTTGTGCATCTTAAATTGTTCATGAATGCATTCATACTTTTTCATTTGGGGTATTTTGTCGATTCACCTAATAATTTAATATGGAGACCATATGCGTGCTATTATTGTCTTATATTGGCTCCATTTAAATTTGTGTAGCGAATCGGTGCCATGATTTTTTGTTGTTAAGATGACATTTAAATTGCGGGATATCTAAACAACATGAATCACCTAATTAATTGTCGGGACCCCGGTTCCGCTTAATATTGCCTAATTGCATTGCATCTTTGCCATGTCATGCATCATGCCTGATCTTTTGTCGTGGTAATAAATAGTGCATTCGATGTTTCTTTTAGTGCTTTGCTTCTTCGCGGATTAGGCGGTTGAGTGGATGCGAGTCTCGATAAGTTTTTCGAATAATGTATCTTCGGCAATCTCAAGTGAGCATTCTCCCCCTTTCTACCTATTTTGCATCTATAGTCTTTACTTCCTCATGTTGATCTATTGCTATCCTTGTTGCGATGGTTTAGTTTTCGTGCACCATTTATATTCCTTATAGCCTCTATATTGCCTTGGACACATCCTATTGCCTGTTGCTTGATAGACAGTCGGCCTTCCGAGTCATAGTTGCTTACTCAGGTTTTGCTTCGCGTCGTTGTCGTTCCACCATTGTTGGAAGTTAGCACATGCTTATTGGTGGAGTTGATCATGGCTTTCTATATAACTTGTCAATTTAAAATGGTGGAAATAGATAATGTACATGCACTAGTGGGTAATAATCAATATTTGTTTTTTAACAACCCACTTGTGTCCACCTACGACCCGAGTTCCTAACACCTATTCCGAGACTAAGCGTGCTAACCACATGTGGGGTGTCTGGGCGCCCCTATCGGCTTATTACCTTATTTCAAAGTACTATACTTGGGGCCACAAAACTATTTTGGGCTTTATACGTTACCTTCTGTACCTATGCCATGTATGCCATGTTTATTAGCTGTTGCTCGATGAGCATTTATTACTATTGCGTAGGTGCGACACTCTGTTATGGGAATATATTGTTTATGGCCGCTGCTCGCATGACAACTGCACGCAACCTCAGGGTCCATACAAGGAGGATTAGCTATACCTCGTACGGGTAGCTCTTTCGGGTGGCTCCCATGTGCTACCTTTGAGTCTGGAAAAGCGTCGTGTCCGAAGCCCCGCCGACATACCAATGGAAGTATGTTAATTGATTTGGCAAAAAGGGTGGAAGTCCGTGTGGAAACTTTGGTGCACCCCTGCAAGGTTAAATATTTTCGAAAAGCCGTGTTCGTGGTTATGGACGACTTGGAGCACAGTTTCTTGATCATAGACAACTACAACTAAAGTTTATTATTATAATTTGACTTGTATCTGATATGACTAGTAAGTTGGATAACCCCATGGAATGATGCATAAAACTGCCAACTATGTGAGTTTCCTCGAAAGGACTTCCTCATTTGGTCTCGAGGGGAAATACCAGGATGTGTATGTTTGGTGTTAGTATTAGGTTGGTTCCGAATAGGTCTTTCTTATCCCTCTCTGATAGCCGACAAATGTATCGAGTCTCTCTAGGTTATATAGTTCATGCTTCGCTGCCGCTTCAATCCACCATACTTATGTAGGCGACACCACCGAATTCTAGAGTCGCCGTGTATTGGCCTTAGTACTGACTGGTCCCTTTTTCCTTTTCCCTTTGTCGGCACTCCTTTTGTTTGACATGTTTAAGTTTGACGTCATTACCGGGTTACTCTTCTGGCTTGGCCTAGACAGGGTTATGGATGCCATTGGTTATTCTTTAGGGCTCTTAGCCCCATTTGCATCTTATCCGTACTCAAATATTGAATCGTTTTCAAGGTTATTTGGATCTTTGTATTGTATATCAATATTCTTGACTCGTTGAGTCGTTGTTGTATACATATGTTCTTGTGGGTTCCATCGTGAACTATTGTGTAATGGTATTACTTTGTTTTCCACCTGCACGCAAGTGCCTGGTAGTCATTGAAAGAACATTTCATGTTTTCCTATGTTTTGCGTGTTAGATAACAATACTATGGAGACTTTTCATGTGTGCTAAGTGTGCAGGAAGTTTTGAGGGGGGCCGGATAATCCGCCCCACCAAGGGCCGGATAATCCGGCCTACCTCATCTCTCAAGGAAGCCAAGGCGCGTTGTTCGGGGTCCAGTCGGATTTTCTCCCGAAAAATCCGAACTTGGGCGGTTTTTCCTCCCCAGGCCGGATAATCCGGGTGTCGCATGGGCCGGATAATCCGGCCCCCAGTTTTCGAGCAAAAGGAGCCAAGGCGCGTCGCTCGGTATCCGGTTGGATTTTCTCCTGGAAAATCTGAACTAGGGCGGTTTTTCTTCCCCAGGCCGGATAATCCGGCCTTCGCACTGGGCCGGATAATCCGCCCCCCAGAAGTTGATCAAGGGCAAGCTCGGCGCGACGCTCGGAGAGGGGGGCGGATTATCTAGCGGATATTCCGAGTCTGGGGTGGTGTTTTCCCAGACCGGATAATCCGGCCCTCACTTGGGCCAGATAATCTGGCCCCCAAAGGCTGCAACGGCTGGTTTCTGAAGGGGGTATAAATACGCCTTCTTCCCCAACGTTCAGAACGCTTGATTCATTCGAATTTGACCAGACCTTGTGCAAGAGCTCTAAATCTCGATCTCCCACTTCAACCACCCGAAGGTCTTGATCTTTGGTGGAATTGAAGGAGGAGAAGTTCATCATCATCAAGAATCAAGCGCTTCAACTCCTCTCCATTCAATTGGAGAAATCCTTGATCTAGTATTCTTGTCAATACCTAGATCTTGTTTATTGTATTTGATAAGTTTGTTTTTGTGGCAGCTTGTTGTCATTTCGGGAGCCTCCAAGTTGTTGTGGAGTTGTTGCCCCGCTAGTTGTGTAAAGGCGTCGGTGCCCGCCTCGAAGGGTACCTATAGTGGAAGGTGGATCAGGCCTGTTGTGGCGAGATCCATCGGAGAACAGGGTGAGGCCTTTTGTGGCGTGGTGGTCTTAGTACCGCCCACCCCTCCAATGCAGACGTACTTCCCTTAACAAGGAAGGAACTGTGGTCAAACAAATCATGTGTCTCCGCGTGCTTCACTTTGGTTTACTCGTTCCTCTTCCACTCGCTCTTTACTCGCTAGTAGATAGGTTTGCATATAGGGAAATTCCACCCAATAGTTTATCTAGTGAATTTACCCTTTGTGCTAAGCCTAAAATTGAAAAAGAATTAAAAATTGGTGTAGCACCTATTCACCCCCCCTCTAGGTTCCCATACGATCCATTTCAATTGGTATCAGAGCCCCGACTCTTAATTCGGTCTTAATCGCCTAAGAGTAGTATGGGTACCAAGGATGATGGAAATGAGGCTGTGGATAAGGTCACAATGGATGATCTCAAGTCGTTGGAAACAACCTTGTTGAAATCCTTTGAGGCTAAGATGGAGGAGATGAATCAAATGATTGCTCGCCTCACATCATTCATGGCCCCATCTCCATCCTCCTCTGAGGCTCCCACACCATCATCTAAGGAAAAGGGTAACACCGGATCCAAGGATGATGATGTGGAAGGTGAAAAACTAAATGGCTCCACCTCCAAAAAGGGAAGTGATAAGGAGGAATATAATGAGGTTCGCCACGTATATTCCCCCGACCCACCTATCCCTCATCCTCATATAAACAATAGGGGTGATCCACCCAAGCTCACTGCATCCTCTTTTAATCAATGGCAATTCCTAATGAAATCTCATGTGTGCAGCTCCTCTATTGAATTGTGGAGGATTATTGAAGAAGGTCTTCATATTGGAGAACAAACCAATCTAACGAGAAGGGAAGTTGTGGATAGCCAGTTGAATGCCACCGCTCTCCACATGATACGGCTGGGTGTGGGTCCCAAGGACATGCCACACATTGAACATCTCAACACAGCTAAAGAGGCGTGGGATGCTCTTACGGACCTTTTCGTTGGAAATGAAAGCATGAGAAGAAACAGGTATGATGCCCTTAGTAATCAAGCTGAGGGATTCTACATGTTGGATGGTGAAAACCATGAGGACATGTATATAAGACTCAAGGGCATCGCAACAACATTTCGAAAGCATGGGGCCACTCACATTGATGATGCATCGATAAAAAGAAAATATGTGAGTGCCTTAATGCCTTTCGAGCCAACAGATTTGAAGAGCCTGCAAGGTAGACACAACTATCATCAAATGACATCCAACGAAGTCATGCAAGAAATGGTGTCATTCAAAGTGGCGGCAAAGAATGCTGAGGATGCCCGTGCTCGGGCCATTGGGATGCAAAAGGGTGTCAATGTGGCTCTCAAAGCCAATATTGTTGAGCAAGAGGAAGATGAAGGAGTTTTTGAGGGGGTATCCATGGACTGCCCCGATGAGGTCAAACGTGCTCATGGTGAGTACATGGCATTCTATGCAAGGAACTTTTGGAAGGACCCTGCCAAAGCCAAGTCTGACCTTGAGCGCAAGAACGGGTCAAATGGAAGAAGAGAAAGTGGCCCAAGACTGAGAACTTGCTTCAACTGTGGAGATAGAATGCACTTTGTTGCCGAGTGTCCTTATCAAAGTAGAGAAGACAATGCTGGCAGGCTCATTCTTAAAGAGAAATCTAAAGCTCCTAAGAAGAAGCCGTTTATTAAGAAGAATGTCCCTTTCAAGAAGCAACCCAAGATTGTCCTTGTAGCTCAAGAGGAATACTCCTCCGCAAGTGAAGATGAAGAGGATGATGATAGTTCCCGCGAAGTGGCTGCTATAGCCACCACATCGACTCCCTCCTCTCTCTTCGACTCGTCGAACGAGAACGCCATCAACAACAACGCCACTTGCCTAATGGCAAGAGGATCCGAGGTATCAACTTCTAGCTCTTCATTTCCTAAGACTAACATAATTTTGGATATGGATGATCATGACAGTCTTGTAATGAAACAAGAAGTTATTGCCCTTGATACTTTTTTCACTAACCTACAAGGTGAGCACAAACTCCATTTTGATGCTCTTATGAGTCAACTTGCTCAAGCCGAAGATCTCCTTGAAGAAAAGGGCAGAATTGAAAGAGAAGATGCCTTGGAGATAGCTTCTTTGAAGAATGCCTTGGAAGAGGAAGAGGAAGATTGAGTTTCTTTGGAAGAAAGACTCGAATCCCTTGAGGGGTCACAAGAAGAAGCTGTCGCTCAGCTCATTAAAGAACGTGACCATGCTCTTGTCAAGGTAAAGAAACTAAAGAGAGAAAAGATTGATTTTGGGGCTGTTCATGCTAGACTTTTGGAGAAGTTTGATAATCTCGAAAGTGCTCACAAGGCATTGAAGAGTGATCATTCTACTCTAAATGAGTCTCATGATCAGCTCCAAACTCAATTGAAAAGGTATGATGTGCCAAGTACCTCCTCTTCATCCTTTGGAAAAGAAGATCTTGCAAGAAGTTCTCAACACAAAGGTAAAGGGGTTATTGATGAGATACTGAGCAGGCAAAGGACAAACAATAGTAAAGAAGGTCTTGGTTACATACCCAAGACAAAGAGCAAGAAAAACAAGAAGAAGAACAAGAACAAGACTACTCAATCGAAGACTAGCAACAATGCCAATAACAAGACTAATCATGATGGTTTTGCAGGGATCAACAATCCTAACTTTGAACTATATTGTGATTGTTATGGTGATGTTTATGCTAGTTATGTAGGGCCTTATGATTGTTACATTCCTTGGTCTATTTGGATTCCCAAGACCCTTGTTACTAACATGAGAGGACTTGAAAAATGGGTACCTAAAACCAAGAAGTAATTTTCTTGCAGGGCTATGCTTCCAGTGGTTCTAAATGGGTACTCCATAGAGGTTGTACGAGTCATATGACCGGAAGCAAGGATATCATCACGGAGATGCGGCCAAACCTTGATCACATTACCGTCTCCTATGGTGACAAGTCAAAATCTGAGGTATTGGGTCTCGGCAAAGTTGTGGTGGCTCACGATATCTCTCTCGTGGACGTCATGCTTGTAGAGACCCTCGGGTATAACTTACTTTCAGTTCGTGCCCTTGGTAAGATGGGCTTTGCAGTTTACATTGATGCTAATTTAGTGGTACTCTTGTGGAGCAAGTCTCTAAAAGTCGCTTTCGTGGGATATGTCGAAAACGACCTGTACGTGGTGGACTTTTCGGGGAAAACCACTACAGGCCCGATGTCTCTTTTTGGAAAGGCTAACGCGGGTTGGCTATGGCATCGCCGACTAGCCCACGTCAATATGAGAACTTTGCAAAGTCTCCACAACGGTGGCCACATTCTTGGACTAAAAGAAAATGTCTCTTTTGCCAAAGATCATGTTTGCAGGGCTTGTGTTGAAGGGAAAATGCATGATTCACCTCATCGAAGGAAAACCATTATCTCTTCAAAAAGGATTTTGGACCTCCTTCATGTGGACCTCTTCGGACCTCCATCACATGCAAGCCTCGGTGGAAAGAAGTGTTGTCTAGTGATTGTTGATGATTACTCAAGATACACTTGGGTTTATTTCTTCAAGTTGAAGAGTGAAACTCAACAAACTGTTATCGACTTCGCCAATGAGGTTCAACGTCAACACAACGTCCCCATTCTGGCTATAAGGAGTGATAACGGCTCGGAGTTCAAGAACTACACCTTAAATGAGTTCCTAAGTGAAGAGGGGATAAGACATCAATATTCCGCTGCATACACCCCTTAACAAAATGGTGTAGCCGAGAGGAAGAATCGAACTCTAATGGACATGGCAAGATCAATGTTAGCCGAATTCAAATCTCCATATAACGTCTAGGCTGAAGCAATCTCTACTGCTTGTCATTCATCCAACCGTTTATACCTCCACAAGATTTTGGACAAGACTCCATATGAAATACTTACCGGTAACAAGCCAAACATCTCATACTTTCGGGTATTCGGGTGTAAGTGTTTCTTTCTTATTAAAGGAGTTCGTTTATCTAAGTTTGAATCTAAGGCTCTAGAAGGTATTTTTGTTGGTTATGGTGTCGAATCCCACACTTATAGAGTGTACAATAAGCTCTCCGGAACTGTTGTAGAATCTTGTAGTGTGGTGTTCGAGGAAAATGACAGTTCTCGTGCGGAGCAAGTTGGTGTTTGTGATGCAGATGTTGAAATACCCCAAGATGCCATAAGAAGAATGGGCATGGGATTCTTCCGCCCCATTGAGGAACCCCTTGTGGCGGACCGGGAAGGACAATGCTCTACTCATATAGAGCCCTCATTGACACATACTCAACATGCTCCAACCACGGGGGCAACTTCTACACCATCTCCATCAACTGCTGAAGGTCAAGATGTTCCAGAAAGCTCCAGGCCGGATTTTCCGGTTGACACCGGATTATCCGGCCACCCCGCTACAGCTGACCAAGTTGCTCCTGCTGGAGAAGATTTCAACGCAAGCTCCAGGCCGGATTTTCCGGCTAGCCCCAGATTATCCGGCTCCTCGCCAGTTCAAGCAAGTCCCAGGCTTCCTGATGAAGCTGATGCAAGTACTCCCAGGCCGGATTTTCCGGCCTCTCCATCGGCCAGATTATCTGGCCCTGACTCTCCAGTTCTGCAGCCTCCTGCTACGGCTACGGATTCACCTGAAGGGCATGCATCTCCACCACCTGTTACTGATGTTCCAGTTACTGATCAAGGCGGAGAATATGCTTCCAATGAAGACTCAAGTGATGAATCTCCTCCTCCAAGAGACAACAAACTTATTGAACTTCGTCACAAGGCTCGGACTGATCGTAACCTTGAGTTGAGGGGTCACACTCTCGACAAGGTTGTTGGTGATCTTCGACGAAGGGTTTCTACAAGAAGAGAATTGGCCAGTTTTGGTGAGCATCAAGCTCATATCTCCATGGTGGAACCTAAGAAGGTCTTTGAAGCTCTTGAAGACCTAGACTGGGTTGTTGCTATGCATGAAGAATTGAATAATTTCGAGCGCAACAAAGTCTGGAAACTAGTGGAGAAACCCAAAGAGTGCCGCAATGTTATCGGCACCAAGTGGATTTTCAAGAACAAGCAAGATGAGAATGCCATTGTTGTGAGGAACAAGGAAAGACTTGTGGCACAAGGGTACTCCCAAGTTGAGGGCATCGACTTCGGCGAGACATATGCTCCAGTGGCTTGCCTTGAGTCCATCCGTATCCTACTTGCTTATGCTGCTCATAACAATTTTAAGTTCCAGCAAATGGACGTCAAGAGTGCCTTCCTTAACGGTCCTCTACATGAGTTGGTATACGTAAAGCAACCCCCGGGGTTTGAGGATCCTAACTTCCCGAACCATGTCTACAAACTCGATAAGGCACTCTATGGCCTTAAACAAGCCCCACGTGCGTGGTATGAGCACCTTAAAGAGCTTTTGTTAGATCGTGGCTTCGAAGTTAGGCAAATCGACCCCACTCTTTTTACTAAGAAGGTTAAGGGGGAGCTCTTCGTATGCCAACTATATGTAGACGATATCATCTTTGGTTCTACTAACAAAGCTTTTAACGATGAATTTTCAAAGCTTATGACTGACAGGTTTGAGATGTCTATGATGGGGGAATTACGGTTCTTTCTTGGATTCGAGATCAAACAACTTAGAGAAGGAACCTTTATTAATCAAGCAAAGTACATCCAAGACATGCTCAAGAGATTCAAGATGACGGATCTAAATGGTGTCGCCACTCCAATGCAAACAAAGTGTCATCTTGAACTTAACCCTCATGGTAAAGATGTGGACCAAAAGGTATACCGGTCCATGATCGGCTCTCTTCTTTACCTCTGCGCATCTAGACCCGATATTGTGTTGAGTGTGGGAGTGTGTGCAAGGTATCAAGCAGCTCCTAAAGAAAGCCACATAGTGGCGGTCAAGAGGATCTTTCGATATCTGGTTCATTCCCCCAACTTTGGTCTCTGGTATCCCAAGGGCTCCAATTTCTCTTTATGTGGTTATACTGACTCAGATTGGGCTGGTGATAAGGATGATCGGAAATCCACTTCTGGAGCTTGTCAATTCTTGGGAAGATCTCTTGTATGTTGGTCCTCCAAAAAGCAGAATTGTATATCTCTATCCACCGCCGAAGCTGAATATGTTGCTGCTGCCAGTGCTTGTACTCAATTATTGTGGATGAGGCAAACTTTAAAAGAATACGGGGTCAATTGTGACAAAGTGCTTCTTTTATGTGATAATGAAAGTGCTATCAAAATTGCGTACAATCCAGTTCAGCACACAAGGACGAAGCATATTGAGATTCAGAATCATTTTATTCGAGACCATGTTGCTCGCGGCGATATTGATCTATCCTTTGTGAGCACGAAGAACCAACTGGCGGATATTTTACAAAGCCACTTGATGAAGCAAGATTCCGCTACTTTTGGAATGAGCTAAATATCATCGATTCCGGGAGCTTGTCTTGATTACCCATGCACTCACTCGTACACCTCAATCCTTGTTTGGTCTAGGTGTGGGCATGGATATAGGGGGAGTGCGGTCCTAACTCATTGGGCTAACCCTCCCCCCATAATGCCAAAAGCAAGATAAATCATTTCTCTTAATATCATTCTGTGATATGTGAGCTTATTGATGAGTATTGGTCGTGAACCCAAGATATATCTTTGCGGTGTCACACCATACACTCCAACAAGGTGGCTTTGGCCACCGCCCTCTCCCTTGAGGAGAATTGGATCTTTTTGGTTGTTATTTGCTCTCTGATGTTCTTATGGGAATTACACTCAATCTTGGCTTTTATTTGATTTGGATTTTGCAATTTTGAGTGTCTAGTACCATCTCAGTTTGGCTCTCTTAATCCTAAGCCTTCCCTACCCCTAAGCCATCTATTCTTGCACACAAATCCCTTGTACACCTTGTGGGGGTGTTGTTTGGGGACGCGCGGGCCTGGTTCCGTGTATAACAGAATTCCAGAATTTAGGCCGGATAATCCGGCCCAAGTGTTGACCGGATAATCCGGCCCTGGCGGATTTGATCTTAAAGGGCAGGGCTCGGGGGAAGGGCTCATATCGAGCAGCACTTCTCCCCCAGCCCTCTCCTCCTCCACAGCCGCCGCCTGCCGCCCCTCACCCTTCCCGGAGCCTCTCCGGCCACCGGATTTTCCGGGCCTCCCCGGATCTTCTTCTCCGCGCCTCCAGGTACCTTCTCCTCCGTGTTCTTCCTCCAATGAGTGAGGGTAACTCCCTCTCTCCCCATCTTTGGCTAGATGTGTATCTTGTTGGGTGGAACGTTGTCTAGAAGGATGTGTTTTCGCATAGAAATCGTAGTCTTGCAGCTTCTAGGTCCGATCTACTTTTTTGCATGAAATCTTGGTGAAATCGAAAATTTCTGCCAGGGCGAGATTATCCGCCCCTGGCCAGGCCAAATAATTCGGCCTGACAGATTCAATTCTGCTTCAGTTTCAGTATGTGTATGCATTGAGTAGTTTTGCCCTATGAACTTTTTGACTACTTTTTCCATGCTCTCTCCTAGACTTGTGTGTATGCTTATCCCCTTGATATCGCCCTTATTCTCCTCACAGGTGGTTCCGGTGTTTCCAAGACCTACAAGCACCGTCCTCGCGCCAAGTACTTTCGGGACGACGGTCAAGGTAACCTCGTGGACGAAGTTGAATTGAGGAGAAGGAAGAACGAAGAGAGGCGAATGGCTGAACAATCCAAGAGGACTAGGAAGGGGGTGTCCAAGAGGAAGGGCAAGGAGCCCAAGATCAACTACAGGGCTTTGGATGCTGTCTCCTTTTCCGCCATCCGTCACCGTGACTTGTTTGCTGAGATGCCTCGTGATGTTGAGCTAGGGGATACCCGTTTTTGGTGTGCCGAACAGAAGGGGATTTATGAAGACATCTATGCCAAGCTGAACATTAGGCCTATGCACCCTTTGGTACTTGCTGATGCTTTGGAGAAGGCGCATCTTGTGGATGCGATGTATGTGGCTGAGAGGATGGGGTTGCACCATCTCATGTCTCTCCAGTGCTCCTTTGACTCTGAGGTGGTGAAGCAGTTCTTCTCCACTTATGTGATTTGTGGGGATGAGCGTCGCACTATGAAGTGGATGACTCATGACAGGCCAATGACTACTGATTTTCACGTGTTTGCTGAAGTTCTGGGGTACTCCTTCCGCAGCAGGGATAGAGCCAGTGGCCAACGCATCATCACTCAGTTGAATCCCAACAAGGATGCAGCTCTCTCTCCGTGCACTGTGGACAATGGCATTGTCGGTACTGTGGCTGGTCTTGCTCCCATCTATGCTGCATTAGTGGGTCTCTTCCGTGACTATTACACCGAGTGGGGGCAACAATGACAGCATCCGTGGTCACCTTGTTCAGCTACTTCAATTTTCTCATGAGGTTGCCTCCTGCGAGGACGAGTCAGTGCAGTACAGGCTGGATGTCATGGACTTCATTTACCATGAGCTGTGTGATGCTATGTTCAACCGTCTGTCCATTCCCTATGCGCCCTACATTATAATGCTCATCCGCCACCTGCTTCCTGCTGAGGAGTTCCACATTGACTCAGTGCACAAGGCCAAGAAGATATACAACAAGGTTCAGAAGACCTCTCACCCCTCCTCTGCTCCTGAGGGCCTCATGAGGGATGCTCGCAGGCCTCCAGTGCCTCCCATGGCCCGTGAGATCAAGCAGCTGAACTGGTTCCAGCGTCACATTCTCTGCATGGGCGTGGACACGCGCAAGGGTCAGTACGAGGCTTACAGGCAGCACCATGAGTTGGCTCACTCCTAGCAGCTCATTCTTCACCACGTGTCCGGGGCTTCAGGTGCTCCTCCGGCTCCTACACCTCCCACTCCGTATGCTCGGTGGAACTCTTCCTCCGGGCTGAACTATGGTGAGCTGGAGCGTGACTTGTTCCCCTCTGCACCCGCTGCTGATGAAGATGAGGAAGGTGACACTGAGGAACTTGAAGATGAGGATGAGGAAGAGCATGAAGAAGAGGACGAGGATGAGGACTACGATGAGTGATCCCATGGGGCGTTAGCATCGCTCTTCTCCCTTTTTGGTGTCTCGATGCCAAAGGGGGAGAAGTAGTTCTATTAGGTTGTCCGTGGATTTGCATGGGTCGGGCATAAGCACTTGCATTTTTCTATTCGTTATTTCCTGCTTATGACCATTTAGCGTTGAACTTTAAATTCGTGATTTGGTTGTTTGAGACTCTTTGTGGTTGTCTGGATTATACTATGCCTATGGACTTCATATCATGGATTGTGCTTATGGATCTATCTATTCATATCCTATTGCTGGAGGTATATCACGGAAGGCGCAGTCATATTGGTTATCCGGTAATAATTGTGATTTATGTCAAGGATGCCTATTCTCTACTTCGGTGGTATGTGTTTTTGCTCACATGTCTATGGAATAAATTCTCCTATTTGTGTGCATTTGTATTCCAATGCAAAACTATGCACACATTGAGGGGGAGTCTCTTTCATAAGTTATCTCTGTCCGTCTTGTGTCTTTCCCCTGCAAATCCTGGTATTGTCATCTAACACCAAAAAGGGGAAGATTGAAAGAACATTTCATGTTTTCCTATCTTTTGTGTGTTAGATAACAATACTATGGATACTTTTCATGTGTGCTAAGTGTGCAGGAAGTTTTGAGGGGGGCCGGATAATCTGCCCCACCAAGGGCCGGATAATCCGGCCTACCTCATCTCTCAAGGAAGCCAAGGCGCGTCGTTCGGGGTCCAGTCGGATTTTCTCCCGGAAAATCCGAACTAGGGCGGTTTTTCCTCCCCAGGCCGGATAATCCGGGTGTCGCATGGGCCGGATAATCTGGCCCCCAGTTTTCGAGCAAAAGGATCCAAGGCGCGTCGCTCGGTATCTGGTCGGATTTTCTCCCGGAAAATCGAAACTGGGGCGGTTTTTCTTCCCCAGGCCGGATAATCCGGCCTTCGCACTAGTCCGGATAATCCGCCCCCCCAGAAGTTGATGAAGGGCAAGCTCGGCGCGACGCTCGGAGAGGGGGGCGAATTATCTAGCGGACATTTCGAGTCTGGGGCGGTGTTTTCCCAGACCGGATAATCGGGCCCTCACTTGGGCCGGATAATCCAGCCCCCAAAGGCTGCAACGACTAGTTTCTGAAGGGGGATATAAATACCCCTTCTTCCCCAACGTTCAGAATGCTTGATTCATTCGAATTTGACCAGACCTTGTGCAAGAGCTCTAAATCTCGATCTCCCACTTCAACCACCCGAAGGTCTTGATCTTTGGTGGAATTGAAGGAGGAGAAGTTCATCATCATCAAGAATCAAGCGCTTCAACTCCTCTCCATTCAATTGGAGAAATCCTTGATCTAGTATTCTTGTCAATACCTAGATCTTGTTTATTGTATTTGATAAGTTTGTTTTTGTGGCAGCTTGTTGTCATTTCGGGAGCCTCCAAGTTGTTGTGGAGTTGTTGCCCCGCTAGTTGTGTAAAGGCGTCGGTGCCCGCCTCGAAGGGTACCTATAGTGGAAGGTGGATCAGGCCTGTTGTGGCGAGATCCATCGGAGAACAGGGTGAGGCCTTTTGTGGCGTGGTGGTCTTAGTACCGCCCACCCCTCCAATGCAGACGTACTTCCCTTAACAAGGAAGGAACTGTGGTCAAACAAATCCTGTGTCTCCGCATGCTTCACTTCAGTTTACTCGCTCCTCTTCCACTCGCTCTTTACTCGCTAGTAGATAGGTTTGGATATAGGAAAATTCCACCCAATAGTTTATCTAGTGAATTTACCCTTTGTGCTAAGCCTAAAATTCAAAAATAATTAAAAATTGGTGTAGCACCTATTCACCCCCCTCTAGGTGCCCATACGATCCATTTTAGTCATCCTTGAATTGTTTCTATGCAGGTTTGGCGGGAATCGCTAAAACTTGTATAGGGCCATTTTGAGGGTGTTACAAAGTTGTATCAGAGCCCAGCAGTTGCGATACCCCACTAGTCCAGCATGTAGGATAACCTAGCTAACAGACGATGTAGAGTGCCAAAACTATTTTTGGAAATCGGTTGGATAGATCTGATTATGTCTGTTTTTACTCCTTATCCCTGTGTTGTTCTCTTCTTACCTCTTCGTGTTTTGAATCTACCCTCTTATCTTTTCTTCAAGTCTAGGAATTCTCATGGTTGGGTTTCTGTTGTACCTTTAGGGTTTTGCTTCGTTCCTCTTGTAACGGTGCTTCTACATCCGGTCTTCATGCTATCTGAGGAATTTTCCTCTTCTGTACCTTTTAGTGGACCAAAAAGTCACTATTTTTTATTTGTATTCTCCGGTGTTTCATATCATCTACGCTAGATCAGATGAAGAGTCCGCATCACTCCTTTTTGTTCGAACATCATTTGTGAAGATCTTTAGTATAATTCTGAGAATGGTTGCACGATTTTCTACTAAATGTGCGGAGTAATAGTTTGGGTGCATGATGGATTGGCCCCTATGCCAACTACTCAATCTATTTTCTCTTGTACATTGAAGTGGATTAGGTTGCACTATTTCTCTCCTTCCATGAAAGTTAGAGGTGGCCTTATCTTTTGAGACCTTTACCTTCGTCCTTTGTTTCTCTGGAGTGATCTCTCAACGAACGTAAGCAACGACCTCTTGTTGGAGGTGTCGTCGATTTCTAGGCGGAGAAAGAATCTTGGTTAGTGGTGTCACAAAGATCTACACGAAGCGAGAAGATTCAGGTCGTCGGCCTTCTTCCCCGTACCATGAGGCGGATCTCGAGGGCGAGATCCCTGTTACTAGTGTCTAATTGTAGCACCCTGGGAAAATCACTATGAAAAAAACCGTTTGTTCTTTTACTTTGTTGCATCATCATGACCACATGCTCATATCATCATGCCACATTGCATTGGAGCATCGTCATGTCATCATGCATCTTTGTACCTAAAACTATTTTGTAAAAGCCTATCTTTGTTTTCTAAACACCCCTCTCTATTTATAATGTAAACCCCGAACCCTTTCGGATATTTTATTGTCTAAAACTGTTTCACAAAGTATATTATTTAAAATAAAACAAACAATAATGAAAATAAAGTGTTTTATCAAGGGAGGCAGCCGCCTGCCTGGCCCATAAGACCCAGCCAGCAGCTGGCCTACAACCCTAGGAAATAAAAACCCTAACCCTAGCTCCTAACCAAAACCTAGGCCTAACCTACCCAGCCGCCACACCCCACCTCTGCGACCCAACCGCCACACACCCTGACCACACCCTAGTGCACCGCAACCGCACCACACCAGCATGCCACACTACCGCGACACACGGTACGCACGCGAGCGTCGCGACCATCCCGCGCCCCGCTCTCGATCGAAGCTGGCCCTACCCCACAGAACCACACACCGACATGGCCCCGCTCTCTCCCTCGATCCCATCCCTACCTACCTCGCGCCTTTGTTCCTATTTCGTCGACCCACTCCTCTCCACCTTGCCTCTCCTCTGCTCTGCTCCCGCCGACACCGTCCCTGGTTGATCCTGCATCTAGCACTGCCGCCCCTAGCAACCTTCTCGCTCTTCCGCACCGGCCGCCACTAGTTCCCCCGCCTGCCGCTCGACGGAAGCCTGCACCCACGAGGTCGCAGACGTCCTCTACACGTGTGCTGCCGCCTGCAAGCTCCACCTCGCCGCCCTCTCCGCTCGCCCCAGGCCGTAGAGCTCCACCGCCCAGCGCCGTTGGCACCGAGCCGCCACCCAGCTCGGCACCGCCTGTTCGCCGCCTCGGTTCACCACTTCGTGTTGCCACCAACTCGCGGACACGCACTACCCCGGTCGTCTCTTACGTCTTCCCGCAGGCTTTCTACCGCTGTCGTGGAGCCGTAAGCCTAGTCTTCCCTCCGTGGTCCACCCTGTAGCGCCCGTCGGTGACCTAGCCGTCCCTGACCGCCTCCGCCTCAAGCTCCATCCAAGCGTCATCTCCATGGCCCCTTCTTCCCCGTCGATAGCTGCTACCGCGTTCCTATTCGGCTTTGGTGTCTCCTGTGGCCGACCTCACTCCTCCTGTTCATTTGGACATTGGTGGCCCCATCTTCTCTTCATCTATATGTTTGCCCGGAGGTCTCTGCAGCTCGCCCTTGTCGCTTGTGGAGAGTGGTGTTGCTTCTGTTTCTCGTGTCCCTGGCCATGCTATTGTTGCTTTGGCTATGTGTCTTCTATGTTTTGTTCCCGACCCTACTAATGTTAATTCAAGGCCATCATCGATACCCAAAGCCAGAACACCAAGATCTTCTTCACGGACTAGATGGGACCACAAGACCACCTCATCGACAAGATCTTTGCCACTCAATGTCATGGCAAAGGCGCCAAGATTCACCGCCAAGAGCTCCCCATGGTCGAACAGTGAGATAACCTGAACACACGTGACTCTGACCCCGGACTTCAAGTTCTTCTTCCTGGAACCGAAGACCTCGAACCCGAGGATCCGAAGATCAAGCCCCGAGACCTTGATCCCGGATTCGAAGACCGAACCCGAACCCCTCGAAATGCATGCTGGTCGACCCTAAATGTGTGACCCTAAGCCCCTATTTTTGTAAGATGATATTTAACTTGTGCATCCTAAATTGGTTATGAATGCATTCATACTTTATAATTTGGGGTATTTGGTCGATTCACCTAATAGTTAAATATGGAGACCATATGCGGGCTATTCTAGTCTTATATTGGCTCCATTTAAATTTGTGTAGCAAATCGGTGCTATGATTTTGCCTTGTTAAGACAACATTTAAATTGCGGGGTATCTAAATAACCTAAAGTACCTAATTAATTGTCGGGACCCCGGTTCCGCTTAATATTGCCTAATTGCATCGCATCTTTGCCATGTCATGCATCATGCCCGATCTTCTGCCGTAGTAATAAATAGTGCATTCAGTGTTTCTTTTAGTGCTTTGCCTCTTTGCAGATTAGGCCGTTGAGTGGATGCGAGTCTCGACATGTTTTTTGAATAATGTATCTTCAACAGTGTTTCTCAGGCGAGCATTCTCCCCCTTTCTACCTATTTTGCATTTATAGTCTTTACTTCCTCCTATTGATGTATTGATATCCGTGTTGTGATGCTTTAGTTTCCGTGAAACATTTATATTCCTTAGAGCATCATATTACCTTGGACACCTCCTATTGCCTTTGCTTGATAGATAGTCGGCCTTGCAAGTCGTAGTTGTTTGCTCAGGTGCTGCTTCACGTTGTTGTCATTCCACCATTGTTGGAAGGTTCGCGCATGCTTAATGGTGGAATTGATCGTGACTTTCTATATAACTTGTCAATTTAAAATGCTGGAAATAGAAAATGCACAGGCACCGGTGGGTAATAGTCAATATTTGGTTTTTAACCACCCACTTGTGTCCACCTAGGATTCGAGTTCTTGACACCTGTTCCGAGACTAAGCGCGCTAACCACATGTTGGGTGTCTGGGCGCCCTGTCGGCTTATTACCTGGTTTCAAAGTACTTTACTGGGGGCCACAAAACTAGTTCAGGCTTTATACGTTACCTACTGTACCTATGCCATGTATGCCATGTTTATTATCTGTTGCTCGATGAGCGTTTATTACTGTTGCATAGGTGGGACACTCTGTCACTGGAATATATTGTCTATGACCTCTGCTCGCGTGGCAACTGCATTTAACCTCAGGGTCTGTACGAGGAGGATTAGCTATACCTCATACGGGTAGCTCTTTCGGGTGGCTCCCATGTACTTGCTTTGGGTCTGGGAAAGTGTGGTGTACGAAGCCCCGCCGACATACCGATGGAAGTATGTTAATGGATCTGGCAAAAAGGGTTGAAGTGCATGTGGAAACTTTGGTGCACCCCTGCAGGGTTAAATATTTTCAAAAAGCCGTGTCCGTGGTTATGGACGAATTGGAGCACAGTTTCTCGATCATGGACAACTACAACTAAAGTTTACTGTTATAATTTGACTTGTATCTGATATGACTAGTAAGTTGGATAACCACCATGGAATGATGCATGAAACAACCAACTGTGTGTGTTTCCTCAGAAGGACTTCCTCGTTTGGTCTCGAGGGGGAAATACCAGGATGGGTATGTTTGGTGTTAGTTATCCCTATCTGATAGCCGACCGTTGTATCGAGTCTCTATAAGTTGTTTAATGCATGCTTCGCTTCCGCTTCAGTCCACCATACCTATGTAGGCGAGAGACGCCGAATTCTAGACTAGCCATGTACTGGCCTCAGTACTGACCGCTCCCTTTTTCCTCTCCCCTTTGTCGGCACCCCTTTTGTTTGAAAGATTTAGGTTCGACGTTGTTAGTAGGGTTACCCTTCTAGCTTGACCTCGGCAGGGTTATGGATGCCATTTGTTATTCTTCTGGGCTCTTAGCCCCATTGCATCTTATCCATACTCGGATGTTGTATTGTTTCCCAGGTGATTTGGATCTTTGTATTGTATATCTGTATTCTTGAATCGTTGAGTTGTTGTATATATATATGTTCTTGTGGGTTCTATCGTGAACTATTGTGTAATGGTATTACTTTGTTTTCCACCCGCACGCAAGTGTCTGGTGGGCATCCTTGAATCGTTTCTATGCGGGTTTGGTGAGAATCGCTTAAACTTGCATAGGGCCGTTTCGAGGGTGTTACATGAAAGTTCGTAGGTAAGAACGGTTCTTGTGCTAAAGCCCTATCAGCCACGTAGAACATGAAAATATAAATTAGAGGCGTTTAACTTTGTTTTGTAGCAGGCGTTGTGATGTGATATGGTTGTGGCAAAGGTAAAGTAGTTTACTTTATGTTGCTAAGTAGTAGTAGATGGTCATGGAGATGATGGACTACCACGCCGGAAGGCACCGGTACCCTGGTGCCTACGGCGTCGGAACCCTGGCGCCGGAATCCGGAGGTGCGAGATGGATATCACAGCGAGAACAACCATATTGCATCACACTTATATTCAATGTTTATTGTTTGTGCATCTTATCGTGTACTAGTATTAGATACTCGACAATAGATTAATAAGATGATCCCTAATTAAAAACCAACATAAGTTTTCTCCCTTAATGTGCACCATCAAGAATTTTCTTTGATATGAGGCAGGCCATGACGAGCCATGACGATCAGGTGTCAGACATATCTATGTTCGCATATAGTGGGTCTAAGCCATGTTGCACATTGAATACACTAAGGATGAGTTGGTGAGCCTAGCATGTGTAGACATGGCCACGGAAAACGGATGGTCGAAAGATCAAGTACGAGTCGCATGAATGATGTGATCGATGTTTCGGCGTCCACCTTTGCAACTATATCACCGGCCGTGACGATCAGGGGCGGTGTAGTGAATGGGGATCGTGTAATCGCTAAAACCCTTCTGGGGATAGGAGTTTTTAGTGGAGTTATTAATTTTAACTCATATAATTATAAACTTAGTCTAAATTCCTTTTGAAATTATAAATATAGAGATGACTCACCGTGAAGCTTACTTTGACGTTGATGAGTGGGTAGTTGCTGAGAAACTTAGACTTCATGGATCCAACTTCCCTAGTTGGCTTGTGCGCCTAAATGATCTCCTTACTAGGAACAATATGGTAGATTAGATACGCCGCATGATGGAATTGGCCAAGCCTGATGGCTATGAGACCCCAAGAGAGTGAGAAGAACCCTACTGTCGCCAAGAGATGTCAACTTTCATCTAGATAATAATGCATTACAGGATGGTGGATGAACTACATCCATGTAACATTCCAAAACTTTTCAAATTTTGGAATGTTAAAATAAAATAAAAAATTATTCAAATAGTTGCTAATTTTTTTCCTTATTTGAATTTCCAAAACAAAAGAAACTTTTCAAAGTTTATTAAAATAAAGCAAATCCTATTTCTAAACAAAAGATTTCGAAACAAATGGATAGGGAAAAACCATTTTCAAAACTCTTTAAAGATTATTTTATTCTCAGGAAAAAAAAGGCATTTAAAATTGATTTTATAGACCTAAAACCTTTTGTCAAAATATATTTTCTAGAAAAACATATTTATAAGTTTTAATATTTTTTTAGTTTCGAAAATAACTTTCCTAAAACCTTTTTTTTGGAAATCTCCATATTAGCCATAGGGCAATATGTGCTAATGGCATTATGAAAATTTTCCTTCTTTTAAAAGTTTATTTTGTAGTGTTTAAGTGGTGTGTTTTGATTATAGAAATTAGAATCACTCAATTTGGACTTATGAAACTAAAGTTACAAAAGAAATTGTAAAATAGGAAAGAAAAAGAATATAACAAAAAAAAAGCCTAACCAGCCCAGCTGGGCCATCCCTAGCGACCCAGCCATGCTAGCCCACGTCGCCCCTCTCTCCCCCGCTGCCCCTATCTACCGCCCGCGCATCGCACGGCGGCCCACCACCAGCCCACCTCTCTCTCGCCCCTCTCTCACCGCCACCTGGCCCCACCCGTCACCCCTAACCTCCTGCTCCACACACGACGTCTGCTCGACCACGTCGCAGTCGCCCCAGCAACCCACCATCCCCACTCGCCCGATCCCCCCACTCCTCCTCGACGTGCCCCTTTAAAAACCCCTCGGACTCCTCCACTCCTCCCTACACGCGCGCACACTCACCGCCGCCAGGTTGCGCGAATCATGAGCCGCATTTGCCGCAAACCACCGTCGTCCATCGCTAATTCAGGTGAGCTCGCGCCACCCTATCCCCTCCGATTACCACCTCTATGACCCACTCATCCTCGCACACCCTCTCCCACCATTTGTTCCTCCTAGGGCGCACAAAAGGAGCCACTTAGAGAAGAGCCTGAGCGCCACCGCCACACCCGCAACTCCGGTGAGCAATCGCCATCGCCTCTGCCCGCCTGTGCCCACACCAAGGCCTCCACCGAACTCACCATCCCCACCCACGCATTGTCGTCCCTGTTGCGCTCGCCATCGACCACCACAGCACCCTCCATCGTCGACGACTGCACCATCTGCTGCCACCAACATGCCACTGGCCAGCCCCCCTCATGTCCCTTTCTTTTCCTTCCACTGGATCCCAAGTGGGCGGCCAGGATTAGATCCTAGCGCCGAATCGGTATCGGCCAATAGGGCAATGCGGTGTGGCAGCCGCGTCGTCAGTGTGCCACGTCAGCTCACGGTGTCACGCCATGTTAGCGACGCGTGGAAGCCGCGTCTACGCCAGATGGCCAAGCCCGCCACTGTGTATTTGCCTACCTGCAAATAAAAATAGGTAGAAAAATGTTTTAACTTGAAGAATTCATAGAGAATGTTCTGCTTATCTGAAAAATGCATATGATATATGCCTGGATTCAGGAAAATGTGTAGAATATTATAGCTATTTAATATTTGAACTTTGCCAAACACAATTATTTTAAATATTTAAACCCTCTAATAGGGTAATTAAATAATACCTTTCTGAAATCCTTGTGAGTAGTACAACATTACCCCATTGTTAGTTTTAAAACTTGGACATTTTAAATTAAATAATATTTTATAAATGCCATTTAGCTATTATAGGCATAACTTTAATTCTAAAAAGTATTTTTGAATGATTTGTTTTTTGTAAAATGCTCTTGTTTTAATACCCAGTACATTAGGACTAGAGAGTAAAATTATTTTGAAGGTTTACAATGAGGTTATTTAAATTATAAATCCTTACCTCCAAATGCTATTTTGGACATTATTAAATTAAAAAAATGGTTTTAAAATGAATCTTTTTGTAAAATGTCTAGAAATGTTCATTTATCCAACGGGGTTAAATGGAGCACTTCTTAAAACATAACTACAACATATTAGATACACATGACCTAGTGCCACTATAAGCACTAGGACTAGTAAAGTATTTTGAGAACCAAGTACTAGTTTAGCAAAACATGTGGAACCTAAACCATATCCTTTAGGATGCTTTGCTGGTTTTCATTGTATTGCATTGATTGGTGTGTCTGTTTGGTTTGCTTATTCGTTGTAATGTTTGTGAGCCATGTAGATTGACCAGAGAGTAATCGTTATCTTGTGAAGAGAGTGATTCCGATGACTTCAACATGAGGCAAGTTCACTACATAAATGTCCCAACATTTTCCTATGCACTTAGTGTTTTCATAGTATGCATGTGTAGTCTTATATAGTATTATGCTATGCAATGCAACCCAGATAGGTTACTCACATGTACCCTGACTATTGAATAGAAGACAACGTAGGAGTTGAATGCTTGGCCCAGCAGTAGTTCCGTGAATGACTTCATAACAAGTTTGTGATATTGATAGTGTATTTTTCAAAGCTTGAAAAACAACTTAATTTAAGGAACTACCTGGGTGTTGGAATTAATATTTTATGGTGGGGTGCAATCAAGAGTCAGCCCTTTCAACGGCTCACTCATGTCTGATGTGCGCATGCGGAAAGCCACCCAGGTTTAAAGAGATTGGAGGTGCCCAGTGTTTTAGAAGCTTCCCTGTACATGCACATGTCACATGGCTCTGTCCTGACTAAGTATGTTGTGGAAACCCGGCCCGACATGACTAGCAGATGTAGCTTGGGTAGGTTGTATGGGTTTGTCAGGGGATCAGGGGACTAATTCTAAAAGGTCTTGTCTCGGTCTTCTTCCTGTCGTGCCACATCTGGGTGGTACGTGTGCGGGAGTTTACCGGGTCTTGTGGGTAAAGTGTACAAACCTCTTGAGAGTGTCAAATCTAAGTACTTAGCCATGTCCCTGGTTTTGGAGAATTATGAGCGACTTGACTCTGAAGCTAACCGAGAATCTCATCATTTCAATTTATTTAATTAAAACTTTGATGGGTGTACAAGGGTAGGAGGTTTCACCGGTTTCTATTGGTGGTATCCAGGTTCACTGCTTTTAACTAGTGGTAACACTAAATAGATGAAAAATGTTTTTATCAAATGATAGGATAAAACACTTGCTTTATGGAAAATTCAGCCAAACCCCACCAAGCCAAAATGCATGTACAGTATAGGTTGAGAATTGTGTCCACCATAAATAGTATACTTGCCAATACATTCAAAGTATTGACCATTCATGACTGCAACCTTTCATGTTGCAGGTTGCCACGAAGATGAGTGAGGTATGATGTTAGGTTTACGAGTCTATACTCAACATGTCTTCGCCTGTGGCTCGTAATGGAGCTCTTTATAGTTATTAGTCTTCCGCTGTTGATCTTGGTTTATAAGGAGCTAGCCCTTCTGCTATGCAACTTGTATGTGACTATGTAAAGTTCTAGATCATGCGATGTAATAGAAATATTACCTTATTTTCATGATATTACATCCTGAACTATGTGTGCTAGCGAGACGATCCGGGGACTAGCACTAGATAGCACATGGACTTGGACCCCTACCGGGTCGGGTCGCTTCAATCCACTCATGGGTGATCTTGATCCATATGTGATGGTGGATCAGCTGAGAGAAGAGTTCATAAGTCATGTACACATGTGGAAGCACGAGCTGCTTGGAGATTTCCTTTCCATATAGATGGAGGAACACACTTTTCTGAAGAGTCACTTGGAGCACATGCTTGATGCACACATGAGACTGGTTTACTTCGTGGACTACTGGATGACTGAGTCATTTGCGATATATGTGCTGCTTTGATTGCTGCCTCCCAGCTATGAAGGACATTTCCGGAGTAGCATTATGAGTGGTGATTCGGAAACATTGGATTTCTAGGATTTCATATTACGTTTCAGAAACGTAAAGGTTGAACCAATCGTCGGAGAGGTCGTCGATGACGAAGGTCCTTCTACATGAGAGCTGCTTGCTAGAGAGGAGGTGACGTTGCATGTTGATGGCGAGCATGATGATGGCCAACAACACTCTCCCTCTACATTTATCATTTAGTTTATCATTTGGATGGTTATTGTAACCGATAGATTGTGAACTTCTTTAGTGTGTCCACTACAAGAAAAGTTGCCTTTCGCAACGACTTGGCTCGACGGTCGTCGTAGAAGGCGTGTCTTCCACGACGAAATTCTTGGCTTGACCATGACCGATGAATTTTTTTCCCGGTTTCACGGCCCTCTACTATGACGGAACTGCTAAAAACATGGAGGAAGCTCGGTCGGCGCGTGGAAGAAGCAAGATTTTTGGTTCCTCACTCAATGTTGCCTCTCCGAAATCTTTTGAGGCACGTGGGTACCAGACTTCAGTGTCTCTAGCGGACCATACTTTTCGGTCGCGCCACCCTGATTTGAACTCGATAACGTTGCTCGATGCGTCTGCCGTTTAGTCAGGCTACTGATCCCACATGTCAACCTCTGATTAGCAGAATCGTATGTATGATGGAATTTGTTCCTTCACTCGTGCTACCCTGTTCCGAACTTGATAATGTTACTCGATGCATCTACCATTTAATCAAGCAACCGAGACCCACATGTCATCCTCTCATTAGAAGAAACGTCTGTATGATGGAATTTTTCCCCTCGGTCGCGCCTCCATGTTCCGAAATTGATAGCATTGCTCATTGCATCAGCTGTGTTGATGGGTTCCTTATGTCAGCGTCACATTAGAAGAATCGTGGGTATGACAGACTATTTTTCTACTCTAGCGCTACCCTAGTCCTAACTAGACAGCGTTGCTCGACGAATCTGCCGTTTGGTCACGCAGCTGGGTCCCACATGACAGACTCTCATTAGAAGGATCGGTTGTATGATTAACTTTTTTCTCTGCTCGCGCTTCTGTGTTTCAAACTTGATAATGTTGCTCGCTACATCAACCATTTTTCAGGCTGCTGGGTCCCCCATGTCAGCCTCTCATTAGAAGAAACGTGTGTATGATGGACTTTTTTCTCGCTCGCGCCTCCCTATTTCAAACTTGGCAACATTGCTCGATACAACACCTGTATAAGGTCACGCTAGTGGGTCCCACATGTCGGTCTATCTTTAAATGAAATGTGTGTATAATAAACCTTTTTCAGCTGCATCCGCAGTTTTGAGCTCTGCAACATTGCTCCATATGGCTGCTGTGTATGTTCTTACTGCTGGGGCTCCCATGTCAGCTTTCTGGTATGTTCTGGCTTATGGGTCTCTGATGCAGCCTTGTATGTTCTAGCAGGTAGGTCCCCGATGCCAACCTCTCTGTACAAGTATTTAACTTTTTTTCAAACCCGACAAATAAACTCGAGGGATGCTATAGGCTGGTGGGTCCGCGATGTTAGCCTCTCTGTAATGCAATATTACTATAGTAGAAGAAAAAAACTCAAGACTTCCAATAGATTTAAACTGTGTGTGTGTCGCCACTACGCCAGCGATATTTATAGAAAATATATTATTAAACATTCCTTAGTACCTTAAAGTTATGTGTTAATGTTTTTAAAAAGATGTCATGTGTCTGTGTTTATATTTTTAAAAATAAAAGGGCAGACTCCTGGAATTTCAATTTATAAAATGCCACATATATAATGGACTAGTTTCTTAAAAATATGGGTAGGCGGAGTTTTTTTAAGAGGTGGAGGCGGAGTTTTTTAAGAGGTGAGGGCAATGCTCAAAAGACGAAATTAAAAATAATTTGGGCTCTTCTACATGGTCCATCTACATGTACTATACTCCATGGGCTCCTTTCTTAAATTTCACTGGGTTGTGCTAAGCAGTCCCTTGACCCTGACAAGGCTGAATAAAAATGTTCTTACCTATGCTCCATGGGATCCTTTCTCAAATTTCACTGACCTGTGCTCAGCAGTTCCCTGACCCTGCGCTAAAAAAATAGTTCCCTGACCCTGAAAAGGCATGTGTATGTTGGAATGTTTTTTCGGGTTGAACTTGATAATGTTGCTAGGTCTTCCATGTTAGCCTTGCACCATGCTGGACTTTTTTCTCGCTCGCCCCTCCCTATTTCGAACTTGACAGTGTTGCTCGATGCAACATCTCTATAAGGTCGCGCTACTGGGTCCCATGTATCATCCTCTCTGTAAATGAAACATGCGTATGATGGAATTTTTTTAGCCCCGTCCGCTGTTTTGACATTGGTCCGTTGCTAGGTCCAAATATACATGGTACAAAGTAAAGGACCAAATATACACCCATACTATATATATGTCGATCAAATTATATTTTTTTAGCATTATCTATTATAGTTTTATATAGTGATGATATGTCATATGTGTATTATCTGGGTCTCGTGTGCATGGTACATGGAACTTACTAGTAATGCAGTAGTTTCTACAAAAAAAACAAAGGTAGGCAGAGCTTTTTTGGAGGCTGGGGAAGGGGATGATCATAAAAGCCGAATTAAAAAGATTCTGGGTTAACTGGGGCAGATGCCCTATTCTTTATGGTCTCACTCTAAAATGGAGTGCGCTATGGTCGATGACCACAAGAAAATGAAAAGGCCAAATTGGAAGGTTTTGGGCTATGGTTGGGCCTGATAGGCTGATTTCATGGGCTCAGTAATAAAAATTCTAGACCTCAACAAGGAACAAAAAAACGAGGAAGAAAATTTTGGCCGATATTTCGCGTGAAAATTGTTGACAACCAGGACACATACCCTGTGCGTGCCAAAACTTTCCCGGTCGCGCCTTCCAACTCACGCCTTCACTCCAGCACCCAACTACTATCTCTTTGCGCCATTCTTCTGGAGACGCGCAGGCGGTCAAAACCACAGGCCACACACCAAAACATTCACACTCCGTCTATCAGCCAGGACGTCCTGGCACCATTTCTAGTGGCGCCGTTCTTTTCGAGATGCACACAGGCCGGCGGTCAGCTGGTCGATCCCCATAGTATGCTTATAATATCCTTAGTTCACTCAGATCATTCTCTAGAAGTCGTTTTGTACTCGATCTGTTCGTTTGACATTGTTTTGCACTTGATCTGTTTGTTCAAATTGGTTGGCATTTTGCGCTCGATCAATTTGTTCTCTCAAATATAAACATAGTTCTGCACTCAATTTTCTGAAATAGGCTAAAATTACGTGGCATTTATAATTCTATTCTCAATCAGGTTTCTTATATATCTTGGCTTAATTAGATCTCTAATCAACATGTTCGGTGAAATATCTTGAAAGCTTCTGACCATCTCTATCCTCAACAGATGGACAGATATTGGATACTGAATGGAAAAAAGCAAGACCTTCATATTGGGAAGGTGTTAATGACTTCATGAAGTTTGTTAGACAGCATAACGGTAACTCAGATGTGTTTTTCCCATGCCGACAATGCCTTAATTTTAAAAAGTTGGGTCAGAGCATAGTCATAGACCATACATTCGTTAATGGGATGCAACACACATATATTAGGTAGACTAAACATGGTGAACCATATGATCAGCCTGTTCTTGATCCTCGAGCTAATGCTGATCCGCCTGAAGCTCATCAGATCGAGGATGAGGACCTTTCTGGTTTTTTAAGGGACATGTAACCAACTGCAAGCAAAAAAGGCACTCCTTCTCTTAAAAGATCATTTTTTTCTCTGACCTGACAGAAGATGCCAAGTGTTCAGTGGACCATGATTCTGGTATCTCAAGATTCGAAATGGTAATGAAATTACTAAGGAGAAGTTGTTCAACAAGATTGCCAACAAAGCTTTCGATTTAGTGATTAAGGTGTAGAACGAGTCAATCCCTAGGGAAGGACTGCCAAAATTCTTTTATGACATGAAACAGTACATCAAGGTACTTTGACTATCATATGAGAAGACCCATTTTTGTCCAAATAACTATGTACTATTTTGGGAGGATTATGAAAACCTCGATGAATGCCCACTATGTAACGAATCAAGATGGAAAAATGGTGATAAAAAGAAGAAAGATCCTTGTAAGGTTCTGAGATATTTTTCAATTATAGATAGATTGAAGAGATTGTTTCAGTCAGAATAAACATCTAAGGAAACAAGATGGCACAAAGAGATTCTCAAGCTAGACGATTACTTACTGAGACATCTAGCTGATGGCGATGAATGGAAGAACTTTGACAAGGCTCATCCAGGATTTGCAGCGGATCCAAGGAACCTGAGACTTGGCCTAGCTACAGATGGATTTAACCCATTTGGCAATATGAGTAACTCGTACATCCTGTGGCCAATACTTGTTACAATTTACAACCTACCTCCCTAGGCATTTACTAATCAGTCTGCTTGCTGGCTTTACTCATCCCAGGTCCCAAATCACTTGGGAAGGATTTTGATTTGTTCATGCAGCCTCTTATACGAGACTTGCAAGAACTAGGAAGGGCGTCATGACTCCTGATATCCTTGGCAGCAAACCTGAAGATGCCAAGTTCCCTATGCATGCTGCTATGCTATTATGCACCCATGATTTTCTAGCTCTTGGCACTATGTCAGGCAGAGTGACAACAGGTTATAACGCATGTGTTCTCTATGAGACAAAACATGTCAAAGTGAGGCTACAAAATAAGACTGGTTTCCTTGGCCACTGGGTTTTCTTCCTCAAGGCCACAAATTCCGAAATACTTAAAAAAATTGCAGTTCTATGGAAAGAGGACTGAATATGGCACTACACCACAAAAGTTCACTACAGCTGAGTTGCAGGCGCATTTACAAAAGCTCAGAAATGTCAAACCAGGAAAACAACTAGCGTACAAACGAGGTAAAAGAAGAATATAGAAGATGCACCAATAGTAGGAGCTGCATCCAAAAGGAAGAGAGCGGAAGAAGTAGCAGTAGATGCCCAAGGGAAGGAAAAGGAGCCGAGAATATTTTATAAGCGCAGATCCATTCTATGTGACTTGCCGTATTGGGCTGGTAAGACGCTTCGACATAATATTGATGTCATGCACATGGAGAAAAATATATGTGATCGCATTATAGACACGTTACTCAACATTCCATACAAGAAAAAAGATAGCTATAATGCTAGGCTTGACTGTGAAAAACTCAACATTAATAACAACTTGAAGCTGCATCCTGAAGATACAGTTGATAAGGGCGGTGAAAAAAATTACAAATTTCGAGGTGCAGAATTTACCTTGTCGATGAATAAAAGGGTACTATTTTGTGACTTTCTCTGAGGTGTGAAGTTCCCATATGGATTTGCTTCCAACATTGCAAATTGTATCAATGCATAGGGGAACAAGCTCCAAGGGTTGAAATCTCATGATTGCCACATCCTACGACAAAGGCTTTTAGCTCTTGGCGTTAAAGGTTTAGTGAACAAGGATTTGTACAACGTGCTTGTAGAGTTGGGAAAGTTCTTTAGGGAAATCTGTAGGAAAACTTTGGAGAGAAGAGTTGTAGCGTGTTTTTAGACGGACATAGCAGAAATCATGTGCAAGCTTGAGCTGATATATCAACCAGCCTTCTTTGATGTGATGGTCCATTTGGTTGTTCATCTAAATGAAGATGAACTTTATAGAGGTCCCGTACAATATAGATGGATGTACCCTATAGAACATCGACTTTGCACTTTCAAGGGTACTGTTAGGAACAAGGCTAGAGCAAAGGCTTGCATTGCAAAGGCATACATTGCTGCTGAAGCATTTGCATTTTTCTCAAGATATATTCCTGATCGTAAAATGAGATCCAATCTGGGTGGCAGAATTGAAGAAGTTGAAAAATCTATTTTTAACCATGGTGTTTGCCTAGTAGGAAAGAAAGAACATAGAACATTGATGCATCACGAATATAACCAACTTACTTGGTATGTGCTGAATAATGCTGATGAGGCTAAAAACTTTGTTGCGTAAGTACTATTCATACATATCCTTGCATATATGAAATAAAACTTGTAGCAAGATATGTTCAGATGTCTTACTTGAGTACCATTTTTCTAGGTTATTTAAAGCAACCAAAGGAAAAGATTATGCTGCACCAGTATGTGGGGGTGGGTTTCAAGAATGGTTTAGGAATCATGTAAGATGGTCAATTGAACTTTGAATTGCATACTAATTGTGCACATGAGATGACCTCTTGATTATTTTGTATAATTATGGATCACGAAGCTGCGTGAAGAGAATCCGGGCGATGTTAGTGATGGTCTCTATGCCCTATCACGTGCTCCAGCAAAGTGGGTGCAGAAAGCTTCAGCTTGCAATGACGATGGTATCCACTATCGCACTTATGAGCGTGAGAAACATCTGAAGACACAAAACGGTGGCATCACGACTAGTGGAGAACACTTGGCAGCCAAAATGAAGAAGTCAGATGACTATGATCATTATGGTCGCATAAAAGAGGGTATTGAGTTGAACTATAACAACAAGACAGGTGGTCGATCTATGGTTATATTCAAGTGTTATTGGTATGACCAAGATCCGAACAAGAAAAGAGGCCCCAGAAATGATGGGAATTTAATATCGATCAATACTACTGATGAGTGGTACAAGGAGGAACCATATATTTTAGTAACTCAACCTTCCTAGGTAATATTCTTGGATGATAGAGATAATAACGAGTGGCAATATGTGCAAAAGTTTGAGGCAAGGAGCACCTATGATGTGAATGAGTATGACGAGCCAGTCACCACAGATATTTCCCACCAAGATGATCCTAGTGGTTGTATGGTAACTGAATTGGCTGACATCGATGAAAATTTGATTGCCAGAGGCGGCTCTACGCATGATGAACAAGTAGATTTCACTGTTGAGGTTAGTTTAGTCGACAAAGATAGGAATAAACTAGTTCCCACCTGATGAATCTTAGGACATGTATGATGAATGGCAAGGGGAAGAAGATCCAACCAAGTCAGAATAGGCGGATCTAGAACGTGGCGTTCTGAAAGCGATGGTGGTGATGATGATTAGACTGTTGTTTCATATTATACAGTGAGATGATGAACAATGATTCTTATTGGTTTTATCTTCGTAAAATGTATGATACATGATGACAATTTCCTGTTGGATTGTAATCCTAGACTAATTGTTTTCCTAGTCTAAATTGGATTAAGCTTAATTCGACAAGTGCAAACATATGTAGATCAGGTTCACTTGGCGTGCAGCAGATACATTGGTTCAGTACACTAATTAATTATCAACCATAGGACCAGGTTTCATATAGAAGGGGGCATATGCACCTCGTGTCAGTAGAGATGGGCGAGCACATTGTCTCTGCAGATAGGGCAGTTGACATTGGTCTCAAACCAAGTGAAGATGCACTTGCGGTGGTACGGATGGTTGCATCCTTGGAGACGCACCATTGTGCGCTTCGATAGCACCTGCATGCATATGCTGCAGTGGCCATCCTCCTGCTCAACCAGGTACCATCTATCTTGAAGCGTGGGTAGGTTGACGATGAGTCGGAGATCCACGCTGAGGGTTAGGTCAAAGTGGAACCCGTCAACCCACATACATGCCTCATTCCAGAGCCGGTGCATAATGTTGTACGTCATGATGATGTCCCACTCCTCCGCCGTGAGTTGAAGGTTCTTTAGCAGCCATACATGGCCAAGAACCTTGTGCATAGTTCCCACGACCTTGCTCGTTGTCCGCAGCTTGCTAGGAGGTAGGCTGAGATTCAACACCTCCTCTTTGCAGGGTGTGGTCGCGACATCGTCCTCCTCCAGAGGGGCTGGGATGGAGCCAGGCATCCTCCTAAGCTCGTACATCCTCGAGAAGAAGATAATCAGTGTCATTGTGTACATCATCACCTCATCAACTAACTGCAGCCCGATGACGGAGAAGTCGGTTGTGGCTGCGGAGAAATGGCAAGCACGGAAGACATGGGGGCTAGACTCGATGATGCGCTCCTGTGAGGAGCCCTCCAGTTCCGGCAGCGCCACCATTAAGGGATTTTTTTGGGGGCGGGGGAATGGGAGGGGAGGGGGTTGGGGTAGGGCTAGTCGATGGTGCTGGCCTAGATGAGGGGGAAGAGGCCAGGAGAAATGGGTGAGAGTGGACTGCTCGAACGCGGGGCCGCGCTACCTCGTCACTACCCAATGTCGGCCCTGGCTCGTCCTCTCTTCATGGTTCTATTTAGGCTAGTCATAGTGCTAAATATCTTAGACTAGTAACTTGCAGATGTTACTACCTTCATAGTGGGTGATAACATGTGTGTGGTGTCATGCAAGACAAAATTAATTAGGTTCTAGACTCATATAGTATTGGTATGTGTGATGTTATGGTAACTAGCTAAGTTAGTACCTCCCTCTCTTTCATCATTAATTATCATGCCATGTCACCAATTTGCTTAGTTGGCATTACATGTACATGCAAGTTACTAGCTAATAAGTTACTCCCACTATGACTAGCCTTAGGGGAAGTCTAAAATAAACCTTGAATTTGTAGGGAAAAGGTAAATCGAACTCCAACACCAAATCCTTGAAATTTGCTCTCCAAACTTATCAGTCCTGGTCTATTCTAAACCGATGCCAAATAATGTTTCTGTGGCACTATCTCCACAATGGAGGGCACCGCTTTGTAGAAAATAAATTGACCCCACATTAATAAAAAAAGATTTAGCTTAACCTAACGAGAGGGATGGTTGTTTTCTCTGTGTTAAATAGAGGAATGGTTGTTGAGCTAGACAGGGAAGACCGATATTTTAACATATGCTGAGTTTGGGCATCAGAGCAAGTAGCTGCTCCGGTTCCTTGATTTTTTGTGGCATCGGCTGTGCAGCGTAGGCACCGGTGCTAGATGGATGAGAAGTGGTTTGGGCACCGATATTTGCATACTCTATGGAGGGCCACCCAAGTTCTATGGCTTTTCGAGCTTTTTAGCTAAAAGAGAGCAACTATGTAGATGCACAGGCTGGTGGTACTTCCCCTTGTTATCGATAAAAGAGAGAAACTATGTGGATGCGATGATGATTCAATTTATTTATATAACATAACTAGTATAGGTACAATAGAACCACGGTAGAAACTAAAGCATACTCTAGACGGAATCAACACACACATAGACACCCGAATATCATACGGTTCTTTTTTGTCAAGAACCTATGTCGCCCTCTACCCGTGCGGGCATGCCGTCTGGTGTTCGATGAACTCGAGGAAGCTTCCATCCATGTCGCAACCTTTGTTGCTGCACTTGAGCCTCATTCCCGAGGACATATGATCCATGGTAGTGGTTGGTTTGAAGATGCCTCCATATTCACATCCCGGGCACTGGCCATCGGACAATTTTCCAACACATTGTGTGCATGCAATGTGCGCCGTGGCCTTGACAAAGCACTGCTCGTGCAACGAAAAGAGATTTAACCCAAAAACAAGAGTTGTATCAAACTAGTGTGGAAAACATCCTGAAGAAAGAAGTAATAACCATGTACGCGGGACGACGAACAGTTTGAGAACACATCCTGCAGCTGAAGACATGCCTCATTGCACTCATGTCAATCATAGCTTCAAACCACTCGTCCACCATAGAGGCGCCTTCTTCAACTGTGGCAGATCTGAGAGGGATTTTGAGATGGAGCGAGAGAGCAGAGGGAGAAGCGCAGATCTGAGAGAGTGGATGAGAGCGAGGGAGAGAGACTGGTACTATAGCTAAATACTAGGAGTACTATAATCCTAATCTCACTCTAGGCAATATCGTCTATCCATCCAAATTCAACAGCCATGAGCTGATACCTTATCTCTTTGGCAAGAGACTAGCACGGAGAAAACTAGGGAAGCGGTGTGTTCCCCAAGTAATTATCTCCCTCTGACTCGGTGTACATGTCACTTTGACGACCTAGGGCTACGTGGAAGACTAAATAATGTACTCCAATACTACTCAGGGATGGATGTACTAGTACTACTCTACCTCTGTTTGGGATGAGACTAGCCCCATTGGGGGTATCTGGTGGTACGTATCATGCATTATTACATGCATGGAAAATGCTTATGTGTCACAACAATTGATGATGAAAGAGATTGTGTTGGTATCACATGTAGAGTATCATAGAAAAAATAATCTTAAATAAATCTTGTGCACAATTTTACCTTGAGATTACGAAACAGTACATACACTAAGACTATGATACTACTAGTGCTAAGTACTTACTGTACAGTACATGATAGTAGTACTACACATTGTGGAGAGGGTATCACATACTAGTATCATAATATACTCCCTCCATCTAGAAATAGCTGACTTAGATTTGTAGAGATTTGAATGTATCTACACACTAAAACATGTCTAGATACATTTGAATCTAGACAAATGTAATAGAGTTATTTCCGGACGGAGGGAGTAGTACATGATACTACTGTATCATACTCCTCTCCATTGTGACTAGTCTAAGGCTAGTCATAGTGGGAGTAACATTAGTGGTACTCCCTCCATCCCGGTTTATGAGGCGCGCACGTAGTTTAAGAAAATGTTTGACTATCAATTTTAGCCAATAAAATATACAATATGTGTCTCAAAAAATATACCATTGAAAACTTCTTTTGAAGATAAATCTGATGGTATAATTTTTATGACATATTATGTAAAAACATTGACAAAAATTAATGGTCAAAATTATTCTTAAACTACGTGCATGCCTAATAAACCGGGACAGAGGGATTAACATAGATGCCACCTACGCAAAAAAGATGATGTGGTAAGCAATTAATGAAGAGATAAGCAAATAGAGTAACATAAGTAATATGTTACCATCACATCACACTTTCCAATGCAAAATGTGTCTACTAATAATAAATAAGGTTTTCTACTTATGTTACTATACTTATCACACTACCCACTAGTATGAAGGTAGTAACTTAGAGTAGTAGTAATATGGTACTACTCGAATTTACTCCCGCCTGTGACCAGCCTTAGGCCATAGAGCCAAGTTAATAAAACCAAAAAAGTTAATTACTCTACCTCATTATTGCCTCGTGCAAATATATTTTCACTTGCATCATAGAAGAGAGAGAGAAATGCATTATTGGTGAAGAAAGAACAACTAATGAGATATGACTTGTAATCTCAAGCAATTTTAAAAAGGTCTCTGGTCTTATAATCAAAAATAGTGGGAGGTCTACTCCGGGATAGAGTAGTGTGTACCTTGCACGGAGTCCTAGGACTATAGTAAGTTACACGTGTCTTGCACATGAGAATAAGATAGTAATAGAAGTACCGTATGACATATCATCTTTTATTTATATAAAATTATAATAGGTGACGCTGAAAAATAATTATAATTTCGAGTCATGTCCATAAAGTATAGGGTGTATAATTGGTTCTTATACCTTGTGTCATGTAGAAATCAACCTAGTACTATTAGCTACCCATTACTCGATATTCTCGAGAGAAATAACGAAGAAGATTCTAGAATTATTGAGAAGTGTGTTTTCAGGTTTGTGCATGGTGTTCACTGTGCTAAAGACTATCAATGGAGTATTCTATATGGTAGCATGGATAGAAGATCCAGCGGTTTGCAATGTTGGGATTTGCCAGTCTTGATCGATTTTTCAAAGTTCAAAGTACTGCGTACACAATATAGTGTGGTAAGATTATATAATAGGTAAAGCTCAAAAAATATGAATATGATCGAGTCTCATGTGCTTGGGTACTTTTATATAGTGATAATATGACATACTTTTATAGTTCTATCACGTGCCGGAGCACTAAGGCATGTGCAACTTATTACTACTAGTAACTATACTAGTACTGTATACTTGAGTAGATACTCCAAGAATTTACTAAACTCGTTGCGCGAGCTGTCAGCTGCTCGCCACCTCTGTTTCAAGAGTGTATAGTACTCCTACTATCCGATAGACTGCGACCAGTTAAAAGTACAGCCACTACAAGTACCGATATGGCATTTCTCTTGTGAGTGTTTAATGCCCCGAACCACCACCGACTGCGAAAAACTCACGCGCCGCCAAGCGGTCACTCTGCATGTTGCCCTTGTACTAAGTACTCCTTGGAGCATATAAAAAAGTACTCCTTGGAAAAATTCTTGGTTGTTGCTGTATTGGGAACGACCGTGCCTAAGGAGGCCAGATAGAGGTGTGGGGACTAGCATGAAATCTCTCGACGATGTCCACATGCGGGATTGGGTACGAGCGAGTGTAACAAGACACATGAAGTACCCAGGTTCGAAGCCCTCGTGGTGAGGTAAAACTCCTACTCCTGCCGATCTGACTATGGATAGAATACAAAGTACACTTGCTCCTTGAGATATATGCACTAGCTATCTCTTAAATGCTCTGCCTGTATCTGTATCTGTCTAACTGAGCTAGTGCGTGTGCTCTATGTGAGTGAGCTAGCAGGGAGAGCTAGCTCCCTGTGAGTGATCGATGGGTGTCTTCCTATGAGAATGAGGGAGCCCCCCTTGTGCCTTAGATTGGAGGCCCAAGGGACAAAACATGGCCCACCTAGACTAACTTTACTATTGCCTATGTCATGCATGAGGTAGTACATAGTGTACATGTACAGTGCATAGTGCTACACTATTGCATACATAGGTAGCATGGCCTCAGTGTCCTTAGTCTTGTCGATGTTCTTCTTCTGGTACGTGAGAATCTAGTGCATTGCTGGGTGGTGGCGATCTGGGAATGGTACTAGTCTTGATCGGTCTGGTAGCAATGGGAGTGTGCCGACTAGAGAAGTCAAACCGGACAAGAGGTGGTGATCCATCCGGTGCAAGGCGTATAGAGCCATGCCAGCTACTAGGGAGCTACTGCGGGCTGGGGCGAGGTGTTGGCCGACTAGGCCAGCCGGCCCAGCAAAGGGAGTGGCGCCAGGTGGGGAGGTGGAGCCGGGTGGGCCGGCAAGAGGCCCAACCAGGGGAAGCGGTGAAGGGCGAAGCTGGGTGGGCCGCGCGGAGCCGGCCCAGCAAGGGGGAGCCGAGGGTGCGGTAGAGAGGCCAGCTGGGGTGGAGGCGCTGAGCCGGACGGGCCGACTAGGAGCAGCCCAGCCGGGAAGAGGAGGTGGCACGTCTGTGGGGCGGCTGGGAGGCTCCAGCGGGCCCAAATTGCATCTGATGCTGTTTTTACTTTATCTTTTTTCCTTCTTTATCTGTATTGGAGTGTCTTTAGGGTACCGGGGACAATCCCCCGACACTAGCCCCCGAGCGCGCGCTGATTTCACCCAGAGGGGGAAATTCGCACGAGCTCCAGAGAACTTGTCGTTGTTGTTGTAGATGAAGTTCTTGGATGGCGTCCGGCTAGACACCTCTAGCCCGGGAAGCAACACAACAGCAGTTGGGGCGCACGAGCGCACCCACTAGATGTAGCCCTCGAGATTCGGAGTAGCTGACGGAGACATGTGCTTTGAATATTCTTTATCTTCTCTTAGACACCTCAAACTTGCTATCTGGATGAACGCCTTGAGCCTGACTGGAGCACTTGGTTACACTGGGGGCACGCCAGCGCACCCGGTGGGTGTGGCCCCCGAGATTCGAAGTAGCTGACAAAGACAGGTGCTTTGAATCTTCATCTGTACATGAGATCCGACTCGGTGCAGTCGTGCAAAACGAATAGAAATGAATTTGTTGTCAGTACATCAACAGACAGTACACATGCTATCAACCGAATGATGGTTTCATTTTTCAAAAACTAGCTCGTGCTTCTCTTAATACGTAGTCACTTTCTTGCTATTTACGCTGGGTCCTTGCCGGGAAGTCGGGTTGTGGTTTGCAGCCCGAATCAAAGTGGGAGCTGACAATACATGGCGCACGATACTGGGGGCCGAGCAGCCGGGAAACACCAACTAGGCACAAGGCTAGAATTTCCAATCTGTCGCATCCTTCATCGTTTTTCATGTGGGATTCCTCGGGCTTTTTCTATTGCTAGTCGAACAACCGGGTTGCGGTCTGTAGCTGAGACGATGAGTGGGCCACTGACACCATCACACACTACTCAGACGGTTTACAGAATTAGCAGGTCAGGCCAACCGGCGAGCCCCGGGGTAGGGGTTGACGGCGCCGGAAAACTAAAAGCAGGAAGCTTATCAACATCTGGCAAGCCCTCGAGGGTTGCTCGAGGTCGGAAATACACTCACATTACTGTAGCTGGTGCGGTAGGGTCGAAGGCACGATTCCACAGGTGTTGCGGGTGCTGAAAAGGTCCAACAGGCATTCCAGCCGGATGGCCTGGCTCCAGCTGGACATGCCACCAAACGCGGCTTAGCCGAATTTGGTCCGATTCAGCCGAAACGGGTTCGAATCGGGCGAATCGAAAAGACAAACGGAGTTAGTCCGACCGAAACGGTACAGCCAGAACTGTCATAACCGGATCTGAATTTTTCTCGCTTTCTTTTTCTAGCCGGATTTTTTTCTTGCCTTTTTCTCTCAACCGGATTTTTCTAGCTAGATTTTACTTTCTTCTCTCGCAGCAGGATTGGCCTTTTTCTCTCCTTTGCTGGCTATAGATAGTGTGCTCACTTTTTTCTTTTTCCTCTCGACTTTTTTTATTTCAACCGACTGGAAATTAGCCAGACGCGGCTATCCATCTTTTTTACCTTCTGAGCCGGCCACCACTCAGCCGGACTACTTTTTCTTCATTTTCTTTTTTACCTTATCGGCAGGCCCACCACTACTTCCTTTTTTATTTTTACCTTTTCTTTCTCTTTCCCCCACCGGCTCACCCATCTTCCGCCTCGCCTGCTCCAACCGGCTCGTTCTCCCTCTGCCGGTAGAGAAAAAGGCAGCCACCGGGGAGCGTGGCGGAGCGGGGGCCATGGCGCGGAGGCGCACTGACGCGCAACGGAGGAGTCCACAGCATCCGCAATGGCGGTAGGCAGAGCTC
This sequence comes from Avena eriantha, assembly GCA_910589775.1. Taxonomy (NCBI): domain Eukaryota; kingdom Viridiplantae; phylum Streptophyta; class Magnoliopsida; order Poales; family Poaceae; genus Avena; species Avena eriantha. Next base: position 12,380,744 of record OU342746.1, read on the forward strand.
GCGGTGGCGGAGACCGCATGGGCGGAAAACAGGGGTCCGGTGTGGCACCGCGCGTGTTGGGGACGCGGCAGGGAGCGGTCAATGCGGGCGGCGCGGAAGGAGGTCTTCCACGGGAGAGCACACGCACGGGAGGCCGGGGCCGGGGCGGTGCTGCACTTGCATGATGGCGCGAATAGGTGCACGCGGGCCGAGATGGTGTGGCACGCGTGCGGTAGGGTGGAGGGGCGGTGGTACGGGCTCTATGACGCGCGCATGCGTGCGGACACGGCACGGCCAGCCGCCGGTCAAGGCGGGGGTCGAGGCGCGGGGAGGAGCAATGCACGGAGCGGCGGGAGACGCATGGGCTCGACCTGACGACAGCACACGCGCGCGCAGCGTAGCACGGAGGACGACAGGAGGTGTTACGGTAGCAACGATCGGGTGCGTGGGCGCACGCCCGAGGAACCACGGCGGCGTGGGCACGCCGGGATGGGGACACTCGGGCACGGGCGATTGTGAACACGACGACACCTGCTGAAGAGGCCGAGCACGGTCGTTCCAGCGCGCGGCGCTACCGAGGATGGCGCGGCTAGAAGACGCAGGCGGCGGCGACACGACGGCTGCAGCGAGCCCTCGGGCCTCTTGGCATGGCAACAATGACGATGGCGTGAAGGCGACGGTGACACGATGGCGACTCGACGAGGCGGTGCTGGGATGGATGCGGTGATGAGCCCCCAAGAAGCTTGACACGGTGTCGGTGACGATGGCATGAGGTTGACGACAAGCCCTCGAGCGACTCGAAACGGCATCGGAGCCAACGATGACGATGAAGAAAATCGGTCTCGTGCAGAATGGAACTCCGGCCAAAGCCATGTTAGCCCCATGGTGGCCGCCAACTGTTGTTGTATTGGGAATGATACTTCCTAAGGAGGCTAGATAGAGGTGTGGCGACTAGCTAGAAAGCTCTCGATGGCATCCGCATGCGGGATTGGGCACGAGCGAGTGTGAGCCACATGTGAGTCTGTCGAAATTAGGTCAAATTAATTCGCACCACATGTGAGCTGCTGATTGCTTATAAAAGTTTATAAAAATCTTTTGAAATTGCCCACCAGATAGCCAATATATCGAGAAGACGACCGAGAGTTTTGAAAGATTCAACTTTCTTTCTAAAATCTGCATGCCGACAAAGTTGACCCTACTTTGAAAAAAGAGAGAAATAGACAAAAAATAGGGGGACTCATGCATGACGTCCTTTTTATTGTATTATCTACCATGAAAAATAATAAACATGAGTTTTCACAACTTTGAAAAACCTCGCTTTACAAAAATGGCCAACCATGTATAAGTATGAACAGGTTTAAGGCAAAGCGACCAAGCAAGGTCATGGAAATATCCACATCATAGTTTATGGGAATTTGGTAGTAGTTCTACAAGAAAGTAGATTTGCGCATATTGGCGTTGGTAAATAGTTTTTCTGTAAAGCAAAGTAGTCCACTTCTGTATTACTACTCGAAAAGGGAGGCAACTCCTTCCAAAAAAAAGGGAGGCAGCACAAGAGCATCGAGAGGAGGAGTCGAAGGTGGTGCGATATTAGAGCAAAGCTTTGATGGGCTGCTAACACGAGGTACAGGGTACACTACACTAGTAGTAAATATATGGACCTACTACTAGTAATATGCACGCAAAACAAGTTGTGTTTTCTCTCTCCTTCGCTGGCTCTCACCATCCATCATCCATCGATCTCTTCTCTGTAGCTACGCAGGTGCACAATCCGGCTTGTCTCTTCCTTGTCCACAGCGTGGTGCTGCGCACGTGTGCCTTAGTATGGCACACCGATCTACTTCCAGCAACCGTCCCCCCTGAAATTCAAGCGATCTACTGGATTAATAACCATCTACACCAATACAAAAAGTCTCAAAAGTAGTAATAATAATTACAAAAAGGTCCTCGGACCACCTTGCGACGACTATAAACCCTAGTGGCTAATTGGAGTGTCTCCCTCCTTCAGGACCTATGGTACCCTGGTTCCAAATAATAAATAAAGAATGCCACAGCCCCAATTTTCAGACAAAGTGTACCATGCTTTCTTACAATTTCCAAGTTTTAGGAATTTTCAAGTGGGTATAGAAATGTTTTTGATTTTATTCCTGTTTAATCTTCTTGCTTTTTGATGAGGGTGCTGCATGTAATGCTAGTTGTTCTATAGTTCAAATGTTAGGTATTGTACATGCTGGTATAAAGCCGACAATACATGACGTGTCACTTTGTTATAGCTAACACTCGGTTATACTATAGAACTAGCTCTCACACACTTGTAGAATATTAATTTAGACCTAATTCTACAAATCGGCGGAAAATCGTCTGAATGGATGAAATTAGCTAGAAAATTAAGCTTAAAAAATATAACATGTAATTTATCCAACCATTTTATGTACTATAGTAAATAAATGGCACATGCTATGAACTCTAAGCCATATTAATCGCACTTCCTTCCAAAAAATACTTTTACTTCTTTACCATGCTAACATGCACCGACCTATACCAAAATATGGGCACACCATCATTATCTTGATGAAGACAGAGTATGTCCATGACCTTGGTCATTTGGCTTGAAACACAAGAAATTTTCTTACAAAGTGGACAATTCTTTCTTATAGTTCCCAAGTTTAAGTATTTTTCAAACTTCCAAGATAAAGCTCCACACACTTAAAAGTATGAGTCTATGTCTATTAAACGAAATTAGGTCAAACTTGAATATGTGTGAGCGCGGTAGACTATTACTCTAGAAAATATCCAAATTTCTTTTGAAGGTACCCAGGCAGCCAATATATCATGGGCCAACAATAGTTTTGAAAAATTCCATTATTGATTAGTATATTTGCATACCGACAAATTTGACCATATATGAAAAACATTCAAACAAAATAAAGCGTAAAACAAAAACATGAAACTTCATTACGATTGGGGTAGTTTTGCTAGTATTATTAATTGCCAAGAAAAATGATAAACATGAGATTCGATAACTTCAGGAAAAACGGATTCACATTATAGCCCACCATGATGCAACATTATTCTTGGTTTTCAGCACGAACAACCAATAAGGTCATGGCCTTCTATATCGACATATACCCTAGCTACACTTTTACATAGGGTTCTGACATTGGGTAGATGGGTGCGTCTTGGCCTAGTAAACAATGTTACCCGTGGGAGTTTTGAAAAATTAGGAAAAACATTTTTCACTTTTACAATTGAGTATGGGGATGTTTTATACTAGCAATAAAGAAAATTAGAAGAATGTGGCTCGAAATGCAAGAATCGTACCATGTTTCCGGACATAGCGAACCATGCATGTTTTACTTGTGATTCCTAGGTTCTTTGAGTTTTCAAGATTCGTAGAGAAATTAACCCAATTAAATTACACTAATATCTTCGATTCAAATTAATATTCTCAGATTTGTCGAGATTCAGGTATATGTATCTAGAATAGAAACATGACTAGATACATTTGAATCTAGACAAATCGATGAACATTAATATGGATCGGAGGGAGTCTCCCCAAATTAGATCAAATTAATCCGAACCACAAGTGAGCTACCAATTTCTCTTAAAATTTTACAAAAATCTTTTGAAGTTACCCACCAGATAGCCAATATATCGAGAACACGACCGAGAGTTTTCAAAGATTCAACTTCTTTCTAGACTTTGCATGCCGACAAATTAAAGTTAACCCTGCTTTGAAGAAAAAGAGAAATGAAAAAAACTCATGCATGGCATCCTTTTGCGTGTATTACCTGCCATGAAAAATGATAAACATGAGTTTTCACAACTTATAAAAAAATCCGCTTCACAAAATTGGCCTACTATGTAAGTATGAACAAGTTTCAGGCCGAGCAATCAAGCAAGGTCATGGATATGCCCACATCATAGTCTATGGTAAATTTCCCATATTTGGTAGTACTATAAGAAAGTAGATGCGCACATCTTGGCATCGGTAAGAAGTGTTGCCAATGGAAGTTTCCAAATACTAGGAAAAGAAACAACTCTAATTTTCTAAGCGACAGAAATGTTTCTCCTCTAAAGCAAAGTACTCCACTACTTCATAGGAAGAATAGTATTTGAAATGAGCATAGTTTTTACTCCGTACTACTACTCCAAAAGGGAGGCATGGCGAGAGCAGCGAAGAAGAGAAGTAGAAGGCGGTGTGATGTCAAAGCAAAGCTATGACGGGCTATTGACACGAGATACATGGTACACTCCACTAGCCATCTTCCATCGATCTCTGCTTCTCTGCAGCCACGGGTGCACAGTCCGGCGTGTCTCATCCTTGTCCACAGCCTGGCGCTGCGTATGTGTGCCTTAGTACGCCACATCGATCTACTTCCATCAACCATTTTTTCCAACAAAATTCAAGCGATCTAGTACTGGATTAATAATCATCAACACTAGTAAAAAAGGCTCACAACTAATAATAATAATTACAAGTAGGTCCTTAGACCACCTTGTGACGACTACAAACCCTAGGGAAATAATTGGAGTGTCTCGCTCCTTCAGGACCTATGGTACCCTGGTTCCCAAAAATAAATAAACAATACCACCGCCCCAATTTTCAGATAAAGTGTACCATGCTTTCTTATAATTCCCAAGTTTTAAGATTTTTGAAGTGGGCATAGATATGTTTTTCATTTTATTCATGTTTAATCTTCTTGCTTTTTGATGAGGTTGTTCCATCGTAATGCTAGATATTGTATAGTTAAATTGCTAGGTATTGTACATGCTAGTATAAGGCCGGCAATAAATGGCGTGTCACTTGTTATACCTAAGACTCAGTTATACTATTAAACTTGCTCACACGCACTTGTAGAATATTAATTTAAACCTAACTCGACAAATCGACGGAAAGCCGTCCGAGTGGGTGAAATCAGCTAGAAAATTAAGCTTGAAAAATATAATTTGTAATTTATCCAATCCCTTTATTTACTATAGTAAATAAATGGCACATGCTATGAACTCTAAGCCATAATAATCGTACTTCCTTCCAAAAATACTTTTACTTCTTTACCATGCTAACATATGCACCATCCATACCAGAATATGGGCACACCGTCAATATCTTGATGAAGACAGAGTATGTCCATAACCTTGGTCATTTGACTTGAAACCTAATAAAGTTCATACACAGGAGTACATGATATAGTAGGCCATACCGTGAAGTGAGTTTTTCAAGTATTTTTACTGGTAGAAAAAAGAAGAAAGAATGCCCTACCAAATTTTCGTATAGTTCTCAAGTTTAAGTATCAAATTTATAATTTTTTGTGCTTTACCTATTATAATTTTATATAATGATGATTTGTAATACGTCTATTATCTGAGTCTCACGTGCATGGCACGTGCAATTTACTAGTAGCCTACAATGTATGAACATTCTTGGGTTTTAGTCCGAAGGACCAATAAAGTCATGGCCATATATATCGATACCCAAGCTACACTTTATGATACGGTTCTCACATCGGATAGATGGGTGCGTCTTGGCATAGTAAACAATGTTGACCGTGGGAGTTTCAAATAATTATGAAAGAAAAAATTCACTTTTTCAAGTGATTACGAGGATATTTGTACTAGTAAAGAAAATTAGAAGAATTTGGCTCGGAATGCGACAAGCGCGCCATGTTTCCGGATATTTCGGAGCATGCATGTTTTCCTTGTGTTTCCTAGGTTCTATGAGTTTTTAAGGTTCGTAGCTAAATTAAACCACTCATATTACAGTATTGTCTGCCTAAATTAGGTAAAATGAGTTGGCATATGCATATATCATGCGCACCCTGTAGCTAAGAAACCCAAGTTCACTCAGCCGTTTAGCTCACTATAGTATATGGGTCTCATTCATACTTCCTCATCTAGCACTAGCACTAGACATGCGTACACCTCCACTCGGGGGAAGGGCCCCCTAAAGGGCTATCTAGGGTGGTCGACATTGCCATCCTCACATCCACACCGCCCCCACCACAGCTCACTTCCAGGCTCTACATAGCTATATCCATGGCAGCCGAAAGTGCTGTTTTCGCAAGGAGGAGCATCGCCATGCCTGCGTGCCGTCTTCCACCACCACCCGACCCAACCACAAGGACTCCAAAGATGAGGAATGGGTCACCTCCGAAGATCCCAGCAATGCCGATATCGAGGAGTTAGCCATGATCGCCTCCAACAGCTCCGAGCCGTGGCCGCCAATGCCGCGAGGTCCAGCGTACCGATCCAACGGCGAGCCTTATGGGTAGGATGTCTTGGCCCATGTTTTCTGGCCGGAGTATGTCGGGCTACAAGATCTTAGCGACCTCTACGCACGTCATGTCCTTGCGGCGCGTAGATACCGCGGTGATGCCTTTGTGCGTGCCATACGCGCCCGAGCTAAGGAGGAGTTTGACGCGCAACTAGCGTTCTACAACTCCCTTTTCGAGTTCTAGGATGTCGCCAGAGGATAGCTGCCGCTGCCACGCCCTCCTGGCGAGAGCAGCACCTCCCGACACCGTGGGACGCCATACCCGCACCATCCTGGCGAGAGCAGCACCTCCCGCCACCGCAGGACGTTGCGCCATCCAGGCGAGGTCATCGCCTCCCACCGCCATGGGCTGTAGTTAGTTTAATTATTTGATGTATTTACACGAATTTGAAATATTTATTTATTTTTTATGAGGGCCACGGTTGGCATCCAGCACCACCCCAATTTTTTTCATGTATCCACCACCATACTAGACTCCCACCTTTCTTCACAAAATGCGCATGCCATCGTCCCATCACATTCGATGCCTGCTGCTTTTCGAGCATTCCTTTTGATACTAATCGGGAGGTGAGCCAAGCGCAATTCAGCACTAAATTTTTGTGTGATATTGGCGGGATCTTTTAGTTAAAAAATTTAGAGGATTATTAGCGGGACCCGCCCTTATATCTTTCCCAAAATTTAACCCTTTCTTCACTTCTCGGCAAATGCTAGCTACCTCCATACTGACGGGGCCTCTCGCTCGCTCCCCTGCCGACTCCACAATCCATCTCACATCATCCTCTATCCCATCCCTCCTTAGCCGACATCCAGGTCGCCAGAGTCTTCTCAATGACGCCGTCATCCATGCTACCATCGTTGCTTCGTCGCATTTGCTTTCCCTACTCAGAGTATCAGCTTCCCCACCATCGCAACCAAGAGATGCATACGCCACGTGGACCCCTCACCAGGGCGATGGTTAAAACTCCATACAACGTAGACAAATGTTGCTACACACTTCCTTTGCCTGCTTTCTTTGCACTTTACTACTTCTTCCGAATGTAGTTCATCGCTTCCTTGATGTGCCTTCTTAGTTCCAATTATTTCTAATGCATGCTAGTTGCAGTACTGCGGGATCGGTTCAAAGAGAAAAGAAGGCAACAACTAGTCCTCAAGCCAAATTGGTTCTCTCGCACTAGTACGAAGCCTCGCCAGCCCAATGATAACCCCCAACAATCCTCCCCAGACAATGGTTTGCCTCCATTTTGCATATATACGCGCTGTCGTTTTGCATTTTATTTTTGAGAGTAGAGCGCATCCTTTGCTTGCCCTGTCTTTTCATACTAGTATATATTTTTTGTAAGGCATGGAAGATGATGTACTGCCGAATGAGTATGCAGAGAATCGATGCCAACGAATTTTGAAGAGTTTTGGACATGCAGATCTAGCCCCACTCGGCATAGCACAACTGGTACATAAATATGGCCTGGTCGAGTACCCTAAACATGGATATTTGTTGCATCTTGATTATGTTATTTACTGATTGATTTTCTGAATTGCAATTTGCAGAAGCAAATGCATGATCATGTCCCTGCCAAGGAGGTTCGCAACATAGATATTCAGCGTGCAAGTGATACAACCATTTCTAGGAACCAAACCGAAGTATGGTGCATGGCCGAAGCTAAGATTAGGCTTCTCCAAAAGGATTTGGACACATCCACTTGGTGGATCAGAGAATTGAACCGAGGATAGATTTATACTATTGAAGATGGCCTTGAGGCTATCGCTGATCTTCAGAAGTTAGGCGCTGAAAATCATGTTGCCAATTCGGCTGATGCAGATGTCAATGAGATCAACGTGACGGTTTTGGAACAGGTGAAAGCACGAGCAGAGGTTCTCCGCGCATCTTTGCAGACATATGATTTTTGAAGGGTGATACAAGATCCGTCGTGCAAATAGATTGTTATTTCGAATAATGAGGATGACTTTTCTTGTGTTGTCAGCCTGATATTTTCTTTTCTTATGTGCTGGCATTACTTTACTGTAACTACCTATTTGGCACGCTGTATTGTACCTACTTGCTGCATCTGGACAATGTATCCGGTCTCGTTCTAGCCATTCAGAAAATGAAAAACAATATTTTCCCGCGATAAACTTGAAATCTTATTTTGCACTTTCGTTTAGATCTGTAGACCCATGTTTTGCTGAAAATTAACACATTACCATGAAAGGTAGTTCGAGAAAAACCATGTCCATGTGCCCATTATCATGAATAAATTTGTGCACTATGTACTTGTGTGGCCCTAAAGTCAAACTTTTAGACTGCACTAGTAGATCGAGTACAAAAATATCAACTTACCAACAAACCAGAAGCCGAAATCACCTCTTCCACCAAGCCAGAAACACCTACCACAATGGCTCCTGTGTTCAAAATTCAAGCGGTACGGAAGTTTCATCTTGCCCTTCAGTCTAGAAACAACACGCCAAAGTCCATTCCTCAAAATGGTTTCTCTTGTGAATTCCCACGCACCACACAAGTCAAAGTTTCAAACATACCAGTACCACCCACGCCCTTCAGACCGAATCCCTCAAGATCACCTTGCATGACCACGGCTGTGCTCCTTCCGTCCCATCTCCCCTTCATAGCCTCTCCACAGGCATGCCACTGTAGCGACCGAAGACGTTTTACCAGCTCCCGATGCTGACCCGTACCAGATCTACTCCTTTGTACACGAGGTCAACGGCGCCGGAGCTAGCTCAACAACACTATCGTAGCTTCGTTGGATCCACTTCCCCGACTCCACATCACCGGATCTGCTTCCTCGACCTTGTCCACGGCACCGGAGAGATGGGGAGGCAAGTCCGCTCAAGGGTGAATGGAGAGGTCGTAGCTCACCATAAGTTTGGCAAAGGCATGAGAAGGAAATCATGTAATCGCAATCACAAAGGTTTTTGCCGTACATTTCATATGCTCTTTACGCATTTGATGTCTAGAAGTAGTTCATCGCTTGTTTCAATGCATTCTCACGTTGAGTTTTTATCTTGTACTCCGACATTTCTTGTCGAGCCATCATATATGCATATGTCTGTAATTGTTCCTTCAGAGCTTTCAACTTCTTGCTAGCAATGTAGTAACTTGCTCTTCTACACACACATCGCTCTTAAATCTCATAAGATATATTTTTGTTTGATGCATGTAAGCTGATTTGCGGCCGACTGATGAGGGAGAACGGAAGATTAGGGAAGATAGATTATTAAAGAATTCCAAATGTGCAAGGTCACTCGGTATACAGAGAGTTAGGTCTTTCGTAGCTACCACCACCAATCATGTAGTCCAGGATTCTGATACAGAATTTGATCCTTGACAGCTGTGAGATTCAACATATTTTTATGGCTTTTATTGGTGGTTTTCTCCCGGATTTGATCGTTTTCTAGCTTTACCTAACACTAATACTTCGGTAGCAAAGAAAACTTGGTTTTTAATGTGTGTTTCAGGTTCTGAATGTCAACAGAAGGTTTTAATTAGAGAACCACAATATTCTGGAGAAAACAAGCAAGTCTCACTTTGGAAGCACTTGAGAGGAGCACACAGAAGCTTTAACGAGCAACTATATGGCAGGAATATTTTTCCAGCCATATAGTTCCCGTCGTATAGTTGTCGCCGCCTCTGTCTTGTCAAAAGGGGCACCTTCCGTGAAGGGACAGGAGACGAAAACACAATGCAGAAGCCGCCACACCATCTAGAAGGGAGAAAGAAGAGATTCAGAGAGGAAGGAGAAGACGTTCTTCATCTCGCTCCATGATCTTCAACCTCCTAGCCAATACACCTCCATAGCCACTACTTGTACTTGAGAGAGAGAGGGATCTCCACCTTGCAAGACTAGGGTTTGAGATTGTTTCTTCCCATCTTCAATTGTGCTGGATATTTTTCTATTCTTATTGTGGATCTCCACGGTAATACTAAGACGAATTCCCTTTATTTGATTATATTGATGATCCTTCCTTCTCTCATGTGTGAGTAATTCACTTGGGCATGGGAGATGTAGGGGATTGGTGAGATGTGATGTGCCTTCATATATTTTCCATTAGTTTGTGATTAATTCTAATTACTATATTATGTGTGTTTGACTATCTGTGGGATGCCTAATGCTTGTTCTCCAATTAAGGGCCCAGACAACATGATGCTTTGTTCTACATAGATAAGATCTTGTTCGCTAGTGGACCGGCGACCCCTGGGTGACACGGGGATATCAATGGAAAACTAGTAGACTCGAGGATAACAAGGAACCATTGTGCTTATTGCATTAGTCCGATCCAAGGAGCTTAATCACTAAGTGACCTGAAGGGTCTTAATCGTCTAGTGTATGACCATGGTTTTGGTAACAGGCTAGTAGGATTATTGAAGTTGGGATGAAATCTACAAAGAGGAGTTCCGGCTAATTATGGGTTGCTTGCGTACCCATATATTTATAAGATTATAATTATTACATTTATCATTCACCCACCTGGCACAGTCACTATCATCATGAAATGAATCTCCCTGCACTTTCTTTTGCCATCTGCAGGAAAGAACAAACAACCAAGTCATTCTTTACTTTTATGCTTTATATTTCTGAAGTTTACATTTAATTCTATTTAAATACATCTCATTTAATCAAAACCCATTCCTATTTCAACACTTGCAATCAATTCACTCAAAGACCTGTGACAACTTCGGGTGTGACAGAGACTTCACCCATAAACACTTACCTTTGGGCTACCTATGGGATCGATATCTATACTTTGAAACTAGCTACAAACGATCTGTGCACTTGCAAACATCAATCTATTTTCTAGCACCGTTGCCGGGGAGCTAAGCGCTAAGTGTTTGTCTTTTGACATTTCAGGTGTTGCTACTACAAAATGTTCTCCCTAGGAGAAAAAGGGTCTACACGCTCTGGTTGGACCTATCTATCGGATTATATTGAGCACGTGCCTGCTCAAAGGCACGAAGAGATTATTGAAAAAAATTTAAGATCAAATAAAGTTGAAGTTGAAAACCTGAGTGGTATTATGGAAATCATGTCTATTTATAGGATAACTCCTATGAAACCTGAGAAAACTCTCAGGGAATACAGTTGAAAGGATTATTTTCTCCTTATGTTTTTGGTGCTGATGACAACTCATTTTATGGTTTAACCGTTTGTCCAAGTTTTAGGGTTTATCTTCGGTCGTGCTCGTGGATGGATTTTTCTCAAGGAAGAGCTTGTAGTCGATAGCACTTATTTTCACTTTCTCTTGCTTTATATTTTAGGCTACCGTACTATCAAGAGGGAGTCCATCTAGGAAGGTTGTGGGAAATCAACATTTCATGCACAGACCATATATGCACCTCCACAGCCATCCCAGTTTTCGTGTGAGAAAGTGATTCCTGCTGAGTTGGAAGGTTTTCTGCCTTGACCGGTATTACCGGCCAGTCAGTGGTAGTACCGCCCAAGGGTTTTTCCCAGGGCTGTTCGAGCGGAACTTCTGGCTGAAGTTCCGGTCCTAATTCCGACGAGGCAATTTTTAGTTCAGTAAGACTTCTGTCTAACTTTGCCTATTTGTCAGAACTAGCACCGGACTTTGGCTCGGTAGTACCGGCCCAACCAACATCTGGCCCCCTAAGCGGTAGTACCGCTGCCTGACCGATAGTACGGGCCTTCATCGGTCACCGGTAGTTCCGGGTCCAGTTCCGAATCCAGTTCCGACGCTGGGCAGTGCGGGTCAGATGACCTTCTGCCTCGCACTGTCTATTTATCGGAATTAGGGGCGGAACTTGGACCGGTACTTCCGGCCAGCCCGTTTGGGTCCACTGACAGGTCTTCTGACCGTTACGTGGCCTGTGCTGGGCCGGTGGTGGCTCGCCCACCGGTACTACCAGTCCGACATCGGTAGTACCGATGGCGTCGGGGCTAGGCAGAAAGTGCCCGTTTGAAGGGGGACTATTTAAGCCCCCTTCTTCCTCCTCCCACCTTATCTCTTGGTTCTCTCTCTCCACCATTGTCACAAGAGCTTGACTTGACTAGATCTCTCTCCCCACCCACTCAAATCTCTTGATCTATTGAGGATTGGGAGAGGTGACCTAGATCTACACCTCCACCAAAGGAATCTTGATTTCCCCCACTCATCCTTCGTGCATTTTGTTTCTCTTGGGTTCTTGGAACCCTAGACGGTGTAGGGCATCCTCGGAGCTGGGGCATTTGTTGTAAAGCTCTGTGGTGTCGTTGAGGGCCTTCAATTGAGTTGTGAAGCCTCCCCTCAACCTTGTTGTAAAGGTTTTCGGTTGGCGCCTTCAAGGTCACCGGTTAGTGGATTGTGAGGCCACCTTTGTGGTGGTGCTCACCAGAGAAGAAGGTGAGGCCTTTGTCGCGCTCGGGTGACCTTGTGTGGACCCGACACCTCTCCAACATAGACGTAGCTTCTTTGGAAGTGAACTACGGGAATCACATCTCCGTGTCCTTTCGCCGGTTCTTCGCTCCACTCCTTTACTTCTTGCATTTACTCTCGCGTTTACCTTTGTCTTACTTGTCATTTAGGTTTTTCACGTAGTTGCATCTCTAGCGAACCTTACTTTGTGCTAAGCCTTAAAAGTGCGATAAAAGATTAAACATTGGTAGTCTCCTATTCACCCCCTCTAGTCGACCTAAGTTGGGCCTTTCAATTGGTATCAGAGCCTCGGCTCTTTCTTCGGGCTTAACCGCCTAAGAGACAATGGCCGACGAAGAGGGAAGTGTGGGTGAAGCCACCAAGAACTTGGCCTCCATGGATGATCTCAATCAATTGGAGACATCCATGATGACCAACTTTGAGGAAATGATGACCCTTTTGCAATCCCTTAAGCCTACCCACATGCTAGAAACCCCTCATGATGCATCTCTTGCCGCCGAAGCCCCCTTCGCTCCCGTGCACGTGGTTGCCCCCGGGGTGATTCCCGCGGTAGCCCCAAAACACTTGGGCTTAGGCTTTGTGGTTCAAACCACCAAGCCCCCAAGCAAGAGAATCGAGGGGCTAGGTGACTCCTCCTCCAAAGAGGGAGATAGGGAAAAGGATTACTCGGCGGTCCCACCACCGTCCAAGTACACACCAGACCCTCCCATTCCCATGCCGCACATCATACCTCAAGGAGCACCTCCCATACTAGATACTTCTAACTTCGCCAATTGGCAATATCTAATGCAATCTCATATCTCCAGCTCTTCTATTGAATTGATGAGGATTGTGGAGGAAGGTTTCTCTCCATATGATGCTAACAAGTTGACTCGTGCCGAGGTCGTGGACAAGCAACTCAATGCCACCGCTTTGGGTATGATTCAAAAGGCATTGACCCCCAAGGACTTTGCTCACATTCACCAATTCTCCACCGCCAAAGAAGCTTGGGATCATCTCACCGAGTTGTATATTGGAAATGCGAGCATTAAAAGCTCCAAGTTTGATGAAGCCAACAATGAGTCCGATGGCTTTGCAATGCAAGATGATGAGACACCCGAAGACATGTATCGTCGGCTCAAGGTTCTTTCTTGTACCTTGAGGGACCTCGGAGCTACCTATGTTGACGACAAGTTCATGAAGAGGAAGTTTGTTCAAGCTATTCTTCCCTTTGAGGAACAAAAACTCAACTCTGTCAAGGGGAGAAGTAACTACCATACCATGTCCTCTCAAGAGGTGCTGAGTGAAGTTATTGCCATGACGATTGCCAAGAAGAATGCGGAGTCAGCTCGTGCTCGTGCCTATGGGTCTCAAAAGTTGAACCTTGCCTTGAAAGCTCAAGTGGTGGAAGTTGATGAAGACGACAACTCAAGTGAGTGGTCTCAAGAGGACATCAAATATGCTTTCAATGAGCACTTGCCTCTAGCATCAAGGGCGTTTTGGAACAAACCGGGCATGAAGTCAAGGTCAAGGGACAACCCAAGATTCAACTCAACCATGAAGACTCCAAAGGCTAGATCTTGTTACAATTGCAACAACAAGAGTCACTTTGTAGCTCACTGCCCCTTCAAGAATAGAGAAGACAATGGAGGCCGCCTCATTCGCAAGAACAAACCAAGACCTCCTCATCCTTTGAACAAGAACTTCCACAACAAGAACTTACCTAACAAGGAAAGGGCGATAGTGGTCCATGAAGAGTACTTCTCGGGCGATGATGATGATGTTGAGAATGAAGGTCAAGGTGGAGAGATCATGGGGGTTGCCCCTATTGCTACTTCATCTACTCCACGAGTGTCTCTCTTCGACTCTCCAAACGAGAACATCACCAACCGCAACCAAAAGTGTCTCATGGCTAAGGCCACTGAGGTAACTCCCGCTTCCAAGTCCTCCCCAAATGAACTTCCCTTGCATGATCTAGAGGGTTTAGAGGTTAATAAAGAGATGGTAAGCATGTGTGAATCCATGGAGCATCTAGATGACGATACTAGAATGTGCTTTGAAACACTTGTAAACCAACTTGACCATGCTAGGGAAATGATAGATGAGAAAGAGGAAGTTATTGACATGTTAGGTAAAAATGAGAGAGAGGCCGCCGATGAGATTGCCTCTCTATCTCAATCTCTTGAAGATGAACATAACATGAGAATAACTCTTGAGGAAAGTGTGGCTAAACTTGTTGATGAACATAATGCCTTTATATCGCAACTTGTTAAAGAACGAGATCATGCTATTGCTTCATTGAATGTCCTTAAAATGAAAAGGTTGAGTTTGGTGTTGGTCATGAATGTCTCAAGGATTTTGAGAAACTCAAGGAGGAACATCATGCCTTGGAGAGTAAATTCTGAAGTATCGTTGAGGCTCATGAGCAACTTCAAACGCAATTAATTAATGAACATTCAAAGTCTTCCGCTATGCCTATTGTGCATTTGTCTTGTTCGTCTAACCCTTGTTGCAAGCATGAGAATCTTGTTGAGGAGAACAAGACATTGAAAGATTAACTTGCAAAAGGGCAAGCTACTATCAAGAGTAAGAACAAGAGAAGGAACAAGAAAAGTAACAAGAGCAAGAACCTTGCTCTAGTATCCTCTCGTGATTCTACCATTGTGCAAATTGATAACTTTGCCGGGAAGAATAATCCTTCCTACATTCTTTGCAAATCTTTTGATGGTCATGTTTATGCTAAGTACATTGGTACATCTTACACTGATGATTATTATTGGAACATTTGGGTACCTAAGACCCTTGTGACTAACAAAAGGGGACCCATTGTAAAATGGGTACCTAAAACCAAAGCTTGATTTTCTTGTAGGACTTTGCTTCCGGAGGTGCAAAATGGGTGCTTGATAGTGGAGCTACAAGCCATATGACCGGAACCAAGTCTATCATGTTGGAGATTAGGCCAAATTTTGCCAATACTTTAGTCTCCTATGGTGATAAAACAAGCTCTCAGGTATTGGGTTTTGGTAAGGTGGTAGTAACCCCGGATGTATCCTTGGTGAATGTCATGCTTGTCAAAACCCTTGGCTAAAATCTCCTTTCCGTTCGTGCTCTTGCTATCGTGGGTCTTTCATCTTTCTTTAATGAGCACTTTGTGGTCCTTATGTGGAGAAAGTCTCTCATGGTGGCTTTCGTTGGATACGTAGAGCATGTCTTATATGTAGTGTATTTCTCCGGAAAGCCATCTATACATGTTATATGTCTCTATGCGAAAGCCGACGTGGGATGGTTGTGGCATCGCCGCCTAGCCCATGTTAACATGAAGGCTTTGCAAAGTCTCTACACGGGGGGCCACGTCCTTAGACTAAAAGACATTTCCTTTGCCAAAGACCATGTGTGCAGGGCTTGTATAGAAGGGAAGATACATGAGAAGCCTCACAAGATCCTTAATCAAATCGCCACTAAATGGTGCTTGGAGCTTCTTCACATGGATCTCTTTGGGCCTCCCTCTCATGATAGTCTTGGTGGGAAGAAGTATTGTTTGGTAATTGTTGACGAATTTTCACGTTACACTTGGGTCTACTTCTTTAAGTTCAAGAGTGAGACTCAACAAACCATCATCGACTTTTCCAATCAAGTCAAACGGAAACTCAATTCCACCATCCTCTCCATTAGAAGCGACAATGGCACCGAATTCAAGAACTACACATTGGATGAGTTTCTTAGTGATGAGGGGATCAAGCATCAATACTATACTCCCTATACCCCTCAACAAAATGGTGTTACCGAAAAGGAAGAACCATACTTTGATGGATGCGGCCCGGACCTTGTTGGCAGAATTCAAGTCTCCATATAACTTTTGGGCCGAAGCCATCTCAACCGCTTGCCATGAAACCAATTGCCTCTATCAACGCAAGAAGAAGAACAAGACTCCATATGAACTTTTCACCGGTCACAAGCCAAATGTCAAGTACTTCCGGGTGTTTGGGTGAAGATGCTTCCTTCTCAAGAAAGGTGTCCGCTTATCAAAGTTTGAATCTAGGGCTCAAGAAGGGATCTTTGATGGGTACTCAAATCAATTCCATGCCTATCGAGTCTACAACAAAGCAACAGGAAGGATTGAAGAATCTAGCAATGTCGAGTTTGATGAAGATCATTAGTCTCTTGTGCGGCAAGATGGTATTCGTGATCCAAGTGATGAAATTCCTCCCCAAGCCATAAGAAGAATGGGTGTGGGTTTCTTCCACCCCATTGAGGATCCCCTTGTGGCCGAAGGAGAAGGACCAAGCTCCACTCAAGTGGAGCCTTCACTCTCACAAGACCATCTTGCACCTCAAGGTCAACTTATTGCTTCTCAAGACTCTCCAAGATCCTCTCAAGATCTTCATGTTCATGACTCTCCAAGTTCAAGTCTACCTCGAGTTTATCAAGCTCCACCCCTCCAAGGTTGTGAAGCTCCTCATGCCAATGACTCTCAAGGTCAAGTTGAAGAAGGTCAAGTTGACAATGACCAAGGACAAGCAAATGTCTCTCCGCCAACTGATGGTGTCGCTCCCTCGGTTGATGTTGATGAAGATAGTGATCAAGTTCGTTCATATAGTCAAGGAGGGGACTCGAACCGTGGTGATGATCAAGTGGTTTCTCAAGAATCTCATCTTGAGACCCAAGCTCGGCGTCAAGCATACCGTCTCGCCAAGCTCATAAAAGATGGCCATATCCTTGATAATGTTTATGGAGATTTCAATAGGGGCTCCACTACTGGGAGACAACTAACCTCTTTTAGTTCTCATCATGCGTTTATTTCTCATGTTGAGCCCCAAAAGGTCTTCGAAGCTCTTGAAGATGATGATTGGCTCGACGCTATGAACGAAGAACTCGACAACTTCAAGAGGAACAAGGTGTGGACTCTTGTGAAGAGACCCAAAGATTGTCAAAATGTGATTGGGACCAAGTGGATCTTCAAGAACAAGAGGGATGCAAATGGTATAGTCATCCGCAACAAAGCAAGGTTAGTTGCCCAAGGATACTCTCAAGTTGAGGGCATAGACTATGGTGAAACTTATGCTCCTGTTGCTCGTCTAGAATCCATTCGCATGCTTCTTGCCTATGCTACCCATCATAACTTCAAGTTGAAACAAATGGATGTCAAGAGTGCTTTTCTTAATGGTCGCCTAAAAGAATTGGTGTATGTCAAGCAACCTTCGGGCTTTGAGGACCCCCTTTTCCCGGACCATGTCTACAAACTCGATAAGGCACTATATGGTCTCAAGCAAGCCCCACGTGCATGGTATGAGTGCCTTAGAGAGCTTTTGTTAGACCGTGGTTTCGAAGTAGGCCTCATTGATCCCACTCTTTTTACTAAGAAAGTTGGAGGAAACATGTTCATTTGCCAAATCTATGTTGATGACATTATTTTTGGGTCTACTAACAAAGCTTTCAATGAGGATTTTACTAAGCTCATGACCGACCGCTTTGAGATGTCTATGATGGGGGAGTTGGAATTCTTTCTTGGCTTCGAAGTCAAACAATTGAGAAAAGGAACTTTCATCAACCAAGCTAAATATGTCCAAGATATGCTCAAGAAGTTGAACCTTGATCAAGTAAATGGACTCAAAACTCCCATGCCCACAAAGGTTAATCTTGATCTTGATCCCAAGGGTAAGGATGTGGATCAAAAGCTTTATCACTCGATGATTGGTTCTCTACTCTATCTTTGTGCATCTCGACCGGATATTATGTTGAGTGTGGGTATGTGTGCAAGATTCCAAGCCGCGCCAAAGGAAAGACACATGGTGGTGGTCAAGAGAATCTTTCGATATTTGGTTCATACCCCTAACTTTGGGCTGTGGTACCCAAAGGGGGCCGGCTTTTATCTCATTGGTTACACGGATTCGGATTGGGCAGGAGACAAAGTGGAGAGGAAGTCTAACTCTGGTGCTTGTCAATTTCTTGGGAGGTCTATGGTGTGTTGGTCCTCGAAGAAGCAAAACTGCGTGTCTTTGTCCATTGCTGAAGCTGAGTACATCTCCTCCGCGAGTTGTTGTGTTCAATTGCTATGGATGAAGAAAACCTTGAAGGATCTTGGACTCTCTTTCGTCAAGGTGCCACTTCTGTGTGACAACGAGAGTGCTATTGCTATTGCTCACAACCCAGTTCAACACAACAAGACCAAGCACATTGAGATTCGTCATCATTTCATTCAGGATCATGTTGCTAGAGGAGACATTTCTTTGGAGTATGTTCCTACCAAGGCCAATCTTGTGGATCTTTTCACGAAGCCACTTGATGAAGCAAGGTTCCGGGAGTTGAGGCATGAACTAAATATCATTGATTCAAGCAACGTGGCTTGAGTATCTTGCGCACAGACCCGAGTCTCAAAGAATATCTTGTTTGGGTGTACGCATGGTTTTAGGGGGAGTGTGGTTCCCCATATGAACCTACACTCCTCCTATTATGCACACACTAATGTATTCATTCTCTATGGTCTCTCAAGGAGACAAAATGAGCTTAAATGATGAGTTTTGGTAATGAACCCAAGATACATCTTCACGGTTTCAAGCCAAATATACTCATATATGGTGGCCTAGGCCACCGACTTTGTTTTGTTTGGCTCGTAGTCTTTTTGAGTTTTATTCTTTCTGGTGGATCTGGTTTGTCATTTCTTGTCAGTTTGTGTCTTTTCAAGTTCTGCACAAGGTCTTTTTCTCTTGCCAATCAAAATCTGGAGCTTGTTTTCTGGGAATCGTCGGTAGTTCCGGTCGGAGCCGATACTACTGGTCAGGGCCAAATCTCTCAAAAATTCCGCCTTGATCGAAAGTACCACTCCTTCCTGAGCATCCGGTGTCGTCGGTAGTTCCGGCCCTTGGCCGGTACTACCGGTCGAGGGGGGTCCCGTTAAGTGATAGGCCAGGGGGCACGGGGTCATCTTCCCCATTTGCCTCCCCTTGACCCCATCTTACCATCCCTCTTCCCCAAGAAGCTCTCCACGGTGTCGCCGCCGGCCACACCGTTTCTGGCCGTCCCTCCTCAGATCGGCTCCGTGGGATTCTTCCCTTCCTCGATTCCCCGCCATGGACCCTGGTATTTGCTTCTCTCATGCTCCATTCATGGAGATCTGGACATTTTTGTGCTTGAGTAGGACATGCCATGTCTAGGGCCCTTCTTTGGCTAGAACCGCTATGGGGATTCTTGGTAGGGCTAGGATTCGACTATAGACTGTTTTGCCTCAGTACATTGTCTAGCTTTCATCAATTTGTGCATCAAGTTTCGTAGATTTGTGATTTGGGGATCAAGTTTTGAACTACCCTGCTCGTGCCCTGACCGGTACTACCGGTGCGGATTTGCCGGTACTACCGGCGTGGTCATCTCACCGGTACTACTGCTGAGGGCATGACCGGTACTTCCGGTACGCCCCGTGCGACCGGTAGTTCCGGCCGCCAGGCGGAACTTCCGATGCACCAGTTGTTTTGATATCTGCCTCTGTACTGTGTCAATCCAGTCTAGCTGTTTTTCGTTTTCCTTCGACCTTGTGCACTTATCCTCGATTTCCTCCTTTCTATTTGCCTTCCTCTCAGGGCAAGGGGGTTCCCGTGGCAGATCCAAGCGGTCTCGTGCTCCCTCTCGTGGACTGTCAGAGATTGATGAGGATGATCTAGAGGTCGTGCGCCCTCGCAGTCAGACTGCTCGTCAGAAGGCTGCAACTGAGCGTCGTGCTACTGCTGCGGAAGGCAAAATGCCTGTTCTGGCAAGCCAAAAGAAGACCACCTCTGGACCTGATTCGAGCAAGAAGAAGATTTCCTCTTGGTCGCAGCTTGCTTATGAGGAGTTTCGCAAGATTGATCCCTACATTATTCCTCGTGACCGCCTGGCTCAGGATCCTTTCTTCCACACCATGTGTCAAGCTGAGATCAATTCTGAGGTTTATGCTACCAAGAAGAAAAATGTTTGTGCCCCTTAGAAGCACATCAACATTGCAAAGATGGAGATCAACCTTGAGTAATTTGGTGAAGCACTCGATATGTGCAGGAGGTTTGGGCTAATCAAGCTTATGCAACACCGTGACAACTTTGATGAGAGGGCCATTGCTCAGTTCTACTCAACTCTCTACTTTGATACTGACCCTGTTGATCGAACCATGAAGTGGATGACACACAACAAGTATTTGTCTGCTAAATGGTCTGAGTTTGCCACCCTTCTTGGCTACCCTATTCAGGAAGCTAGCCGTGCCAATGGGTGGTGGGTGCATAGGGGGAAGGCCTTCGAGCCAGGAGTTCTTGAGCCTCTATACATTGAGGGTCGGGTGTACCTAGAAATGGTGCCCATCTCCTTCCCACCTATGACATCATGAGCAAGGTCTATCAGAACATGATTGCTCCCAAGGCAGGTAACTTTGATCAGCTTCATGCTTTCCATATTGATCTCATGTATTAGACTTACCGCCACAGAAACTCTCATGAGCCCCTTGATGTTATGGATTATATGTTTGAAGAAATCTGGTCCACTTTGATTGAGAAGAGGTCTTGTCCATATGCTCCATACATCCAGACTCTCATCAATGCCAAATGGAGGGAGTCAACGGGCTCTATCTACCCTCAGGATGCTCTCACTATTCATGAGAGAAAGACTCTCCGTGTGATGAAGCACAAGATACCTCGCTCTCAGGCTGAAAACGAAGCTGCTGCTGGAAGGGCTGCTTCGGATGCTAGTGATGGGGACCGTGCTGAGGCTTATCCTCCACCCCATCTTGTGAGACAACCCTCTTGGGCTAAGAAGCTGCTGAAGAAGGTTAAGAAGACTTTCTGCTTCATTCAGGACTGTGAGTATCAGTCCTATGTTGCTCAGAGACACAGTGTTCACTGGGAGAAGGCCATCATGAGGAAGCTTGACATTGTTGTGTCACCTGAGTGTAGCTCCGTCACCGCGCCCAAGGATGAGTGGATCAACACACATTGCAGGTGGACTGATAGTGATGACGATCCAGAGATCTCCAGTCAGTTTCCGCCCGCTTGGAACAATGCCTCTTGGGACCCCGAGCCGCCTCCTCCGTTTGTTGGTGGGTGGGGCGCGTAGTTTTCCTACTTTATCCATTTTTGGCGTCTTGATGCCAAAGGGGGATAAAGTGCTCCGTTAGGATCACGGGATTTGCATGGGTTGTGCCACGAGCTCGCTTTTTCTTTTATCTTTTTATGCTCGTGCACACTTTATTCCGTTGTGTAATGTTTGTGGACCTCTGTTATTGTTTGTGGACCTCCGTTATTGTCTGTGGACCTCTTGTATGGTTGCTACTTTGTTGGTGAGTCTATGTGGTAAGGTATCTCTGTGGTATTCTTATGAGGATGTGTGGTGGACTATTCTTTGTTATCCAATCTTTGTTTCACCACAATGGTGTTGGTGCAAGGTATGAGCTCCACTCTTTTCTCCTTTACTTCCTTACACCCTTGTTGGTCTATCTCGGTTGGGAGAGTTCTCTCCCATGTCTTCAGGGGGAGCCTCTCTCTCCTTTTGTTTTACTGCCTGTTATTCTTTGTGCAAATCTTGTGGGGTTGTCATGAAGCACCAAAAAGGGGGAGATTGAAATGATTATTTTCTCCTTATGTTTTTGGTGCTGATGACAACTCCTTTTGTGGTTTAACCGTTTTTCCAAGTTTCAGGGTTTATCTTCGGTCGTGCTCGTGGATGGATTTTTCTCAAGGAAGAGCTTGTAGTCGATAGCGCTTATTTTCACTTTCTCTTGCTTTATATTTTAGTCTACCGTACTATCAAGAGGGAGTCCATATAGGAAGGTTGTGGGAAATCAACATTTCATGCATAGACCGTATATGCACCTCCACAGCCATCCCAGTTTTCGTGTGAGAAAGTGATTCCTGCTGAGTTGGAGGGTTTTCTGCCCTGACCGGTATTACCGGCCAGGCAGCGGTAGTACCGCTCAAGGGTTTTTCCCAGGGCTGTTCGAGCGGAACTTCCGGCTGAAGTTCCGGTCCAAATTCCGACGAGGCAATTTTTTGTTCAGTAAGACTTCTGTCTAACTTTGCCTATTTGTCAGAACTAGCACCGAACTTTGGCTCGGTAGTACCGGCCCGACCAGCATCTGGCCCCCTGAGCGGTAGTACCGCTTCCTGACCGGTAGTATCGGCCTTCATCGGTCACCGGTAGTTCCGGGTCCACTGCCGGACCCAGTCCGACGCTGGGCAGTGTGGGTTAGATGACCTTCTGCCTCGCACTGTCTATTTGTCGGAATTAGGGGCGGAACTTGGACCGGTACTTCCGGCCAGCCCGTTTGGGTCCATTGAGAGGTCTTCTGACCATTACGTGGCCTGTGCTAGGCCGGTGGTGGCTCGCCCACTGGTACTACCGGTCCGCCACCGATAGTACCGACGGCGTCGGGGCTGGGCAGAATCTGCCCGTTTGAAGGGGGATTATTTAAGCCCCCCTTCTTCCTCCTCCCACCTTATCTCTTGGTTCTCTCTCTCCACCATTTTCACAAGATCTAGACTTGACTAGATCTCTCTCCCAACCCACTCCAATCTCTTGATCTTTTGAGGATTGGGAGAGGTGACCTAGATCTACACCTCCACCAAAGGAATTTCGATTTCCCCCAATCAGCCTTTGTGGATTTCGTTTCTCTTGGGTTCTTGGAACCCTAGACGGTGTAGGGCATCCTCGGAGCTGGGGCATTTGTCGTAAAGCTCCGTGGTGTCGTTGAGGGACTTAAATTGAGTTGTGAAGCCTCCCCTCAATCTCATTGTAAAGGTTTTCGGTTGGCGCCTTCAAGGTCACCGGTTAGTGGATTGTGAGGCCACCTTTGTGGTGGTGCTCACCGGAGAAGAAGGTGAGGCCTTTGTGGTGCTCGGGTGACCTTGTGTGGCCCCGACACCTCTCCAACATAGACGTAGCTTCTTTGGAAGTGAACTATGGGAATTACATCTCCATGTCCCCTCGCCGATTCTTTCGCTCCACTCCTTTACTTCTTGCATTTACTCTCGCATTTACCTTTGTGTTACTTGTCATTTAGGTTTTTCATGTAGTTGCATCTCTAGCAAACCTTACTTTGTGCTAAGCCTTAAAAGTGCGATAAAAGATTAAAAATTGGTAGTCTCCTATTCATCCCCCCTCTAGTCGACCTAAGTTGGGCCTTTCAACAGTGCTCCAAGTTCTGAATTTCTTAAACAACCAATAGAGTTCCCTAATCCTGGAGTTAGAGAATATCGATTTGCTGGTGGAATTATTAAAAGTTTGCAGGAAAAAGCTTTTAGTGGAAGGGAAGATGAAGACCCAGGAAGACACATTAGAGAGTTTGACGATGTTATAACATCGCTTGGACCAAAAGGTTTGCCAAGAAACATTTCTCGTCTTAAATTATTTTGATGGTCTCAAAGGTAAAGCTCTAGACTGGTTATATTCTCTCCCTCGCCATTACATTAAATGTTGGGAAAACTGCATTCTTAAATTCATAAATAGATTTAATCCTTTTAAAAAGGCAATTGAACTAAGAAAGAATATAGGCAACTTTAGTCAGAATGTGGGAGAAAACTACCCACAAGCCTAGGAAAGATTCTTTGGAATGATCAATAGTATTCCTAATCATGGCTATTCTGAATTAACTATTTGCCATTCATTTTACCACGGTCATAATACTCAATGTAGAGAACTGCTTGACTTCTCAACAGGAGGGTCTATAAATACTCTAACTATTAAGGAATGTTGGGAATTGATGTCTACCAGGGCTAAGAATGATTCTTTATATAATCCTGATTTTGGCACTAAGCTGGAAAGATGGATACTTCGGATAACTCCTGATCTTATGCCTGAGGTACGCAAAACAATGAAAGAAAAAGGTATACCTTCTGAACTTGCTAAGGAAAACAAAGTAGATTTGTTATAAGTTTTAAATGAAGAAGATGAAACTAGAAAAGTTTTTCAAGAATTGAAACATTGACAAGTGAAATCTCATAACTTGCATAAGCATTTCCAAAAACACAAAAAGATTTTGGCGGAACTCACTAAAAATTATGATGAGATTGGCCAAGAAATAAAACTATTTCACAAGTATCTTAGTATGATTGAAACCCAGTGTGAACAAATAGCATCTAGCTATCAAATTTTTCTTTGCGATGATAAAAATATTCCTATTTCTACTAATGTTGTCACAAGAAGGGGTGCAGTTGTTACATGACCCTTAGGACCACCGGAATATGAAGCTGGAAAAGAGCAAAAGGAAAAGGCCTTGCTCGAAGCAAGCCAAGAAGATGATACATTGGTGGATCCTCAAGGTGAGATTGAAACACAAGATCAAACCAAGGAGGACCAAAATGATGCACAGGATGACCATTATGACTGATGCAGAGACGGTTGATCCAAGAGAAGATAAAGAAATAAGCAAGGAATATGAAGTGGTTGTAATAGAAAAGAAGAAAAGCAATAAGCAACAACAAAAGAAAGCAACGAAAGAGCCTGACCCCCCGCAAAAGTTAAAAGACAAGATTAAGTCAGGTGAGAAAAAGCTTCATTATCCGGGATCGAAAAAAGAAAGCACTGGATCAGGTAATTTATTATTCTTTTACAAAGGCACTTAGTGACCTTCGTCTGCAAATTTCATTTGCGGATGCAACCAAACTTCCTACTTATACAAATTCCTCCGTGATATTCTTAGTAGAAAGAAATAAATAATTGAAATTGCTGCCATGGTAACTAGTTATACTGCAAATGGGAAGCTGTTGTCTAAGTCTGGAGATCCTGGAATACCAACTATTTCTTGATCAATAGGTAAAAATTCCGGCCATATAGCTCCGTCATATAGATATCGATGCCTTCATACAAAATTTGTACCAAAGGTACTGAGAGTTTAACGACCAACTATACGACAGGAATAAAAATTCCGGCCGTATAGTTCCGGTTGTATAGATATCGATGCTAGTTTTTGAAATTTATCTCAAGGGACGGGCAGTTTAACAACCAACTATATGGCGGGATCATTGTGATCCGGCCATATAGTTGCGCCCGTATAGTTATTTTCTGCATAAAGAAATCCTAGTAGGCGGCGCCGCTACAACTATATAGGCGGAGCAACATCACCTGCCCGTATAGTTCTGGCCGTATAGTTTGGTGCGACCACAAAATCGCACCGGGGCGGCTAGGTCTTCCTCCCCTCCTCATTATTTCTCTCATATTCTCTCTCCAAAGCTCTCAAAATCCACCTAGAATTCTTGATTCTTCGCAGATTTCATTCGTTTGAGTGGGGGATCAATAGATCGGTATGTTTCTATCTCTATCCATGCTTTATTTTCAGATTTCCATGGTTGAAACTCTCACATTGATCTAATGGATTAAATCAAGCTTATTTTGTTTTACCTTTTAATTTCTCACGTTAGGATTGAATTTTTCTACATAGGATTGTTCATATATCATGAAGAAACTATATGCCTAAGGTTTTATGGTGAAATTTTTCAGTGCATCACGATGAACAAGATCAGTAACCTCTTTCATTCGAGCAAGCACCAACGGGTTGAGGGCTCGAGCTCGGGGTCCTGAGCCTCGTGCAACTCCAAGTTGGACATTGTCTCATCAAGGAGGGTGCTTCCCACACGTTGGGACGACCACAACTTTCTCAACGCAGAAGGGTTGCAGGCGGACTTTGACCTCATGTGCAATAGGTAAGGGTTGGCGGTACTTGGCTTCGCAAGCCACGATACCTATGCCGATCTTACCCATGACTTCCTTGCCTCCTTCTAAGACGACCACAGGGAGAAAGGTAATATGTGCACGGTAAGCTTCACCATGAACCAGTAGCACTATGAAATAAATTTCGAACAATTTTGCAATGCTTTCAGCTTCCCTCATGTTGGGAAGCACACTATTACTAACCTCTATAGCGTCACAAGTGGAGAGACTTGGGAGGTTATTTCTATTAATGGTGGCAGGCAATTTTACCAAAAGAAGATGTCTACCATTCAGAACCCAACCATCCGCTAATCTGCTTTGTTCCTCGCCAACACACTACTGGGAAGAGGTGACACCGGTTCCATGGCCAATGCTAACATGGGAATGATCACCAAGGCTCTCTTCCCCACTTCACCGCAAATCCCTAATCCTGCAGCTCTACTCATCTAGGACTTTCGCCACCAAAGTAACAAGACCAAAGGTGATATTTGCATAGGTGGATTGGTAACCCACCTTGCCCATGCATTAAATATTATGCTACCTGTTATGGAAACTTGTTGACAACTCCAAACTCATGGAGGTCAAGCATTTGACTTCTTATGGCTTCCTTGGTGTCTACCATGCTGAGGCTCCGAGCATATCAATTCAGTTATCTTGGTGATGCACAGGGTGAGCAAGTTCAGTTTCCATGCCCCCGAGCCTTCTTGATTATGGAGAAGAACACTTGGATCCTCACCAAGGACCAAGTGATGGATATCATGGCCGAGCTCCAGCCCAATGAAGAGGAAGATGAAGAAGGAGGGCAACAGGATGAGGAGGCGCAGTAGCAGGAGAAGGAGGAAGAGCAGGGACACAACCCTGCTTGGGAGGGATAGCAGCAGCAGCAAGGGGGAGCCTGAGACCCGTGGCCCAACCAGCCACAACATGGGTATGGCTACGTCCCCTATCAGGAATTCCAGCAACAACCAGCGTGTTGGGGAGATTGACCACACTCTTCAGGAAGTGAATGAAGATGTGAATACTTTGACTCACAACTTCAGTCAGTTCATGACCCACTTCCCTGACTACTACCAGCAGTATCCGCACTAGCCACCAAATGACGGCAACAACTGAGCCTGGCAATAGCCTAAGCTTGGGGGAGGTTTGAAAACCTCCAAACTTTTCATTCATGTTTTTATTTCTTATTTTGATTTATTTTATTGAAATTTGCATGTTTATTTTTAGTTTTGCATTCCTAAACCAAAAATACAAAAAATAGTTGTAGCTTTATTTGCAAGTTCGTTTCTTTGTTTCTCTCGGAGATTGCTTAATCTCAGGTGATTTGGCAATAAGGAAATACTGAAAGGGTTCGACTCAAATACGAGAATGAAGCAAGCAAGAGGAGGTATCACATTCCTTTCGTCACCCTCTTTGCAACCTTAAATTGATCCTACAATTATTTACTCACACTAGAGTCACTCCCCACTTAGCTTGTTATCCTACAAATTATTTTCCTTTACTAGTGTCTTCTTTTTAGCTTTGAAACATTGAGCAATGAACTTGGTTAAAAATAATTCCTACATTTTTACAACAAGAGAAAGCAACTGAAAGATGACTTGAGTCCATGCTTAGCTCAAAGAATTTTATTTTAGAACTACTCCATCCCATTTGAGCTTAATATAAATAGATTTGATAGTACCCTTGATTGAAGTTGTTTGATAAAATGGATGCTTCGAACTAGTAGAGATTATGCCACTACTTTTTCTAGTAATTACCGTAAGATATTGCTTTACACGTGTCATTACAACTGTTGTGCTCCATGGGGAACTATTAACTCTGTTGTCCAACGAATGATCTGAATGTGGGAAACCACTTGATTTGGCTATTGAGTTACGTAAACGTCTGTAGCGGCAATGCTATGATGGGTAAAATATTTAGTCTCCTCATGGTTTCACGTTTCAAGTGAAGTTGTAGTACTCCTCTGACCCATTATTTCTCAAAAATTATTTATTGGCATGGTCACAAGTGCAAAACATAGCCCCAATTAACATGTTAAAAATAGTGGCATGATTTCTCTATGAAAGAGCTGAAGTTTTTGAAAGACAAAAGAAAGAAAAGGTGCTTTGAGAGTCTTCAAATTTTGACATGGGAGTAGATGAGTTGTTCTTAAATTAAATGTTTTGGTGAAAACTTGAGTACTCTTAATTGATTAAACAAACAAGAACAAAAAAATCATCTCTCAACGAAGAGAGACACCAAAAGAATTTGTCTCGCTCTCCTAGCTAAAACTTTCGACACTTGCTTGGGCATATGATTTATTTCATAACAAGATATACGTTGTTACGAAGTGGACTCAGTGCAATCTTGTGAATACTTACATGATCATATTTAAGATTGCGGGGATTGTGAAGAAAATAATTTGACACCAATTCAAACTTGTGAGTTCCTTTATTTTCGTCTCGAATCTCTGCTATTCTTCCTTATTTCCTTGTCACTCGAGGGCGAGCAACATCTAAGATTGGGGGAGTTGATAGCTGTGAGATTCAACACATTTTTGATGGTTTTTATTGATGGTTTTCTCCCGGATTTGATCGTTTTCTAGCTTTACCTAACACTAATACTTTGGTAGCAAAGAAAACTTGGTTTTTAATATGTGTTTCAGGTTCTGAATGTCAACAAAAGGTTTTAACTAGAGAAACAGAGTATTCTATAGAAAACAAGCAAGTCTCGCTTTGGAAGCACTTGAGAGGAGCACACAGAAGCTTTAACGAGCAACTACGGCGGGAATATTTTTCTGGCCATATAGTTCCCGTCGTATAGTTGTCGCCGCCTCTGTCTTGTCAAAAGGGACAACTTTCGTGAAGGGACGGGGGACAAAAACACAACGCAGCAACCTCCACACCATCCAGAAGGGAGAAAGAGGAGATCCGGAGAGGAAGGAGAAGACGTTCTTCATCTCGCTCCACGATCTTCAACCTCCTAGCCAATACATCTCCATAGCCACTAGTTGTATTTGAGAGAGAGAGGGGGGGTCTCCACCTTGCAAGACTAGGGTTTGAGATTGTTTCTTCCCATATTCAATTGTGTTGGATATTTTTCTATTCTTATTGTGGATCTCCACGGTAATACCAAGACGAATTCCCTTTATTGGATTATATTGATGATCCTTCCTTCTCTCATGTGGGAGTAATTCCCTTGGGCGTGGGAGATGTAGGGGATTGGTGAGATGTGATGTGCCTTCATATATTTTCCATTAGTTTGTGATTTATTCTAATTACTATATTATGTGTGCTTGACTATGTGTGGGATGCCTAATGCTTGTTGTCCAATTAAGGGCCCAGACAACATGATGCTTTGTTCTACATAGATACGATCTTGTTCGCTAGTGGACCGGCGACCCTCGGGTGACACGTGGATATCAATGGAAAACTAGTAGACTCGAGGATAACAAGGAACCATTGTGCTTATTGCATTAGTCCGATCCAAGGACCTTAATCGATAAGCGACCCGAAGGGTCTTAATCATCTAGTGTCTGACCATGGTTTTGGTAACAGGCTAGTAGGATTATTGAAGTTGGGATGAAATCTACTAAGAGGAGTTCTGGCTATTTATGGGTTGCTCGCCTACACATATATTTATAAGATTATAATTGTTACATTTATCATTCACCCACCTGGCACCGTCACTATCATCATGAACTGAATCTCCCCGCTCCTTCTTTTGCCATCTGTAGGAAACAACAAACAACCAAGTCGTTCTTTACTTTTATGCTTTATATTTCTGAAGTTTACATTTTAGTTCTATTTAAATACATCTCATTTAATCAAAACCCATTCCTATTTCAACACTTGCAGTCAATTCACTCGAAGACCTGGGACAACTTCCGGATTGACAGAGACTTCACCCATAAACACTTACCTTTGGGCTCCCTATGGGATCGATATCTATACTTCGAAACTAGCTATAAACGATCTGTGCACTTGCAGACATCAATCCTCAAGATCAAAAAAACCCCAAGGGAGACCTAACTCAGGTAGAAGGACCGGTCGAGAACCCCCTCCCTAATCCGCCCGCTTGTCCACTGCCCAAGGTGCTTGCTCTGTCTTGTCATTGCGATATTTGTTTCATCTTCCATGTTTCGTACCTCAATTCCCACCAAATGTTGTGCAATGCCATCTTCTTAGTTCATGCATCATATATGTTCATCATATCTTGCCTTACTGTTCTTCTATTCTATCCGCGTCTCATTTTACATAGGACTTTGATAGATTAATGTATCGCTTATGTGTGTCAGGAATCAGCTGGTTCACCTAAGACCCTTCTAGATACCACCAGGGAGAAAAACTATGATCGGCAAGTGTCTGATTCAGCATTGGTTTCTATTGATGAACAATATTTCGAGGGAGACCTGACTCAGGAAGTTGGACCTGTCGAGGACCTCCCTGCTAGTCCGCCCGCTTGTCCACCCCCCAAGGTCCTTGATGTATTTTTTAATTGTGATTTCTGTTGCATATATTTTATATATCAATCCCACCATACATTTTGCAATGCCCTCTGCCTAGTTCATGCATCATATATATACAACACACTTTGCCTTACTATTCTTCTGTTCCATCTACATCTCATTACATACAGAACTATAATAGATTGAAGTATTTTTTATGTGTGTCAGGAATCAGCTGGTTCATGTAAGACATGTTTAGGTACCAAACGTGAAGCGTCGACAAGCCGTCATGCTAATGCTACCGGTGGAACACAAACGCATGCTGGGAAATGCAATAAAAGAAAATCAAGAAACTCACATACGACTAAAAAGTGTCATCTTGGCGGCACACCACAGGTTCCAACAGAAGTAGACGCAGCAAATACCATCCCACACATTCCACAATCACCAATTGCCAATCTAGATACCCAGCAAGATAGCGATGATCACCAAACTGTTGATTAGCCCAACGCCAAAGAAGGTATGTGTTCCAAGGATTATCGATGCATGCTTCCTTATATATATCGTGCAAGCTTGATGTAATGGTTGAATTGGCAGCTACATGAAGATTTAAGAAAAGGGGCCAACGGTAGTGACATGGGTATGATTACTCGAATGACTATGATTCAATACCCTATATTGGGTAAAAAGCTTACGGCCCATGAAGGTTTCAGATGACAGCCCAAGGAAGCAACCGACAAAGACTTGATTGTATTAGGAAAGAGACTATGAACTGACATTATGTTGGTATTGTAATTACACGTGTATGAGACCTATCCGCATACAGATTTTAGACCCGGTCTATTATATATAGGACGGGAGAAGCCCAAGCGAGGGTACCGAAATCTAGAGGACAACTTGTAATAGTGCGATTACTCAATATTCAGGCGACTTTGATTCCATTGTTTCCCTGACATCCAATGAAATCCCCAGCGTTCTCTTTTCTACGAAACCCTAAGTCCATCACCATGGGTATTGCCGAGGTTACCCCTCGTCAATTGGTGCCGTCTGTGGGAAACCTGAACGCGAGAACCATGGATTCAACGAACTGCTCTCCACCAAGCATCAACTCGACGAAAGCAGATCCACGCCCACCCACCCCTATATTGGTACCCGCCGATTTCAACGGTGGATCCGATCTGATCATCAGAGGTTTCCACTTCCAAGTAGACGACCCACAAGAATCGCACCCTTCGGCCCTGATCACATCAGAACCGTCGGTGGAAAAAGCTACGCCTACGGAGGTACTAGTATCTTCCGTCGGATCCTCCGTGGAAGTCACAACACAGATTGAAGCAGCCGACGAAAGCGATCAAATCGAGATGGATCTGGGGGACCTTGATGGTCTTTATGACAATCTCTCCTTTGGATCAGATCCACGGTTAACCCCACCACACGAAGCAAGCCCAGCAAATTCGGAACCCGAAGAAAGCAGTGAGAGCATTGACTTCATAATTTGGATGGCAGAAATCTATCCAGAACAAAAAGTGATGGACCTCACCGGCTCATCGGATAGTGTCTCCATCGGCACAAACGATGATGTCACCAATCCATATGTCACTCAGCACCAAGTATACGTGATCATCGGAGACGCCACGACCCAGCAAGACTCCAACGGTAACCCAATTTTTAATCCCGATGATATTCTTTCAAGCCATAATGTAGGAAGCCATGACAACGAAGGAAGTCAAGGAAACGGGGGAGACCCAACAGTCAACCGTGTAAATCGGGAAAAAGAACAACCGTGCGGAGGCGAGAGGCAAACTCTCAGCTTACCAGCCAGTGCATGGGAGAAAGCAAGAGTAGCAATTTCGGGTGTCGTTCCAATGACAACGGATGCTACTCACGAAGATCTATCGGCATACCAATATATGCTTCATCGCAAAAAGAGAGACCTATTCAGGATGCAGAGGAAACTCGACGAAAGGAAAAGGGTAGCCGACGAATCTAGCCTTCGACGAGCATAGTTAAGCTCCACCCGAGGATCAAGGAGCGTAACAGGAGGAACATCACCAAGAAGAGAGGAGCAGACTAGTTCGAGACCTTGATCTGTCATTCATGTCCATAGACCAAGCTGGAAATATTAAGGAAAAAACAGCACAGGCAGCCATTGTGGCTGCACAAACATATCTAATTAGAACACAACCCACACCCGACAATCCTCGCGCGGCCCTTCACCGCTCTGCCCTGATGAACCTCGACATGGTAGGAGAATCTCTCGTGCAAGCTGATAAAGGAACCACGCGGCAACCCGACAGATCCCTGTGCCGTCGCAGCAGCCCTCGGCACGGAGGTCATACCCGACGATCACGATCACCACATCGGGTCCACTTTTCAGAATCAGAACCGCGAAACGATGCAAGAAACAACACCATCCAGCGACAGATCGACTGATCCAAAGAAGAACGCAGCACCCGAAGATACCATGATGGTGAAAGCGAGGAAGAGCAAGAACTATGCGGAGCCAGTTGCTTTACCCAACGGGTTTGCAAGACTCCAGTACCAAAAGATTTTAAGTTACCCCAAGATCGCCAAAAGTATGATGGCCTCCAAGAACCTGAAGCTTGGCTGACATATTATCTGGCAACCATCAGACTACAAGGCGGATCCAAAGCTACAACAATGCAAAGCTTGTAGTTGCACCTAATTGGTGCGGCATGCTCCTGGCTAACACAACTACCCAAAGATTCTATCAGCAGCTGGAACGATCTTGAGGACAAGTTTATCAGGAATTTCTAGTCCACATTCAAGCGATCCGCATCTTTGGAACTGTTACGGGCCTGCAAGCAAAAATCGGGAGAATCAATACGGGCTTTCGTCCAACGGTGGAACATCATAATAAATTCGGCTGAAGCCATATCCGACGAAGGAGCAATCGACGCCTTCAACAGGGACTTCGTCGGCAGGAGTTCAATGAAGAACTAGGACGGATCAAGCCAAAGACAATTTCGTAGCTGATGGACATAGCCAATCGATAGGCTGATGGAGAGGACGCAGTACACAAGAAAAGAGCCCGCTCACCCAAAGACGACAGAGAAAGGCGCAATAATGATCGGAGACGACGAACCATGATGGATACCATACACCAAGTTACATTGTAGCAAGTTTCTCTAGAGGGGACAACCGTCGAAGTGATGATTACAACAACGGATACCGCGGCAATAGGGACAGCATCGGTGGAAGCCAGTCGCAGTAATGATACCAACCGACGAATCGAGACCCACCTATGTTAGTAGGACAAATGTTGGAAGGACCCTGCAATATGCACTACTACGTCGACTCAACAGGGAAAAGGCGGTCAAATCATCTCCTAAAGGACTGTCGAACATTCTTGAAAATGCAAGAACTATGCAATGCAAGGGTAGCCGAAGCAGCAAACCGAGGCTATGCTACGGCACCTGGCACTTTGGCCCTCGGCGCGCCACCACTACCACAGGGGAATCCGCCAGCAGGGCAGCCACAAAGTATAACGCACCAAGACGACGAATATCCCAGGTCGAAAGAAGCAATGTCAATGATCCAGAAGGGACCACCCTCTAACAGAACAGAGAAGCTGATTACTAGGCAAGTAAACATGGAAGTAACAAAGCCACCTCCTACACCGGAGTACCTCCATTGGTCAGAACAAGAAATTACCTTCAGCGGAGCTCATCATCCATTGCGAGTCCCCCAACCAGGCCAGTCGACACTAATAGTTAAAGCGCAAATCGGCGGGTTCGATATGAGCAAGGTTTTCTTGGATGCAGGAAGCAGCATAAACCGAATTTACGCCAAAACTCTACGGGCCATTAATTGGTCGATGACGAATCTAGTATCTACAGACACGACTTTCCACGGGATAGTTCCTGGAAAAGCTGAAATTCCATTGGGTAAAGTCCATCTCGACGTAGTCTTCGGGTCAAAGAATAACTTTAGATGAGAAAATCTAGAATTTGAAGTCATGGACTGGCCATCTCAATACAACGCGATCCTAGGACGACCATCTTTTGCTTGGTTCATGGCAGTACCTCACTACACATACCTAGTGCTAAAAATGCCATCCCCCAATGGGGTCATAACAGTCAAAGGAAGCTTCAGTCATGCGGACAGCAGCGATCGGGAATTCAACAAAATCTCAGAATCTTTTGGGATGGAGGCAGGACTTGGACATCTGAAAATAGCGGATGAGGAGTCGATACACGAAGGGCACACCCGCAAAAAAGAAAACATTGGAAGAGCAAACGCGCAACGGTCTCGCAAAAGCAACCTACACGGCCTCCAATATAGCTCCCGCGTAGGAAGACCCACTGATCGACAAGACGAGAGCACCACGACGAGAAGCATGATGAAGAACACCAAGAACAGAAGCCGAAGTTCCTAAAGAAAATCTTCACTTAGACGCACTTTATATTCAATAAAAGGCCAACTGCCGGGAGATCATGCTCTCGCAATGTACTTCCATCCATGCTTATCAATAAATGAAGAAAGTATTCCGCGACATACAAACTTCTATGGCGAATGAACATTAGTTTGTCAAACAAGAGAATACAACATACAATCAAAATCTCGTATAAAACATACGACCTTTTTGATGAATATATATACAATATTTTGTCTATGAAGTACAAGGCTGCACAAGCAAGCAGTCAGATCTCAAAATTAACAAAAAATTCTTTGTCTGCTTCGAAGCATCTCCGCACAATCCTAATGGCGGGTCTATAAGCGGTGGCATAATGAGGCACCATATAAACAAGGTCGCCATCAGAAGGGGGAGGCAGCCCCGAAGATATAACATCCAGATCTAACGTCGGATGATGCGGATGCACCCACGAGAGCGCAAGCTTGGCACCCGCCACAAGCTGAAGCTTCACGTAATGGTGAATCCTTTCACCTTGTCGAAACTTCGCAACCAACTCCGCCAAGGTCTAAGGCTGAGGATCCTGAGGAAACATGGCATTGTAAACAATGGCCAAAGATCTACGGCAGCACTCGACAAATTGCTCCAACTCCGATAGGCAATCCTGAAGCAACACCACAGTATGGGCACGACGATGATCAGTCCAAAAATCTGTTTCAGAATTTCGGGAGGCAGACACAAGAGCGTGCATTTGGTTGCGCAGATGTTGGGTTTCCTCCCTCTAGCACAATCGAATGCCTACAAGACGGGAAGAGAATATCAATTTCCTGCAAACCAGAAAAAGCAATTGAGGAAAGAGGAAAAGTACTTACACAATAGCTTTTCGCTTGCCCTGGAGATTTCTTCCAAGAAAAAAGCCTCGCGGTTGAGGGCCTGGCGTGTTTTCGATTGGGAAACATCCACCATCGATTGAACAACCCGAAGTTTTCCTTCAAGTTTTTTCACCTATTCTTTCAGCATACAACAGTGGGTCCATCGTACGCACGATGGTGGAACTGGTTGCACCTACTACAGAGGAGGACAGAACAACATCCGATAGTTGCGTGGATCCAGAAGGAGCCGAAGAATCATTCAAAATCTGGCAAGAAAAAAAGATATGAAACGTTCAGCATACAAAAGCAAGCTCAT
Organism: Avena eriantha; assembly: GCA_910589775.1. Lineage (NCBI taxonomy): Eukaryota > Viridiplantae > Streptophyta > Magnoliopsida > Poales > Poaceae > Avena > Avena eriantha. The sequence continues at coordinate 12,416,999 of OU342746.1, forward strand.
ACACATATATTCAAAAGTTGCCTTCTTGTAAAAAGAAGCAAGGGGAAGCTGGATAAATTCAAGGTTCATTACAATAATAGCAAGGGGGACACGATAAAGATTACAAAACAAATCCTACGAAGCCGTCTTTTTTAATGACAAAGTAGCACTAGCAGAAGGGACACTAGCTACGGGAGTGGCAGGAGCAGCCGAAGAAGGATCGACTGTCGAAGAAGGGGCAGCTGGCTTCTCCAAGTAGGAGATTAGGCATATAAGCAACCGAGAGTATTTCCTGGCCCTCTTAATATGAGGCTTCAAGTCAATTTCTTGGCCATTGGAGGTGACTCGGATAGAGGAGCTAACCTTCTCCCAGTCGACCTTCTCGCCGTGAGCTATCGCTAGTGACATCAAAGTTTCGGCACTACTCTTTGACTGCGTCAAGCTATAACAAACAAGGGGGCTGGGATCAGCACCGAATACGGTGACAAGATCATTCAGGTTGTTCGGCACATCCTTGGTTGGAAATATCTTGGCATGAAGATTCTTGAAGGCATGGCGGGAGTAGATAAGAAGGTTGCGCCCACGAACGATGTTGGCCTCCAAGGTTCTAACAGCATCTGACAAAGGATCAACCTTCTTATCTTCGTGCAGTGTCAGGTCCTGGCCAATCAATTCTGAAAATAAAAGAAGAAGGAAAGGCTTGATGACCAAAGGGATGAACTGAAATAAAGCCACGCTAGAGGAAAAAACTTACGGGTCAGAGAAGCATTAAGGGCCTCCAAGCGCTTTTGAAGATATTCATCTCGAATAGAGGTTTGTTTGGCCAATTCTTTGGCATCAGCTTTCGCTTTCTGTCTGGCCTCCTCCAAAGCCTCCTCAGCAACCCGCAGCTTGGCCTCCAGATCACCGGCATGCTTCATCGCTGATGTCTACCCACTTCTATTCTTGTAGATCGTTGTTGGGCCTCCAAGTAGAGAGGTTTGTAGAACATCAGCAAGTTCCCTTAAGTGGATTACCCAAGGTTTATCGAACTTAGAGAGGAAGTGGTCGAATGTATCCCTCTGAAGCAACCATGCAATAAAGATACAAGAAGTCTCTTGTGTCCCCAACACACCCAATACACTTGTCACGTGTATAGGTGCACTAGTTCGGTGAAGAGATAGTGAAATACAAGTGGTATGGATAATTATATGTGGTAATGGTGCCAGAAAAGAGCTTTGATGGCACGTGGTTGACATGGGAAGACACTAAAGGCAATCTGAAATAAAGATGGAAGCAAGCAAACGTGTAACCGATCTAGTTGCAAACGGTGTTTCAGTTCTTAGAAACAAGGCCTATGGATCATACTTTCGCTAGTGAACACTCTCATATAAATATCTTCTCTTCATGATACTACTCTGAACTACTCTCCGGTTGGACACTCTAATCCATGGTAGGGTTATAACAACACTCCTCAAAGTTCGCTTTCCCCATCTAGATAACCCCACACTGTCACCTTGAGTGCTAGATGGTTCCCACAAACACCACAATTTCATAGAGACATCCAACTCCAAATATAACTTATAACAAGTATTTGTAATCTCTAGCCTAAGTGCCACCATGGTGTGCACGCTACCACTTCCACACATGTGGGGAGAGCCAGAGATCTATTAAAGCACTTGAGTAGCAAGGTAGATCTACTTGATTACAAAGCTCATGATCACAATATGATCATGCATAGAGAGAGAGAGATGAACACATAGCTACTGGTAGAACCCTTAGCATCGAGGAAGATCTACTCCCTCATCATCATGGGAATCAGCAACAGCGACGGAGATGGTGGTGGATATTGATGGAGATGGATCCGGGGGCACTTCCCCGTCTCGGCAGGGTGCCGGAACAGAGACTTTATGTCCCCCGAATCTCCCCTTCGGTGGCGGCGGCGCTGTGGAGGTTTTCGTGGCTTTCTCTCGGATTATTTAGGGTTTCTGCATCAGAGGCTTCTTATAGGCAAAAGGGCGATGTCAGAGGGTGGACTAGGGGCCCACACCCCCTGGTGGCGTGGCCAAGGGGGACCCGCGCCACCCTATGGTGTGGCCAGCCCCTCTCCGTCTCGTCTTCTGGCTCCATGAGTCTTTGGGTAAAATATTGACTTTGGCTTTTGTCCGGTCCAATTCCGAGAATATTCATTTCTGGCTTTTCTGGAACCAAAAACATAAGAAAACAGGAAACCGGCATTGTGGCATCTTGTTAATAGGTTAGTTCCAGAAAATGTATAAAAATACCTAAAAGTGTAGACAAAGCATAGGAAAGTAGATATAAAACAAGCATGGAACATCAAAAATTATTGATACGTTTGCAATGTATCAACATCCCCAAGCTTAACTCCTGCTCGTCCTCGAGTAGGTAAGTGATAAAATGAATAATTTTTGAGGTGACATGCACCATCACAATCTTGATCAAACCATTTGCAAGCATTGAAAGCTGGGATCAAAGTACTCTAAACATGAGCATGAAAGATGAAGTTCTAACAGTAAGACATAGTGACTATGCACGCAACGTGAAAGGATACAAACAAAGATCATGAATAACAATGCATTGAAAGACGTTTGTTTGTTTCACATATAGAAAACATAGCATAGTGGCATTCAGCTTGTCCCTCATGGAGTAGCAAAACATAAATGCATAGGACACCTTCAAAAGTTCATAAGGGTGACAAGATACAAATAGTTTAAGAACAAGCAATATCAAAGTTATGAATCAATCAACAAGTTTTGGGACAATGCACATGAAACTAAGAATGACCACTATGCTCTCTTAATAGGTGCATAAAGATAGAAGATGGAGACTCAACATAAAAGTAAAAGAAAGGCCCTTCATAGAAGGAAGCAGGGACTCAAGTATCGTAAAGAGCTTCCAAAAATTATGGTACCTGTTAGCTTTCAGCTCTCATTGCCCCTATCATAAGAATCTTTAGGTGATTAAGGTTAAAGTGAACAAACTATGGAGTATATGCTTGACAAAGTATAAGTTGGCAATCTGATGTCCCTTGAATACGAGGGTCGCTCCTCATGCTACTCAAGTTTAGTTACCGGTAAGTTCTTGTCATAGTATGTACATGTGTATCATAGAGAACCGCCGACGGGGTACCCCTTGCCCGATGATACGAAAGAATCCCCATATCGAAATGACAAGGCAAGAAGACAATAAGCATCTCAACATCTTCTTATTTACCATGGGAAAATGGTGTTTTTTCTCTCTTTCCTCTTTTCTCATATTTTTTTCTTTTTTTCTCCATCTCTATCTCTTTTTTATAAGAAGAATGTTTCATAGAATACTCATTATGGTTACGCAACAGGTTTCCACCATGATTAGGCATGGATTAGACCAGCCGCCCAGGCGTTTCTCTAACACACATACATAACTCCATGGACTTACAAGCTCCCCTTTCATTTCACACCGACGACATCCATAAACAAATGAGCATGATATCAACTAGGTACAATGTACAAGTGCAATGTTGAAAGCGTTCCCCGGGACAGCATGGTTCTGCTAATCCCAACGTATAAGTGCAAGCATATACAACATAAATGACACAGTGGTTCAAGTTTATTAAGTGTAAGAAAAGTAAAGTGTTCCATCAAGTTCGTGAGAGCTTTAATCACTAATTTTCACATAACAAGTTTAATTCGGAAGGTAGACAAAAACTTGAATATACTTGGAATAGCAAATGCTAATAGGTAGGTATGGTGGACTCTTTGGAATAACTTGGTTTTATTTGGAGTTGGATGCATGAGTGGAACTCATACTTGGTATGGAGGCTAGCAAAAGACTGGGAGCAACCAACTAAGAGAGCAATAATGGCCATAATCATGCAAAGCGACAAAACATCATTAATTAAAGCATAAAGTGATATTACAAGTCGAAAACTAAATGATCATAGAGCCTATGGTGACTTGGTATAGTCTTAACATGGTGTGAGCATGCGCCAAGTCAACCTAAACAAAGCATCAAAGGAGAATACCACAATACTATGCTTTAATATGCTAAAACAACGCATGATTCCTTCAAGGCACATTAAGCAATATCACTTGTTTATAACATGTCATGCTACAGCAAAAATCACGAAGCATAAAGCCAAAATAATATCAAGCATGACATGACAAAGCCTAGGCCACAGTCAAAAACAAGACTCCTTTTATACCACTAAAGCATGAACTTTCCTACTCTTTTCCAATCCAAACCAACTTATTTGAAAAATATATACGAATGAGGGGGTCCAACCAATTTATTCAAGGAAACTAAGTAAACAAAACTAAGAACGAAAACAAAGACGCTCCAAGAACAACACAACTGTACATGAAACAATAAAAATAAAGTGTTTCGAAGAAACCTGAGATTTTTATTGATGAAGAAGGGATGCCTTGGGCATCCCCAAGCTTTGACGCTTGTACTTCTTGGATATTTATTGGGCTGACATGAGTGGCATCCCCAATCTTGAGCTTTTGTCCATACTTCATCTTATCACATTACTCTTCCCTACACTTAAAAATTCCCTTCATACAAAACTTCACACAATCTTCATTAGCAACATTAGTGTACTCAAGATAATAAGTCTTTTGGTTCAGTTTCAACACAAGTAAAATTTCCATTAAAACACAAGCTACTATATTACTTCCTTTAAAAATTTCAAGTGATCAAAGAGAACTCAAAGAGAAAGAGATTAAGAGGCAAATGCAAATAATGGCACAAATCTGTCAAAACAGACCAGCAGGTAAAAATAATTTTTTTCAAAGACCTTATGTTGCTCAAATCGAAAAGCGTTGAACTAATGAAAGTTGGATAACAACCTGGGGAAGAAGTACAAACAATTACAGCTCAAACAGATGTATAGAGATTTTTCACGAATTTTTACAACGAAGCACAAAAATCTATGTCTGGACAGCAACTTTCCCAAGTCTTACTTCCCTCTCATTAGAGGTTATTCTTGGCACAAAAACCACAAAAAATGATAAGGAGCGGTTATTACAGAGGTAATAACTTCCAAGACTCAACAAAAAGGTTCCTAATGAAATTTTGGTTATCTCCCAATAAGTGCTTTTCTTTAACGCCTTTGAGCTTGGCATGATAATTTCGATGATGCTCACAGAAGAAATATGAATTGAAGTAAAAGAGAGCATCAAGAAGCAAATATAAAACACATTTAAGTCTAACCCACTTCCTATGAAAAATAATATTGAAAAGAAACAAGTCATGAAAGCACAAAGCAACAAGCATAGGAAAGCAAAACAAGTGCAACTTCAAAATTTTCAACATAAAGAGGAGAAACTTAATATTGTTGAGATACATAAAACCATATTTCCCTCTCTCATAATAACTTTCAGTAACATCATGAATAAAATTAAAAATATAACTATCACATAAAACATTATTATCATGCGCCACATGCATATAATCATTATTACTCTCCACATAAACATAGTTATTCTTATTAATTGTAGGTGGAGAAAATTCAACAAAATAGCTATCATTATTATTCTCATCACCATAATCATCAAATATAAGAGGCATATTGTAATCATAATTAATTTTCTCCTCAATAGTAGGTGGACTGAAAATATCATATTCATCATCGTAATCATCATATATTGGAGGTATAGTATCATCAAAGTAAATTTTCTCCTCTGTGCTTGGGGGACTAAAAATATCATGCTCATAAAAACCAGCTTCCCCAAGCTTAGACTTTTCCATAGCATTAGCAATAATGGTGTTCAAAGAATTCATACTAATAATATTGCTATTAGCATGCAAATAAAGTTCCATAGGTTTTTTAATTCTCTCCTCAAACACTTCATGTCCTAACTCAAGATAAATACTATAAAGTTCTCTAATTTTTTTGTTTTCCATTAAGCCTAACTAGTGAAAATAAAAACAAGAAATAAAAAGATATAATTGTAGAATCTAAAGGAAATAACTTCGAGCACTCACACACCAGCAACAGCACTAGAATATAGCTTAGTAGCCAGTGGATATGAGTACCTTTTACCTTACCTCCCTGGCAACGGCGCCAGAAAATAGATTGATGTCTACGCACTTCTATTCTCGTAGACAGTTGTTGGACCTCCAAGTGCAGAGGTTTATAGAACAGCAGCAAGTTTCCCTTAAGTGGATTACCCAAGGTTCATTGAACTCAGGAAGGAAGTGGTCAAAGGTATCCCTCTCAAGCAACCCTGCAATCAAGATATAAGAACTCTCTTGTGTCCCGAACACACCCAATACACTTTTCAGGTGTATAGGTGCATTAGTTAGGCGAAGATATAGTGAAATACAAGTGGTATGGATAATTATAAGTGGTAACGTTGCCAAAAAGAGCATTTATGGCGCATGGTTGACGTGGGAAGAGACTAAAGGCAATCTGAAATAAAGATGGAACCAAGCAAACATGTAACATATCTAGTTGCAAATGGTGTTTCAGTGCTTAGAAACAAGTCCTAGGGATCATACTTTTGCTAGTGAACACTCTCATATAAATATCTTCTCTTCATGATACTACTCCGAACTACTCTCCGGTTGGACACTCTAATCCATGGTAGGGCTATAACAACACTCCTCAAAGTTCGCTTTCCCCATCTAGATAACCCCACACTCTCACCTTGAGCACTGGATGGTTCCAACAAACACAAGAATTTCATAGAGACATCCAACTCCAAATATAACTCATAACAAGTATTTGTAATCTCTAGCCTAAGTGCCACCATGGTGTGCACGCTATCACTTCCACACACGTGGGGAGAGCCAGAGATCTATTAAAGCACTTGAGTAGCAAGGTAGATCTACTTGATTACAAAGCTCATGATCACAATATGATCATGCATAGAGAGAGAGATGAACACATAGCTACCGGTAGAACCCTTAGCCTCGAGGAATATCTACTCCCTCATCATCATGGGAATCAGCAACGATGATGGAGATTGTGGTGGAGATCGATGGAGATGGATCCGGGGGCACTTCCCCGTCCTGGCTGGGTGCTGGAATAGAGACTTTCTGTGCCCCGAATCTCCCCTTCGGTGGCGACGGCGATGTGGAGGTTTTCGTGGCTTTCTTCCGGATTATTTAGGGTTTCTCTATCGGAGGATTCTTATAGGCGAAAGGGCGATGTCAGAGGATGGACCAGGGGCCCATACCCCCTAGTGGCGCGACCAAGGGGGACCCGCGCCACCCTATGGTGTGGCCAGCCCCTGGCCCCTCTCCGTCGCGTCTTCTGGCTCCGTGAGTCTTCCGGTAAAATATCGACTTTGGCTTTTGTCCGGTCAATTATGAGAATATTTATTTTCTGGCTTTTCTGGAACCAAAAACGGAAGAAAACATGCAACTAGCAGTGTGTCAGCTTGTTAATAGGTTAGTTCCAGAAAATGTATAAAAATACCTCAAAGTGTAGACAAAGCATAGGAAAGTAGATATAAAACAAGCATGGAACATCAAAAAATTATAGATACGTTTGCAACGTATCAATCGCCTGGTCCCAAATAACTTCGGATTCCTTGGCGGTTGCTGCATAAACGGATCATGAAAACTCAGAAAGATACATTCACAAAGAAATCCTGAAGATGAACAAGATATACCCTTCATTTCTTTGGCTTCGTTACGAATTTTTATAAATTGAGAGGCCATGTCGACCATCTCGCACATCAAAGGCCGAAAAAGATCATCACATCAAAGGATATCAGGACAAAATAAAGGAGGCTATAAGCAGAAAAATTCTGAAGTGACTTACATCTTTCATATCCACATCAACAGGCTTTTCTGATATCACCACCCCTTTACCCGCCATTTTCTTCCTTTTTTGCGGCGGCAGCTTGGATGAAGTGGCAGCAACTTTTTGGATGATCGTCTCCATAGAAGACAGGAGCTTTTCCTTCGGATCCGCCAATGGTGGAGGAGATTTCTTTGTAGAGAAGCCCACATATGTGCAAAGAGGAGATGCGGGAGGATCTTCATCATCATTGCAAAAGGAAAGAACAAAACAATTTGAATAAGCACCAGCAGTAGAACTACCTGGTAAAACAGTAAAAGAAGCAGTCGAATACTTACAAAGACACATCTTGCACAAGGAGGAACAAATTCATCTGGGCGGGAGCAGCCGAGATTGGAGCAGCATCAAAAGTCTTGGAAGCAGTCAAGTCATCCGAGTCTTTGACCCTTTCCACAGCGTAAGAGCTCTTCCTCTTTTCACCAGCACGCTCCACGAGAAAATCTCTGGAGCCAGCCGATGGAAGAGATTGCGTCTTCGAAGAAGAGTCAGATGTAGAGAACTCCACCTCCTCATCCGCGGCAGTCCCATTCATAGGGAGATCGTCGGATGCGAAAGGATGGACAGGGGGCTCACAACTTCCAGGAAGAGGAGGAAGTGAGCTTAGATGATCAAAATCCTACACAAGCAAAAGACATGGAAAAAACGCTAGTCCTTGAAAGAGTAAAAGTGCATCTGCAAATAGAAGAAAGGAAAAGATGAGGGCAAAGGAAATTTACCTTGGGAAGCCGGTTTTTCTTGCCAAAAGGCTCCACGAGACAGGTTGAAGGAACCGGGCTTTTCTTGGTCAGAGTGGTGAAGCTCCGGACCCTTTTCTCATACACCTTGAGGGTTAGGTCTTCCGAGGAAATCCTCATCGGGTCATTCCTCCCGGTGTAAGCCCACATGCCAGAAAGCTGGGCTTTAAGTGGCTGGACGTGAATCCGCAAAAAGTATGCCAGGACCTAGAGACCTGACAATTCCTTGCCAACCTCATGCCGTAGCTTCGAAATACGATCAACATAAGGCTGGATTTCTACCATTTCTTCGGCAGAAGGACGCTGATCCCAGGAGTCAAGTTTGCGGCAGGTTTTCTTAGGATCAAAGGGGGCTAACCCGAAAGATTGGCCTTTAAGTGGTTGATCCTTGACACAAAACCACTTGGACTTCCGGCCTTGGACAGAATCAGTGATTTTGAAGTCCAAGTAATCAACATCGAATCGGACAGAGAAAATGGCGCCACCAACGTCATGGACAATAGTATCAGTGGCGTTATGACGAACATAGAAGAAATGCTTCCAAAGGCCCCAATGGGGATGAATCCCAAGGAAACACTCACAAAGAGTGATGAAACAAGCGACGTGGAGAATGGAGTTGGGTGTGAGCTGATACAACTACACGCCATACACAAACAAAAGACCATGAAGAAATTTGCGGACTGGAAGAGAAAGACCGCGGAAGAGGAAAGATAGGAACATTACCCTCCAGCCAGGCTCGGGGATAGGAGCAGCCTCATCTCTTGGAAGCTTGAAGGCACCGTCAGCCAGATGGCTGGAGTTTCACGCCTCATGGAGTTCCCACGTCGTGCACTTGGTGTGGCATCCATCTGATGCCCCTCCTCCTAGTGGCCTTCGCGGCAGCATCGGAAGTCCCAGATTTGCTTTTGCCCATGGCGGCGAAAGAGGAACACAGGCGCAGAATAGGAGTTCGCAAGGGGGCAAGAGCGCAAGGAAGAAGATAGAGCAGAGGAAGGTGGGGTAAAACAGTAAAACATGTCTCCTCTCCCTTACAAAGAGCAAAGGCGTGAGGTCTGAACCGTTCGATGCAAAATCGAACCGACAGAAGATCGCACGATGGTGACACGTGTTACAAGGATTCCGTAAAGGAAAATTTTAAAGAAGTTATGGTTGCGGTAAAAATGGAGGACAGCGCGTGACGCCTCGATTTTCGCGTGGAAAGGGAACGTGCAGTCAAAAATCTCCGCTGAATACGCTATCACGCGTCATCACTATTGCTGCATGGCCTCACGTTCAACACGTCTCGTTAGGGCGTGTTCTTCTAAAAATTAACAGCATAAGATACGTCATCACTGACGCACAGCGGAGGCGCTATAGAAATTGCAGCTCACCATAAGAAATATGACCCAAAAAAATTAAAATTGGCATCGAAGTAAATTCCTCCAAGAAAAGATCTAAGACTATAATCGAATATACAATATTACGACTATAGCCTCGGGGTCTACTCCTATCAGGAGAACTGGTCGTGCACCCGACAAGAATTATAGAAGCACTAGCGCCATAAACTTAAGTTTTCAAGCCTATGTTTTGATACATATATCCAAACATAGCCTCGGGGGCTACTCCTATCAGGAGCGCTGGCGCGCACCTAATAAAGAAAGACAAAGGAAACATTCATCGACAGATACTCTTATCGGGAGTAGTTACAAAAAAACAAAAAGTTCTTTAGCTGCTACAAATCAAAAAACTCTCGGATCGCACCCGACACGATAAAAATCCGAATGTCATGTTTAGAAACATGAAGGTAAGACCCCAGGGTTCGTCTTGCGTGGCCTGGTAATCGCACAAGAATGCGCTCTGCTAGTAAAATATCCGTATCAACGATACGATGAAAAATCCTAATGGACGCGTTGGGTACCCGCTAAATAAGAAGCTGGAATTCAGTATTCGGTAAGACCTCAGTGGCCCGAACTGAATTACGCCCGTAACAAATTCTGAATTTGAGCCTAGGGACGTGAATTTGATGTAGGACAATCTTGTTTTTGCCCAGGAGCAATTAACTGATTCCCAATCAGTTGTAAGCATCAGACTCGTTGTACCAAATCCCTACAAAACACAAAAAATGATAAAATAAAGGAAAAGAAACTTTGAGACTCAACCTAAAACTATAGTTCAAGTATAGTATCGAGGGCTACTAACATGGGTATGATTACTCGGATGACTATGATTTGATACCCTATATTGGGTAAAAATCTTACGACCCATGAAGGTTTCAGATGACAACCCAAGGAAGCAGCCGGCAAAGACTTGATTGTATTAGGAAAGAGAATATGAACCGACATTATGTTGGTATTGTAATTACGCGTGTATCAAACCTATCCTCATACAGCTTAGAGACCCGGCCTACTATATATAGGACGTGAGAAGCCTAAGCGAGGGTACCGAAATCTAGAGGACAACTTGTAATAGTGTGATTACTCAATATTCAGGCGACTTTGATTCCATTGTTTCCTTGACATCCAACAAAATCCCTATCATTCTCTTTTCCACGAAACCCCAAGTCCATCACCATGGGAATTGCCGAGGTTACCCCTCGTCAGGTAGGAAAAAAGCTTGAAGCTAAAATTCCTGGAACGCAATCTAGATATTGCATCAATTCTATTGTGTCTGGCAAGCGAAGGCCAGAAGATCCAGAAGAATTTGCTTTTCTAGCATCCGAAATAGGAATTTTTGTCAGGAATGATATTCCCATCTTCGCATCGTTCAAGATCCACCAACAGAACCATGACCATTACAATTCATTACTGCAGAAGTTACATGTAAGTCATGGTACTCTGTCCATGCATTCAAGCTTTCTGTTGGTTCTATTCTAAGTCACATAACACATCAAATGTTCCATTCTTGCCGACAAACAAAATTCAACTTCGATCAGGATAATGAGGATGTAGACTATGTTCTCATGGACATGTTCTCCTGTTCTTTGCGCCAGCAGCACCATAGGCTAAAGAGTAAATACTTTGATGGTAAGGCAAGAAAGGATATTCAAAGAACGACTCCTATGGAACACACGATGACTGACCAACACTGGATAGATCTTCTCGACCACTGGTTTGATCCAAAGATTATAGTATGGTTTGTGAAGACTGATACCATATCACGTTCGAAATTCCTATTTCCACATATGTATCACTAGTCTCCTTTTGCAGATGAACGATGAAAAAACAAGAGAAACTGTGTCGCACAACGCTTAACAAACCAAACTGGATCTCATGCATTGGTTGGGCACCTAAGTGCAATAGTAAGAATAATTAGTTTTTAATCTTGTACAGACTTTGTGCTTCTTATATTTTGATCATGTGTTCCGCCCATGTTGCAGAAAGGTGCAGTAAGTCTATAGCAAAAATTATAGGCATGCCAGAGAGCAAAAAATAAGGGCTCAATCCCTTCGCCGAGAGTGTTATTGTAAGTCTTTTGTTTGATTGATATTTTCTGATGACACACCCTTAGTGATTTATATGTATAGTTAGATGTGTAACAATGCCTGAACTGCTGCCTAATTTTCCTTTTAATTTAAGTAGATGATTTCCAACTCGTGTGAGTTTAAGTTTTCAGTTGTACAAAGAGTTGTCTTGTGTATATCATGCACCCAACGATGAAGAAACAGACAGATGCCATGTTGGCATAGTCCTGTTATTGCATGCTAGTGATAAAATTCTTATCAGTATGATCAGATAGCTACGCTTTTACTACAATATATATGATGCCTAATCAGCCATGCCAACTTGTAAGATTTGTTCATAGACAGGTTAAATGTGTTGTCCGAATGTTTCTCTGTATTAGCTTTTCTTCTCTCACCCATGTCTACCAACTGATAACCTTACAGATTAAATTGAATGAGGAGATGGCAAAACCTGGGAAAGATGGTCTAGAACAAACCCAAGAAGAATGTCTGGAAACATTTAAAATGGAACTAAAAGGTGAAGGTCATCGTAAAAGCATGTTCATGCATAATGCTGGGTTGTCGCAATGCAAGTCCAAGTCCAAGTCGACGTATTTTTCTAGTGAGGAAGAAATTGTAGCACTACGGGCTGAACAGGAAGTGCATAGACGAGCAATCGATGATATGAGACAGAAAGAATTATCAAGTGATGTAGAGTTGAAGATGTTATGAGATCAGTAGAATTCTCAAGAGCCCATAGATGAAGAGACTCTTCTGAATTGAAGATGAACGCTGACAATGACAGCTGAGTACAATGGTCATGTGATATGGTTCCTGCTACAGAGCTCTGGTTGTGTTTGGGGCCATGTAAGAAAAACTAAGGGAGTATTTGTTTCGCATCATGCTTTTATCTATTTACCGTATGCTTGATGCATAAAAATCCTATGCCCGAACCTCACTCTCTCAGCCTTGGATTCATGAACCTCATAAAGGTTTTTTCTTCTTTTCCCAACCACCAAATTCAAAATCTCAGTCCATCGACAAATCCTACCGCCTACCCTATTTGAATCAGAGATTATGTATCCAATTTCTTTGCGAATATGTTCAGTATTTTGATGATCAGTTGATGTGACTCTCAACCTTAAATTCATACCGAAGGAGTGCCATTAACAAAATTAAAAAATCTCAGTCGAGCGGCAAAACCTGCAGCCAACCAAGTTTGAATCGGAGTTATCCAATTTTCATTATTGTTGATAAGTTAATGTCACTCTTGGCCTTCAATTCCTGAATACGGAGTACACCTTTTATCCAAATATTGCTTGGACGCTAGCCAAATTCAAAATATCAATCTGCGCAATTATTATGCTCATGGATGATTAGTTGATGTGACTCTAGGACATGAATTCCTGGACAGATAGCGTACAGTCTACTAGCTTTTTTCTATTATTATTTGGCCGGTAGCCAAATTCAAAATCTTAATCGAGCGGCAAAATCACACACTGACCTTGAAGCATTTCCTGCCCCACCGTTTCAAAAACTTTGTGGAAAAATCTCCCACCGGGGAGTACCATTTTTCTGTTATTATTATTTGGCGATAGCCAAATTCAAAATCTCTGTCGAGCGGCAAAATCAAACACAGACTTTAAAGCATTTCCCGCCCCACTATTTAAAAAACTTTGAGGCCAAATCTCCCACCGAGGGGTACCATTTTTTTATTATTATTATTTGCCGGTAGCAAATTCAAAATCTTAGTCGAGCGGCAAAATCAAACACCGACTTTGAAGCATTTCTCGCCCACCGTTTCAAAAACTTTGGGGCCAAATCTCCCACTAGGGAGTACCATTTTTTTGTTATTATTATTTGGCCGGTAGCCAAATTCAAAATCTTTGTCGAGCGGAAAAATCAAACACCGACATTGAAGCATTTGCCACCCCACCGTTTCAGAGACTTTGAGGCCAAATCTTCCACCGAGGAGTACTATTTTCTATTATTATTATTTGGCTGGTAGCCAAATTCAAAATCTCTGTCGAGCGACAAAATGAAACACCGACTTTGAAGCATTTCCCGTCCCATCGTTTCAAAAACTTTTAGGCCAAATCTCCCACAGGGGAGTACCACTTTTCTATTAATTATTATTTGGCCGGTAGCCAAATTCAAAATCTCTGTCGAGCGGCAAAATCACACACCAGCCTTGAAGCATTTCTTGCCCCATTGTTTCAAAAACTATGAGGACAAATCTCCCACCAGGGAGTACCACTTTTCTATTAATTATTATTTGGCCGGTAGCCAAATTCAAAATCTCTGTCGAGCGGCAAAATCAAACACCGACTTTGAAGCATTTCCCGCCCCACCGTTTCAATAACTTTGAGGCGAAATCTCCCACCGGGGAGTACCACTTTTCTATTTATTATTATTTGGCCGGTAGACAAATTCAAAATCTCTTTCGAGCGGCAAAATCAAACACCGACCTTGAAGCATTTCCCACCCCACCATTTCAAAAACTTTGAGGCCAAATCTCCCACCAGGAAGTACCATTTTTATGTTATTATTATTTGGCTGGTAGCCAAATTCAAAATCTTTGTCGAGCAGAAAAATCAAACACCGATCTTGAAGCATTTCCCACCCCACCATTTCAAAAACTTTGAGGCCAAATCCCCCACCGAGAGTACCATTTTTCTATTATTATTATTTGGATGGTAGCCAAATTCAAAATCTCTGTCGAGTGGCAAAATCAAACACCAACTTTGAAGCATTTCCCTCCCCACCGTTTCAAAAACTTTGATGCCAAATCTCCCAGCGGGGAGTACCATTTTTCTGTTATTATTATTTGGCCGGTAGCCAAATTCAAAATATCTGTCGAGCAGCAAAATCAAACACCAACTTTGAAGCATTTCCCGCCCCACCATTTAAAAAACTTTGAGGCCAAATCTCCCATCAGGGGGTACCATTTTTCTATTATTATTATTTGGCCGGTAGCCAAATTCAAAAGCTCTATCGAGCGGCAAAATCACACACCCACTTTGAAGCATTTCGTGCCCCTCCATTTCAAAAACTTTGGACTTTAAAATTCCCATTCTACCCATTGTTCAGATGCCCTATGGGAACACTAAAGTCGGTAGCTTGGGGGCATGATCGCAATTATTTTTTCTGTTCACCTCCATAGTCCCGATTCATGCAGTTTTTCCCACTGGCCCTCCCAAAAACCTAGGCTTATCTCCCATGCCCTCACCTCCAAGACCACTGCGCGCACCGCTCGACGGCAATTCCATGGTGGCCGGAGCCGCTTCATCGATGCTCACCCCATCAATCTAGTTTACCGGGTCTCCCTGCCACTCCACCAGCGTTGTGGTCTCGCTGACCGCACATATGGCGTCGTCAACTGCCCATGCTCTGCTTCCCTACCGTTGAAAGCTACGCAACCGTACCAGAGCAGCTTCATTGTTGTCCACCAGAAGGGATCTAGTTCAACAAGTTCCATGTCCACTTCTCCAGACCAGCTGCACGGGTGTCACCGTTGACTACACCGGCATAGATGGCCTAAGATCTTCATCCCCGATGCCAACTACCACCGCAACCGCAGCACCCGCGGTGACCTGGATGTCACTCGGATGGTACCGATGATGCTTAGATGCCTCTTCGACCAAGGTAACCAAATCTCCAACCCGTTTTTGTTTTGTCAGTGGTATAGCATCATGTTCAAGCCTATCGCAGTGAACTGCATTTTTGTAATTGTGCTAGTACATAGAAGTCACTAGGCACGCCTATTCTTCGTGCTAGTACATACAAGGTCATTAGACATGTTGGTTTGCATTCGCTGCTCTACAAAATTTCAAGTCATGCACTTGTCTATTATTTTGTCATTCACACATTCTTATCTTAGTTGCTCCGTACACCAGTAATTTCCTGCTATTGTGTAGTTCTTACAAAATGTAATGTCAGTGGAAACTATTACTGTGGATTCCCTGCTCCACAGTTACTGACTCTAACTGGTTATTCCTGAGCTAAGTTCCTTCTTTATTTCCTCCCTGACATCATTCTGCTATCATGTAGTACCCGTTCAAACTCTTCGTACTAGTTCGATTATAATTTTTTTGTTGACATCTGGTTCTTTAAAAGCTGCAACACTGACTATTTTCTTTTTATTTGCGTAGAGCTCAAAAAGGGAACACTGAACATGTTGGTTTGCATAGCCTGCAGGTCCACCAGCGATGCCATTATATATTTTCTGTATCTGGTGCTGGTTCGTCCTAATCAATGGCATAATTATTCTTTATTGTATAGTTTATTCATGTTTTCCATTCCTGCTTGACAAGTTCTAGTATGATGCGGTTATAATTTCCATGTGGTTCATTCTTAGATACGACAATAACCGCATGCCATTGTGTAGCTCACCGCAAATTCCGAGTCACCCAACGTCTCTTGCATTGAAATGACCTAGCTAGTTTATAATTGCTGAAATTTTAAGGAACACTTCGTTTGATTGCTGATTTCATTGTTGACATACTTGTCTAATGCTTATTTGTCATGTTCTACAGGATCACAAGCCACACCATTGTATCTCGTATCTGGTTCTGGTTCGTCCTGGGCAACGACATAACTATCCTCTACTATATAGTTCATTCATGGTTTGCATTCCTTCTCTATAAGTTCATATTATGCAGTTATAATTCCTATCTGGTTCATTCTTAGCTATGAGTAGTTTGTATTTTTTGCTGTATTAACTTGTTATTACTTAGTTTCAGACTGCAATTATTGCTATCGCCACCAAAGAGGGGACTGCAAGATCATGTCTCAAGGTGGTTTTCCAATATAGCTCTCACACTCAAAGGGAGATGAAGTTGATGGATTGAGAAAGCAAATTAAGGACTCTTCTATCAACTTGATTGGCAACTGAAATGCTGAATTTTCTTTCTCTTTTGTTGATATTATGTAATATTTTTATGAAGTTTGCAGCTGATGTAATATCTAGATAACTCGCATAGTCCATGTAGGAATTTAGTTGACGCCATTTATCCATGGCGGTAACATAACTGGGCCAGCTAGGTCGATCAGGTAACAGTATAGGGTTTTGTTATTTGCCCTTCTTGTATTGGGCCTAGCATGAACAGTAAAAGATGCTTGCTAATTATACTCCTTTTATGATAATTGCATGGGCTTTAGAAAGGCCAAAATTGTAGGTGTCCATGAACATAATGGGCCTACCCTCAGGTGACAACTAGTAACAGTAACGGGCTAGAACAGTAACATGCCAAAACAGTAACAGACCAAAACAATAATAGGCCAAGACAACATCAACCCATCACAGTAATGGGTCAGAACAGTAATAGACCAGAAAAGTGGTAGGCCAAAACAGTAAAGGACCACAACAGTAACTGACCTAAATAGTAGATGGCAAAAATAGTAATTAGTTAGATTAGGAGCAGGCCAAAAAATTACTAGACAGGAATAGTAATAGGCCAAACATATTGCTAGGCTAGAACAATACCAGATAGGAACAGTTACAGGCCACCGATGGGACCGAAAAGTTGATGGACTATACAGTAAAAGGCCAAAACAGTATTAGACCTTCTCAAAGGTGGGCTGTTAGTAGGTGGCCCAGGACGAGTTGTGAGAATACTGACGGGTCGACTGAAGGCCTTAACAGTATCGAGCCAACTTGACACGGGCTGTTAACAGGCCGCACAACATTCGAACAATGTGGGCTTCTGTAGGCCAAAACAGTAACGGGCCTGACATTCGCGTGCTGCTGGCTGTATCTTTTGGTCCCATTTCAAACAATGCCGGACGAAACAGTAACGGGCCGTCTTCTTATTAGGCTCACTTCATGGGCCGGCCCACTTAATATTTAGTAAGCCTTGGCTGGGCCTGGCTTCTGGCATGATTTCTGTGACTGTTAATGGCGGTAACCGACAGTTAGCGATGGTTTCCACGTGGTGGTTTGCATGACGTCAATAGTCAATGCAGCTAGCAAACAGATCTATGATGGAACAAGTTTTCTTGGTTGAAGGGTGTGATCCGCCACGGTCCAAAAAAATCATGGTAGATTCTTTTGTGACGGGGCTTTTACGACGAAGGCTATCCGTCGTAGAAGACTTTTTAACCACGAAAAACGAGCCTTCAACCACGAAATTCATCTGTTGTAAAAGCCAACCTTTCTTGTAGTGGTCTCATATTTCGTGAGACGGTTATTCATACGAGTTTGTAAAAACAGTTGTTCTGCTTCTATGAATAATTTCTATTTGTGTTTATATCTTGTACGATTATGTGTGAATTATCCAGATTTTGAAACTGATTCATAATGCATGAACATTTGTAAAATATTGAAAATGCCTTGAAAAAACCTAACTTAATGATATATTCATTTTGACTGAAACCATTGTTTGAATTAAAATTTATATTGATAATATGTGAAAGACACTTGTATTCTTGTCACATATGAATCATACCAACTTCGGTAAGATAACTTAAATATCATGTATTGCATGAATACAAAATGTTTTATGAATTGTTGAAAGAGAATACATATTCGATGTATCGTATTTCAACAAAATGGTGATTATCATTTTATGATTGTTTGAATTTTGTAAAGAGGTTTACCGAAGGAAACATGAGTATGAAATGATTTGATATGATCAAAGTATTTCATCATGCAAGGGTATTAAAGATAAAAGATAATCTAATTACTATGATTTGATCAATAGTAATGAAATTCGACATTATAAGATTGGCATAAAGGAATTGTGAAATGCAATGTGTTTGAAACGTCAGAGTGCAAAGCATCGCAATATGATATTAATTATCAAGTGGGTGAATAGATGGCGCCGAATAAATCGTTGTAGTGTAAAGTGTAAAGACCATTAGTTAGAAATTGTAATCGCTCAATTAGTATATATAGTGAACCATCTGAATTCGTGAGATTGGCGCCATATCTTGTATGGATCGTCATGAAAGTTTTGAAGTTATTTGATATAACCAAAACAATAGCGAATAAGTCCTTGTAGAGTATTCATTGGAAAGATTGAATACGAAATCCATGGCTAGATCCAAAATAAAGGCAAAACTAGTATTGCTTAAATTTTGGTGCATTCTCGAGAAAGTTTGTGTTCTCGACTATGAAGCTTATGGAAGATAGTGAAAAACACGATGGGGATTCAAAACCCTGCAACATAGTGTTGAGAAGCGCAACAGAAAGCGTGCCTGAACGATTCTCTTCATAAAGGAAAGAATCAATGATAGTGATCATTGTGTTTTCCCCACTAGTGTTTTAACTACAAGAAGTAGGATTCAAAATGTACTACACATTTTCTATGGAGACATTTGTGAATGGCTTGTCATATTACTAGAATATGACATACCTACAAACCACGAAGGAAAGAAACGGTAAACTAAAGTTATGAGAAATCCTATAGGAAAAATTCACTTAAGATTAGAAAGCAATTCATTGCTGAATCTTAACAAGTAAAGGGTTACTAGAATTTTCCAAATGACTGCAAAGTCATGATGGAAAAGGTGAATGACAAAGGGACGATTTGTCATGAATAATGTATTAGACAAATTCAAAAGAATTTGATTCAGAAGTGTTGAAAGTCTAGTGGATTTAATACTAGTAAGGTACTATCATCTCATAGTAAATCTCTTACATTGATAATTCATCAAAGAATTTTGAAGTTATTCAAAATATTGAGTGGATATGCAATTTGCATAATATTGAGTTGGAGCTGTGAAAGTCTTCCTAAAATAATATGTGAATGACATATTTTTGAGTGGGAGCAACATAAGTCTCAGACTCAAATATGTCGGGGACATATTTTCGAGTGGGAGCAATATAAGTCTCAAACTAAAATATGTTGGGAACATATTTTGAGTGGGATATTAAAGAATGATTCTTAAGTGTGTATGACACATTAAGAATAAAAGTGCAAGTACCGATAAATAATGATTTATAGGTATTATAAGTTGATAGTAAATGTATTACAATATTATGTTATATTCCTAAAAGAGATTCTGAAAAGAGTTTCGGAATAGGAATTGATTAAGGACTGGTCCTTGGTCACTCAAATTAGGAATAACATTAAGTTAAACATCAATGGTTTGAAAGAAAGAAAAGGATGATCGTCATCCACTATGTTGAGACATAAGTTCTATATTGAAAACCGTGATGAAAACTCATAATATTTGATCTGAGAAGGAACGTTTGAAAAGTTATTAAGTATGAATCACAGAACATTGAGCTCAGTTTGTCTGCAGTATCTAATTGAGAATTGTAGACATGATTTCAAATCCATGAAGGATGACATATCTTAAAGCATAAAGGGTTATGTTATAAGGGAATATGTTAACCTTAGAAGATTGGAAACTCCTGTATCACTAATACCGACTAAAGTCAAGTAGGAAGCGAGGTGATAAAAACATCGAAAGTTGCACAGGGTGCACTAGTGTTTTGATGGTTACATTTATAATAATAGATAAGGGTAGCATCTAAAGTGATGCATATTGTTATGGCGAGACTAGTTCGTCTTTATGCAGAAGGAGTGTCCTAGGGCATAGTGCCCATGAGAAAGCTTGAAGTGGCTGATCTAAAGTCACTGCTGGCTCCTGGAAACCGACCTCATTCTGCTGCCATAACTACAATGCATACACAAAGATTTTATCATGGGATGATAAAGTTTTAATGTCAATCAAGGTGACATTAGTAAGTTACAAAGGATTTGGGACTATAAAGTACAGACCCAAGACTCAATATCTTCCATGAGCAAGCATGATCAAAGGTACCAGGATATATGGTGCCAATGATTAAGAACAAATCCAGCTAGTTTATTTGTACTCTAGTGCAACTGGGAGACTGTTGGAAATATACCCTGGAGACAAATAGTAATATGGATTATTATCATATTTCATAAAGTTTATGATTAATTTTTATATCATGCTATAACTAGATTGATAGGAAACGTCAATACACCTGTGATATATACACAACCAGGAGTTCCTGGTGAAGCTCTAGTCACTAGTTCATTGGTCAACAGATGATCAAGGTTTCCTGATCATGTGGCATTTATGCCAGTTGACAATGGAGTCACCTCACTATGAGAATGAGATGATGAGCTATACCCAACCTAAGCATCGTGACCCGATCATGTCATGAAGTTCAAGTTACGATGATTAGAATAGACTTAGTGTACTATTTCTTGGACCGTGAGGCCATATCAATCACTGTTACCCGAGGGTACTTTGATAACATCAAACATCACTCGGTGACACGGTGATCATAAAGGTATGTTCAGGTATTCAGAGGAACAGTTGAGGCAATATGCGTCAAGAGCGGGATTTGTCCATCTACGTAATAGAAAAGATACTCGAGGGCCCACTCGGAGAAGTTGTATCCAATAGCTGCGCAGTGTGTGATTTGATCACGGGGATATCACTTGTCAGAACGAGTCAAGTAGAATTTGTTGATAACGAGATTGAAAACGACATGGTGATGTCATTGATCAGATCTCGGACAATTCAAGTTGATCTTGTCTCGGTTCACCTCTATGCCTCTTTGAGACACGATGAAACCTAGCAATTTTCTGGCTGCGATACCAAAGAAACATTTCTTCGGATTAAGCATTATGTTGTATTTTCATAGATTCACGAACATTTCCTCCAAGTCGGAAATTAGTGTTTCCTTCTTTTTGGACATCACCGCAATGTCGTCGACATATGCATGTATGTTGCGTCCAATTTGGTCGTGAAGGCAACGCTGCATAGTGCGCTAGTACGTAGCTCCTGCGTTCTTGAGCCCAAAGGGCATCGTAATGAAACAGAAGATTCCAAAGGGGTTTACGAATGAAGTTTTGATTTTATCTGATTCCTTCATCCAAATTTGGTGATAACCAGAATATGCGTCGAGAACACAGAGGAGTTCCGAGCCTTCCGTAGAATCGATAACTTGATCAATTCTAGGCAGAGCGAACGGATCTTTGGGATAAGCCTTGTTCAAGGCAGTATAATCAACACACATCCTTAAATCAGTGGTGTCCTTTTTAGGGATCATTACAGGGTTGGCCGACCAATCAGTATGGATGACCTCTTCTATGAATCCGGCTAACTCGAGCCGGGCTAGTTCCTTAGCTATTCCCTTACGCTTTACATCGCCAAAACGTTGTAGGGACTGTTTGACGGGTTTAGCATTCGGGTGTACATTTAGAGAGTGCTCGGCAAGTTCCCTAGGTACTCCAGTCATGTCAGATGGCTGCCATGCGAAGATATCTTGATTTGTTTGGAGGAACTTGATGAGTGCACTTTCCTATGCGCTATCTAGGCCTACGCCTATCTTGGTCACCTTGAAGGGGTCATCATCCTTCAACGATGTCTTCTTCGTCTCTTCTGATGCCTTGAACTCTAGATTTGCTTTGCCAGCTACTTCTTTGTTGTAGGCATCTCAGACGGATCTATGGTCTTCTTGATCTTCTAGTACTCCTGGGCATGTAGCACGGCTTCTGCAAAGGCGGCATTTCCAGCCTCGCACTCCCACGCTTTGTTCGGGTCTCCCCTAATGGTGATCATGCTGTTAGGACCTGGAATTTTCATCATATTGTAAATGTAACACAGACGAGCCATAAAAGCCCAATAAGCTGGACGTCCGAATATAGCATGGTACGCGCTCTTGAATGGGACCACTTCGAAGGAAAGTGCTTCCGTCCGATAATTCTTTGGAGTTCCAAAGGTAACATCCAAAGTGATCTCTACCAGGGAATTCGCTTCTCTTCCTGGGACAACTCCATGAAAGATCACAAAGCTGTGATTCAGCTGGGTCTCCAAGATTCGCATCCGGCGTAGCATTTCGACATATAGAATATTGATGCTGCTACCACCATCCATTATAGTCTTGGAGAAACCATAGCCGTCAATAAGTGGATTGACGACTAAGGCGTATTTTCCTCGCCTGTGCAACTTAGGCGGATGATCAGCGCAGTCAAAGGTGATGGCAACTTCCGACCAGTCCAGGTACTGAGGGATAGCCGGAACTGTTGCGTTGAGCTCATGCAGAACTGCTTTCATGACCTTAGCTGGTTGAGATCCGAGGAAGGTGACGTAGGTGTCTTTCTTTCTGGGGAAGGTTTTCTTCCCCTTCGGCTTGGGATTTGAAGGACCAGCTTCCTCCATGTCGGAGTCTTCCTTGGTCTCTTTATCCTTTTCGGGATTCTTCTTTCCCTTCTTCCGCTTAGCCTTGTAGCCACCGGTATCATCTTTCTTGATGTCGTCATTAAAACGACACTCGGCGTTTGTGTGAGACGAGCCCCCATTGGCATCTAAATGATGCACACATGGTTTATTGGCAATGTTGGCCCAAGAGTAGGTTTTGTCAGGTTGTTGGTCTCCTCTACCCTGGACTCTTGATGTCCCACGACCGTGTACACGTCCTCCTCGTCCTCCAGACCCAAAAGTAGCAGTAACCACTGCCGTTTCCGCGTTGGGTTTTTCTTCAGAGGGGTTCTTGCGCTTCTAAGCTTGCTGCTTTGGTTGTTTTGCCGACTGTGGCACAGCTAGGGCATTCAGTAGTCCCTCTGCATCGTCGTCAGCATCTGCATACTTGCTCCCTGTTTCTATCATTTCTCCAAAATCAGTGACCTTGTCACACTTCAAGCGATGACGTAGTAAACCAATTGGGAGTCCTGCAATGAAAGCTTCAATCGCAGTTTGGTCATTTACTCCTTCACAGGAGTTCTTGGTGTCGATCCATCGTCCGAGATAATCTCGGTAAGTTTCTCCGGCTTTTGGGGTGCAATGTTGTAGGTCTCCTACCGTACAGGGCCTCCGATACGTGCCTTCAAAATTCCGAAAGAACGCACTTTGCATGTCATACCAGTTATGGATGGTGTTCTCCAAAAGTTCATTGAGCCATGATCGCGCCGTCTTCTGCAACATAAGTGGGAGTTATCGGGTTGCGACCAAGCTATTTCCGCCTTTGGCGATGCAGCAAGCCTGGAAAAAATCCTGGAGCCAAGTATCTGGCCGGGCCACACCATCGTAGGCTTGAATGTATCTTGAGATAGCAAATCCTTTCGAGAAATGTGTTTGTCGAATTTGTGGTCCGAAGCATTTTGGGCCCACGTATATATCATCATTCTCGTAGCGCCATGCCTCTATGTTGGAATTAATCCGGTGTCTTGCGTCACTTGGAGACAAAGATCGCCGTCCTGAGTGACGGCTATGGCTGTGGTGCCTTGGAGCCGGACTTCGGCTTCTACCACCACCTCCTCCGCCATGGCGCCCTCCTTGGCCTCCTTGAGAGCCGTTGTGATGGCTACTTAGTGGAGAAGGTGGGGCAGCTGGATTGTTTCCGGCTGATCGTCGGCCTCCGTCTGGAGCATCATTATTCCAGTTCCGGGGAGGGTCTTCATTGCGATGAGCCTCCTGCTGGCTTATCTCAGCACGATGTCCGTCGTTTCTTCGTCTGTCACTCCCACCACGACGGGGCTCAGCCAGACGGCTTGTAGGTCTAGGAGTTGGCATTCTTTGATGATCCTCCTCTCGACGCTTCTCTTTGCCTTCTTACCTGCGATCTTTTGACTCTCGCCAGGGAGGATTCTTCGGATACAGTGCAGCAATTTCTTCTTGCTCAGCAGCTGGAGCGATATTGCGCTAGTCACGTGCAGTTCTGTGATGCTACCATGAAGATCTAGTTCTTGAGCAGTTGTCTTCCTGACGGTCAGAACGGTGATGCTGTTCCGGAGCACATTGGGGTCTTACGTCATTCCAGGCCAGATCCGTGCGACATTGGTCAGATTAGGAGACCAGTTTTCCGCTTCCGGATTTCGCGGCCCTTTGCTGCTCCAGACCCTTGGTGAGTAGCTTAATGCCTAATCAAACCTGTTCTGGCCCTGGATTGTTTGACAGGATATCTCGAGCTGCAACAGTGTTTTGCACCGGTGTTGGGTACACTAGATCTCCCTTACTGTCGAGTCGAGGCATCCCCGGGTCTCCTTCAAAAAGGACTTTGTGAACTTCCGGAAATTGATCATCACGAGTGTGATATTTCTAGGTCTTTTGATGCTGCCGAGAGATGTACTTCTCTGCAGTTGCCATGCGTTTCTTTTCTTGCTCGATGTTTTTGGCTTCATCCAGGAGTACTTGGTGATGCTCTTCCAGGGCCTGGGCCCTTTCATCCAGTTCTTCAGCAGTAAGTTCTACAGCTGTAGGGATAGGTGTAGTTAATGCAGCGTTCATGAGTTTACGTGCACCTGCGGTGACCACGTGTCTATCCATTGACTCTTCTTTGGGCTCGTCTGGGATAAGTGCTCCATCTGAGTCTTCCTCATATTCCTTGGCAACCACTTCCTCTGCCGGAAGATCTTTTGCCGGGGTCTTGTTCTTCTTGTTCTTCTTCTTTGCCTTCTTGGCGGTGCCGGTAGCAAAGACGGCTTTGGGCCCGTTTCCCAGACTTAAACTCTGATCGGTACGTTCGGCCATTTTGTCCTCGGGGTTATCTCCGAGATCCATGTTGTCCTGTGCTTTAGGAGAGTTTTCTCCGGATCCTTCATCCATGGCTTCTCCTTCTATTGCAGCTATGGAGTTAAGCTCCTCTTCATATTCTGCGGAGAACTTTCGGAAATCTTCCGACGTCATGGAATCATCCGAAGATGCCGGTAAGTCGAAGCTTGTTCCAATTGCTTCCAGCACCGAGTCTTTGTTGTCCACATCATCGACAGAGCCGGATCCGGATCCAACATATCCGACAAAGTGCGACGCGTGCCTCCTGAGATAGTTGCGGCTCTCGCGGTCGGCTTCCTCGAAACATATGATGGTCTTGAGAATATCATCCATTCTTGCGTCTTGCATCATCATGCGCCTCAACGTGTATCTCATGAAGGGTCTATCAATTCCGGTATTATCAGAGGTAGAACCAGAGTTGTCTTCTTGTTGTTCCTATAGTTCGACCTCCGTAGGTGGATTGATCTGGGATTCGACCTCGCTAGGGAGATTCACTCCAGATTCGACTTGCACTATAAGATCTGCTTCAGGTTCAGCTTTCTCCATTATCTCCGCAATGGGTGTGGGCTGGGTGGGATTAGGGATTTCTGAGATCCAGAACTCTGCCGCCTCTATGGACAAAGGGGACCCAGAATTTTCTTCTGCCTCTATCATCACCGCTGGGGTGGGTGGGATAGGTTCAGCAAAATCGATGTAAACATCGATCTCACCAAAAGACATGATGGTGTAGGTGGTCACCGCTTCCCTAGCCGGAATCCAGGTCTCGTCGAGAACGATGAGAGGGATGTCCCTGGTGTAGAGGATGCAACCGACGGTGATAGTCTCGCCGATTCCGATTCTTGCAGATTCTGCTCGGAACACAGATCCAAAGCTCACTTGCCCCACGGTGGGAGCCAACTGTCGTCGGTTTGATGACAAGTATGTCATGAGGGGGTCCTCGAGGCGTATGGAAGAGAGGGGTGTGAGATGTATGGGATTCCGGGACGGTGAGCACACAAGTTTACCCAGGTTCGAATCCGTCAGCTTTGGACAGATCCTACTCCTGCTAGCAATCCAGTAATACAGTAGAGCCGGAATATGGGTTACAAGGGTTTCGCTTGTGTGAGTTGAGATTGTAGACTATCGTCAGGGTATGCCCTAAAGGCTCTCCCTAGGATGACTTATATAGATATCCATCCTAGGGTTTACAGGAGAGATCTAACCAGCTACGACTAAGAGTCGGTTATAGAGTACATCTTGAACTACAAGTAACACTATGGGCCTATGCTGGTAAGTCTTCTAGGCCTTCCCGTAGCCGGATTGGACTCCGTCTCTTCTCTCTAACTGGGCCGCCCGTGAAGCCAAGATCTAACCCTAAGTGGGCCACCCTAGTCAGTGAGGTATAGTGAGGATATCCGGAAAGTATATCCCCCACAAGGGCGCAAACCACAAACCCATCTTGTGAGAAGAGTGGCGAGCAAGAGAACCACCATATAGAGAGTGAGAGCCAAAAGCCAAACTTGAGTTGAAAAATTAAGAGTGCTTTTCTTGCCACCAGAAGTGAGATGAGAGACGTGAGGAATAACCCATCTATCTTGCACTATGTTCTCATTTGCAAGGGACTAGCGCAAGGAACTAATGGCTATTTTGCAGGAATTCAAGGATGTGTTTCCCAAAGAGCTCCCTCATGGACTACCTCCCCTTCACGGAATCAAGCACCGCATTGACCTCATACCCGGTGCACCATTTCCAAAACGCGTCGACTACTGCACGAACCCGTAGGAGACAAAGGATGTGGAACGACAAATCAACCAACTCATCTCAAAAGTTTTGATCCAAGTAAGAACCAGTCCAAGTGCGGTACCCGTGATTCTTGTCCCAAAAACGTATCATATGTTGCGGTTATGCATGGACAGCCATCCAATAAATTCTATCACCGTACATTATAGACATCCTATACCGCATCTTGACAACATGCTTGAAGGGTTGTGTGGAGCCACTATTTTCTCGAAAATTGATATTTGTAGTCGTTACCACAAAATACGCATGGCAGAAGGTGATGAGTGGAAAATTGCCTTCAAGACCAAAACTTGGTCTCTATGAATGGTTGGTCATGCCTTTTTTCTTATCTAATGCCCCATCCACCTTCATGCACCTTATGAATCATATTTTGATATCTATCATTGGCAGAAGCGTTGTTGTCTACTTTGATGATATTCTTGTATATAGAAATTCCCTTGTGGAACATGTTACACATGTCAAGGAGGTTTTACAAATCCTTCTAAATGAAAAGCTATATGCAAATATTCCCAAGTGTACTTTTTCTAAGGGCAAGTTGATTTTTCTTGGTTTTGTTGTTTCCTCGAACAGAATGGAAGGGGATGTTTTCATGGTCAAGGACATACAAGATTGGCCCATTCCCTCAAATGTGAGTGAACTTCGAAGTTTTCATGGGCTGGCTAGTTTCTATCATCGCTTTGTGAAGGAATTCTCTACCATTGCTTTCCCTCTCAATGAGTTGACCAAAAAGAATGTCACCTTCATGTGAGGCAATGCACAACAAAAAGCTTTTGATGAGATTAAAAAGAGGCTAACAGAAGCACTCTTCTCGCGTTACCGGATTTCACAAAAACTTTTGAGATAGAGTGCGACGCTAGTGGTATTGGAATTGGAGGAGTCCTTATGCAAAATGGACATCCTATTGCTTACCATAGCGAGAAACTTGACCATGCACGCCTTAATTATCCAATTTATGACAAAGAGCATTTTGCCTTAGTTCGTGTTCTTCAAGTTTGGCAACATTACCTTTGTCCTAAGGAATTTATCATATATTCCGACCATGAGTCGTTGAAATATCTCAAAGGCCAAGGCAACTTGAGTAAAAGGAACGCTAAGTGGGTTGAGTTTACAAAGTATTTTCCTTACACGTGAAGTATAAGAGAGGCAAAGACAATGTAGTTGCAGATGCTTTGTATCGCAAGAACACAAGCCTTCTTACTTGACTCGAAGTAAACGTGTTGGACCCAATCTTTGGACAAATATTCGCAAAGTGTTCAAGTGTCAAAGGATTTAATGACTTCTATTTGCATAAGGGCTTTCTCTTTAAACAAAACAAGCTTTGCATTCTTAAGTTATCTCTCCAAAACTTGCTTCTCCAAGAGTCTCATGGTGGAGGCCTTATGGGTCACTTTGGTCGTGACAAGCCATTGGACATGCTCTCCACACATTACTATTGGCCTAAGATGAAGCGAGACATGGAGCGCCACGTCCAATGATGCACTACATGTGTTCAAGCTAAGTCTAAGTCTAGCCCATTTGGTATTTATATGTCATTGCCTATTCCTCATGCACCTTGGTCATGATTCTATATTTGTCATAGTTGATTGCTTTTCCAAAATGGCACACTGCATTCCGTGCCACAAGACAGATGATGCTTCACATGTTGCAATTTTTTTTTCCAGAGAAACCGTTCGTCTTCACGGTGTGCCAAGAATAATCGTCTCCAACCATGACGTGAAATCATGAGCTACTTATGGAAGACACACATGGCCAAGCTTGGCTTAAAACTCCTCTTCTTGTCTACCTCGCATCCGAAAATCGATGGCCAAAACGAGGTAGTCAACCGAAGGCTCGGCACTCTCCTTCACGTGTTGATCAAGAAAAACCTTAAGGATTGGGAGGAATGCATTCCCCACGCCTAGTTCGCCTAAAATCGAGCCAATCACTATACAACTAAGATGAGACCATTCATGATCATCTACGGATTCAAGCCCCTCACCACGCTCGACATACTATCACTTCCTCTCGATGAGCGCACCAACATGGACGTTGACAAGCGCGCCTGACCTATGAAGCAAATCCATGAAGACACAAGTGTTTTGACAAGCTTCAAGGCTAAACAAGAGCAAGAAAGAGATGATATTCGAAGAAGGTTACCTCGTGTGGATACACTTAACAAAAGGATCGCCTCCCCAAGGATAGCGACTCCAAGATCAAGCCAAGAGGAGATCCTTCTAAGTCCTCAAGAGAAACAACAACAATGCCTACATCATCGACATACCAACCTCGAAGTATCTCGTGAGCTCGAAATTGAATCTCAAGGACCTTTCACCTTTCCATGGAGATGATCAAGATGATAAGCATGAAGAGTCGAGGATGACTCTTTCCCAAGGGGGAGCTGATGCAGCATGTCCTACGGACGTCCCTACATCTACACCACCAAGTCCCCCAAGTAGACCAATGACTCGCGCCTGATCCAAGTTCCTTCAAGCTAATGTTAAATCGCTCCTCTTCGCGTGTGATTTCGATACATCCTTGGATGGCTTGATACTTCATGCCAATACTTTATGCATCCTCATCCATGAACCCCATGAAGAAATGGAAAGAGAAGGAACCAAGCAGCCACAAGGAGGAGATCTAGAGGGAACTAGCGCTAGGTCTGGCGAATCGATGCCAATGCCGGAAATCCTGACGACAGCTCCCCCGAACCAGAACCCTGACCGGAAATCCTGACGCCAGGTCCGGTGCTGATCGGAACCAGATCGGAACGTTATTCTATAAGTCGTTCCGACGTAGACCGAAAGAACCGGCCATGACAGGAAATTCTAGCCACAATCTCGGTGCCACTAGACTTATCGCCGGAACCTCCAGACTTCGAGTTGACTCTAGGTTTGATGCCCTAGAATATTCCCTATTTTGTCTAGACTTTACCTTTTGTACCCAAACTACCATGTTTTAGTGGCTAGCGTATAAATATTCCCCACCCTCCATTGTAATCCTCAGACTTGGATAATTGGAATTAGAAGAAACCCTTGTGGATCTCCCTAATTCTAGTCTCATGCTCCTTTGCTAAAGGAGCACCAATTGTCCCCTCTCTCTTGGACTTTGCATAGTGCATCCATCGTTGTACAAGTTCTTGACGTCGGAGTCCTTCGCCAAGACGCCAAGATCTCACCAAGCCTCCCGCTCGCCATGCCGGTTAGAGAGAGATCCTTGCCTGACGCCGATCCTAGGGATTGCGCCAGACCGGTGGCCACTGGCTTGAGCTATTGGTTATTATCATGTTTTGTGTGTGTGTGTTAATCAAGATCTTTGCGTGTGTGTTCGTGGATTTCATCCCCCTCCCTCTTCCCCCACTCGCCTCCCTCTTGATTTCCACGTGAATTCATGAAAGATCGGGCAACCCCAAGGCGCATAACCCAACATTTTCCTTTGCCTAGAATTGGGCAGCGCATCAAGGCGATTGGATATGTTCATATAAGAGGGAGGAAGACCTTTGGGGAGGCTTATGAAAGGTCAGAAACACGGAAAAACTCATATTGTAAGAAAATGGGTCGGCCAAGAAAAGAATCTCAACAAATAAGGAAAGAAATAAGAGAAAAGGTAAGAAAATGAAATGGTAACAACCAATGGTACGGGCGGGTGCCTGTATGGTGCGCCCGTACCAGATATTTTTCCAAAATTCGACCTACCAAAGCCGGTACGAAACCAACTGACCAAGTGGTATGGGCGGGACCCACCCGTACGGTTCGACTATACTGGTTGTTACCGACTTCTCTCTCTTTTTTAGTCACAAGAAACCAAACGAACATGGAAACACATGGTGAAAAAAAATCTTTCGTACGGTCAGGGGTGCCCGTACGGTGCGGTCATACCAAAACTCTAGAAAATGTGACAATACTACTAATCGTTTGACGATCACTGGTATGGGCGGGTCCAGTCATACCGTCCGCCCGTACCAGCCTCGTAAAACTGGCAATAAGCGCAGGGTAACATAAGGAATCCAAAATTATGAAATGGAAAAGGCTAAAAAACATCTAGAACAAAGATGAATCAGGGTTTCAAATATCTTGTTCATCCAAAGGGAATGAGTTTACTTGGGTACCTTCATCTCCTTTTAATTTTTAAATCAACCTTTTCTTTTTCCCTTTGAACAAGGTTGGTCGCAAGCTAAAACCATTGCAAAGAGAAATTCAAAATTTTCTTTTAGGATTTTTAGTCCCTGAAGGTATGCATATGGATGACCCTTCTTTGGGTGGTTCGATTTCCTCGATATCCATGGTTGCGTCCGCCGGTTCTTCCTTTCTTTATAGAACCTGTAAATCAAATTCTTGCAAAAGTAAAGTCCAACGGATCATCCTTGGTTTGACATCAGTCCTTTCTAGAATTTCTTTTAAGCCAATACGATTAGTATGCACTCTTACCTCAGAGTCAATATATAAGATCTAAACTTGTCGCAAGAGAAAAGCACAGCAAAAAACTCATTTTTTGCCTATGGGGTAATTCTTTTGGGCGCCATTTAAGGTGCGACTAGCATGATGAATGATATTGAGTTCATCACCATCATACTGGCATATAATTGCTCCAACAACTACGTGGCTATTCTCACAAAATAGATCAAAAGGTTTCTTCCAATTAGGTGGCTTTATAACAGGAGCTTTAAGAAGGGCTTGCTTTAATACGTTGAAAGCATTAAGACAATTCTCATCAAAATTAAATAGAACATCCTTTTGTAGAAGGTTGGTTAGTGGTCTGGAAGTTTTTGAGAAGTTTTTAATGAACCTTCTTTAGAATCCAGCATGACCTAAGAAACTCCTAATATATTTTACATCTCAAGGAGGAGAAGCCTTTCTATTGCTTCAATCTTTGCTTTATCGACTTCTATACCCTTACCTAAAATTTTGTGACCAATTACTATACCTTCTTGAACCATTAAGTGAGATTTTTCCCAATTCAAGACTAGGTTAGTATCTTCACATCTCTCAAAACTTAATGAAGGTTATGTAGATAATGATTAAATGAAGTTCCATAAACAGAAAAATCATCCATGAATACTTCCATAATACTTCAACATAATCAACGAATATAGCAGTCATACACCTTTGGAAGGGGCATTGCAAAGACCAAAAGGCATACGGCGATAAGCATATAAGCCGAAAGGGCAAGTGAAAGTTGTCTTTAGTTGATCATCAGGGTGAACAGCTATTTGAGAAAAAACGGAATAACCGTCTAGATAGGGAAAATGGGAATGCATAACAAGCCTCTCTAAAGTTTGGACTATAAATATTAAAGGATAATTATCCTTTCTAGTTTCCTTATTAAGTTTCCTAGAATCAATACACATCATGTGACCAATAATAGTTCTAGTTGGTACCATCTCATTGTGTTTGTTTTGAACAACAGTAAACCCACCTTTCTTAGGAACACAATGCACATGACTTGCCCAATCACTTTCTTCCACATGAAAGATTATTCATGCATCTAATCAGCGTATTACCTCTTTTCTTTCATCTTCTTTCATGTGGGGTTTAAGTTGCCTTTGAAAATCTGCAACCGTCTGAGCTCCTTGTTCCATAAATATTCTATGAGTGGCTATCGAGGGACTAATACCTTTCAAGACGCTCATCAAATACCCAAGAGCATTGTGATGCATCCAGAGAACCATCATCAAGTTTTCCTCCTCTTTTTCTGCAAGGTTAGAACTTACAATGATAGGGAAATTATTAGTTTCTTGAAGAAACCTATATTTTAATTCCTTGGGAAAGGTTTTGAGTGTAGGAGGCGAAAGTGCCTCATCCCATTTCCTTACATGTTCTTCATAAATTTGATTCATTTCGGGATCTACCTCAGGGGCTGAATCAAGATAATCATCAATTTCCATCTTATTTGTATCTTGAGGAATATTATTATTAGCAACTAAACTCCTTGCTAAATTATTATCGGGAGTTTCAACGACTACAAAGGCAAGAGTAATGATATTACCTTCCTATTCTTTCCCATATTCATATTCGTCTAACTCCTCAATAACCGGCTTAAGATGGAATTTAGAAAAGTGGAAATCCATTTTCTCTTCACCAAACTTGACAGATATAGTTTCTCTCTTGCGGTCAATGTTTGCCCCTGTGGAAAGTTCTTCCAAAAATAATTGGACAATAAACATCAGTAGGTATATCAACAAGTAAAAAATCAATGGGGTACTTGTATGGTACAATACAAATTGGGACATCTCTAATATTCCCATAGGGACTCTGAGTGTTTTATTTGCAAGCATTATTATCATATTAGTATCATCTAATTCAGCTAGGATTAGTTCATTCGGGATCTTCAAATAAAAATTATAGGGGATTACATTAAGAGCCATAATAACAAGATCCATCAAAAGTACAAGGGAGGATAGGTTTACCAACTTACTTAGCTTTTACCTTTCCTTCAACAAACTATGAAGCTTCGGTATCTAGCTCTACACGTTGCAATGTGCAAATATGGTTAGGAATGTTATTTCGGTTGTTCCTGGTCTCGTGCATACTCACTTGGTTAGTATTTCTTGCTTGTGCCTCTTCTTCTAGCATTTTGAGGAACATTCTCTCTTCTTCACTTTATTCTTCGAGTTGTTGAGCCAACATATGTTTTCACACAGTCCTTGGAAAAGGAAGGGGTTCAACATAATGGGGTATCTCCATCAATGCCTCTACATGAGCCATAGTTACTATCTCAAAATATTCAACTGGCTCAGGTGGGGGAATATATTGAAGCCAATCTTTCTTGGGATCTTCAATGTGATCTGTAAAACACTAAAGAATTTGCAAAATAATATCATCATCAAGTTGAAGTTCATTAGCAGTTTCTCTTACCTTACCGGACTCCTTATAAGCATTGATAATATCATATTCAATTTGTATACCTCCTTCACCGCCTAAATCAAATCCCCAAGTTTCTGTATTTCGACGAATACGTTCTAGGAGTTCCAATGCTTTAGTTATAGTTAGCTCCATAAAAGATCCTCCGGAGTTTGTGTATAGCTCATGTTTAATTTCTTGATTAAGTACCCCATAGAAAATATGTAAAATATACCATTCAAGTAAATCATGGTGGGGAAATTTATTAAGGATGGACTTATATCTTTTGAAAGCCCTTACCGAGTCTTCACCTAGATGGTTTTTGAAGTTCATGATTGCCCTTCTTATCTCAGTTGTCTTACTCTGGAAAAGAATATAAATACGAATTCTTCTTTGAGTTTTTACCAAGTATTAATTTTTTCTACAGCGCAAATTCTATACCAAGCTAAAGCAGTGTTGGTTAGAGATTGGAAAAACAATTTAAGTTTCAATTCATTATCAGAATAGCCTCTCAATTAAAGTGCCCAACATAACTCGGTAAAATGCATTAAATGAGTGTAAGGATCCTCATCTGGATCGTCTCCTGCAAAAGTTTTCTCTTTAATAATAGCGATAAAGCGAGAGTTAACCAAAGGATACTTGTAAGCTACCTTTGATTTCAACTAAAGGGTGTTTGAAAGATTTTTGGTTGAACACGGAAAAG
Organism: Avena eriantha; assembly: GCA_910589775.1. Lineage (NCBI taxonomy): Eukaryota > Viridiplantae > Streptophyta > Magnoliopsida > Poales > Poaceae > Avena > Avena eriantha. The sequence goes on from OU342746.1 coordinate 12,451,695, forward strand.
TAAATAAAACAAGTAAAAGAAAGCGTTTGGAATGGTGGTTGAACTCAATAAGGCTAAAGCATTCCCAGGGATGTAGGATACCACTAGCATGTTGAAATTAATCATAATTAGGATAACCTGTCTCTTATGTCATGACATGTGTGGAGAGAGCTCTGTAATAATATGTTCACCGCAAGGCTCGTAGGAAGTCACTTTGTTGAGCCAAGGAATGAGGTCATCTCTAAATAACCACCGCAATGTCTGAGAGCAGGCACCCATATATACCACTTCAATTAAGTGTCTCCCGTTGGATATCGTAAAGTGAATCTCTCTTTATTCCTCCGTTAACCGTGCAGGTTATAAGCCAGTGCTTCCAGTCACAAATAGCTCTAGGCATACTTCCAAACACGTCCAAAGGATTTCACCCTTTTTGTTTAGACCCGAAGGCAAATGATATGTGGACGACTACACATACCATCTAAAGAGAGAGATCAAACACACATCATCGATCAATAGATCATGGACACAAGTAATACATTAGCTTTGTTTAATTTCATAATAAAGCTAGGGTTTCTCCATCTCCCCAAAAACAAAGGAAACTACTCACACATGGAAGCAAGCAACAACATCATCATAATCAAATGGATGGATAAAAGTATGGGGATAAATCTAATGCAAACCACAATTGAATCTGGAATTATAATAAGATCTAATGGATAGAAGATGGGATTAGTAATGGTGATGGAGATGCAGCGGTTGATGGTGAATGGGATGATGCGATGTTCTCCAATGGTTATGGAGATGCAGCGGTTGATGGTGAAGGGGATTTGCCCTTCTCCAAGTTCCTCCTCCAGATCCCTTTCTGGTGTGGTTTTTCGTGGCTGGAAGTTTCTGTGAATGTCGGATCTCTGATCCGTCTTTGCGAGGTCGAAGTATTTGACGAGGCGGATGCGTTGTCGTATGGTACAGGCGAACGGTATAGGTAGGCTCCACCCGTACCTGTGGTCTTTAAGACCCATGTGTCCTCCTCCGCGTATGCCAATCTCCTAGGTGCAAGAAAAATCAATTAAATGGCTTTTACCACTTAAAAATATCGTATTACAACATAATATGATAGTCCTAATTGATATGTTCATAAGAGACTTTAGTAATTCAGGATCCTATTGCAACAAGGACAAAAGGTGCGCACAAACACAATGAAATGCCAGAAATCCTAATCTACTTATGACATGCTTCAATTTTGGACTCATCACATGACAATGCCAGAAACAACATTACACAGTGCAGGGTCGACAGATCTAGAGAAGAAAGAAATGTTGGGTACACAGCATAGAAAACAGAAAAAAATCTACAATTTGAACAACTAAGAACCAAGATCTATCTACCTAGATACAATCAATGGGCCATAGAGAACTTACCCTCGAAGAGCGACAAAGCATTACGAGATTTGATCTCCTGGATGATGTAGTCGTTCACTTGCCAATAGATAGTTGTGAGATTTGACACATTTTTTATGGTTTTTATTGATGGTTTTCTCCCGGATTTGATCATTTTCTAGCTTTACCTAACACTAATACATCGGTAGCGAAGAAAACTTGGTTTTTAATGTGTGTTTCAGGTTCTAAACATCAACAGAAGGTTTTAACTAGAGAACCACAATATTCAGACGAAAACAAGCAAGTCTCTCTTTGGAAGCAATCGAGGAAAGCCTACAGAGGCTTTAACGAGCAACTATATGGCGGGAGAAATTTTCCGGCCGCATAGTCCCCGTCGTACAGCTGCCGCCGCCTCTGTCTTGTCAAAAGGGACAACTTCCGTGAAGGGACCATAGGCAAAAATACAACATAGCAGCCGCCATCCCATATACAGGGGAAGATGTTCTTCATCTCGCTCCACGATCTTCGAACTCCTAGCCAATACACCCCCATAGCCATTACTTGTACTTGAGAGAGAGAGGGATCTTCACCTTGCAACACTAGGGTTTGAGATTGTTTCTTCCTATCTTTAATTGTGTTGGATACTTTTATATTCCTATTGTGGATCTCCACGGTAATATCAGAAAGGATTCCCTTTATTTAATTATATCGATGATCCGTTCTTCTCACATGTGTGAGTAAGTTCCTTGGGCGTGGGAGATGTAGGGGATTGGTGCGATGTGATATGCCTTCATATATTTTCCTTTAGTTTGTGATTAATTCTAATTACTATATTATGTGTGCTTGACTATCTGTGGGATGCCTAATGCTTGTTGTCCAATTAAGGGCCCAGACAACATGATACTTTGTTCTACATGGATAGTATCTTGTTCGCTAGCAGACTGGCGACCCTCGAGTGACATGGGGATATCAATGGAAAACTAGTAGACTCAAGCATAAAGAGGAACCACCGTGCTTATTGCATTAGTCTGATCCAAGGAGCTTAATTGCTAAGCGACCTAAAGGGTCTTAATCGTCTAGTGTCTGACCATGGTTTTGGTAATAGACTAGTAGGATTATTGAAGTTGGGATGAAAGCTACCAAGAGGAGTTCCGAATAATTATGGGTTGCTCATCTACACAAATAATTATAAGATTATAATTGTTACATTTATCATTCATCCACCTGGCACAGTCGCTATCACCATGAACTGAATCTCCCCGTGCCTTCTTTCACCATCTGTAGAAAACAACAAACAACCGAATTGTTCTTTATTTTTATGCTTTACATTTCTGAAGTTTACATTTTAGTTTTTACACTCTGTCTAATCAAAACCCCATTCTTATTTCAACACTTGCAGTCAGTTCACTCGAAGACCTATGACAACTTCGGGTGTGATAGAGATTTCACTCATAAACACTTACCTTTGGGCTTCCTATGGGATCGATATCTATACTTCGAAACTAGCTACAAATGATCTGTGCACTTGCATACATCAAGCTATTTTCTGGTGCCGTTGTCGGGGAGCTAAGCGCTATGTGTTTGTCTTTTGACATTTCAGGTGTTGCTACTACAAAATGTTCTCCCTAGGAGATAAAGGGTCTACACTCTCTGGTAGGACCTATCTACAAGATTATATTGAGCGCATGCCTACTCTGAGGCGCGAAGAAATTATTGAAAAACTTTTATGATCAAATAAAGTTGAAGTTGAAAACCTGAGTGATATTATGGAAATCATGTCTATTTACAGGATAGCTCCCATGAAACCTGAGAATACTCTCAAAGAATACAGTGCTCCAAGTTCTGAATTTCTTAAACAACCAATAGAATTCCCTAATCCTAGAGTTAGAGAATATCGATTTGATGGTGTAATACATAGACCATATGAGATTTGATTGGGCATTGCAACATTATACATAGACCATAATCCAACTGCATCTATGACTAATAATCCACCTTCAGGTTATCATTCGAGCCCCCTCTAGTATTAAGTTGCCAACAACATATAATTGCATTAAGCAAAGTGTGTAAAGTAAACAATACGATTGTCCCATAAACAAAGGATTATTGTTTTCTCCCTAGTAGCAATAGCACATATAGTACCTTAGAGATTCATGTCACTTCCCCAGATTACTAGAGGCATGAACCGACTATCGAGCATAAATACTCCCTCTTGGAGTTGCTAGCATCTACTTGGCCAAGATAGCTACTAACAACGGAGAGCATGCAAGATCACAAATAACATAGACATGATAGAATCAATAATCAATCTGAAATAGCATCTCAATATCTATCGGATCCCCGCAAACACAACATGTAAGATTACAAATAGATGATCTTGATCATGAACGGAGCTCACAAGATCTAAACATGATAGCACAAAGGAGGAGAACCAACCATCTAGCTACTACATGGACCCGTAGTCCAGGGATGAACTACTCACGCATCACACCGAAGGCAGTCATGGTGATGAAGAAGGCCTCCAGGGTGATCTCTCCCCTCTAGCAGGGTGCCGGGAAGAGCTTCAGATCCCTCCCGATCTAGGGATGGAGATGACGGTGGCTACAGACTCTTTCGTGGAATTTTGATCGGGTAGTTAGGGTTTACGTCCTGGGAGGCTTTTATAGGCGGAAGGGATAGGTCGGTGGAGTACCAGGGGGCCCACACCAGGTGCCGGCGCTCCTAGGGCTGGCCGCGCCACCCTAGGGTGTGGTCACACTAGTGCCCCTCTTCGTCTCCCCTCCAGACTCCGTGTTGCATCGGGCAAAATATTGACTTGGGATTTTGTCTGGTCCAATTCCGATAATATTTCCTTACTAGCTTTTCTGAAACCAAAAACAGCAGAAAACAGGCAATTGGCACTGTGGCATCTTGTTAATAGGTTAGTTCGAAAAAATGTGTAAAAATACACCAAAGTGTGGACAAAACATAAGAAAGTAGATATAAAGCAAGCATGGAACAACAAAAATTATAGATACGTTTACGACGTATCAACATCCCCAAGCTTAACTCTTGCTCGTCCTCGAGTAGGTAAGTGATAAAAAAGAATAATTTTTGAGTTGACATGCACCATCACAATCTTGATCAAGGTATTTGTAGAACATTGATAGCTGGGATCATAGTACTCTAACATAGACATGAAACATATAGTTCTAACAATAAGATATAACAACTATGTTATAACATGAAGAGGTACAAACAAAAGATTCATGAATAACAATGCTTTGAAAGTCGTTTGTTTGTTTCACATATAGAAAACATAATGAGAATGGTATTCAGTTTGTCCCTCATAGTGTAGCAAAACATAAATGCATAGGACACCTTCAAAGTTCATAAGGGTGACTAGATACAAATATTTTAAGAACAAGCAATATCAAAGTTATGAATTAATCAACAAGCTTTGGGACAATGCACATTAAACTAAGAATGACCACTATGCTCTCTCAATAGGTGCATAAAGATAGAAGATGGAGACTCAACATAAAAGTAAAAGAAAGGTCCTTCATAGAAGGAAGCAGGGATTCAAGTCTCATAAAGAGCTTCCAAAAATTATGGTACTTATTAGCTTTCAGGTTAAAGTGAACAAATATGAGGATATGCTTGACAAGTTATAAGCTGAAAATCTCATGCCCCTTACTTATGAGTACCAAACCTCATGCTACTCAACTTTAGTCACAGGTAAGTTCTTGTCATCGTAAGTACATGTGTATCATAGAGAACCGCCAATGGGGTACCCCTTGCCCAATGATACAGAAGCTTTCCCATATCAAATGACAAGGCAAGCAGACAATGAGCATCTCAGCGATCTTTTTGTATGCTATTTTCATAGGGTTTTCCCTTTTTCTTTTTTTTCTTTTTTTAGGATGCTTCACAGATTTCTCACTATAGTTATGCTACAAGTTTCCACCATGATTAGGCATGGCTTAGACTAGCCGCCCAGGCATTTCTATAACACATATACGAACTCCATGAGCCTTACAAGCTCCCCTTTCATTTCACACCGTCGGGATCCATAAGAAAAAGAACATGATATCAACTAAATAAAGTGCAATGTTGAAAGCGTTCCCCATGGTAACATGGTTCTGCTAATTCACAACTTACAAAACACAAGCATATACGCAACATAGATGGGTACAATGGTTCAAGTTTATTAAGTGCAAGCAAGTAAAGTGTGCCATCAAGTTCGTGAGAGCTTTAATCACTAATTTTCGCATAACAAGTTTAATTTAGAAGGTAGATAAAAACATGAATATACTTGGAATAGCAATAATACTAATAGGTAGGTATTGTGGACTCTTTGGAATAACTTGGATTTATTTGGAGTTGGATGCATGAGTGGAACTCATACTTGGTACATGTGGAGGCTAGCAAAAGACTGGGAGCGACCAACTAAGGGAGCAATAATGGCCATAATCATGCAAAGCGATAAAACATTATTAATAAAGCATAAAGTGATATTACAAGTCAAAAACTAAATGATCATAGAGGCTATGATGACTTGGTATAGTCTTAACATGGTGTAAGCATGGGCCAAGTCAACCCAAATAAAACATCAAAGGAGAATACCACAATATTGTGCTTTTATATGCTAAAACAACGCATGATTCTTTCAAGGAACATTAATCAATCTCAATTGCTTGTAACAAGTCATGCTATAGCAATAATCACTAAGCATAAAGTCAAAGAAATATCAAACATGACACGATAATGTCTAGGCCACAGCCAAAACAAGACTCCTTTTATACCACCTATAAGCATGAACTTTCCTACTCTTTTCCAATCCAAACCAACTTATTTGAAACTATGTACGAATGCGGGGGTCCAACCAATTTATTTAAGAAAACCAAGCAAACTAAAACTAAAAACAAAAAACGAAGACGCTCCAAGAACAACACAATTGTGCATGAAACAATAAAAATGAAGTGTTTGGAAGAAAACCTGAGATTTTTATTGATGAAGAAGGGGATGCCTTGGGAATCCCAAAGCTTTGATGCTTGTACTTCTTGAATATTTCTTAGGGTGACACGGGTGGCATCCCCAAGCTTGAGCTTTTATCCATACTTCATCTTATCACATTATTCTTCCCTACACTTTAAAAATTCCTTCATACAAAACTTCACACAATCTTCATTAGCAACATTAGTGTACTCAAGATAATAAGTCTTTAGGTTCAGTTTTAACACAAGTAAAACTTCCATAAAAACACAAGCTACTGTAGCAATTCCTTTCTAAAAGTTCAAGTGATCAAGGAGAACTCAAAGAGAAAGAGATTAAGAGGCAAATGCAAATAATGGCAGAAATCTGTCAAAACAGACAAGCAGGTAAAAACCAATTTTTTCGAGAACCTTCTGTTGACCAAATCGAAAAGTGTTAAACTAACTAAAGTTGTATAACAACCTGGGGCATAAGCACAACAAATTACATCTCAAACCGACATACAGAGATTTTTCACTAAATTTTATAGCGAAGCACAAAAATCTGTTTTGGGACAGCAACTTTCCCAAGCATTTTTCTCTCTCATTAGAGGTTATTCTTGGCACAAAAACCACACAAAAAGGATAAGGAGAGGTTATTACAGAATTAGTAACTTCCAAGACTCAACAAAATAAAAATTTATTGACTAAAAAGTTATTGACTAAAAATTTGGGTTATCTCCCAATAAGTGCTTTTCTTTAACACCTTTGAGCTAGGCATAAGAAGCAAGAACCAAGTATTCTCAAATGAAGAAGCATTAAGATCAATGCCAGAAATATCTTCAACAAGGTAACGTATCTCATCCAAATAAGTTCTATAGGATCCTCTCTCAATTCTCTTAGGTTCACAATTTTCATCAAACGGGTTTTCAGGAACAATCCAATCAAAATTCTTTTCTAAGGCTTCATGTATTCCTACAAGTTTAAAAGGTATTGGTGTCTAATTTCCTATCCATGTTTAGGTTTGGCTTTGTCCATATTTTCTCATGTACCAATAACATCTACACATGAGCCTAGCATATTAAAATGATCAAAGACTTTTCTAGCTTCTTTAACAACATCATAGAATTGTTTAAGGAAAGTTTCTAGAATGAAATCTCTCTTTTCAGTATCCTCAATATCTTTAAGTTTAAGAAACATTACTTGCATTATGGGGTTAAGGTTAACGAACCTAGCTTCCAACATGTGAACTAAAGAAGCTGCATCAATTTCATAATTTGGAGCAAGTTTTGCTAAGGATCTATCATCAATATCCTCATGCTTGCTAACATGATTGAAGAATTCTTCAATATTCTCTTTACCAATTATGGAGCCACTACCTATTGAAAGGTCTTTCAGGGTGAACTTAGGGACCAACATGGTGAGCTAGAACAAGGTGACAACTATAGAAAGAACTATTTTTTTGTGTTTTTCAAATAAGAAACAAGCAAACAAAGCAAAAAAATAAGCTAAGCAAAACAAAGTAAAGAGATTGGTTATGAGGGACTTCCCTTGTGAAGCTGTCCTTAACTCCCCGGCAACGGCGCCAGAAAAAAGGCTTGATGGCTCAACATATATCGAGCTCATTGGGAACCCCAAGAGGAGGGTATGATGAGCACAACAACAAGTTTCCCCTCAGTTATGAAACCAAGGTTATCGAACCAGTAGGAGCAAGGAAACAACCCCAAGGTGTTGTCTCCAACTTGGTATCCTGCACAACACAACCACAGAACTTTGCCCCAACTTACAGTGAGGTTGTCAATCTCACCTGTTTTGCTGAAAACAAAGGATTAAACGTATTTTGTGAAAGATAGTAATTGCTTGCATAAAGTAAATAGTAAACAGTAAATAGTAGATGGTAGATTGATGGTAAAAGAATGGACCAGGGTCCATAGTTCACTAGAGGTGATTCTCCTTAAGATAGATGACATGTTGGGTGAACAAATTACAGCAGGGCAATTAACAGACATCGAGAAAGCATACATGCATATACTAATCATCTTGACTCCTATGAGATTTGATTGGGAATTACAACATTATACATAGACCGTTATCCAACTGCATCTATGACTAATAATCCACCTTCAGGTTATCATCTGAACCCCCTCTAGTATTAAGTTGCAAGCAACAGATAATTGCATTAAGCAAAGTGTGTAAAGTAAACAATACGATTGTTCCATGGACAAAGGATTAATGTTTTCTCCCTAGTAGCAACAGCACATCTAGTACCTTAGAGATTCCTGTCACTTCCCCAGATTACTAGAGGCATGAACCCAGTATCGAGCATAAATACTCCCTCTTGGAGTTTCTAGCATCTACTTGGCCAAGATAACTACTAACAACAGAAAGCATGCAAGATCACAAATAACATAGACATGATAGAATCAATAATCAATCTGAAATAGCATCTCAATATCCATCGAATCCCTGCAAACACAACATGTACGCTTACAAATAAATGATCTTGATCATGAACGGAGCTCACAAGATCTAAACATGATAGCACAAAGGACGAGAACCAACCATCTAGCCACTACATGGACCCGTAGTCTAGGGATGAACTACTCACGCGTCACACCAAAGGTAGTCATGGTGATGAAGAAGGCCTCCAGGGTGATCTCTCCCCTCCGGCAGGGTGCCAGGAAGAGCTTCAGATCCCTCCCGATCTAGGGATGGAGATGACGGCGGCTACAGACTCTTTCGTGGAATTTTGATCGGGTATATAGGGTTTTCGTCCCAGGAGGCTTTTATAGGCGGAAGGGCTAGGTCGGTGGAGTACTAGGGGGCCCACACCAGGTGGCGGCGCGCCTAGGGATGGGCGCGCTACCCTAGGGTGTAGCCTCCCTGGTGGCCCTCTTCGTCTCCCTTCCAGACTCCGTGTTGCTTCGAGTAAAATATTGACTTGGGCTTTTGTCCGGTCCAATTCCGAAAATATTTCCTTTCTAGCTTTTCCGAAACCAAAAACAGCAGAAAACTGGCAACTGACACTGTGGCATCTTGTTAATATGTTAGTTCCGCAAAATGTGTAAAAATACTCCAAAGGGTGGAAAAAAACATAAGAAAGTAGATATAAAACAAGCATGGAACATCAAAAATTATAGATACGTTTACGACGTATCAAAGACCCAGGAATGCATCTTAGAGAGTTTGACGATGTGATAATATCATTTGGACCAAAAGATTTGCCAAGAGACTTCTCTCGTCTAAAATTATTTCGTTGGTCTCTAAAAGGTAAAGCTCTAGACTGGTTATATTCTCTCCCTCACCATTGTAAAATTCATAAACAGGTTTAATCCTTTTAAAAAGGTAACTGAATTAAGAAGGAGTATATGCAACTTTAGACAGAATGTGGGAGAAAACTACCCGCAAGCTTGGGAAAGATTCTTTGGAATGATCAATAGTATTCCTAATCATGGCTATTCTGAATCAACTATTTGCCATTTATTTTACCACGGTCTTAATACTCAGTGTATAGAATTTCTTAACTTCTCAGCAGGAGGATCAATGAATACCTTAACTATTAAAGAATGCTTGGAATTGATGTCTACTAGGGATAAGAATGATTCTTTATAGAATCCTAATTTCAGCACTAAGCTGGAAAAAGGGATACTTCAGATAACTCCTGATCTTATGCCTGAAGTACGCAAAACAATGAAAGAAAAAGGTATACCTTCTGAACTTGTTAAGGAAAACAAAGTAGACTTGTTACAAGTTTTAACTGAAGAATATGAAACTAGAAAAGTTTTCAAGAATTAAAACATCGACAAGCAAAATCTCATAATAACCGGCATAAACACTTTCAAAAACACAAAAAAAATTGGCAGAACTCACGGAAAATTATGATGAGATTGGTCACAAAATAAAATTATTTCACAAGTATCTTAGTGTGATTGAAATCTAGTGTGAACAAATAGCATCTGGTTATCAAATTTTTCTTCGAGATGATAAAGATATTCCTGTTTCTACTAATGTTGTCACAAGAAGAGGTGCAGTTGTTACAAGACCATTAGGACCACCAGAATATGAAGCTGAAAAAGAGCTAAAGGAAAAAAGCCTTGCTCGAAGTAAGCCAAGAAGATGATACATTGGTGGATCCTCAAGATGAAACTGAAACACAAAATCGAACTAAGAAGGGCCAAGATGATGCTCAGGATGACCGTTATGACTCCGATGCAGAGACAGTTGATCTAAGAGAAGAAACAGGTATAAGCAAGGAAGATGAAGTTGTTGTAGTATAAAAGAAAAAAAGAGATAAACAACAACAAAAGAAAGCAACAAAAGAGCGGAACCCCCGACAAAAGGTAAAAGACAAGAATAAGTCAGGTGAGAAAAAGCTTCCTTATCTAGATGGAAAAAATAAAGCACCAGATCAGGTAATTTACAATTCTTTTACAAAGGCACTTGGTGACCTTCGTCTAGAAATTCCATTTGCGGATGCAACCAAAGTTCCTACCTATTATAAATTCCTCTATGATATTCTTAATAGAAAGAAAGAAATACCTGAAACTATTTCCATGGTAACTAGTTATCCTGCTAATGGGAAGCTGTTGTCTAAGTTTGGAGATCCTGAAATACCAACTATTTCATGCTCCATAGGCAAAACTAATTTTCACAATGCCTTGTGTGATCTAGATGCAGGGGTTAGTGTAATGCCATACTCCATCTATAAAAGGTTAGGATTAGGGGAGTATTCTCCTGCTACTATCACTTTACAGATGGTTGACAAGTCTACTAAACAACCCATTGGTATGATTGAGGATGTTCTACTTAGAATAGATGAGCATGTTATTCCCACTGATTTTATTATTCTTGAGATGCCAGAAGATGAAAAATTATCCATAATACTTGGAAGACCTTTCCTTAGTACTGCAGGGGCATCAGTTGATTGTGATGAGGGATAGATAATCTTCAATGTTTATGACGCTGAAATATCATTCGGTATTTTCCAAAGAAGCTAGAAGTAGGAGAAAGATATATTCCACCAGCAAAACGAGCTCATGTGGTAAGTGCCTTTGATAAGGGAAAACCAAGGTAAGAATTCGAGAACAGAGAAGGGGTTGAGTTACTCAACCATTCTTAATAAAATGCTTGATGGGAGTCAACCCATCTCGTTAATAAAATAAACTAGAGAATAATAAATTCGTCACATTCCTACAACTTTTTCACAGACATTCTTGCGGAACCGCGCCTGTGAATATGCAGCTGTCTAAAAGTAGTAGAAACATTGATTGAATGAGTATATAATAAGAATAAAAATAAAAGTTTGTGTTTATCTACAAAGACTAAAATTCTGCTCTTCATATGCTAATGTTGGTCGACAGTTTCAAGTATCATTTTTCTATCAAAAATAAGGTATTTCGCTAAGTTTCGGGATAAGAAGGTATTCTTGAAGAAATAGAATTTTTTGATGACTGCTGATGGTTTAACGACCAACTATATGATGGGAATAAAAATTCCAGCTGTATAGTTCCAGTCGTATAGATATCTTTGCTATCAATAAATTTTCTTCGAAAACACACAGAATTTAATGACCAACTATACAGCAAGAATACAAATTCCGGCCATATAGTTCCGGTCGTATAGATATCGATGCCCGTTTTAGAATTTTGTCTCAAAGGTACTAACGGTTTAATGACCAACTGTACGGCGGGAATAAAAATTCTGGCCCTATAGTTCCGGTCGCATAGACATCGATGCCTATTTTAGAAATTTACCTCGAGGGTACAGATGGTTTAATGACCAACTATATGGCGGGATCAATGCGATCTGGCCGTATAGTTGCGTCCATATAGTTGTAATCCGCATAAAGAAATCCTAGTGGGCGGTGCCGCCGCAACTATACGGTCGGAACAACATATCTCGCCCGTATAGTTCCGGCCGTATAGTTTGCTGCGACCACAAAATCGCACCAGGGCGGCTAAGTCTCTTCTTCCTCCTCATTATTTCTCTTATACTCTCTCTCCAAACCTCTCAAAACCCACCTAGAACTTTTGATTCTTTGCAGATTTCGTTCGTTTGAGTGGGGGAATCAACAGATTGGTATGTTTCTCTCCCTATCCATGATTTATTTTAAGATTTCCATGGTTGAAACTCTCACATTGATATAGTGGAAGAACTCAAGCTTATTCTGTTTTTCCTATTGATTCCTCACATTAAAATTGAATTTTTCCACGTAGGATCGTTCATATATCATGTAGAATCTATATGCATAAGGTTTTATGCTGAATTTTTTTAGTGCATCACGCTGAACAAAATCGGTAACATCTTTAGCACGAGCAAGCGCCAACGTGGTGAGGGCTCGAGCTCGGGGACCCGAGCCAAGCGCAACCCCAAGTTGGTCGTGGTCTCCTCGAGGAGGGTGTTGCCCACACATTGGGCCGACCACAGCTTTCTCACCGCGGCGGGGTTGAAGGCGGACTTCGACCTCATCTGTAACAAGGCGGGGCTGACGGTGCTTAGCTTCACAAGCCACGACATCTACACTGAGCTTACCCACGAGTTTCTTGCCTCCTTCTACGACGACCACAGGGAGAAAGGTAACACGTGCACAGTAAGCTTCACCATGAATCGGCAACACTATAAAATAAAATTTGAATTTTTTTGCAATGCTTTTGGCTTCCCCCATGTTGGGGAGCCAACTGTTACTAACCTCTATAGCGTCACAAGTAGGCCTGGGCATTCAGTTAGACCAAACCGTTCGGTTCGGTTATTCAGGTTCTTAGGAAATTTGGTTTCCTGGAAATCATGACCGATCGGTAATTTGAAAAATTACTAACCGAGAATTCGGTCCATCAAAATATTCGGTCCGGTTTCGGTTTCAACCGAAATAACTGATGTCCTTCACCGCACGCATGAAATCTACAAGTTCATCCCTGCTTGCCCTCCATGTAGCAGACGCAGATCGAAATTGCATGCCACAACCTTCCTGGCTCGAGCTACCTATTGCAGATCGAAATTGTTGCCTCGCGTGCCACTATGAGGGAAAGCAGAAGGGATGGAAGGACACCGAGGAGGAAGGATAGGGGGAGATCGGCACCGGGATAGAGAGAGATGGGGGGTGCCATCAGGTGTCGGCTGCCTGACCACCATTGATGTGTGCTGGGACGCTGCTATAGTTGGAGGCATTGATTGGGGACCTTGGAGACATTGCGTGGGGCATCCCGCGTTTTCATTTCTGAGGGTTGTGTGGGGAAGCCTGGGTGCCATGAGAAAAAAGGAGGTTAGAAAACGATTGGCTTGGTAATTAGAGAATGGGCTGGGCTTTTTATGCCAATTCCCATGGCATGTCCATGTTACTTCGGTGGATTCGGTCTGCTCGGTTACGCGAGGCATAGAACCAAACTAGACATATTAAATTCGGTTTTGTAGAATTGATGACCGAATTTCTACTTAATATTTTGGTTTCAGTCTATTTGGTTTCAGTTCCAGGTTTTCGGTTTGGTTGTTCGGTCTTCGGTTAATATGCCCACCCCTAGTCACAAGCGGAGAAACTTGGGAGGCTATTTCTATTAATGGTGGCACCAACTTCTACCAGAAGAAGATGTCCACCATTCAGAACCCAACAATCTGCTACTGCGCCTTGTTCCTCGCCAAAACACTACTGGGAAGAGGTGACACCGGTTCCATGGCCAACGCGGACATGGAAAAGATCACCAAGGCTCTCTTCCCCACTGCGCCGCAAAGCCCCAATCCTGCAGCTCTACTCATCCAGCACTTTCGCCACCAAAGAACAAGACTAAAGGTGATATTCGCATTGGTGGATTGGTAATCCACCTTGCCCATGCATTAAATATTATATTACTATGCAATCCGTTGACGGTTCCAAGCTTATGGATGTCAAATATTTAACTGCTTGTGGCTTCCTTGGTGTTTACCAAGCTAACCGGAGGCTCCGAGCCTATTAATTTAGTTATCTTGATAATGCACAGGGTGAGCAGGTTACGCTGCCCTATCCCCAAGCCTTCTCGATTGTGGAGGACACTTGGATCCTCACCAAGGACCAAGTGATGCAGATCATGGCTGAACTTTAGCCTGAGCAAGAGGAAGATGAAGAAGGGGAGCAAAAGGATGAGGATGAGCAAGAGCAAGAGGATGAGCAGGGATACAACCCTGCTTGGGAGGGACAGCAGCAGCAAGGGGAGCCTAGGACCCGTGGCCCAACCAGCTGCAGCAGGGGTACAACTACGTCCCCTATCAGGAATTCCAGCAGCTCAAACAACGTGTTGGGGAGATCGACCACACTCTTCAAGGAGTGAATAAAGATGTGAGTTCCTTAACTCACAACTTCAGTCACTTCATGACCCACTTCCCTGACAACTACCAGTAGTATCCGCAACAGCCACCAAATGACGGCAACAACTGAGCCTGGCAATAGCCTAAGCTTGGGGATGTTTGAAAACCTCCAAACCTTCCATTCATATTTTTATTTCTTCTTTTGATTTATTTTATTTCTTCAAAATTGCATGTTTATTTTCAGTTTGCATTCCTAAACCAAAAATACAAAAAAAATAGTTGTAGCTTTTATTGCAAGTTCGGCAATATGGAAATACAGAGGGGGTTCGACTCAAATACAAGAACGAAGCAAGCAAGGGGAGGTATCACATTCTTTTCATCACCCTTTCTGCAACCTTAAATGGATCCTACAATTATTTACTCGCTTGCACTGGAGTCACTCCCCACTTAGTTTGATATCCTATAAATTATATTCCTATGTTAGTGTCTCCTTTTTGGCTTTAAAACAATGACAATGAACTTGGTTAAAAATATTTCCTACATTTCTACAATAAGAAAAAGCATCTAAAAGATGACTTGAGTCCATGTTTAACCCAAAGGATTTGATTTTAGAACTACTCCATCCCATTTGAGCTTAATATAAATAGACTCGATAGTACCCTTGAATGAAATTGTTTGATAAAATGAATGCTTAACAGTAGTAGAGATTATGCTACTACTTTTTCTAATAACTATCGTAAGATATTGCTTTACGCGTTTCATTACAACACGGTCATGCTCCATGGGGAACTATTAACTCTGCTGGCCAACGAACGATCTAAATGTGGGAAACCACTTGATTTCGGCTATTGAGTTATGTAAATGCCTGTAGCAGCAATTCTATGACGGGTAAAATTTTAGTCTCCTCGTGGTTTCACGTTCCAAGTGAAGTTTTAGTACTCCTCTGACCCATTATTGCTCGACATATTCATTGGCATGGTCACGAGTGCAAAACACAGTCCCAATTAACATGTTAAAAACAGTGGCATGATTTCTCTATGAAAGAGCTGAAGTTTTTAAAGGCAATGGAAGGAAAAAGGTGCTTTGAGAGTCTTGAAATTTTGACATGGGAATAGACGAGTTGTTCTTAAATTCAATGTTTTGGTTCCAACTTGAGTACTCTTAATTGATTAAAGAAACAAGAGCAAAAGGTTTCTATCTCTCAACACAGAGAGATACCAAAAGAATTTGTCTCACTTTCCTAGCAAAACTTTTGACACTTGCTTGGGCATATGGTTTATTTGCCAGCAAGATATATGTAGTTAGGAAGTGGACTCAATCCAATCTTGTAAATACTTGTATGATCATGTTTAAGATTGCAGGGATTATGAATAAAAGAATTTGACACCAATCCAAGATTGTAAGTTCTTTTTTTCAGTTTCGAATCTATGCTATTCTTCTTTATTTCCTTGTCACTCGAGGGTGAGCAACCTAAGCTTGGGAGAGTTGATAGTTGTGAGATTCGATACATTTTTTATGGTTTTTATTGATGGTTTTCTCCCAGATTTGATCATTTTCTAGCTTTACCTAACGATAATACTTCGGTAGCAAAGAAAACGTGGTTTTTAATGTGTGTTTCAGGTTCTGAACGTCAACAGAAGGTTTTAAGAAACACAATATTCAGGTGAAAACAAGCAAGTTTCTCATTGGAAGCAATCGAGGGAATCCTACAGAGGCTTTAACGAGCAACTATACGGCGGGAGAAATTTTTCTGGCCATATAGCTCCCGCCGTATAGCTGTCGCCGCCTCTGTCTTGTCAAAAGGAACAACTTCCATGAAGGGACCATAGGCAAAAACACAACACATCATCCGCCATCCCATCTAGAGGAGAGAAAGCAGAGATCCATCTCGCTCCACCATCTTCGGCCTCCTCTCCCCATAGCCATTACTTGTACTTGAGAGAGAGAGAGAGAGGGATCTTCACCTTGCAAGACTAGGGTTTGAGATTGTTTCTTCCTATATTGAATTGTGTTGCATACTTTTCTATTCCTATCGTGGATCTCCATAGTAATATCAGAAAGGATTCCCTTTATTTCATTGTATCGATGATCCGTTCTTCTCTCATGTGTGAGTAAGTTCCCTGGGCGTGGGAGATGTAGGAGATTGGTGAGATGTGATGTGCCTTCATATATTTTACATTAGTTTGTGATTAATTCTAATTACTATATTATGTGTGCTTGACTATCTGTGGGATGCCTAATGCTTGTTGTTCAATTAAGGGCCCAAACAACATGATACTTTGTTCTTCATGTATAGGATCTTGTTCGCTAGCAACCCGTCGACCCCCGAGTGACACGGGGATATCAATGGAAAACTAGTAGACTCGAGGATAACGAGGAACCACCGTGCTTATTGCATTAGCCCAATCCAAGGAGCTTAATCGCTAAGCGGCCTGAAGGGTCTTAATCGTATAGTGTTTGACCATGGTTTTGGTAACAGACTAGTAGGATTATTTAAGTTGGGATGAAATCTACCAAGAGGATTTCGGGTAATTATGGGTTGCTCGCCTACACATATACTTCTAAGATTATAATTATTACATTTATCATTCGTCCACCTAGCACAGTCGCTATCACCATGAACTTAATCTCCCCACGCCTTCTTTCGCCATCTGCAGAAAACAACAAACAACCGAATTGTTCTTTATTTTTATGCTTTACATTTCTGAAGTTTACAATTTAGTTTTTACACTCTATTTAATCAAAACCCCATTATTATTTCAACACTTACAGTCAATTCACTCGAAGACACAACTTCGGGTGTGACAGAGATTTCACTCATAAACACTTACCTTTGGGCTCCCTGTGAGATCGATATCTATACTTCAAAACTAGCTACAAATGATCTGTGCACTTGCAGACATCACTGATCTCAAGATCGTGATGAAGTCCAGCACCACAACTCAGCAGCGCATCTGTGATCGCACACACATTTAGTACCCGACCACCTTCACCTCCTCGCTCAAGCAAAGCAGTCGAAGCAAAAAATCCTTCCAGAAAAAGCCACCGGGAACATGTACTTCGCTAATCCGAAGCCATGGGGAATAATCTAGAGGGGCAGAGAGATCCTTCATGAGAAGGTGTGAGAACAGAGGAGGAGGATGCCTCCTTTTATAGGGGAGGGGAAACCCCCATTCCAAGGCCAATGGCCATGGTGGGTTCCCCCACCGCTCCCTCATTCATGTGAGTTGAGCTTCCACTAAGCATTCCCACATAAATTCCATCTCCACTCAAAGTTGCATTAATTTTCCACCAAAATTAATGCTTATCTCGTTTAATACAAATCTTTTATTTATTTTATTCATAATTTTGTTAATTACTTTAATTAGCAAACACTCATATAAAAGCCCTTGCAAAATTTTGATATCACATGCAAAACCAATTTCAACAATTTGACCTGAAACAATTCTGACGTCCATCGAAATAATTTCAGCGCTTTCTTTTTCTTTCTCTGGCATCTTATTTGCTCCAAATGGTGTCAATATCCCTTAAGTGTGTCACCCTATGGTTTGAGAATAATACAGACATGATCGAGACCCCTCTCCGATCAATAATTAGAAGCGGGACCTAGAGATTCGTACTGACTCCCACACATTCAATGATGACACCGGTGATCGTGTGAACCTTTAACATCGTTAATAAATCCCTTCGTCTCGCGATATATTACATGTCCGAGATTTGATCATCGGTCTCGCATACCTAGTTTGATCTCATTACCGACAAGTACTCTTTTCTTGTTCCCGTGATATAACATTCTAGTGAACTTATCACTTGCTTGCAAGCTATGTCAATGTGATATCACCGACATGGCATGGAGTGTACCTCTCTTTTATCAGGATGGATAAATCCCACTCTTGATCCATGAGCCTCTACATAACACTTTTAGAGTATCTGAACCCACCTTTATTATCACCCTATTACGGTGTGACGTTTGATGTTATGAAGTTACTCTTACGGTGTTAGTGATTGGTATGATCTCATGGTCTAAGGACTAAAGTTACTTTGCATGATGTTATAGTAATTTAGCTATAATGACTTTGATCGTATTACTATACTTAGGATGAATGCTCATCACATCATTGGACAAATGTTGTGACCTCGTTATTAACAACACATAATGTTCATGATTAGGAAACCTTGATCATCTTGTTAATCAACGAGCTAGTTTATATGAGAGGCATAACTAGGAAGTTTATATATTTGTTTATTAAACACACATGTATTAACATTTCCTATCAACCCAATTATAGAATGCAAAATAAACATTTATCATATACTTGGAATGAGATAATAACATCTTTATTATTACCTGTCGGGCATATTCCCTTTAGTCTCCCACTTGCACTAGAGACAATAATCAAGATTTATAGTGATGAATCTAACACCCATGGAGTTCTGATGTTGATCACGTTTTGCCCTAGGGAGAGTTTTAGTCAACAAATCTGCTACATTTAGATCCTATGTACTTTGCAAATCTTTATATCTACATCCTTGACATGTTTGCGGACGGAGTGAAACCGGCGCTTGATATGCTTGGATTCTTGTGAGACCTCGGTTCTTTGGCATTGGCTATGGCTCCATTGTTGTCACAATAGATCACCACTGGGTCCAGTGTACTAGGAACCACACCTAGTTCAGTTATGAACTCCTTCATCCAAACCGCTTCCTGCGCCACTTCTGAAGAAGCAACATTGTAATGCCCCAGCATTTAGGACTACAGAACAGAATTTGTGCATTTCCATTCATGCATAAGAAAATTTGGGATAAATTTTTCACAAACTAAAACCTTGGAGAGATCAAAGTTTCTTTCACTACTTTGAGTTAGGATTCAGCTCTTTATAGTGATTGTTATAAATTTTGACATGATCTCTAGGAATTACAATGATTTTGGGTGAATAATTTCAATTCATATTTAAATTTGAATCACTTTTGAAAAGATTTAAAAATTAGAAGTATTAAAGTTTTGATTGTTTAAAAAGAATATTTATAAGTAGAAAATATGAATTCTTGAATATATATTAAATATGATACATGAAAAATAATTGAATACAATATAAATAAAAATTCAAATAAGAAAGTTTATTTCTTATTATTCTATGATTCAAGAATGATAATTCAAATACAAATGAATATGTAAAAAGGTGTGTTATAGAAACAATAGTAATACAAGAAAATGTACTTAATTGAATAAATACGTATTACAATGTTCTGTACAGAAGTCAAGTGAAAAGATTACAAATGTAATAAAATAAAAACCCTAAACTAATATCTATCTAATCCTAGTCTAATCTTCTTGACCATCCAAGATTTTGTCCCTGCAAAACAAACAAACCAAAGTACAGAGAAATAAAACAAGGTTAGTTTGCTCTCAGTAGTGAACAATAGAGTGCACTGTTCAAGGTACATCAATGAGCATTTCCAATAAAGGGGAAATTTCACCAAAGTGTAGAATATGTTCTTTAAATCAACTAGGCTTCAGTACAATCTCATTAGCCAAATGAGAGACAAGTTTCACCAGGCTAGAGTAGTAAAAGGAAGATGGAGTAAATAATTTAAACTTGATCTAATCCAAAGGGAGGCAATAGTGAAGCAGCTTAGTCCCCAAACTACATGCAATGTGCTATCAATAGCAAGGGAAGTGGAGAACAGTTAAAATCACAGCCAGCACATAGCAAAGCTTGCTTTGCTTCTCACTTGACAGCCACAGTCACAGTTTTACCTCAAGAACATAGCAAACACCACATTAGATATTGCCACTTTCCACTAGATCAACCAAAGATTCATCATAGCAACCCAGCAAGAAACCATACAAGATGGTCGCCTAATGGAGGGGTGATTTATGTGGACAGCAAGGGCAAGCAGGAGCCTTGAGCAACAACATCAGGAGGTGCAGGGCAAGGCCAAGGAGGAGCAGGACCATCACCAGGAGGTGCAGAACAAGATCAATAAGGGACAATGGATCTGGGAGATAGAAACCACAAGCACTAGAGTAGCAGGAAACACTAGCATAAGGCTATAGGCTACCACAGCCTACTTAGAACCAGGGTATAGCTCAAACCTATTGACCCAATACTTGATCATGATCATATATAAATATGTATTCATGCAACAGCATGATAGGTTCATCATGGAACACCTGAGCAATTAGGCAGCAAGTAAAAACATTTGTTTTTTACTTTAAAATGACCTCAGACCAGCATCATAGGTCAATTAAAAGGCAACAAGAGTTACACTATACTTAGTGAAGTTTTTCAACTCTCACAAATATAAAGCCTTTTCAAAGTACAGTTTAGGAAGACCTTAATACCAGACAAAATTTTGTGTACCATTCAGTGAAGGTGTCATAAAGATTCATCTTAACCGAGTAATCCATACGTAAAGGCTTCAAAGCCAAATCTTCTTAGGAATATTATCAATCATTTTCCTAAAATAAAAATTTAGGAATCATTCCTGTTTTCTCTAAAAAATATTATCATCAGCAAGAACAGAAGTACCACAAGCCTCACAGCATTATCACCAACAACATCTAGCTGGTGAGTTATAAACAGATCCTTTAGTTTATGGTTCTCATCCGTTCAATAAGGGCATAATCTGTTGAATGAGGGAATCTCAGATATATACCAAGTGGGTGTACATACAACATTGAAAACTAAATATAATAAGGAGCATCAATCCAAACCCACGAGTCTATACATCATGGACCAAGTTGGTACTCTCTAGTTGTAGAGCTAGATTGCAAGCAAGTTCCAGGTGTAGTACTACTGGGCACATTACCAGTTATGGGTAGCACCTCAGCAGTACCAAATTCAGAAAAGTATTCCAAAATCAAGCCAAGCTTCCATGAAGGGGGAATATTTAAAATCATCTTCCTAAACTAGTTAGGAATCATTTCTTTTCATCTGAAACTCTCTATAGAGTTTTAACAGTATAAATATCAAGTGTATTATCATTTAAAGGAAATGAAATCCTTATCTGATACATGACTGATCATTTCAACAGTTAAACACAGAGAGAAGTTTACATGTTCTTAACCTCAACTTCTGTATATCATTACAAGTAAGATCCAGAATTAAAACCACTAAGATTCCTCTTAAACAAGCCATGAGAGAAATTTGAATATATAGCCAGCAATCATGTTTTAGTACTGAAGCATATCAGTAACCAACTAATAATCATCTGAAAAACCTAGATCATCATCATAGTATCACAAACCTAAAGAGTAACAGTAAGTGAGATTCAGAAAACATTTCAACTATCATTAGTCACTGTCAGCAGTTCTAAAACCATCACAAAAAATCAATTCTACATAGCCTAGTTATAGTAGGTATATGCTTGAAGCAATTCCAATATCTTTGATGAACACAACAACAAGGGAAGACCCCTAGCACAAGGGATGAACCATAATTCTTCACTGCTAGCACACAGAGGGTGGAAAGAGAGCCAGAGAGAGGGCAAAGAGAGAGTTTAGAAGAGGAAACAGAGTAGCCGGAGTCGGAGACGACCATGGAGGCACGGGGAGCACCCAAGGGGCGCTACACCCCGTGCCAAGCTGTGTTCGTGGTGGCCATGGGAGAAGGAGGCACCACCAACCAGCACCATTGTGCTATCCACGAACCAGGGCGGCACCAGAAGTGGAGCACCGCATCGCCGGCAATGGCACAAACCCTAACCACCAGAGAGGGAGGAGCACGACCAGGAGAGGGCTCAAACATCAAACCGAGCTGGGCCCAATGATGTAGTGTCGTCGACAGTGTCATCTCACACCATGACGGCAGGCGGGAAGGCTGGAGCCAGCCGAGATCGAGCGGAGGCAGCGGTGGCAATGTCGGGTCGCCACTGAGAGGAGAGAAAGGGGCGAGCACGAGCGGGAGATAACAAGAGGGAGTACTAGGCCGGTACGGGCCAGCCCAAGGAGAGAGTGCAGGTTTGACTCCAACCCACTGGCTCGAGCCGGGCTGGGCTAGCCCAATGGGCCAGGCCAAGGTTTTAATGAAGAAGATGAATTAATGAATTCAAAATTACAAAAATATCCCTAATGGTATTTTGACCTTAGGAAAATAAATAAAAAACCTAAAAATACAAATTATATCTATAAATGTTCATGAAAATATGACCTATTCAATAAAAATAATAACTTGTAATTCAGAATCATAAAATTAACTTAACTAATTTTAGGACCATCCTACATGGAATTTTCTAAAATGAAGAATAATACTTAAAAAATAAATAAAGATCATTTCTAATATCCCAAAGAAACACTTTATGTAAGAAAAATACTACAGTATATCTTAGTATAATAAAACTTAAAACAACTATTTTAATGTAATAAATCCTTCAAGGAATTTCCTAAAAATAAGCTAATACTTAAAATAAGTAAAAATATTTTTTAAGATTCTCAATAAATACTAAATGGAAGCAAAATACTAGAGTATTTGCAAATACTTTTTTCTTTATGAAATTTTATTAAATTAAGAGTAAGACTAAAGAATACATAACATCCACTTTTAAGAACTTGAAAATATATATTTTACTATAACAATGTTAATCATGCTATTTCAAAAGGTTTTAAGATTTCTAAAATAATTGATCTTTAGTTGTCTATTTTATTAAATAAGAGACTTGTTTTATTATAAAGATAACTCTTCAACATTATTTTTCTAAATAAGAATAACTATATATGATCCTATAAAATGTTGTATTTTTAAAAAGATCCTTTGAAGTCCAAAATGCTAAATCTAAAACCATAAATATGGTCTATAATAAAACCTAAGTGTAAGTTATTAATACTCCTTTAGAGTCTTAAATCAACTTTAATCAATAACTTCAATCTAACCTTTAACATCATTCACTCATATTGATGGTGAATAATCTCCTATTTTTAACGATACTTAACATGATTATAACGCATGATAAAAGTTCAACAAATCATAAAATAAGATCGCCATATCCCATAGTTAGCTTTAACTCTATAATCTACTTAGCATCAACTTGCTAAGTTTAGATTCATAGAGTTATACTTAATACCTATACAGATCTGTCTTCGATCTTATCAAAGAAGTTTTTAACTCGACCACAATATAAAAATGATACATCCTAATCCAAGTTATCTTTTATAGTTAACTTAGGTCTGTTACTTAGCCAACTACAAGCACATTAACTTAAGATCATTGAAGCGATCCAAATATCCATCAGTTGTAATCCAAGAACACCACAAATTACTTAACTTGATGTGATAAGTATTTTCTTCAAAAGTTATTCATTTTGCCACTTCAAACAAAAGCTTTAGTCAATCTGCTAACAACCTCCCACTTGAATTAAGATACTCTTAAAAGTGTTGATCAATCACCATCTACTAACAACTTTCTTTGTACTTTACTTTCATCACTTATCAATTATTTTTAGAAGCTTAATACAAATTTATCTATAAAGTAAAAATTGATTGTAACACAAATCTTATATAAATCACAAAACTTAATCCATACTAATACATGGGGATTTACTTTGGGATTTATACAAAATTCATATCATTATCTATGCATAATAACATATTGCTTCTTTAAACATTAGTCCTTACTGGACCAATGATGTTGTTTTTAGATATTGGAGTTTATACCGACTAGAAGACCTTGACTACATAATCTTGCAGTCAAAAAGAAAAGTTCACATTTTCTCAATTCACCCATGGTATCAAAGGCATTGCCATTCTCGAAACGCTTTTGGAGTTCTGGCTCTAGCCCATACAATATGCCTCAATGAACCATGTTGTGGT
Organism: Avena eriantha; assembly: GCA_910589775.1. Classification (NCBI taxonomy): domain Eukaryota; kingdom Viridiplantae; phylum Streptophyta; class Magnoliopsida; order Poales; family Poaceae; genus Avena; species Avena eriantha. The sequence continues at coordinate 12,476,081 of OU342746.1, forward strand.
CCTCCTGATGACTTAAGTAAACATTCTTTACATTGTCAGGAGCATCATTAGGTGGCAGGGGGCCTAGCATCTCTTCTAGCACATATTTCTTTTGTGTAGAAGTGAGGAGAATCCTCAAGTTCATGGCCTAGTTGGTAAAGTTGCTACCATTCATAGCAAGTTTCTCTTTCTCCATGTACACGTTGAAATTAAAAGCAGGTGGTGCCATATATAACAGAATTTGCAAACTTTATTTAGACTAAGTTTATGATATATTGAGTTCAACTAATCCAAATTACAAATGAACTCCCACTCAAAAGGAACATCCCAAATGTCTTTTTGGTGATTACATGAACCAGACCCACTACACCAAGACCGGTCGTCACGTGAGTTGGTGTAGCTTCAAAGGCGAGCATCTAGATGGTCACCATATCAACCATATGACTCATGCTTTACCTTTCGGTTCGTGTTCCAAGGCCATGTTTGTACATGATAGGCTTGGCAAGTAAGAACCTTAGTATTCGCACGTGTAAAACTATCTTACACCCGTTGTATGCGAACATAGAGTCTATCACACCTGATCATCACATGGTGTCTCGAAACGACGAACTTTCTTAATGATGCATAATAAAGGAAGAACACATTTTTATCTTGATATTTTAAATGAGGGATCATATTATAATGCTACTAAAGCACCATACAAGGAATATAAGATGCAAACAAACATCATATGCAAAAAGTGATATGATATGGCTCTTTCGCTTGGTCACTATCTTGTGCATCGTCCTATGATCATCATCATTCCTATATGTGTAAGGTCAAGGTCTATGAAACTTACAATTTGGTATATATAATTTCCAAGAGTATCAATCCATACTAAAAATTATAACATTACCATATCATAGCACTTGCCCAGCAAAACCAAAAACTAGACGCTTCTAATTTATCTTTTGCATGTGTTTACATGGCTTAGGGATTTTGGAGATAGAACCGTTCTTACCTACGAACATGGAACCACAACAATGATAATCAATTATTAGAAACTTGTTGTAAATCATATATTGACTATAGTAGGAGAGACAGACACCCGCTATCCACTTATGCAAAACTAGTTGCATGTCAAGCGTGAAACGGGTCTCATGTGCGAGAACATGTAAAGTTAGTCTAGGTCGCTTTATCCCACTATGCCACCAATATCCAAAATACATAGAAGATGCAATAACATGATCATCAGCGCCCACATAATCATATGTGTCCTACCCGTGCAAAGCAGCTATGCATAGATCAGGCTCTGATACCACTATTGGGTTCGCAGCATAGCAAACAAAAAATTCTACGATATGAACAACTAAGCACCAAGATCTATTTACCTAGATACAATCAACATGTGGATATATGTCCATAGAGAACTTACCCTTGAAGAGCGACAAAGCATTACGAGATTTGATCTCGTGGATGATGTAGTCGTTCACTTGCCGATCTCAAGATCGTGATGAAGTCCAGCACCGCAACTCAGCAGCGCATCCGTGATCACACACATGTACGGTACCCAACCACCTCCGCATCCATGCTCCAGCAAAGCAGCAAAAGCAGCTAATCCTTCCAGAAAAAGCCACCGGGAATATGTACTTTGCTAATCCGAAGCCATGGGGAATAACCTAGAGGGGAAGAGAGATTATTCACGAGGAGGTGTGAGAAGAGAGGAGGAGGAGGCCTCCTTTTATAGGGGAGGGGCAGCCCCCATGCCATGGCCGAGGGCCATGGTGGGTGCCCCACCTCTCCCTCATTCTTGTGAGTGGATCTTCCACTAAGCATCCCCACATAAATTCCATCTCCATTCAAAGTTGCATTAATTTTCCACCAATATTAATGCATCTCTCATTTAATAAAAGTCTTTTATTTATTTTATCTTGAATTTTGTTAATTACATTAATTAAAAAACATTCACACGAAATCCCTTGCAACATTTTGATATCACATACAAAACCAATTTCAACAATTTGACCCGAAACAATTCTGGTGTCCATCGAAATAATTCTAGCGCTTTCATTTTCTTTCTCTAGCATCTTATTGCTCCAAATGGTGTCGGTATCCCTTAAGTGTGTCGCTCTAAGGTTTGTAATTAATGCAGACATGATCGAGACCCCTCTCTGATCAATAATCAGCAGGGGACCAAGATATCCGTACTGACTCCCACACATTCAACGATGACTCCAGTGATCGTGAGAACCTTTAATGTCGTAACTAAATCCCTTTGTCTTGCAATATATTACATGTCCAAGATTCGATCATCGGTATCCCCATACCTAGTTTGATCTTGTTGCCGACAAGTACTCCTTTCTCGTTCCTATGATATAACATTCTAGTGATCGTATCACTTGCTTGCAAGCTATGTCAATGTGGTATCACCGAGAGGACCCGGAGTATATCTCTGAGTCATCGGGATGGACAAATCCCACTCTTGATCCATGAGCCTCTACATAAAACTTTTGGAGTATCTAAACCCACCTTTATTGTCACCCTTTTATGGTGTGATGTTTGATGTTATCAAGTTACTCTTTCGGTGTTAGTGATTAACATGATATCATGGTCTAAGGACTAAAGTTACTTAGCATAATGTTATAATAATTTAAACAAAGTGACTTTCATCGCATTACTATACTTAGGATGAATGTTCACCACATCATTCCATCAATGTTGTGACCTTGTTATTAACAACATCCAATGTCCATGATCAGGAAACATTGATCATCCTATTAATCAACGAGCTAATTTATATGAGAGGCATAACTAGGAACTCTATGTACTTGGTTATTAAACACACATGTATTAACATTTCCAATTAACAAAATTATAGCATGCAAAATAAAAATCTACCATATACTTATAATAAGATAATAACAACTTTATTATTGCCTCTCAGGCATATTCCCTTCAGTCTCCCACTTGCACTACAGACAATAATCTAGATTACATAGTGATGAATCTAACACCCATGGAGTTCTAGTGTTAATAATATTTTTCCCTAGGGAGAGTTTTAGTCAATAGATCTACTATATTTAGATCTGTATGTACTTTACAAATATTTATATCTAGATCCTTGACATGTTCACGGATGGAGTGAAACCGGCACTTGATATGCTTGGAATTCTTGTGAGACCTCGGTTCTTTGGCATTGGATATGGTTCCATTATTGTCACAATAGATAACCATTGGGTCCAACACACTAGGAACCACACCAAGTTCAGTTATGAACTCCTTAATCCAAATTGCTTCATGCGTCGCTTCTAAAGCAGTAACATATTTCGCCTCCGTTGTTGATCTCGCCACCACGGGTTGTTTGGAGCTCATCCAACTAAATAGTTCCCCATTCATGAGAAACATGTACTCAGATTGAGAGTTGGAGTCATCCAGATCGATGTCGAAGCTAGCATCGACGTAACACTTAGCGACGAGCTCTTCTTCAACTCCGTACATGAGAAACATGTCCTTAGTCCTTCTTAAGTACTTAAGGATATTCTTGACTGATATCTAGTGTTCTGAACCTGGATAAGTTTGGTACCTACTAGTCAAACTAATAGCATGTGCCACATCTGGTCTTCTACATAGCATGGCATACATAATAGAGACTATGTTGAGGCATACAGGATCTTATCCATTATCTCTCTCTTCTGCCATAACCGGACTTTGAGTCTTACTGAATGTCTTGCCTTGTAACATAGGTAAGAACCCTTTCTTACTCCGTCCATTTTAAACTTCTTTAAAATCTTATCAAAGTATGTACTTTGTGATAGTCCAATTAGATGTATTGATCTATCTCTACAGATCTTGATGCCTAGTATGTATGATGCTTCACCAAGGTCCTTCATCGAAATTTGATGTTTAGATAACTTTTAGCTTTATTTAAAAGATATATATAATTTCCAATCAATAATGTGTCATCCACATATAATATTAGAAATGCCATAGAGCTCCCACTCACTTTCTTGCAAATACAAGCTTCTCCATATGTTTGGACAAATCCAAACCCTTTGATCACCTCATCAAAGCGAAGATTCCAACTTCGGGAAGCTTGCTTCAGCCCATAGATGGATCGCTTAAGCTTGCACACCTTGTCAGCATCCTTAGGATTGAAAAAACCCTTTGGTTGTACCATATACAACTCTTCTTCAATATTAGCATTGAGGAACACAGTTTTGACATCCATCTACCAAATTTCGTAATTAAAAAATGTAGCAATTCCTAACATAATCCTAACCAACTTTAGCATCGCTACGGGAGAGAAAGTCTCATCGTAGTCAACTCCTAGAATTTGTAGTCAACTCCTAGAATTTGTCGAAACCCCTTTGCGACAAAACGACCTTTATAGATGGTCACATTACTATCAGTGTAAGTTTTCTTCTTGAAAGTCCATTTGTTCTCAACAACCTTTTGGTGGTGAGGTAAGTCCACCAAGGTCCAAACCTGATTTTCGTACATGGATTCCATCTCGGATTGCATGGCTTCTATCCATTTGTTGGAATCTAGGCTCATCGTCGCTTCTTCATATGTCGTAGGGTCATCATTTCCATCTACCATGAAATTCATGATAGGATTTTTGTACAGTTTAGGAACTGCATGGCTGGGCAAAAAAACACTTCCGTTCTATGCCCTCATGAAGAAATAAGAATAATTCGAGTGGACGGACGAAGCCCAACGAGCCTTTGAAGATCTCAAGAAAACACTTTCGACACCCCTTGTCGTCGTGTCGCCAAAAGAGAAAGAACCCATGCTACTCTATATCACTACCACCAATCAGGTGGTAAGTACAGTTTTGGTCGTAGAGCGACCCAAAGAAGGAAAAACCCATGGTATCCACAGACCAGTCTATTTCCTCGGTGAGGTCCTCTCTCCATCAAAACAAAGATATCCGCACTACTAGAAACTTGTAGGGGTTTGCACATGAAAACAATAAATTTTCCCTACACCCATAACCCTAGTTACCAGGACCTATCTATTAGTAATGCAGTAACAGGACGGGCTTTTCGTGAACTTACCCTTGAAAACCGAAAAGTGTTGTCAATGCTCGGGAGATCGTGGCTGATGTAGACGAACCGAAGCCGACCTCAAGGTCGTGTTGAAGTCCTGGCAGCTCTTGCGGCTCCAACGACTCCTAGTGCTCCAAGTGTTGCACCTCGTAGGGAGTTACACACATCAGGTGCCTGGCAATGACTCCCGCTCCTCCGATCCAGCAGCAATTGTGGAAGTATTGCTCCTGGATCTGAATCCCACAGCACGACGGCGCTCCACGGTGAAGAAGACTCATGCTCGCGCGATCCATACTTGGGACCATGGTCACAAGAGAGAGAGAGAAAGAGAGAATCAATTGGAGGTCTCCCCAAAATAGAGGGAACCTTTTATTGATTATGGTGTATTTAATTTGTCAAAATACCTCTCTTTATATAGGGGAAACCCCCCCATAGCTAACTAGCTTAGCCATGTTGGACTAAACAATGGAGAGGGGAGAGGGGGCCTTGGCCGCCTCTAGCTAGGGCCCAAGTGGGCCCCACGCGGGTGCCTTGGCCCCTCCTCTGTAACATCCCAATTTCAGCAACCCTGATCAGTAGTCCAGAATGCAAAAATCAGGGGGAACCAAAACTTTTTCTTGTTTAGGGATAAAGTGTTTTCTTGTTGTTTGACTATGTTTATGATTATGATTGTGTATTAGAAGATATACTCCTTACCTCAACACCAGTTGACAAAAGCTACTTCCCAAAACTCTCTTGGCTTAATTTCCATATTCTCAAATGTTCTGACATTTCAAAACCTGAGCCAAGAAGCCTTTGCAAACCAGCTATTTTAGTAGCTTCTATTTCCCTAAACTATGTAGAGCAACCTATTATAATCTCCTTATGTTTTATAGATAGAACCTTCAACCATCCTTATCTCTAGGTTTCCCAAAACCTCCTTTTAAAGCTTTTGAATTCTACTCTTGGTAGAGATACCAAGGTCTCTCATCTTATCCAAACCACAACCTTTTCAAAATACCCATCCTTACCTCGAGCTAGGCTTGATGGTAACCCTAGTAGTAGGTTTGCTTAGTTTATAAGATGAGTTGCCTTGATCTACTGCTTGAATTGTCTGCTTAGGAGATAGTATGAGCTAATCTAGGAGGTCGTCACTAGGATCAAGAGGTTTCCAAATCACCACACCCTAAGCAAGAATACAAAGCAGGATTGAATCTCTAGATACTAGGTGATCATCTAGAACCCTTAACCAGATCAATTCTGAAGATATCACTTCTCGAAGCTTCCAAGTCAATGAAGACCAATATCAAGAAAGGATACTTTCTACTCAATCTACACCTCAACATCATCCCCTTGATGATGCTTGGTTATCTTGTTATCCATAAAAAACCTCCCCTCTCATAACCTAGTCAAAAACCCTGAATCTGCCAAATTTGGCTAAGTCTGGAATCTCTTTCAACATCACCTTTCTGAATGTCTCCTTTTCTCAACCCTTGTGCATATTTGAAAATTATTTTGCACCATATTGTTAACCATCCTAAGGACTACCAAGGACCACTCTTTCCCTTGGTTATATCACCCTCCAACCCACTTGTTCTTGATGGTTTTGTAGGCAAGAAAATAACTTTTCCTGCAAATCTTATCAACATGCCAACTTTGACAGAAGCTCACACCACCATCCACCTTCTATGGACCAACTCTTTGCATGGTTGTGTTCTAATCATATAGGTCTATCAACATATACTTTACTTGTTCCAAGTGCATCTTTGTGCTTCTTAAACCCACATGGTTTATAAGGCATCATGACTCATCTGGTATGGCAGCCTTATCTTCAACAAAGTTTGCCATCACTTCTAGACCACCTCAAATGTAACCAATCCAAACTCCTTCTACCATGATCATATATATGACTTGGTCTAACTATCCACCTACCCCTTGCATCAAGGTGAGCTTTGAGCTCCAAGATCCAACAAGGTTTTGGTGGTATAAAAATAACATGACCCTAGATCCACAACTCCTTGTTTTCCATCTAATTCAAATTGGATCTCCAATTCCCAAGGTTGAAAATGCTTGCTACACCTTGTCTACATCATCTACCTTGATCATCAACATTTATAAAATATTATCCATAATTATTATGGCTCCAAATCTAATTACTCTTTTTAATAGACAAAATCTCCAAAGCTCCTTTCCCAAGGGAAAGTTTGGTTTTTGCCAAAGCACTTCCCCAACTTCTAACTCAATTGAGATACATATATCATACTCTATCTTCCCACCTCAAAAATAAATATTTTTGAGTAACTTTATTATTTCTTTTCGCCTATTTTCTTAAATGGCAGAAAGGGAATAGTAATTGCTTTAAATACTTTTAAGACACAAAAACTCTTGGGAAAATTCCCCCAAGTGTGTATTCATATTAGAATCATCTCACATCAAAAACCAACTATGTCCAATGTAAACTTATCAAATGAGATTCTATAAACCATTTCTGTACTTCTTGAATAAATGGATTTAAGTGGACTAAAACTCATTTGAAAAATCTCAAATAATTATAGGAGAGATACCTTGACCATATCTATCCACCAGTACCACTCCCTCATTTTATAAAGACTACATCTATGTACTTCCTTCATAACCCTTGTTTTGACCAACATTGCAAACTAATCAAAACTCACTATGCAAACCACCTCCAACCATAATCAATACTTGACCAGCACATCTCTCCTCCACCCATCACACCCTTGGCCATGCACCACTGTAGCAATCCTTCCCCCTTGCCCTTTAGCTCTTGAAACATGTGAGAGATAGAGATGACATATCTTGCAAAATCTTGGTTTTAAAAGCAGAAGCAGTAGCCACCACTCCCCTCTCTCTGTGATCGTGTACTAGGCCCCACCTCACCCCCTCCACCTCCTCCCTCGACCAATCCCCTTCCAGCACCCCTCCCTAAACTCCTCCTACACCATGCCCACCATGGACCTTCCCCTCCCCACATAAATAGGCCAGAGGCCCTCCCCGCACGCCTCTGCCCCTCATTTGCTTCCTCTCCCTTCCACTCACCACCCCTAGCTCCACTTCCCCTCCCTCGCTCTATACTGGCAAGGAGAAGAGAAGAAAGGTCCCCTCGGCCATCTACAAGATCTGAGCCTGGGGCTCTCTCCCCAGCCTTTTATCCCCTGCATGTCGCTGTACCGCAACCCCCAAGTCCCCTTGAATCTAATTGTGTGCTCATTTTTGGCCCAGGGCCGCCTCCGCGAGCTGCACCGATGAGCTCTGACAAGCTCGCCTCGGTCGTTGTCGCGTGAGCCGGTTCTAGTCGCGGAACCCCCTGCTACCGCCCCTCCCTGGACTCGCCCCAGAATCCTCCGTCTCCATGCATCCTCGCAGCCCCCTCTCCCGCCCTAGATTAACCTCCCCGCGCCGCCCCGTCAACCCTAGGGTTTCCCCTCTATTTTCTCTGGCTCAGCGAGGAAGAAGACACGTAGTCGTCCATTGTCTCTGGATCCAACGGTGGAGAACCGTTGATACCCCTTCGCCCTCCGCAGCCGCTGACTAGCAGGGCCGACCGGTCAGGGAATTTCAATCCCTCCCGCGCGCATTCCCCGGCGAGTTGGGCCGGCCCGCCCCTGTGCGGCCCAGCTGCCTCTCTAGAATCAGGCCCGCGGGGCTATTCTTCCCTTTTTCTTTTTATATATCTTTTCCAAATCTGACAAATTCCAGTCTGGTTTAAATCAAAATAAAAATGGAAAATACACTTTTTGCCCAGATCACCATTTCTAACAAGTACCTTAGTATGTCATGCAACATGCAGAACTGTTCTTTTTCCCAAAAATGATTTATATTAATTTTTGGCAATTAATCCAATAAAGTTGTATTTTGCACTAAATAAATCTCTCAGGGTGTTGTACATACCCATTTGGGATGAATAAAAGTTCTCTTGGAAGGTAATTGCTATACCAATCAATTAGCATAGGCCTCATGCCAAGGTGAATAGTAGTTTGTCTATAGTAAAAATAGCAAAAACGATTAGTTTCTATCTTAGGTAATTATCTAGGTCAAACCAACAAAGGTGTTGACCCAAATCCAACTCCCTGTGATGTGGTACACTAAGTTCTACCAAAATCCACGAGATCAAATTTTATAAAGGCTCTGTGTAATTTTGGTGAATTAATCATCTCTGCCTAGGGTAGTCTCAGTAGAAAAATCACTAAGGGAGTTTAAAAACACCAAAAAGAGTGAATCCAATTCCTACGGAAAGGTATTCAAGGTACCTACCATGTGGCATTGGTTTCCTATCAAAAGCTACTGTAGATTAAATCTGGTGAAAAAGACAAGTTGCATGAAGAACTGACTTTGGGAATTTCCTAAGGGCATTCTGATAATTATTTTGGAGTGATTCCAACTCTCAGTTATTCAGTACATCAAACTCTACATGACCATCCAAGGAAATAATGTTTTGAGCTCCAGAAATTTTCTGGTGCATTATTTCCTAAAACTAGAGTTTTTATCACTAGAAAATTAATAACTAAATAAAGAAAAGTGATAAAATCATGAAACCACTTGTGTTGGCCTTGTTTTGGCAATACCTACCTGATGGTATCATTTTTATCTTACTTAACCAAGAATTAGTCAAAACCCCTTCCATATGTGGTATTGGACAAATAAATCACAAAGGCAAATTCTCAAAGGCAGTCAAAGCATTTCCATATGCTATGATCTCTATTTATCAAAGCATTTCCATATGCCTACCTATTGGTATCATTTGTGCACATTTGTATCTTACTTAACCAAGCATTATGTGGTATGTTTGTTTCTGTATGGATTGGTGATTATTTGCCTTGTGTTGATTGCACCCTTTGTTTGCTTGCATGTGATCCATAACGACGCTAGATGCGATTAAATCGGAGATCAGACGAAGTGGTTATTATTGGTATTATTATGGTATTCTAAGAAGAAGTCCAGGGACATATTTCTATATTGCTGCTCATCAGGCAAGCCACCTTCTTGCTCAGATGCCTTGTCCTACTGTTTTACTTATGCATGTTTTATCTACTGTTTATGAAAACTGCACTATTTTACTATATGTTGATGTATATATGTTAGTGTTTTGGCTCCTCCGAATGATTACACTTTTGTACTATTAATTATAACCCCCTTGATTACACCTATTTGTCCCTAGTATGGTAGATGGTGTAACACACCATACCCTTTGGAGACCCTGTTTTAGCCGAAGCAAAACTAGAGGATGGGAAGACCCCCGAAAAAGTTTTACCAAATGCTTTATGATAAAACCTTGGTGAGGTGGGACCTCCCAAGAGATGTTGAGAAAGAAAAAGGTTTTGTTTTACAAAATGTTGAAGGAAAGCTGGAGGAAAAAGGTTTACAAAAACGCACCTAGTTCTTTGCAGTTTAGCTATAACAACTTAACCCGTGCAACCACATTACTCTAGAATGGGACAGGGCTAGATTTGATGCTTGTCTATTCTGGTATGAGCTGCCTTGAAACTACTACAGGGGATCGCGATCCCCGGAAGCTGGGCCTTCTCCCTTAAAGGTCCATGTGGGCCATCGACCTAGAGAAGGAACGAACTGTCTGCGGGCAGCCAGGCGTTACTATGAGCCCCTCACTGAAAGCGCCCACTATGTAAAGTGTAAAATGCGCTCTGGTTGGTCCTCGGTACCCGACGTCCCGGTTTTGAGGGGAGTAATACTCATAGGGTAGACACTTATATTGGAGTGGGCATCCAGAGATTCTTGATCGGTTACTCGACCCACGATCGGTGTAGATCAGGGTAGTGTACCCGGATGGTGTGGGTAAAGTGTGCAGCCTCTGCAGAGTGTAAATCTATTCGAATACCCGTGTCCGCGGTCATGGACGGGTTGGACAAACTTCTGTACAGCGGTGCTGGTTTTGATTTCAAAAAGGATTTCGGAAAAGGAATGGCTTTGTAAATGTTTTGACCATGGGATGGTCGTAAAGGAGAAAGGTTTTGACCATGGGATGGTCGGAAGGAGGATAAAGGAGTTTGGTCGTGGGACGACCTGAAGACGGGAACAAATGGGTACCCCAATCCTAGTGTTTCCAAAACTTTTCAAAACGGTTTCCAAAATGTTTTACGAAAGTTTTCAACAAAGATATATAGATGCTATATCTAGAAGAGACACTAATTAAGAAAATAAACTCTCTTGGAGCCCTCCTACTACCATAGCCATAATGCATATCATCTTGTTATTATTGTTATCTTAAGGTGGTTTGCGAGTACATTCAAATTACTCACTGGCATTGTCCCTGGCTATTAACTTGGTCAGATATCGAGAAGAAGGTGAAGTGGACGACTATGCGAGCTAGGATGTTCTCCTAGTCAGTTGCATGTAGGTTAAGGCATGGCTCGGGCTCTACGCTTAAGGAAGTTCCGCTGATGTTGATCCATGTAGCCATACTGGCAAATAAGGTATGACATGTATTCGCTATGTATTGGATGTTTACCTTGATACTTGTCGGTTATGTGCCACGACTAACTGATCATGGGATCATGGTCGTTTGCATAACAGGGATTCTCGGAGGATTAATCCAGGGGCCCCACATCCTCCTTCCTCCCTTTGGTATTTCCCTCATGGGCCCTTTTCCCTCCGGACTTGGCTCAACCAAGTATTTGACCCTTTTTAATTCTTTTTATTTTATTGAATAAATATAATTGAATGATTAATTAAATATTAAACATTCACTTACATATTATCCAATCCCCATTGATGTGGAACTCATTCCCTCTCATTCCGGACATCCTCTGGACTTACCGAAACCCTTCCGGTTTTCTCTCTTCTCTTTTCTTTAGTGATTCTGCCGATCCTAAAACACTCTGTGAGCATCATCAAGCCCTTAAGCATGACACCCCACGATTCAAGAACACTCCAAACATGGTCGGGATCCTTCCGCACCAATGATCAATAGAGGGGCCTGGATGGCCATGTGACCCATGTGCATTCCACGAAATCTTTTATCGTTTGAACCATGAACGTCGTGTAATATTCCTTTTGTCTCTCGATACTTGCATTGTCCGAGATCTGATAAATGACATCACCATGTCGTGTTTAACCTTGTTAGAAATAAATGCTACTTGACTCGTTCCGACAAGTGATATCCTCGTGATCAAATCACACGATGCGTAGCTATTGGATATAACTTCTCCGAGTGGGCCCTCGAGGATCTATTCGATCACGCGGATGGAAAAATCCTGCTCTTGACGCATATTGCCTCAACTGTTCCTCCGAATACCTGAACACACCTTTGTGATCACCGTGTCACCAAGTGATGTTTGATGATATCAAAGTACCCTCGGGTAACAGTGATTGATATGGCCTCATGGTCTAAGAAATAATACACTAAGTATATTCTAATCATTGTAACTTTAACTTCATGACATGATCGGGTCACGATGCTTAGGTTTGGTATAGCTCATCATCTAGTTCTCACAATGAGGTGACTCCATTATCAACTGGCATAAATGCCACATGATTAGGAAACCTTGATCGTCTGTTGACCAATGAACCAGTGACTAGAGTTTCACCGGGAACTCATGGTTGTTTATATATCACACGTGTATTGACATTTCTTTTCAATACAGTTATAGCATGATATAAAACTTAATCATAAAATTTATGAAATATGGTAATAATCCTTATTACTATTTGTCTCTAGGGCATATTTCCAACATTCTCCCACTTGCACTAGAGTACAAATAAACTAGCTGCATTTGTTCTAAATCATTGGCACTATATATCCTAACACCTTTGAACATGCTTTCTCATGGAACAGGTTGAGTCGTGGGCCTATAATTTATAGTCCCAAACCCTTTGCAACTTACTAATGTCACCTTGATTGACATTAATACTTTATCATCTCATGATAACACCTTTGTGTATGCATCGTAGTTATGGCAGCAGAATGAGGTCGGTTTCTAGGAGCCAACAATGCCTTTAGATCAGCCACTTCGAGCTTTTTCAGGGCACTGTGCCGTGGGACACACCATCTACGTAGAGACTAACTAGTCCCGCCATACCAATATGTATCACTTTAGATGGTACCCTTATCTATTATTATAAATGTAACCATCGAAACACTAGTGCATCATGTGCAACTTTTGATGTTCTATCACCACGCTTCCTACTTGGCTTTAGTCGGTATTATCGATACAGGAGTTTCCAATCTTCTAAGATTAACACATTCCCTTATAACATAACCATTTATGATTCTAAGATATGCCACCTTTATGGATTTGGAAACATGTCTACAATTCTCAATTACACACTAGGGACAAACTTATCTCAACGTTCTGTGATTCATACTTAATCACTTTTCAAACGTTCTTTCTTAGATCATGTATTATGTAAGTTGTCATCATGGTTTTCAAGATAGAACCTATGTCTTAACATAGTAGACAACGATCATCCTTTTCTTTCTTTGAACCATTGATGTTTAACTTAATGTTATTCCTATTTTGAGTGACCAAGGACCAGTCCTTAATCAATTCCTATTCTGAAACCCTTTTCAGAATCCTTTTTTAGGAATACAACATAATATCATAATATATTTTACTATCAACTTGTAATCCCTATATATCTTTAAGCTCCCACTCAAAATATGTTCCCAACATATTTTAGTTCGAGACTTATATTGCTCCCACTCAAAATTTGTTCCCAAAATATTTGAGTCCCAGACTTATATTGCTCCCACTCAAAATGTGTTCCCGACATATTTGAGTCCGAGACTTATAATTCTCCCACTCAAAAAATATGACATTCACATATTGTTTTAGGAAGACTTTAATAGCTTCCACTCAATTTCATGCAATTGCATATCCTCTCACTATTTTAAATAACTTCAAATTCCTTTGATCAATGATCAAACTAAGAGATTTACTATGAGATGCTAGCATCTTACTAGTATTAAATCCACTAGATTTTTAGCACTTCTGAATCAAATTCATTTGAATTTGTCCAATACATTATTCATGAAAAATCATGCCTTTGTCATTCACCTTTTCCTTGATGACTTTGCAGTCGTTTGGAAAATTTAAGTAACCCATTACTTGGTAAGTTTCAGAAATGAATTGCTTTCTAATCTTAAGTGCATTTTCCCTCTTAGGATTTCTCATAACTTTAGTTTACCATTTCTTTCCTTCATAGTTCATAGGTATGTCATATTTTGGTAATATGACAAGTGATTCACAAATGTCTCCATACAAGATGTGAGGTACACTTTGAATCCTACTTCATGTAGTGAAAACACTAGTAGAAAATACAATAATCATTATCATTGATTATTTCCTTTATGAAGAGAATCGTTCAGGAACGCTTTCTGTTGTGCTTGTTAGCACTCTGATGCAGGGTTTTGAATCCTCATCATGTTTTTCACTATCTTCCATAAGCTTTATAGTAGAGAATACAAACTTTCTCGAGAATGCACCAAAATTCAAGCAATACTAGTTTTGCCTTTATTTTGGATCTAGCCATGGACTTTGTTTTCAAAGTTTCCAATGAATACTCTACAAGGACCTATTCGCTATTGTTTTGGTTATATCAAATAACTCCAAAACTTTCACGACGATCCATACAAGATATGGTGCCGATCTCACGAATTCAGATGGTTTACTATATATACTAATTGAGCGTTTACTATTTCTAACTAATGCTCTTTACACTTACACTACAATGATTTATTCGGGGCCATCTATTCACCCACTTGATATCAAATATCACATTGTCATGCTTTTTATTTTGACATTTCAAATGCATTGCATTTTGCAGTTTCTTTATGCCAATCTTATAATGTCGAATTTTATTACTATTGATAAAATCATAGTAATTAAACTCTCATTTAACTTTAATACCCTTGTATGATGAAATACTTTGATCATATCAAATAGTTTCATACCCATTTTTCCTTTGGTTAACCTTTTTACAAAAATCAAACAATCATATAATAATAATCACCATTTTGTTTAAATACAATACATCGAATATGCATTCACTTTCAACAATTCACTAAACACTTTGTATTCATGCAATACATGGTGTTTGAGTTATTTTCCCGAATTTGGGCATGATTCATATGTGACAAGAAAACAAATGCCTTTCACACATTATCAATATAACTTTGAATTTAAACAATTGTTTTATTCAAAATGAATATATCCTTAAGTTGGGTATTTTCAATATTTTACAAATGTTTATGCATTATCAATTAGTTTCATAACTAGGATAATTCACACACATAATCGAACAAGATATGAACGCAAATAGAAATCATTCACAAAAGTGGAACAACTATTTGTTACAAACTCGTATGAATAACCATCTCACGAAGTGTAAGACACACTAAAAAAGTTCACAACCCATCAATTACGATAATCATCCAAAAACGATAAACTAAATGATAAATGTCGACGGGGAGTGTTGGTGGCCATCATCATCATGCGCGCCATCAACACACAATGTCATCTCCTCTCCAGCAAGAAGCTCTCATGCAGATGGACCTGTTTTCACCAAAATAGAATAAGTATCAAATACTTTAACACTTCAATATGTGTTTGTGATACATTGCAAATGTATCTATAATTTTTGATGTTCCATGCTTGGTTTTATCCACTTTCTTGTGTTTTGTCCACACTTTGGAGTACTTTTCATATGATTTCTTGGACTAACCTATTAACAATAGCCATACTGCCAGTTGTTTGTTTTCTGCTGTTTTTGGTTCCAGGAAAGTCAGAAAATGAATATTCTCGGAATTGGACGGGACAAAAGCCAAAGTGCCTATTTTTTCCGGAAGTCATCAGATGCCAGAATACGAGACAGAGAAGGGCTGGGGGCCGGCCACACCACCTGGCCGCGTGGCGAGGCCTGGCCCGCGCCAGGGGGTGGTCTGGCCGACCCCAACACCCCCTCAGCCTCTCCTTCTGCCTATAAGATGCCCTCGGGACGAAAACCCTAGGTACCCGATCAAAAATCCACGAAAGAGTCTGTAGCCGCCGTCATCTCCATTCCTAGATCGGAAGGGATCTGAAGCTCTTCCTGGCACCCTGCTGGAGAGGGGAATTCACGCTCAAGGACTTATTCATCACCATTTAAGCCTCTGGTGTGATGCGTGAGTAGTTCATCCTTGGACTACGGATCCATGTAGTAGCTAGATGGCTGGTTCTGCTCCATTGTGCTTTCATGTCTAGATCTTCTGAGCTCCATTCATGATCAAGATCATCTATTTGTAATTCTGTATGTTGTGTTTGCGGGGATCCGATGGATATTGAAATGCTATTTTAGATTGATTATTGATTCTATCATGTCTTTGTTATTTGTGATCTTGCATGCTTTCCGTTGTTAGTAGCTATCTTGGCCAAGTAGATGCTAGCAACTCCAAGAGTTAGTATTTCTACTCGATAGTGGGTTCATGCCTCTGGTAATCTGGGGAAGTGACAGCAATCTCTAAGGTACTAGATGTGTTGTTGCTACTAGGGAGAAAACAGAAATCCTTTGTTCATAGAACAATCGTATTGTTTACATTACACGCAATTCATAAAGCAATAATCAATTGCTTGCAACTTAATACTGGAGGGGGTTCGGATGATAACCTGAAGGTGGATTATTAGTCATAGATGCAGTTGGATGTCGGTCTATGTATAATGTTGTAATGCCCAATCAAGTTCCAAAGGAGTCGAGATGATTAGTATATGCTTGTATGCTTTCTCGATGTTTGTCAATTGCCCCGCTGTAATTTGTTCACCCAACATGTTATATATCTTAAGGAGAGCCACCTCTAGTGAACTATGGACCTCGGTCCTTTCTTTTACATACAATCTACAAATTGTTTATTGTTTTGTGTTTACTTTCTGCAAACTATTACTTCTTTCCATTCGATACGTTTAATCCTTTGTTTTCCGCAAAACACGATGAGATTGACAACCTCATCGCAAGTTGGGGACAAAGTTATGTGGTTGTGTTGTGCAGGTCTCCACATTGCTACTAGCACCGGTAGTGCGCCCTGCCAAGGCACAGCTAGCAACACCTTTGGGGTGTTTCCTTGCTCCTAATGGTTCGATTAAACCTTGGTTTCATAACTGAGGGAAACTTGCTGTTGTGCTCATCATACCTTCCTCTTGGGGTTCCCAACGAGCTCTACATCAACACTGAGCAGTCAAGCATTTTTCTGGCGCTGTTGCCGGGGAGTCAAGGACATCTTTATAAGGGGAGTCCCTCATAACCAATCTCTTTACTTTGTTATTTTGGTTTTTCTTAGTTTCTTTTTGCTTTGTTTGCTTGTTTTGTTATCAAAAACACACACAAAAATAGTTTTCCAAGTTTGCTTTCTTATTTAAAAACACAAAAAAATTAGTTCCTATCTTAAGTTGCCTTTATGTCTAGCCTTTCTCCAGTCACTATGTCACCCGAGGAAATGATTTTCACTTTTATACAAGGAATTGGGGAAAGTTTCAAGGAAGCTTGGTCTAGAATCTCTAATCTACATGAAAAAACTGAGCCTAAAATGACTCAAAGCTTGTTCCTTATCAGTTTTTACCTTGGAATTGCTCTTTGCTATAGATATGCTTTAGATGCTGTTGTGGGAGGATATTTCCTCCAATGTAATAAGGATGATGCTATTAATGCTATAAAGAAATTGATCCTCACTTACAACTTGCCTAGCCAAACTGGTATTTCTTTCGCAAGAATATTTGCTAGATTGAACACTCTTGAGACTGACACTGCTAGCTTAAAAGATTGCTATAATACGCTTAGGGAGCATCACAATTATGTTCCCATAAATTCTGAACCATCAAAGTGGCTCCCTATAGTAAAGATTGAGATAAACACTGAAACTTTTCAAGCCCGTTGTGATATCATGTCTGAATTTTGTCTTATGCCCAAAGATATTTATGAATCTTTGAATACTTGGGGGCTTACTGAAGGAGGAAAATAAATATCTCTTGCTAACAATGCTACCATATTACCTATTGGAATAGCTGAAGGAGTGTTTACAAAGATCCTTGGGAAAATGATTTCCATTGATTATCTTGTTATTGTATGTGCAGGAAAAGGACAAATTACACTTGGAAAGTCCCTATTAGAACTCCTTGGAGCAATAATAGATGTGGGAAAGGGCACCATGCACCTTTCTTCTGCACCAAACAATCATATTTTCCCCAAGGTTATGAATAAAAGTAAGAGAGGTAAGGGTAAGAAATTTGGTTTTAATGCTTCTTCATTTTAGAACACTTGATTCTTTCTTGCTTCTTATGCCTAACTTAAATGCGTTAAAGAAAAGTACTTATTGGGAGATAACTCAAAAGTTTTAGATGAGTCTTGGACAGTAATAACCGCTCATTATCCGTTTTATTTGCTTTTTGTGCCAATAGTAACCTCTAATTAGAAGGAAGTAATGATTGGGAAAGTTGATGTCCCGAAACAGATTTTTGTGCTTCACCGTAAAAATTCGTGTAAAATATCTGAACGTCCTTTTGAGGCGTGCATTTTTGTGCCTATGCCCTAGGTTGTTATCTAACTTCCGCTAATTCAACACTTTTTGATTTGAGCAACAGAAGGTCTTCGAAAAAATTTGTCTTTACCTGCTGGTCTGTTTTGACAGATTTCTGCCATTTTCTGTATTTTCTTCTTGTTGGTTCCTTTTTTAGTTCTTTTGGGGAATTGAGATTTTGAGGGAAGTGCTTTAGTAGCTAGTGTTCTAATGGGAGTTTATTTGGTGTTAGAACTGAACCTTAAGACTTATTTATCTTGAGTGCACTAATGTTGCTAATAAAGATTGTGTGAAGTTTTGTGTGAAGGAAAAAATTCATGTGTATGGAAGGAATGAGTAATAAGATAAAGGATGGACTAAAGCTCAAGCTTGGGGATGCCACACGTGTCACCCCAAGAAATATCCAAGAAGTACAAGCGTCAAAGCTTGGGGATGCCCAAGGCATCCCCTTCTTCATCAATAAAAATCCCAGGTTTCTTCCAAACGCTTCATTTTTATTGTTTCATGTGCAGTTGTGTTGTTCTTGGAGCGTCTTCTTTTTCGTTTCCATTTTGGTTTTTCGTTTTCTTGGTTTTCTTAGTTTTCTGAATAAATTGGTTGGACCCCCTCTTTCATACCTTGGTTTGCAAATAGTTTGGTTTGGTTTGGAAAAGAGTAGGAAAGTTCATACTTATGTGGTAAAAACAGCTTGTTTTTTTACTATGGCCTATGCTCTGTCATGCCATGCTTGATATTGTTTTGGCTTTATGCTTAGTATTCTTTGTTGTAGCATAACTTTTTATAAACAATTGAGATTGCTTAATGTGCCTTGGATGAATCATGCGTTGTTTTGGCATATTAAAGCATAGTATAGTGGTATTCTCCTTTGATGCTTTATTTGGGTTGACTTGGCGCATGCTCACACCATGTTATGACTATCTGAAGTCACCATAACCTTTATGATCCTTTAGTTTTCAACTTGTAGTATCACTTTATGCTTTGATCAATGATGTTTTGTCGCTTTGCATGATTATGGCTATTATTTCTCTCTTAGTTTATCGCTCCCAGTCTTTTGCTAGCCTCCGCAACCAAGTATGAGTTCTACTCATGCATCCAACTCCCTAAACCAAGTCTTTTGCAAATGTATCAATAATTTTTGATGTTCCATACTTGGTTTTATCCACTTTCTTGTGTTTGTCCACACTTTGGAGTACTTTTCATATGATTTATTGGACTAAGCTATTAACAAGAGCCACAGTGCTAGCTGTCTGTTTTCTGTTGTTTTTGGTTCCAGGAAAGTCAGAAAACGAATATTCTCGGAATTGGACGGGACAAAGCCAAAGTGCCTATTTTTCTGGAAGTCATCAGATGCCAGAATACGAGACGGAGAAGGGCTGGGGGCAGCCACACCACCTGGCCACGCGGCCAGGCCTAGCCCGCGCAAGGGTGTGGTCTGGATGACCCCAGCACCCCCTCAGCCTCTCCTTCCGCCTATAAGATGCCCTCAGGACGAAAACCCTAGGTACCTGATCAAAAATCCACGAAAGAGTTTGTAGCCACCGTCATGTCCATCCCTAGATCGGGAGGGATCTGAAGCTCTTCCCGGCACCCTGCCGGAGAGGGGAATTCACCATGGAGGACTTATTCATCACCATGCAAGCCTCCGGTGTGATGCGTGAGTAGTTCATCCTTGGACTACGGATCCATGTAGTAGCTAGATGGCTGGTTCTCCTCCTTTGTGCTTTCATGTCTAGATCTTGTGAGCTCCGTTCATGATCAAGATCATCTATTTGTAATTCTGCATGTTGTGTTTGCGGGAATCCGATGGATATTGAGATGATATTTCAGATTGATTATTGATTCTATCATGTCTTTGTTATTTGTGATCTTGCATGCTTTCTGTTGTTAGTAGCTATCTTGGCCAAGTAGATGCTAGCAACTCCAAGAGTTAGTATTTATGCTCGATAGTGGGTTCATGCCTCTGGTAATCTAGGGAAGTGACAGAAATCTCTAAGGTACTAGATGTGTTGTTGCTACTAGGGAGAAAATAGCAATCCTTTGTTCATAGAACAATCGTATTGTTTACATTACACGCAATTCGTAAAGCAATAATCTGTTTCTTGCAACTTAATACTGGAGGGGGTTCGGATGATAACCTGAAGGTGGATTATTAGTCATAGATGCAGTTGGATGGCGGTCTATGTATAATGTTGTAATGCCCAATCAAGTTCCAAACGAGTCAAGATGATTATTATATGCTTGTATGCTTTCTCGATGTTTGTCAATTACCTCGCTGTAATTTGTTCACCCAACATGTTATCTATCTTAAGGAGAGCCACCTCTAGTGAACTATGGACCCCGGTCCTTTCTTTTACATACAATCTACAGATTTTTTTACTATATTGTGTTTACTTTCTGCAAACTATTACTTCTTTCCATTCGATACGTTTAATCCTTTGTTTTCTGCAAAACATGATGAGATTGACAACCTCATCGCAAGTTGGGGACAAAGTTCTATGGTTGTGTTGTGTAGGTCTCCACGTTGCTACTAGCACCGGTAGTGCGCCCTGCCAAGGCTCAGCTAGCAACACCTTTGGGGTGTTTCCTTGCTCCTACTGGTTCGATTAAACCTTGGTTTCATAACTGAGGGAAACTTGTTGCTATGCTCATCATACCTTCCTCTTGGGGTTCCCAACGAGCTCTACATCAACACTGAGCCATCAGTTTGCAAGATTATAAACTGTATATCAAATATATACCTTCGTCATCGATGAACTCTCTGGCAATGGGTTCAACCTTCACATTCCTGAAATGTGATATGAACTCGTGGAAATCATGTGTTTCTGTATCGCCTCTTATGAAGCAAGTCTTGGCGTGTGCTTGGTAGCTTGGTGGCAGCGACCACAGCAACATACCGATTGCAAAAGAGCTCGTGAACTAGTTGTCCAGGAAGTATGCAAGGCTCATGTACGCATCATGTATGTGCTCCAAATGGTCGTCAAGTGAAGAGTTCTCCTCCATCTTTATGGAGAGGATATCTCCCATCAGCTCATGCTCCCATATGCGCACTTGTTGCAAGAAATGTGACCTAAGATGTACCATAACCGTTCGAGGGTTAATGCCAGCCACAATCAGCCATAGCTCATCAGCGCGCATCGTCACTAATATGAAGGTGGACATCACACGATGGCAGCAGCGGTAATCCTGCTACTCTAGGGTCTCATAGAAAAAGGGCTGCTCCAAATCCATCTCATAGAGTATATAGTCGACCACTTCATTCTCATTAAGGAGAACATGGAGACGCGCAACCCACTTAGAAAAGTTTGATCCGTCTAGTTTGCTTTTCTCCTTCTAACCAATCATCAACAGGGAAGGTAACATCGGGGAGAACCATTTTATACATTTATAATTGCAAAAAGAATTTAGACTAAGTTTATAATTAAATGAGTTAAAATAATAACTCCACTTAAAACTCCTATCCCCGGAAGGGTTTTAGTGATTACACGATCCCTATTCACTACACCGCCCCCAATCGTCACGGCCGGCGATATAGTTGCAAAGGTGGATGTTGAAACGTCGATCACATCATTCATGTGACTCGTGCTCGATCTTTCGACCATATGTGTTCTGAGACCATGTCTACACATGCTAGGCTCGCTAACTGAACCTTAGTGTATTCGCTGTACAACATAGCTTACACCCACTGTATCCGAATGTATAATATGTCTGACACCCGATCGTCACAGTCTGCCTCATATCAAAGAACTTTCTTGGTGGTGCACACTGAGGGAGAACACATTCATTGGTATTTTAATTAGGGATCATCTTATTAGGCTACCGTCGAGTATAGAATACTAGCACACAATAAGATGCACAAACAATAAACATTGAATGTAAGTGTGATGCGATATGGTCCTTCTCGCTGTGATCTCCATCTCGTGCCTCCGGATTCCGGTGCCGTAGGAACCATGGTACCGGTGCCCTCCGGCGTGGTAGTCCATCATCTCCATGACCATCTACTACTACTTAGAAACATAAAGAAACTACTTTTCCGTTTCCACAACCATATCACATCACAACGCCCCCCTGCAAAACAAAGTTAGACGCCTCTACTTTATCTTTGCACGTGTTTATGTGGCTGATAGGGCTTTCGCACAAGCCGTTCTTACTTACGAACTTACACCACAATGTTGATCAAGTAGTTGTCTATACCACACCACTTTTGGGGCCCTCCATTGCAAATGGCATACCAACTAATGCGAGAGAGACAGACACCGCCCAAAGCCACTTTATACGATACAAGCCGTATGTCAAGCGTGGAACAATCTCGCGAATGAATGCGTAAAGTCGGTTGGGGGAGCTTCATCAAGCATTGATGCGGTATGCACAAGTACATGTGGGAGGGTAACAACTAAAATATCACTTCCAACATGCTATATCTCGTGTGTTCTACCCGTACTAGCAATACTACGCATAGATTTAGCTCTGATACCACTGTAGGGGTTCGCACATGAAAATAATATTTTTTCCCTAAGCCTAGAACCCCAGTTACCAGGACCTATCTATTAGTAATGCAGTAATGAGAGATGATTTTCCTGAACTTACCCTTGAAGATCGAAAAAGCATTGTCAACGCTTGGGAGAGCATGGCTGATGTAGACGAACCGAAGCCGACCTCAAGGTTGTGTTGAAGTCTTGGCAACTCCTGCGGCTCCAACGACTCCTAGTGCCCCAAGTGTTGCACCTCGTAGGGAGTTACACACAACCGGTGCCTGGCGATCACTCCCGCTCCTCCGATACAGCAGCATTTGCGTAAGTAGAGCTCCTGGATCTGAATCTCGTAGCGCGACGGTGCTCCATGGTGAAGAAGATTCCAGCTCGCGCGATCCAGACTTGGGAACACGGTCATGGGAGAGAGAGAATCAATTGGAGGTCTCCCCAAAATAGAGGGAACCTTTTATTGATTATTGTGTATTTAATTTGTCAAAATACCTCTCTTTATATAGGGAAAAAAACCCATAGCTAACTAGCTTAGCCATGCGAGACTAAACAAGGGAGATGGGAGAGTGGGGCTTGGCCATCGCCAGCTAGGGCCCAAGTGGGCCCCCACGCGGGGTGCCTTAGCCCAGCCGGCTACCCCCTCCTGCTTCCTCCCCAGTCTTTCCCTCATGGGCCCTTTTCCCTCTAGATTTGGTCCAATTAGGTATTTGATCCTTTTTATTGAATAAAATAATTGAATGATTAAATCAATATTCAACATTCACTTACATATTATTCAATCCCCATTGATGTGGAACTCATTCCCTCTCATTCCGGACATCCTCTGGACTTACCGAAACCCTTCCGGTTTTCTCTCTTCTCTTTTCTTTAGTGATTCTGCCGATCCTAAAACACTCTCTGAGCATCATCAAGCCCTTAAGCATGACACCCCACGATTCAAGAACACTCCAAACATGGTCAGGATCCTTCCGCACCAACGATCAATAGAGGGGCCTGGATGGCCATGTGACCCATGTGCATTCCACGAAATCTTTTATCGTTTGAACCATGAACGTCGTGTAATATTCCTTTTGTCTCTCGATACTTGCATTGTCCGAGATCTGATAAATGACATCACCATGTCGTGTTTAACCTTGTTAGAAATAAATGCTACTTTACTTGTTCCGACAAGTGATATCCTCGTGATCAAATCACACGATGCGTAGATATTGGATATAACTTCTCCGAGTGGGCCCTCGAGGATCTATTCGATCACGCGGATGGAAAAATCCTGCTCTTGACGCATATTGCCTCAACTGTTCCTCCGAATACCTGAACACACCTTTGTGATCACCGTGTCACCAAGTGATGTTTGATGATATCAAAGTACCCTCGGGTAACAGTGATTGATATGGCCTCATGGTCTAAGAAATAATACACTAAGTATATTCTAATCATCATAACTTGAATTTCGTGACATGATCGGGTCACAATGCTTAGGTTGGGTATATCTCATCCTCTCATTCTCACAATGAGGTGATTCCATTGTCAACTGGCATAAATGCCACATGATCAGGAAACATGGATCATTTGTTGACCAATGAACTAGTGACTAGAGTTTCATCGGGAACTCCTGGTTGTTTATATATCACACGTGTATTGACGTTTCCTTTTAACACGGTTATAGCATGATATAAAACTTAATCATAAACTTTATGAAATATGATAATAATCCTTATTACTATTTGTCTCTAGGGCATATTTCCAACAAAACTCGCATACGGAGTCTTCATGATAACGCGCAAGCTACGCCACTATTTCTCAGAGCACCCAATAAAGTAGTCAAAAGCACCTCTCTCTAGCATACTCAAAAATCCATAAGCAACAGGGTGTGTCTCTCTTTGGGGAATCGAGCTATCCCCTCGAGACATCTCGTATGAGAAGCAAAAAAACAATGAGGTCTCACGTTCTGCCTGACTTCATTACTGAGTGGACATAACTACAACATGTGGGTCCGCCAGACCTCTCTAGCCCATGGAAAATGTATTTAGATGGTTCCAAGAGAATAGAAGGGGCAGGAGCCGGAGTTATACTGGTATCACCACAAGGTAATAAATTGCGCTACATACTTTGGATGAGTTTCCCGAATGCGTCAAATAACAAACCAGAGTATGAGGCCCTATTGCACAGAATGCGTATGGCTAAAGCCTACGGCACAACTCGCCTCAAGATATTTGGTGATTCAAACCTTGTCGCACAGCAAGCAATGAACAAATACGACGTTGTCAGCGACAACATGATTGCTTATCAGGATATGTACAATATCATGGAGGCCCATTTCGACGGGTGCGAAGTATCACACATAGGTGGCGCAAGAAAAAAGGAAGCCGACAATTTGGCGAACATCGGATCCCTCTACCTACCCGTACCACCTGGAGTTTTCTAGGAGGAAATAACAGAATGCTCCATCAAAGCTAGAAAGGCCCCGGAAGCAGCAGCACCTAAGACACGTAAGAAGGTCAAACCGAAAGGTGACTTGGGGGTTGTACCCGCATCGGAGAACGAAGTAGATGCCCTAGATGGAGAACTGGAGCCCGAAGAACTCATGATCATAGAGCCAATGTGGATGCAGCCATATAGAGCATACATGGTGAGAGTAGAACTCTTCGAAGATACAGTCGCAGCATGACGGATCAGACGACGGTCCAAAGCCTTCAGAATCAAAAAAGGAGAACTCTATAAAAGAATCATCTCGGGGGTACTTCAGCGATGTGTTACACCTGAAGAGGGAAGGCTCATCCTCAAGGATATACACGAAGGAGTATGCAACCATCATGCCAGCAGCCGAGCAATCGCAGCCAAGGCCTTTCAGGCAGGATTTTACTGGCTCATGCCAGTTCAGGTCGTGCGAACATGCGAGGCGTGCCAATGTTTTGCAAAAAAAACTAATGCTCCTACGGCAGAACTAGCCCTTGTACCTTTGGCATGGCCGTTTTCCCAGTGGGGACTCGACATGGTGGGAAAGCTCCACAAATCTTCGCCTGAAGGACACGTCTTTCTCCTAGTCACAGTCGACAAATTTGTAAAGTGCATTGAAGCAGCGCCTGCCACTAGCCAAGATGCAACTTCGGTTGTGAATTTCATCAAATTGATAGTATTCCGCTTCGGGGTACCACATAGCATCATCACGGACAATGGAACCAACTTCACTTCCAATGAGTTCAAGGACTACTACAAGGATATGGGCATAAAAGTAAGCTACACTTCAGTTGCCCACCCGCAAACCAACAGCCAGGTAGAAAAGGCTGATTGCCTCATGACCAATGGGATCAAGAAAAGGCTACTAGTACCACTCGACAGAGCTAAAGGCACCTGGGTAGACGAGTTACCCTTTGTCCTATGGAGCTTACGTACTACCCCAAACAATACCACACAAGAAAGACCCTTCTTTATGGTCCACGGCATG
The DNA here is from genome assembly GCA_910589775.1 of Avena eriantha. Lineage (NCBI taxonomy): Eukaryota > Viridiplantae > Streptophyta > Magnoliopsida > Poales > Poaceae > Avena > Avena eriantha. The sequence continues at coordinate 12,502,508 of OU342746.1, forward strand.
GACGCTGTCCTTCTAGTTGAAGTAAGTCATGGTTCTCCTCAGGTCATTGAGTACGACAAAGAAGCTTCTAGGGAAGCACTTGAATACGACGTCGACGCACTTGGTGAAGCTCGAGATGTTGCTCTACAAAGGGCAACCAAATACCAGCAGAAGTTGTGCAACTATCATAGCCTTTGATTGTGTCCCAAGTCCTTCGTCGTAGGGGACCTGGTCCTTCGCCTCAAGCAAGGCAGTCATCGCAATATGGAGTCACAAGGGGAAGGACCCTACATCGTCACATAAGTAATCCCCAGTGGAGCATATCGGCTCCAAGGCAAGAAGACCAGAGTCAAGTACTCCAACCCATGGAACGTTACGCAACTGTGATGTTTCTATGCTTAGGACATTATTTTCTGCAAATTAGATCCAATAAGGCCAACGGCCAGGCGATTACGCCAAGAAACATGTACTCCATATTCTGAAATAAATAAAGCTAAGTTCCCAAAACTCAGCATCGGTTCCTTTTTTTCAAAACTATACCCGATACTCGGGGGCTCTGCCAATTGAACGACACGAATTATGGCTTCGCCATGAAAACACAATGCTTTGACCTGCATAGCTGCCTCAACCCCGTGGCGTCGGGCAGACAAACGGGTCTCACATAAAGCAACTGTGCACCTATCAGAAAGAGAAGACAGTACTTTGAGCCTCCGGTATAAGCACCCGAACATAGCCTCAGGGGCTACTCCCATCAGGAGAACTGGCCGTGCACTCAATAAAATTTTAAAAAGATTGGATTAATCAAGGCCTGTCTTGAGTTTCTCCTCAGTTGAAAACATTACTTTGAGCCTATGCTCCGGTGCAAGCACCCGAACATAGCCTCGGGGGCTACTCCCATCAGGAGCGCTGGCCACGCACCCGATAGAAAATATATTCTTCAATGGAGTCGACAAGAACAACACGCATTGCTACAAGCAAGACCTGAGTAGACAGCCTTCTCGGATGAAGATCGTCTTCAAACATTGAAAGAACACCGGATAAAAATAGCATAAATCCTCCAAAGAGTAAAAAACCTATGAGCATTACATAACTGTATCCTCAAACGGTTACTCCCATCGGGAGCGATCATATAACACATGATAAAAAGAAGCAGATAACTCTAGCAATTCAAATAGCCAAACAAGGCAGTCGACGAATATTCAAAAAATCCTCAGACTGCGTTCGCCGCGATAACACTTCTGAATGCCATGAATATAAGACCCTAGGATTCATCATGTGAGGCCTGGTAACAGCATAGGAATGCATCCTACTAGTATGTTATCTGTATCAATGATACAACAAAAAATCCCGACGGGTGCATTAGGTAACCAAAATAAAGCATTGGAATTCAATATTCGATAAGACCTCAGCGGCTCAAACTGAATTATGCCAGCATATACCAAGTTCTAGCCCATGGACTTGAACTTGATGTATGTTCATAGTGTTTTTGCCTAAGAGAAATTAACTAATTCCTGGTCCGTCGGATGCATCAGACCCGTTATACCAAATCCCTATGATAATAAATACAGAGCACATTGAATTATTTGCTTACATGAATCTTTGACTTTTGGCTAAAATTTTCTTGAGACTCAACCCGAATCTACGATTTGGATGGAGTCACCGGGGATACTGACATGGGCATGACCTATCGTGTCCCCGTGATTAACTACCCTAGGCATATAATGCCTACGGCCCATGAATCCCATGAATAATAAGGAAAGTCCAGGAAGCATCCGACGGACAAAGGCGTGCCTTGGAAATCAAGAAAGAGATAGGAACCAACATAATATCAGTATTATAATTGTAAACTTGTAACATATCCCTATATGGCCTTGGGGTCCAATCTATTATATAAAGATTGGGAGGAGCCAACGGAGAGGTACCGAAGCTTCGAGCAATCTGTAATCATACTCTCCACAATAAAAATATGATCTTGATTCCCTTGTTTGTATGATCAGCTGAACAAATCTCCAGCGTTCTTTTTCCATGAAACCCTAAGTCCTAACCATGGGCATTGCCGAGGTTACCCCTTGTTACCCACTGTTCTGCAATTTAAAAAACAATTAGCACATACCAGATGACATGGGTATACCCTACAGGTACTCGAGCTTGGCATATACGGTCCAGATATAGCAGAAGCTCACGGCGTTGCCAAAGCCCAATATAGAATGCGGGTGACCCACGGAGACTCCGATAGCTTGCAACGCAAGAAGAAGCTTAAGATAGAAAGTTCAAAGGGGCGAACCCTAATCTGTAACCGACTCGACCTGCTACCCGAGACCTAGCCTATCTATATAAAGGCTAGGAGGGGCGGCGAGGAGGACAATCACAACCCTAGTTTTCCACAACCATCGCTAGATTGCATCTGCGCACCCCTGTAATCTTCGATTCCTTCGATAATTCTAAGAGCAGACAAGCAGGAGTAGGGACCTCTACGAGGCCTGAACCTGGGTAAACCTTGCATCCATGTGTGCTTGTTTGCTAGCCGATTGATGCATCTAGCACTCCCTCCTTCCCCAAAACCCAAGTCCATAATAATGGGCATTGACGAGTTAAACCCTCGTCAATTGGCGCCGTCTGTGGGAATCGGGAGTGCTGATGTCGCGGCTTCTTCGGCCCCATCAACTGCGATCTACAACTCGGCAACAGCGGAGATTCGCTAGCTCTTCGGTGCTTTCAACTTCACCATCCATACGCCGGCCACTCGCCTGGCTTTTGAGTCTGTGGAATATGGGATCAGCTTAGCGATCGGAAGCCTCTGCTTCCAGGTCAGTCAATTGGGCACGCTTCGCATGCCTGACCAGCCGACAGCACTGATGCGCTCGGCTTTCGACGTAGAGCTCGTTGGGAACCCCAAGAGGAAGGTACGATGAGCACAACAGTAAGTTTTCCCTCAGTTATGAAACCAAGGTTTAATCGAACAAGTAGGAGCAAGGAAACACCCCAAAGGTGTTACTAGCTGAGCTTTGGCAGGGCGCACTACCGGTGCTAGTAGCAATGTGGAGACCTGCACAACACAACCACAAAACTTTGTCCCCAACTTGCGATCGGGTTGTCAATCTCGCCGTGTTTTGCGGAAAACAAAGGATTAAACGTATCGAATGGAAAGAAGTAAAAGTTTGCAAAAAGTAAACACAAAGCAGTAAAAGATTGTAGATTGTATGTAAAGAAAAAGGACCAGGATCCATAGTTCACTAGAGGTGGCTCTCCTTAGATGAATAACATGCTGGGTGAACAAATTACAGCGAGGCAATTGACAAACACCGAGAAAGCAATACATGCATATACTAATCATCTTGACTCCTCTGAGACTTGATTGGGCATTACAACATAATACATAGACCGCCATCCAACTGCATCTATGACTAATAATCCACCTTCAGGTTATCATCCGAACCCCCTCCGGTATTAAGTTGCAAGCAACAGATTATTCCTTTATGAACTGCGTGTAAAGTAAACAATACGATTGTTCTATGAACAAAGGATTGTTGTTTTCTCCCTAGTAGCAACAGCACATCTAGTACCTTAGAGATTTCTGTCACTTCCCCAGATTACCAGAGGCATGAACCCACTATCGAGCAGAAATACTAACTCTTGGAGTTGCTAGCATCTACTTGGCCAAGATAGCTACTAACAACGGAAAGCATGCAAGATATCAAATAACAAAGACATGATAGAATCAATAATCAATCTGAAATAGCATCTCAATATCCATCGGATCCCCGCAAACACAACATGTATGGATTACAAATAGATGATCTTGATCATGAACAGAGCTCACAAGATCTAAACATGAAAGCACAAAGGAGGAGAAACCAGCCATCTAGCTACTACATGGATCCGTAGTCCAAGGATGAACTACTCACGCATCACACCGGAGGCTTGCATGGTGATGAAGAAGGCCTCCAGGGTGAATTCCCCTCTATGGTAGGGTGCCGGGAAGAGCTTCAGATCCCTCCCGATCTAGGGATGGAGATGACAGTGGCTACAGACTCTTTCATGGATTTTTGATCGGGTCCTTAGGGTTTTCGTTCCGAGGGCAACTTATAGGCGGAAGGAGAGGCCGAGGGGGTGCTGGGAGCCACCACACCACCCCTTGGCGCGGGCCCAGCCTGGCCGCGCGGCCAGGTGGTGTGGCCGGCCCCTGGCCCTTCTCCGTCTCGTATTCTGGCACTTGATCCCTTCCGGAAAAATAGGCACTTTGGCTTTTGTCCCGTCCAATTCCGAGAATATTCATTTTCTGACTTTCCTGGAACCAAAAACAGCAGAAAACAGGCAGCTGGCACTGTGGCTCTTGTTAATAGGCTAGTCCATGAAATCATATGAAAAGTACTCCAAAGTTGGAACAAAACACAAGAAAGTGGATAAAACCAAGCATGGAACATCAAAAATTATAGATACATTTGCAATGTATCAGCATCCCCAAGCTTAACTCCTGCTCGTCCTCGAGTAGGTAAGTGATAAAAAGAAATAATTTTTGAGGTGACATGCACCATCAAAGACTTGATCAAAGTATTTGCAAAACATTCAAAGCTGGGATCATAGTACTTCAATCATAACATGAAAGACAAAGTTCTAGCAATAGGAAAAGAAACTATGATGCAACATGAAAAGGCACAAACAAAAGATTCATGAATAACAATGCTTTGCAAGACGTTTGTTTGTTTCACATAAAGAAAACATAGCATAAAAGTATTCAGCTTGTCCCTCAATAGAGTAGCAAATATAAATGCATAGGACACCTTCAAAGTTCATAAGAGTGACTAGATACAATAGTTTCAAACAAGCAATAACAAGTTATGCATCAATCAACTAGTTTTGGGACAATGCACATAGAACTAAGAATGGCCACTATGCTTCTCAAAGTAGGTGCATAAAGATAGAAGGTGGAGACTCAATATAATGGTGGAAGAAAGGCCTTTTGTAAAAGGAAGTAGGGATTCAAGTCTCATAAAGAGCTTCCAAAAATTATGGTACTCATAGCTTTCAGGTCTCATTGCCCCTATCATAAGCATCTTGAAGTGATTAAGGTTAAAGTGACATAACTAATAGGATATGCTTGACAAGTTATAAACCGAAATCTCATGCCCCTTACTTACGAAGACCGATCCTCATGCTACTCAACTTTAGTCACGAGTAAGCTCTTGTCATTGTAAGTATATGTGTATCATTAAGAACCGCCAACGGGGTACCCCTTGCACATGATACGGGAGCTTTCCCATAATCAAAATGACAAGGCAAGCAGACAATGAGCATCTCAGCAATCTTTTTATTTGCTATTTGCATAGGTTTTTATTGAGGATGCTTCATAGAGTGCTCATTATGGTGATGCTGCAAGTTTCCACCATGATTAGGCATGGCTTAGGCTAGCGGCCCAGGCGTTTCTCTAACACACATACAAACTCCATGATCTTACAAGTTCCACTTTTATTTCACACCGCCGGGATCCGTAAGCAAAAGAACATGATATCAACGGGGTACAAAGTACAGGTGCAATGTTAAAAGCGTTCCCCATGGTACATGGTTCTGCTAATTTCAACTTATAAAGCGCAAGCATATACGCAACAAAGAAGGACCCAATGGTTCAAGTTTATTAGAGGCAATAAAGTAAAGTGTGCCATCAAGTTCGTGAGTGCTTTAATCACTAGTTTTCTCATAACAAGTGGAAGGTAAACAAAAGCATGAATATACTTGGAATAGCATAAGCTAGTAGGTAGGTATGGTGGACTCTTTGGAATAACTTGGTTTAGGGAGTTGGCTGCATGAGTGGAACTCATACTTTGTTGTGGAGGCTAGCAAAAGACTAGGAGCGACAAACTAAGAGAGCAATAATGGACATAATCATGCAGAGGGACAAAACATCATTGATCAAAGCATAAAGGGATACTACAAGTTGAAAACTAAAGGATCATAAAGGCTATGGTGACTTGAGATAGTCATAACATGGTGTGAGCATGTGCCAAGTCAACCCAAATAAAGCATCAAAGGAGAATACCACTATACTATGCTTTAATATGCTAAAACAACGCATGATTCATCCAAGGCACATTAAGCAATCTCAATTGTTTATAACAATTCATGCTACAGCAAAGAATACTAAGCATAAAACCAAAACAATATCAAACATGGCATGACAAAGCATAGGCCACAGTCAAAAACGAGCTCTTTTTACCACATAAGTATGAACTTTCCTACTCTTTTCCAAACCAAACCAAACTATTTGCAAACCAACGTATGAAAGAGGGGGTCCAACCAATTTATTCAGAAAACTAATCAAACCAAGAAAACTAAAACCAAAACGAAAACGAAAAAGAAGACACTCTAAGAACAACACAATTGTGTATGAAACAATAAAAATGAAGCGTTTGGAAGAAACCTGAGATTTTTATTGATGAAGAAGGGGATGCCTTGGGCATCCCCAAGCTTTGACGCTTGTACTTCTTGGATATTTCTTGGGGTGACACACGTGGCATCCCCAAGCTTGAGCTTTAGTCCATCTTTCATCTCATTACTCATTCCTTCCATACACCTGAAATTTTTCCTTCATACAAAACTTCACACAATCTCATTAGCAACATTAGTGCACTTAAGATAAATAAGTCTCAAGGTTCAGTTCTAACACCAAATAAACTTCCATTAGAACACTAGCTACTGTAGCACTTCCCTCAAAAAGCTCAATTCCCTAAAGGAACTCAAGAAGGAACTAACAAGAAGCAAATGCAGAAAATGGCAGAAATCTGTCAAAACAGACCAGCAGGTAAAGACAAATTTTTTCGAAGACCTTATGTTGCTCAAATCAAAAAGTGTTGAACTAAAGAAAGTTAGATAACAACCTGGGGCAGAAGAACAAACAAATACAGCTCAATCCGACGTACAGAGCTCTCTAAGAATTTTTTACGGTGAAGCACAAAAATCTGTTTCGAGACAGCAACTTTCCCAATCATTACTTCTCTCTCATTAGAGGTTACTCTTGGCACAAAAAGCAAATAAAAAGGATAAGGAGAGGTTATTACAGAGGTAATAACTTCCAAGACTCAACTACAACTCTTGGGTTATCTCCGAATAAGTACTTTTCTTTAACGCCTTTAAGTTAGGCATAAGAAGCAAAGAAAGAATCAAGTGTTCTCAAATGAAGAAGCATTAAGACCAAATTTTGTTTTCATAGGAGAAGCAAAAGAAATCTTTTCTCTCTTTTTAGGGAAGTGTTCTATACCTTTCTTTAGTGGGAGTTGATATTTAATGGTGCCTTCTTTCATATCAATGATGGCACCAACAGTTCTAAGAAAAGGTCTTCCCAAAGTAATAGGACAAGAAGCATTGTATTCAACATCCAAAACATAGAAATCAACGGGGACATAGGAATCGTTAACCATAATAAGAACATCATTAAGACTCCCCATGAGTTTCTTTTTAACATTATCATCAAGTGGGACATTCAAATAGCAATCTTCAAGAGGAGGCAAATCAAGCATATCATAAATCCTTCTAGGCATAATAGAAACACTACTATCAAGATCACACAAAGCTTTGAAATCAAAGTCATTCACTTTCATATTAATGATGGGTTCCCAACCATCTTCTTGTTTTATAGGAATAGAAGCTTTATGTTTCATCTTTTCTTACTTAATCTTTATGAGAGCATCAGTAATGTGTTTTGTAAAAGCCATGTTCATAGCACTAGCATTAGGACTTTTAGCAAGCTTTTGTAGGAACTTAATAACTTTAGAGATATTGCAACCATCAAGATCAAAATCAACTTTATCATCTAAAGTAGTAGAACTATTACTAGTCTCAACACTAGTGGTGGTGATAGAAGAAACACTAATGTTTCTAGCAATTCCATCTTCTCTTTCCCACTTAGCATGTAATTCAGCTAATAGTCTAACATTTTCATCAATTCTTACTTGTATAGCATTAGTGGTTGCAAAGGGATTCTAATTAGTTTCAGGTTTAGCAGCCATTTTATTAATCAATGAAGATTGAGCTTCAGACAAAGATGATATATTTCTTTCAGCATTAGAGAGTTTCAATTGTAAACTAGGAATTTCCCTATTTAGATTCTCAAGTTGATGGCTAATGTTCTTCAAAATGATAGATTGTTCCTCCATAATTTTAGTAAATAGTTTATTTTGCTCATATTGCATTTGCATGAAGTTTTTAGTGGCTCTATCAACTTCTAAAATTCTTCCTTCACTAGGTAATTCAGGTTTACTATTATAGCCATAAGTATTACTAGGAGGGTAGGGCCTATAATTGTTGTTACCAAAATTGTTCCTATAAGCATTATTACCATAAGCATTGTTGCCAAAGTTGTTATTTCTTATGAAGTTCACATCAACTTGCTCTTCTTGAGCAACCAAAGAGGCTAAAGGAACATTATTTGGATCAATATGGGCTTTCCCATTAGCAAGCATAGACATAATAATATCAATCTTATCACTCAAGGAGGAGGTTTCCTCAAAAGAATTTACCTTCTTACCTTGTGGAGCTCTCTCAGTATGCCATTCAGAATAATTAACCATCATATTGTCCAAAAGTTTTGTTGCAGCACCCAAAGTGATGGTCATAAAGGTACCTCCAGCAGCAGAATCCAATAGGTTCCTTGAAGAATAGTTCAATCCTGCATAAAAAGTTTGGATGATCATCCAAGCAGTCACTCCATGAGTGGGACAATTCTTAACCAAAGATTTCATTCTTTCCCAAGCTTGAGCAACATGCTCATTATCAAGTTGTTTAAACTTCATTATTTCACTTCTCATGGATATAATCTTAGCAGGATGAAAGTATTTTCCAATAAAAGCATCTTTGCACTTAGTCCAAGAATCAATACTATTCCTAGTTAAGGAATTCAACCATTCTTTAGCTTTTCCTCTCAAAGAGAAACTAAACAATTTCAGCTTAATAATATCACCATCTATGTCCCTATGCTTTTGCATCTCACAAAGTTCAACAAAGTTATTTAGATGGGAAGCAGAATCTTCATTACCAATACCAGAAAATTGCTCTCTCATAACAAGATTGAGTAAAGCAGGTTTTATCTCAAAGAAAGTATTTTCAGCCACAGGTGGAGCAATAGGTGTGCTCATAAAATCATTGTTGTTGGTGCTAGTGAAGTCGCACAACTTAGTGTTTTTGTGTTTTTGAAGAACAAAACGAGCAAACTAAGCAAAAAGAAACTAAGCAAAACAAAAAAACAACAAAGTAAAGAGATTGGTTATGAGGGACTCCCCTTGTGAAGAGGTCCTTGACTCCTCGGCAACGGCGCCAGAAAATCTTGATGCGCTCGACTTTCGACGTAGAGCTCATTGGGAACCCCAAGAGGAAGGTACGATGAGCACAGCAGTAAGTTTTCCCTTAGTTATGAAACCAAGGTTTAATCGAACCAGTAGGAGCAAGGAAACACCCTAAAGGTGTTACTAGCTGAGCTTTGGCAGAGCGCACTACCGGTGCTAGTAGCAACGTGGAGACCTACACAACACAACCACAAAACTTTGTCCCCAACTTGCGATGAGGTTGTCAATCTCACTGTGTTTTGCGGAAAACAAAGGACTAAACGTATCGAATGGAAAGAAGTAAAAGTTTGCAGAAAGTAAACACAAAGAAGTAAAAGATTGTAGATTGTATGTAAAGAAAAAGGACCGGGATCCATAGTTCACTAGAGGTGGCTCTCCTTAGATAAATAACATGTTGGGTGAACAAATTACAGCGGGGCAATTGACAAACACCGATAAAGCAATACATGCATATACTAATCATCTTGACTCCTCTGAGACTTGATTGGGCATTACAACATAATACATAGACCGCCATCCAACTGCATCTATGACTAATAATCCACCTTCAGGTTATCATCCGAACCCCCTCCAGTATTAAGTTGCAAGCAACAGATTATTGCTTTACACACTGCGTGTAAAGTAAACAATACGATTGTTCTATGAACAAAGGATTGTTGTTTTCTCCCTAGTAGCAACAGCACATCTAGTACCTTAGAGATTTCTGTCACTTCCCCAGATTACCAGAGGCATGAACCCACTATTGAGCATAAATACTAACTCTTGGAGTTGCTAGCATCTACTTGGCCAAGATAGCTACTAACAACGGAAAACATGCAAGATCTCAAATAACAAAGACATGATAGCATCAATAATCAATCTGAAATAGCATCTCAATATCCATCGGATCCCCCCAAACACAACATGTATGTATTACAAATAGATGATCTTGATCATGAATGGAGCTCACAAGATCTAAACATGAAAGCACAAAGGAGGAGAAACCAGCCATCTAGCTACTACATGGATCCGTAGTACAAGGATAAACTACTCACGCATCACACCGGAGGCTTGCATGGTGATGAAGAAGGCCTCCAGGGTGAATTCCCCTCTCCGGCAGGGTGCCAGGAAGAGCTTCAGATCCCTCCCGATCTAGGGATTGAGATGACGGCGGCTACAGACTCTTTCGTGGATTTTTGATCGGGTCCTTAGGGTTTTCGTCCCGAGGGCAACTTATAGGCGGAAGGAGAGGACGAGGGGGTGCCGGGAGCCACCACACCACCCCCTGGCACGGGCCCAGCCTGGCCGCACGGCCAGGTGGTGTGGCTGGCCCTGGCCCTTCTCCGTCTCGTATTCTGGCACTTGATCCCTTCCGGAAAAATAGGCACTTTGGCTTTTGTCCCGTCCAATTCTGAGAATATTCATTTTCTGACTTTCCTGGAACCAAAAAAAGTAGAAAACAGGCAGCTGGCACTGTGGCTCTTGTTAATAGGTTAGTCCAAGAAATCATTTGAAAAGTACTCCAAAGTTGGAAAAAACACAAGAAAGTGGATAAAACCAAGCATGGAACATCAAAAATTATAGATACATTTGCAATGTATCCGGCACCCGCGATTGCTCCAGCATCATGGTTCCCGCCACCAATTGGCACCCTCAGCAAGCTCAACGCCCCGGCAACAGCTGGTAGCACGGGTAGTGACAACAGTCGTGGATCCAATCTGGGTGACCTGGCCACAGAAGATGGACCCTATGGCTCCGGATCAGAAAGTTGTGGGAGCAACAGCTTCACCAATCACTTCATGTGTGTCGTCATCAACGCGGGCGACACCAGCGTCAATCACAAAAATGCCGGCACTGGCACTGGACCGACCAACGGCGGTATACCAGTCGGAAACGGTGGCCCTATCAATGGTGGCCCCACCAACGGTGCGCCCACCAATAATGGTACGGGAGGAGAGCCGCACCTCTCGACGAACAAGAACACCGGAGAGCGCATGCTGATCAAGCTCAATGACAACGAATGGGCCCGCTGTCGAGAAGCTCTACGGGGCAATCCTCTCCCTCCCCCCAACACATCGCAGGACATGCTGATGGGCTACCATTGGCTACTGAAGGAAGAATTCAAGCGCCAGCAGCAGGTAATCGCGCAACTTGAGGCGCGCAGAAAGGCGGCGGACGAGTAGAGCCTTCGACGAGCTCAGCTCTCCTCCCTTGGAGGATCCTCCTCCAAAGGCAACGAGTACCTGGCCAACAAAAGGCGATCTCGATTGGGCCACCTCACCGACCAAGAGCGTGTAGAGGCCGCAAAAGTCCTCAACTTCGGCTCTATTACGGTGGATACGCGGGGCAACGTGCTCCCGAAGACACCGCAAGCTACGGTGACAGTGGCCACCATGTACTTCCTCAACAACCAGCCACCGGTTGGAGATCCGCGAGCTTCCATGCACAGATCTACGACCGTAGGCCTGGGCTAATCGAAGCCGCCCTCGACAAAGAGCCAACACCAGAGCCGAAGAAAGGCAAGGCCCTCGCCAAACGCTACTCCTCGCCCTCGTCCAGCGATGATAGCCACGACCTGTCTCGACATCGCCGCTCACGGCGGCACGACCAAAACTACGACGCGTGTGACGACATCACGTGGCGCAAGGTCGACAAAATGCGCGCAAGACGCGCTCGTTCGACGGACTCGGAAGACGATGAGGTGGAGCTCTGCGGCGCCAGATGCTTCAGCGGAGCCATCAGGCAAAAGCGAATGCCTAAAGGGTTCAAACTACCCTCGGAGAACCCAAAATTTTATGGCCTACAGGACCAGGAAATTTGGCTGGAGGATCACATCTCCTCCATCAGGCTGCACGGCGGGAGTCAAAGCATGGCCATGCAGTGCCTGCAGCTATACCTGCAGGGCGCCGCTCGCGCATGGCTCAACAACCTCCCATGCAGATCCATACGCAGCTAGGAAGAGCTAGTCTACAGGTTCGTGCGCAACTTCAAGGGCACTTACAAAAGGCCCGCATCAATCGAAGAACTAAGAGGCTGCCAACAAAGGTCTGGCAAGTCGCTGCGCTCGTACATCCAGAGATGATCCATCATCAAGAACTCCGCAGAAAGCATCTCGGAGGACCGCGCAATCAACAAGATCAACGGCAGCATTCGTCATATAGAGCTCAGGGAGGAGCTGAGCCGCTCGAAGCCCAAAACGGTCGACCACCTGATGGAAATCGCGAATCGGTGGGCGGACGGAGAAGATTCGGTAAAAAACCGCACCTACTCCGATGATGACGACGACCTTGGGCGCAGACGCGATCGCCGAGCAAAATGTCGAATGCGCATCTACGAGGATCGCGACGAAGTCAATATGGCCGCAGCCGACTACGCCGACAAACGCGAAGACAACCGCAACAGCGGATATCGCAGCGGTGGATACTGCGACAGCGGGAAAACCACACAGGTGTGGTAGCGCTGCGTTCGCAAAGAGGCACCCGCAACATCTATCCAGGACAAACTATGCAGACCATGCAACGTGCATTTCTACATCGATAAGCACGACGGCAAGAAAAAGTCTAGCCACCTCCTAAAAGACTGCCGCGAGTTCCTCAAGCTCCATGAAGGCCTGGCTCAGATGAATCACGACGCAGTCAACCGGGGCTACAGAGCCGCCCCAGGCGCTGTGGCACATAGAGCTCCTACACCACCGACCGGACCACCACCACCCGCGATTGCGCCAGTCCAGCATCATGGAGGCGAGCCATACACGCGAGCCGTGGGCAACATGGGGATGATCCAAAAAGAGCGCCCCTCCAATCTAATGCAGAAGACAATCACTCGCCAAGTCAATTTGGCGATAAACTCTCCACCTTCCACCACTGAGTACCTCAGTGGAAGCGAATCTTGCATCACCTTCAACAAGCGCGACCACCCGCGCCAAGTTCCTCGCCCAGGCCACTGTCCCCTCGTACTCGAGGCGAAGATCAGGGGTTTCAACATGAGTCGTGTCTTCATGGACGGCGGGAGCGGCATCAACCTCATGTTCGCAAGTATCTTGCACGCGATGAGGATCCCTCTGACATGCTTGGAAGTCTCAGACACGACGTTCCACGGCATCGTCCTAGGGAAGGGCGTATACCCGCTGGGCAAAATTAACCATGACGTCATCTTCGGCACGTCGCAAAATTTTCGGCGAGAGCGCATCGACTTTGAAGTCGTCGACTGGCCCTCATAGTACCACTACATCCTCGGACGTGTTGCATTCGTGAGGTTCATGGCAGTGCCTCACTACGCCTATCTGCAGATGAAGATGCCAGGACCAAACAGTGTCATCACAATCAACGGAAGCTTCAAGAGGTCCGATAGCTGCGATAGGGAATTGAACAGAATATCCCAGTCCTTTGACATGCAAGAGGAACTTGCAAAACTGAAGGAGTCGACAGACAACAGTCTGCCTCCCCTGAGCAGGCCAAGTTCACCTGACCTGTCCTTCGACTCATTGGTACACACAAAGAAAGTCCAGGCCCACCCAACGGATCCGACCAAGATGGCCCTCATCGCCAACAACTTGACTTCTGCATAGGAACTCACGCTCGTCGAATTCCTCTGTGAGCGCTGGGAAATCCTCGCCTGGTGTCCAGCGGACATGCCAGGGGTCCCAGGGAATTCGCCGAGCACTCACTCAACGTGAACCCAGACGCAAGGCCAGACAAGCAGGTAATACGGCGACTGTCTGAACCAAGAGCAAAAGCGGTCGGTATGGAGATCAACAGACTCCTCAACGCCAATTTCATATGCAAGATCAAGGAAAGCACCTGGCTTGCTAACATAGTGCTTGTGCCTAAAAAATACACGGATATCTTGTGGATGTGCGTGGACTTCACCTCCTTGAATAAGCACTGCCCAAAGAATCACTTCTCGTTGCCACGGATCGATCAAATAATCGACTCCACTGCGGGATGCGAGTGCCTCTGCTTCCTCGACGCCTATTCAGGCTACAATCAGATTCGAATGAAGGAGGAAGACTAGGAGAAAATGGCGTTTACAACACCCTTTGGTGTGTTCTGCTACAACACGATGCCTTTCGGGCTAAAAACATAGGAGATACCTATCAGCGATGCATGTAGGCTTGCCTCAAGAACCAACTTGGTCGCAATATCCAAGTCTACATTGACGACATCGTCATCAAAACCAAGGAGGAGGCCACGTTAATTGATGATATCTGCGAGACCTTCGCTAACCTCGACCGCTACCGAATCAAGCTCAATCCGGACAAATGCGCCTTTGGCGTGCCATCTGGGCAACTACTCAGGTATCTCATCTCTGCGAGGGGGATCGAGGCAAACCCAAAGAAAATAAAGGCCATACTGGCCATGGAGAAGTCGAAGAACGTAAAAGATGTCCAGCAGCTGGCTGGGCAAACCGCGGCGTAGAAGGGTAGTGCCTTTTCATCAGTCGAATGGGTAAAAAGGCACTACCCTTCTACCAACTCCTCCGCAAAGCTGACAAATTCGAGTGGACAGACGAAGCGCAAGAAGCATTTGAAGACCCCAAGCGTCTACTATCCACCTCACCAGTACTGGTGATGCCTCGCGAAAAGGAACCACTACTGCTCTACATCTCCGCCACCAACCAGGTGGTCAGCACAGTGCTCGTGGTAGAACGAGCCAAAGAAAATAAGGTCCACGGGGTCCAGCGCCCAGTATACTACCTCAGCGAGGTGCTCACGCCAACAAAACAGTGGTACCCGCACTACCATAAGCTGGCGTATGGAATCTTCATGATAGCCAGGCGACGGCGTCACTACTTCCAAGAGCACTCAAACATGGTGGTAAACGATGCCCCGCTCGGGCATATGCTTAACAATCCTAATGCCACCCAACGAGCCAATGACACTCGATAACATGGAGCTTGATACGGGACTCGAACGACCAATAGAGGTCATGATGATCGAACCATCCTGGACACCGTCGTACATCACATACCTGCTCAGCAAGAGGCTGCTAGACGAGCCGACTGATGCGCAACACATTGCGCGACGATCCAAGGCATTCGTCGTCATCAACAGCAATCTGTACAAACACAGCATCATAGGGGTGCTTCAACGGTGCATCTCCAACAGGGACAGAAGGGCCATCCTCCTCGACATACATGAAGGCACTTGTGGACACCATGCTGGCAGTCGCTCCCTCATCGCCAAAGCTCTCCGAGCTAGATTCTATTGGCCCACGGCCATGCATGATGCCAAGGATATTGTCTAGTGCCGCAATGCTGGCCAGCAATTCGCGGACAAACCACACGCACTTGGCGCGGAACTCAGGCCAATACCAGTGGCTTGGCCCTTCGCACAATGGGGACTCGACATGGTCGGCAAGCTCCCAAAGTCCTCGGGAGGAGGTTATGTCTACCTCTTAGTCGCGGTCGACAAATTCACCAAGTGGATCGAGGCCATGCCAGTGACAAATCAATCAGGCGCCAGCGCCGTCAAATTCTTCGAGTCCATCGTCTACCGCTTTGGAGTGCCACATAGCATCATCATGGACAATGGGACGAACTTCACCTCCAAGGACTTCTAGGAATTTTGCGAAAACCTGGGAATCAACATTAGCTACGCCTCGGTGGCTCACCCTCAGACCAACGGTCAAGTCGAAAAGGCCAACAGCCTCGTCTGCGGTGGAATCAACAAACGACTCCTTCGGCCACTCAAACAAGTCGACGGGTGCTGGCCAGATGAGCTGCAATCCATACTTTGGAGCCTACGCACAACTCCAAACAGAGCCACGGGATACACTCCGTTCTTCATGGTGCACGGTGTTGAGGCGGTGCTACCCGCAGAAGTGCGCTACAAAGCCCCACGGGTGGTCGCTTAAAGCGAGAAGGAGTCAACTCTCGCACTCAAAGACTCCGTCGACCTCCTTGATGAGGCACGCGAGATCACAGCGGAAAGATCAACGATCTACCAGCAGAGCCTCCGCAACTTCCACAGCAGAAGGCTACGCCCCAGATCCTTCGCCGAAGGAGACCTGGTCCTGCGACTGTAGCAGCAAGGGCATCTCAAGCTCAAGTCCCCTTGGGAGGGACCTTATGTGATTGCAGAAGTAATCCCAGGTGGCGCCTATCGCCTTAAGGATTTCAAGAGCGGAGTCGCATACTCCAACCCCTGGAACGTCGCGCAGCTGCGTCGTTTCTACTCCTAGTCGTTTTTACATTACAAATAAGGCTATTCAGCCAGGCTACTTAGCCACACATTGTACCTTGTACTACTCTGCGAATAAATAAAGCTAAGTGCCCGAAAACTCTGTGTATTTTCTATTTTTCTTGCAATTTCATCACTCTAGGGCTACGCCACCCATTACACCTTTGTTCTACGAACAAATCGCAGTATCCCGAGTAGCTGACGCATTACCAATCGAACCCTTGATAAACACCAACCTAGTTGCAATGCACCTGACAGATTGACAAGGTGCTGAGATAAATACATGGCAGGCTAACTAAAAGGAATTGCAGAGTACCACACATTCGAAAATTATACAAGCTAGCAAGCTCTTCACATAATGGGTACTAAATACACCCAAATACAATCATACAAACTTTACAACACGTGTACATCTATGTGCAGGATACAAAATTACGCTACTGCTGTAAAAGAAGAACGTTCGTCTGCTCCTCGCAGAAATCGACGATGTCCTCTGCTGGCCGATCAACCTCTTGATAATGCGGAACCATGTCCCAAGTCATTCCTTTTGGTGGAGGTAGCGGCCCAGTGGCAACAGACATGACATCTACATATGTCCTATGTAGTCGCACAAGCGACAGTGCAACTTTGGCACCTGTGACCAACTGCTACTGTACGCACTCGCGAAACACGCTCATATCCTGAAACTTCGCCAAGAGAGCCAGCAGGCTTGAAGGCACCACGTCGAGAGGAAACATTGCATGGAAGATATGCCTAAGGCACGACTGTGCCTTCTTCAAGCATTGAAGTACTCGTGAAGAACGATCATGCAGGGTCGCCAATGCGACTGCACGGTCGTGGTCCACCCAAAAAAAACCACTAGCCTGCAGCTGCTCCTGGGTCAGGTTATTCATTCGAATGGCCACCGGTCCTTCTCATCCTGTGGATGACGAGCGCTAACAACTACACCAAGAAAGCAGCAAAGTGTAAGGACAAGGCATCACCACGACCGGCTAAAATACAAGATGAGAAGACAAAGAGCTAACATTTAAACTGCTCATTCAACTATGCCACTTCATCCAAGAGATACTTCTCGCGAGCGGTGGCTTTCTTAGCTTTCGACTTCCACACATCCGCGTTACCGTGAACGATGGGCAACTCATGCTCCAACTGCTTAATGTGGTCACGCAGTCGCGAAAGAAACAACGGTTCCTCCACCTTTGAACGTGGTTGTGTCGTGGTTTCATCGGTGGGAAGAGAGTCATGAGGATCACTCGAAGGACCACTCGAAGTACCCTATCACAGTCAAGCAAGAAGCAAATAAGGGAACAAGAATACATTGATAAAAAGCGCGAATGTGTTCAAGCATAGCAAAGTATTGACAGGGACACTCCCACAAAAGCGTAGTTCAGACAAAAGGAGGCTACAACTATTACAGAATGGCAACTAAGGAGCAATCTGCTTCTTCGACTTGGACTTCGACTTCGGGTGTCTCATCGAATCCATGGTAGCCCCGAACGCCACAGTCTTCGCCGCCTTCGCTTGTTGCAACTCCGCGGAATATTTCGCGACTGTATCAATGAGCTGCGGTCCTACTTACCACAGCTAGTAGCGAAGGGAGCAAACACTACCAGTTGGCCATCCACGTCGACTGGCATCGCCTTGGAGATCGCGCCGGGATCCAACTCCACGCCATGGGCTTGTGCCATCGCGAGTGCCATGGTGGCACCAACAGATTGCTGGGCGTTCTTGAAATCCATGGGAATACCTCCGGCAAAGGATTCCACCATATCGCCAAGATTGTCAATTAGGTTGGCCTTTGGAGTCAGGTCCTCCCGGAGGCGGCTTAGCACATCTTTAGCCTTCCCTAGCGTCTCTTGGAGCGAGGCACCGCGGTCCTCGACTACGGCCACGGCATCAGCAAGACCATCCTTGCGGCGAAAACCTAGGCATCGAAGCCCAGACCAGCAGCATCTAAAGAATACAAGGTGTCAGCAAGAGGATAGGCAAACCAAAAAAGGAATAAAATACAAGAAAAACCGCACAGGTACCTGAGAGCGCCTTCGTAGTCGAGAAAAGTTGTTCTGCGAACAACTTCTCCCTCTCAGCAGCAGAAGCATGTAGGTCTTCCTCACGCTTCCGTGACTCCTCCAGAGCTGCGACTGCCTCATCGCGCTTTTTCTCTGTCGCGGCATGTCCCTTCTCGAGGGACGTAACGCGATGGAGAAGTTCATTGTGCTCACCTACAAAGGACAAGGCATAAAAGCAATTTAGGTGACAAATTTCCACGAAGATAGAGCAAAGAGAAAAAAGAATAGTACCAACCTTCGACCGCGCGGTGGCGATTGTCTAGCAAGGCGTGTTGTCGACCCAAATCAAGGACTTGCTCTGCGAGATGAGTAGCATCCTTCATGATGGGATAAATCAAAAAGAAAAAAGATATAACATCAACAAAAGGCACAAAATCTCACAAATTGACTGCCAACGGCACAAAAGACACTTACATGTTCCTCCAAGGACTCCGAAGATGCCTGTCAGGCAGTCGTCCGGGCAATCTGGTGCTCCCCAGCATGTGGGGAACTCAAAGAATTGGCGCCGGAGTGGGCCGCCACTAGAGGAGAAGGAGACCATGCGGCCACCTCCTTGGTATGGAAGTCTGCGACTCTAGACTCCTTCACAAATTGGACATCATCAGAAGACGACGACGCCGTTCGACTGCAAAAACATGCCCAACACCACTTCAGAAATGCAACTCCAAAGAAAACAAGATGAACTTGTGGATAGTAAAACTCACCAGTCGAACTTGTCAAGGTCAAAGGAATTATCCGATGACTCCTTCGGCAACCGCAACTTCTTCCGAGTAGGAGGAGCCACGGCGCGGACAGGAACGGCGGGGATGTGCTCCTCTGCAACAGCAGAAGGAGAGCCCTCCGGCATTGACAGCGAGGACGTGTCCAAATCCTCGTTGCAGGCATGTTTGTGAATCCCGCGGTCACCAGACTCAGGGGATTCCTCTTCTTCCTCCATGGGGACTGTGGACCCCGACTTGTCCTCCTCCTCCACTTCGCGAGGGATAATCCCTTCAGGCCGAGGAGGAAAACTGGCAACCACGTTCCAGTCCTGCAATCAGAAGATACATCATTATATATCAAGCACTTGGTAGGCAATCGAAAAAGTAAACTACTTCACACTAAAGTTCTACCTCAGGAGGAGGGTTATTAGCGTCAAAAGGAGGCACGACTGATTCGCCCGGGAGATCCTCCTTGGCGATGTACTTGTTCACCAGTCGCAACCTCCTGTCTACCTCACCCGCAGAAATGCCTTCCGTAGATATGCAAGTGGCATTGCCCGCACCAGCCCAGCGGTACATCGGCTGGATTCTGGCCTGCAGCAGCTGGATACGGCGGTGCAACCAAGTGCGAATGAGCGCAGCGCCACCTTCCTCTTTCCTGATACGGCCTTCGAGGTCGCAGACACGCTGGTACAGCATCTTCGTCTCCTCGGACTCGCAAGGCATCACGACGTTCTTCCAGGAGCGCCTCCTCTTGCAACCAACCATGGGATCGAAGGGCGCGAGTCCATAGTGCTCCCCGTCGGCCTTCTAGTCACGGACATAAAATCACTTGTCTCTCCACCCTTGGACAGACGTGGTGAGCTTGATATCAAAGTAAGTGGTGGAAGAATAGACATGGATCCCACAGCCCCCTACATCGTAGACTATGGAGCCCGACCCCGACTGACGCTTAAGCTTAAAAAGCTTCTTGAAGAGACCAAAGTGCAGCTCGACTCCGAGCCAGCACTCGCAGAGAGTGATGAAACAAGAGATATGGTGAATCGAATTTGGGGACAGCTGAAGCAACTAGAGCCCATAGAAGCAAAGAAGACCCCTAACAAACGGATGTAGGGGAAGAGAAAGACTTCGAATGATTAACGCAAGGAACATCACTCAAAAACCCGCAGGGGGCAGGGGATTACCTCGTTGCCAGGCACTCGAGAGTCATCTTCCGTGGATGGAAGCGCTCCATCTTGGCGAAGAGTGTGCAGCTCGGACGGCTTGATGACAGAAGCACGCCAGGAACCATTGGTGATGCGGGTGTCCACGCCTTTCTTCTTCCCAGTGCCAGCGGCGCTGGTGCCCACAGCGGTGGTGCCTCCCTTCTTCCTGGCGGCAGCAATGGTGGCCGCAGATCCAGCGGCGGCGCCTCCCTTCTTCTTGCCCATCTTTCGATGGCGATGAGAACGCATAAAATAGCTGGGGAATACGTGCAACTAGTCCAGTGCCACAGAGGGGATGCGCGCAAGGGAGCATAAAGAGCAACAATGGCGAAGGAAGCACGAGCAAGAAGAGAGATGGGGAAAAATTACCGCAGCTGCACTACTACTTAACCTCCTCGCAGGCGTCATCCAACGGCCAGCAGAAACCCTACTAGAGACGTGGCGCACATCGCCATCGACGCGTGGCGAAGGTGAATCATGAACCATCCCCCACTACTCCCATTACACGTGGAAATCGAGGAGACGCAGTTAAACCAGAAGATTATGCATGCCCAGTCAAATCAAAGTCAAAAAGTGGGACCCACTGCTCATCATGTCCCGTCAAAACCGCTCACGCGGGCAACTAAAGTCATCACATCGTCAGCACTAACGTCATTGATTCCAGCAGAATAAGATTTTGACTACTTTAGTCCTTGCTCGAGTCTTCGACTCAACCAAGCACTCGGGGGCTACTCCTAACAGGAGCATTGGTCGTGCACCCGATAGAATTTTTATGCAGGTGTACAAACTTCACAAAAATTCATCGCTCGAATCAACAATTCAATTGTGAACTCCGGGTTACTCCCATAGGAAGTGTCGAAAGCACATTCGACTGAAACAAACAATAAAAGACGACAGCAGTCGCAGAAAGTTTTTAGTCCCCACTCAAGTCTACGACTCGAATAGGCACTCGGGGCTACTCCCATAGGGAGCGCTCGTCGTGCATCCTATGATTATTTTTTGTACATCGTACTGTGTGTTGATAAACATTCACACTCGAATGTTGTGGCGATTCCGCCTTATATTTTCCCTGCAAAGAGACTACGTCACCTGGGCCACCCGAATCATCTCCGCGATGACCAAAATTCGGATGTCGCGCTTACAGCGTGAAGATAAGATCTGAATAAGGCCTGGCAACGCATATGCTGCGCACCACCAGAAATATATCCGTGCATATAGGTACGATGAACATGCCTTGTTGGACGCGTCAAGTGATCACATTTATACACTGGAATTCAACTCATGTAAGACCTCCACGGCCTGAGTCGAATGCCAGCACTTCTCCGAATTCGAGTCCAGGGACTCGAGTTTGAGTAGATTGCGTTGGTTTGCCCTAAGGCAGTTAACTGATACCGATACATCAGATAAATCAGGCACATATATCAACAATATGACACAAATAGAACACTCGAAAAAATGCTCAGCCATGCACTTGAAAGACTTCATAAAGTCTCCAGTCGAATCTGCGATTCCACTGGACACTCGGGGGCTACTGGCATGGGTATACCCTACAGGTACTCGAGCTTGGCATATATGGTCCAGATACAACAGAAGCCCATGGCGTTGCCAAGGCCCAATACAGAATTCGGGTGACCCACGGAGACTCCGATAGCTTGCAACGCAAGAAGAAGCTTAAGATAGAAAGTTCAAAGGAGCGAACCCTAATCTGTAACCGACTCGACCTGCTACCCGAGACCTAGCCTATCTATATAAAGGCTCGGAGGGGCAGCGAGGAGGACAATCACAACCCTAGTTTTCCACAACCATCACCAGATTGCATATGTGCACCCCTGTAATCTTCGATTCTTTCGATAATTCCAAGAGCAGACAAGCAGGAGTAGGGACCTCTACGAGGCCTGAACCTGGGTAAATCATGCATCCCTGTGTGCTTGTTTGCTAGCCGATTGATGCCTCCAGCGCTCCCTCCTTCTCCAAAACCCAAGTCCATAACAATGCGCATTGACGAGTTAAACCCTTGTCACTAGACCTTACAGGAAGAAGAAGAGGCCCAGAGAGAGGCCATTCGAGGCGGGTAAGGGCATGACCGCCATCCGCCTGTACCCACCAGTCATCCACCACCACCTTTCCCTCTCTCGCCTCTTCCCGTACCGCCGATGCATGCCTCCGTTCGATCTAGGGTTAGGGGCAAGGGAGTGGAGGGGGTAGACGCCATGGCCTCCACTGGCCGGATCCAACAACACGGGAGTAGAAAAGAACCTGCAGGAGGAGGGTGTGGAGGGAGGAGGAGGGAGGGGATTACTCAACAGATATATCGCCTTCGCCTTCTTGCTGTCGTGGGGAGTGCTCCTGCGTGAGGCGAGCTATCTATCAAGAGTCGACAAAGAGGTATGCGGGAGAAGGTTTCTGAGCCCTTTCCGAGCTCCCACACTCGAAAATGAGCGAGCGGAAGTTACATGGAGCACGGGTCGGGGAGGAATTGCCTCGACGTTTCCACGATGCAATTCATAAGCCACCCAAACAGCTGAATTGGGCTGGGTCATTTCCGAAGGGCCAATTTTGAGGCCCAATTGAGACATACAAACGCTGCATAAGGGTTTTCGACTTGTGTTGCATAATCAAAGATAATGTGCTTCTTTTATATCACGGTCACCTGGGACATTCATGCTAATGTTAGACTACACTGATTTTATGCGTTTAATCGTTAAGGATTTTATCTACAAGCTGAGTCTCGCGGCGCAAAGAGAAGTCTAGTAATAAATAAAAGGCATTGATGAACTTCTTCATTAGAGCATCTCAACCAACACCCTCAATGCGGCCCCAACTGGCTTTGGGGTTGCGGCCTAAAAATGGTCACACTGATAGCTCAACCTGTGATGGCAACGTGGATGGCCCAAGAAACGGTTCGGCACTGCCGTGTCACCCCCGGGACACAAGGGTTGGGCGGGGGTGCCGGAAACACACCATGTTGGCAGGGCCCCTTTGGAAGCTAGATAATGGCTAGCTCAACGAAATTAATGATCTGGAATGATGTCCACTTCGTTGGTTTCACACACAGTTTGCGTAGAAGCGTGATGGATCGACTCCCGACGAGCCGGAGTAAAGGAACGTCGATGGTTCCACCTACCTTCCTCGACTCTAATAGAAAGTGTACCCCCTCACTGACGCAGCCACACTCATAATCCTTCCCCACCTTCCTCACCGCCATAGTTTCCTTGCCAGTCACCATGGGCCGCCATGACAACAAGGCAAGTGGCGGCGGCAGACGTGCGCTTCATCGTCGACGAGGCGGCCGTCATGATTGAGAACAACATTCTTGTGTCGCCGGACTAGCGCCTCCCTAGCGGATGGAACATCAAAAATGGAGGGTACGCCATCACACGCCTCTCGTGCGACGAAGACCTAGAGCAGGTGCAGTTGCAGGGAGCTGGTTATACCCCTGGTCGTAGCCCGCCCAGGTCGACCCTAGCTCCGACGATGATGAGTAGGCCGTGGTGGTGCAAATCCTAGCTCCGCCGCCGCCAATACTTGGTTATTTAGTTAGTTTTAGGTTAAATTCCATTCAAACTTTGTAAAAAAATCCTGAATTTCAATGGAATTTCTTTTATTTGAATGTTATTTGTTTGCACGGGGGGCATCAGTGTGGGCATGCCTCCCAAAACTGCAAGCAGTTTGGGCCGGTCCCCCCAAACCGCTTGCCGACGCCATTGCCGGTCATGTGTTGGGGCTACCCGTGGATATGCTCTTATATTCTTAGCAAGACCATTGATTTCTTGTTTTCTACGGACTATACACCCCTTCCCCCTCTACGGGCCGACCGTTTTGGTTTTGGAGATTCGGGAAGTGTTGACATGTCTTACACAGTTCGTGTTCCTTACCCGCATTTGTCGTAACTAAGTTTACTTAGTCAGCAAATAATGCCTCCACGGTGATATTTTTAGTCAGAAATTCTGACCTAATCACTTCCAACTCCTTTGTAGCTGGTTCAGAGAACTTGGAGCTAAAAATGTAGGATTGGAATCGCATGTAAATGCTAAATCCTATTCCTATAGAAACCGTGATACCCGAATTGTAGAACAAGTTTTCTGTTTCACTATAGAAAAAACACACGAGCTCTCTTAAGGGCTTGTTTTGTAGTAGTGTTTTCTAGGGGATTAGCAGGATAATCTCCACCGGGATTGGGTGGATCCACTCCCATCACCCAAACCCCGTGAAATCTCTTCCTTCCCTTTCAATTCCTGTCTTGAAAAACGCGGCTAGGGTGAGATGGGTCCTGAGTCACGATGCGTTGAGGGGAGAGATTCCAAAACGCGAGGGGAGGGTCGTGTTTCGATCTAAGGCTTTTCCTAGTGTTTCCGCGGGGATATTTGGGGCTCAGCCCATCTAAACCCGGGCTGCAAAATAGGATAATGAAAATTCTCGGGGATCTCGGGTTGGCCGGGGAAATAATATGTAAAACCTGTCAATACCGGCCTGCAAAACAAGGCCTAAAGGATATAGTGCATGCCATAGTTATCATAGAAACAAGTGAAATTTTCCGATTATCTTTGATTTTAAATTCATATGAGTTCTTCCAACTGTATATGTACTCATATCGTGCCTATAGTGACCAGATCAAAGACACAACATATTTTTCTTTTCCGGAAATTAATAGGAGCAGTGACCGGATCATAGATTCTTCCAAATGTATATGTACTCATATCGTGCCTATAGTGACCGGATCAAAGACACAAAATCTTTTTCTTTTCCGAAATTAATAGGAGATCATTTATATATATATAGCTCTGCTATTCTACGACCCCTTGTAGAATAACTATTCTATAACCCTTTCTGAACTTTCATGGAACCCTTTTTGAACTTCACGCGACTAGGCAGTGAACTTCCTGACGGACTACCAGATTCATGTGGGAAGAGGGATGTGGGTGGCGGGGGGAGGGAGTTGGGGGGTCTTTCTGAACTTCCACAGTGGAAGATATGAACTTCTCTGTAGTAGCAAGTGAACTTCCCGTCTCAGCTCCAGATTCACGTGGGAAGAGAGGGGGAGGGTGGGGGGTCTTTCTGAACTTCTGCGGTGGAAGATGTGAACTTCTCTGCAGTAGCAAGTGAACTTCCTATCGGAGCACCAGATTCACGTGGGAAGAGGAGGAGGGTAGGGGGCTTTCTGAACTTCCGCGGTGGAAGATGTGAACTTCTATGTAGATAGCAAGTGAACTTCATGTCGGAGCACCAGATTCACGTGGAAAGAGGGGGGTGGGGGTGGTTGGGGGATTTCTGGACTTCTGGGGGGGGAGATGTGAACTTCTCGGTAGATAGCAAGTGAACTTCTTGTCGGAGCACCATATTCACGTGGGAAGAGGGAGGGTGGGGGCGTGGGGGCTTTCTGAACTTCCACCCAGTAGCAGACTATCATAGTTTTGCAGACTGAACTACTTAAAATAATCAAGTGAACTGCCACTTTTTGAATTAGTGGTTCAGCAGGAGGTGGGGCGGGGCGGCGCGCAGGAGGTAGGGCGGGGCGGCGGCGGATGTGGGGAGGGGCGACGCGCAGGAGGTGGGGCGAGGGCGGCGCGGCCAGAGGTAGGGAGAGGCGACACGGCCAGAGGTGGGGCGGGGACGGCGGCGGAGTTGGGGCAAGGGTGGGGCCGGAAGTGGGGAGGGGGAGGCATGGCCAGAGGTGGGGTGGGGCAGCGCGAGAGGTGGGCGGGGGCGGCGCGTCAGAGGTGGTGCAGGGCGGTACCGGAGGTGGGGAGGGGGTAGCACGCGGGAGGTGGGGCGGGGCGCCGTTAGTAGGTGGGGCGGGATGGCGCGGGTAGGTGGGGCGAGGGTGACGGTGGGGTAGGTGGGGCAGGGTGACGCGCCGGTAGGTGGGACGGGGTGACGGTGGGGTAGGAGGGGCGGCGTGACGCGCTGAGGTGTGGTAGAAGGTGTTTATTTGGGATGGGTTGTAGAATAGTTATTCTACAACTATCTTAAGAGGTTGTAGATTAGTCATCTTCTACAAATCCAGTGCGCCTCAGCTATCCAGACTCTGCGTGGGGGCACTGCTCATGGCAATGAACAGTGCGCATCATGTTCCCGGCTGTCCATCTTCCATCCAACGATGCACATTAATTACTGTAGATTCCTACTATTGGCCAACGAGTTAGTGACACGTCGTGCTGCCGTAATTTTACCGGCCGTAATTTTCGATGGTAATCCCGACAAACGGCTACAACTCAGACCAAAAAACTGACAAATTTTGTTTCTTACGGCAGTAATTTAACAACGGTGCATAATTTCTGTGATCACCTATGCACGACCGATAGTTTGTCAACAACAAATTTCTGACCTAGATCGGTATTCCACAATAATTTTTCAACTTAGATGTTCTTTTCCATCAATAACTCCGATGGTAATTTCCGCGTAGGTCTTATCTACTTTTTTTTTTGGCTTTTCCCATAATCAGATCGATATTTTTTGACATAATTTCCCGTCGGTGATTTCTCTCTGGTAGTTACCTCATGGTAACTCCTTGCGGTGAGTACTTAACTTGCTGTAATTCGTCCATAGTAATTTATCCTGCCTGAATTTCTTCCGTACGCTCTGGTGATAATTCTAGACACATTTTCCCTCCCGTAATTTCCCATCGGTAGTATGCCACTATAACTCCTCGACGGTGACTGATCTTATCACCGTAATTCATCACCGGTTATTTTTTTCTAGCAATTTTGCTACACACTTTTTCAGTTATTATCTTATTTGTTGACCGCTAACTTTTTCCACACAATTTTCTGCTAGTGATTTCTCGCCAGTGGTTATCCTACGGTTACTCTTTGCCGGCGAGTACTTCTCTCACTATAATTCTTCACAGTAATTTATTGTGCATTTAGATAAAAAAAATCACCACGGGCCCCGTGCCACATTCCCTAGTACATATACATAGATTAAAGACGAGGATTTCAGGGTCTCTTAGTGATCAGTTCCGATCGGTACTGTAGATTTCACTGTTTATCCAATAGGGAAGCGACATGTTCGTCAATTCAGTCCAGATTGGTCGCCTCTCAGCATCGCATGCGTGCGTCCCGTGCGTATGGCTGCCACGGTTTCTATGTTTTTCTCCTCCTATTGCGGGATCTCTGGAAGAATCCTAATTAATCTGAATCCCTAAGCCTCATCTCTTCTCCTTTCTCCGAAACCAAGAGACACAGGACTTGCTCCATGGGAGCCGCCCGAGCTTCCTCTCTCCCACCGGCACCGGCGGACACAAGGGCTCGCTCCTCTCCTTCTCCCATAGCAGCCGCCACCCTCTCCTCTTCTTAGCCAATCCCGACCCCTCCTCTTTCCCCAGGTGAGTCACATCCATGGAGCGGGGCGACCAATCCTAGGCCCGGCGGTGCCCCTTGGCCCCTCCCCGTCTCAGCTATAGAGGTGGGCGAGGCCCTCTTCCTCCTGCTCCCCAATTGTATCATTGCTGATTGTTCTCTTCCTTCCCAATCTCATTAATTAAGGTCCAAAAAATTCCCCTATGCTGCAGCTCACGTGCTCCACCAAGGGGCCGGCGCCCTCCCCTCCCTCCCTGACCTTCTAGTGTACTGACTATGATCGTATGAGAGGTTTTGAGAACGATGGTTGGCCTCCCATCGACTGCGTGTTAATATAGGCGTCATAGACGACTCGATACGTACAGAGGAGGTTACAACCATAGCGAGAGATAGCGAGAGAATACCGAGAAAGAAGGAAACGATCTCATCCTTATCAATCGGATGTGATCGTACAACAAGGAAACTCTTCAATCTTAACTAATTATATTCTTATCTTCTTATCTCTCCAAACGTTGCCAAAAACATTACCGTGACAGGGCGTATGGACCTTGACTTGTATCGCTATTGCTAACACCCCTCCTCAATCACAACTCTCTGTTTTCAGGTTGAGATTGTACTTGAATTCTTCAAATTTCCGTGTTGGTAAAGCCTTGGTGAAACCATCTTCCACCTGATCTTTAGATGGAATGAATCTGATCTCTAACTGTTTACTTGCTACTCTTTCTCTCACAAAATAAAAGTCAATTTCAATATGTTTAGTTCTAGCATGAAATATAGGATTAGAAGAAAGATATGTTGCACCCATATTATCACACCATAGATATGAGATTTGATTCCGTTGTATCCCAAGTTCTCCCAATAGAGACTCAATCCATATGACTTCAGCTGTAGCATTTGCTAGAGACTTATATTCGGCTACTATGCTTGATCTTGACACTGTTGCCTGTTTTCTGGCACTCCAAGAAATTAAGTTAGGCCCAAAATATACAGCAAAACCTCCTGTGGATCTCCTATCATCTACACATCATGTCTAATAAGCATCTGAGAAGGCACTTACTAGAGTAGAGGATGATCTTCTGAAGGTTAAACCAACACTTGTTGTACCACTGACATACCTCAATATTCTTTTTATAGCTGTCCAGTGTACAGTAGTGGGGGCATGAAGAAACTGGCATACCTTGTTCACAGAGAAGGCAATATCTGGTCGTGTAAGAGTCAGGTATTGTAGTGCTCCAACAATGCTTATGTACCGTGTACTATCTTCTGGTGCTAGAAGTTCTTCTTCTGTGACTGATAGTTTTTCTGATGCTGACAATGGTGTCGGTAATGCTTTGCATTTTTTCATTCCAACTCTGTCAAGCAAATCGAGCATACTTTTCTTGGGTTAGTACAATGCCTTGATTAAACTGTTTTACCTCAATTCCCAAGAAGAAGTGTAAGTCACCAAGATCCTTTAGAGCAAATGATGAGCCAAGATCTTGAAGGAGTGATGTAATAGCCTTGTTGCAAGAGCTAGTGACAATAATATCATCAACATACACTAGTACATAAATCATAATACCTACTTATTATATATAAACAATGAAGTATCTGCTTTGGATGCTAGAAAACCAAGTTCTTGGAGTTTTGAACTTAGCTTGGAGAACCATGCCCTTGGTGCTTGTTTGAGCCCATACAACGACTTGTCAAGATTGCACACATGAGAAGGTGCATGTGGATCCTCATAACCAGGTGGCTGCTTTATATAAACCTCTTCTTCCAGAACACCATAAAGAAACGTGTTTTTCACATCTAATTGCCTCAAGCTCCATCCTCTTGAAACTGAAATGGCTAGAACAAGTCTGATAGTAGCAGCTTTAACAACTTGACTAAAGGTATCTTCATAATCTATCACATACCTTTGTTTAAAACATTTAGCTACTAACCTAGATTTATATCTATCAATAGTACCATCGGCCTTTCTTTTAATTCTGTAAACCCACTTGCAATCTATGAGATTTCTTCCTTGCTTATGTGGTACTAGGTACCATGTTTTATTATCCATTAAGGCCCTATATTCATCATCCATTGCTATCTTCCAGATTTTACCTTTTAAGGCTAGCTGCAGAGTTTTAGGTTTTCTATTTAAACAAGATAAACTGTAACAAATTATACCGTCCTTGAAGATTTTTGGTTTAGAGTTACCCATTTTTGATCTTGTTTGACTAACATTTGGTGCAGCTTGAGCTACAGGTGAGGAGCTCACAGAGGATCCGGATCCACATGATCCGGATTGGTCTGGCCCATCTCGCGCAGGAGACGATGATTCGTCTGTCGATACAGACACTCGCGCTGGCGAATCAGCAGCATGCGCGCCAGGTGACGTGGGCCCACCCGAAGGTGTGGTCGATCGCTCATCGCGTGGAGAAGTCGTCCTGGGTCCACGCTCGTACGCGTTGCTGATGCTGGTGGGGTCCATGCGTGGCGCAGGCACGGGAGTGCGCGCGGGCGCGCAAGTGCGTTGCGTCTGTCGCGTTCGAGGACGGGTCGCTGTCGCGAGCCACCGCAACGTGTTACCCTGGTGCTGGCTCGCACCCCTCCACTCCAGATTTTCTAGCGCATGCGTTGTTCCCGACGGAGATTGACTGCCAGCCGAAGGTTCGGCCGAATTTTCTTCGGTTGCCACGCCGTTCGCGCCTAGAGACGCTACAGTGTTCAAGGCTGCACCATTTTGTCTCGTTTCTGCACGGTTTTGCACGGTATTTTCCTCTTCATCTTGCTGTTCCTGAGAAGCACTCACAACACTAGGATTTACAGAGGCATTAGGTGTTAGATCAATACAATTGTTTTCCCCCTCATGAGATAACACCGCTAGATTTTGTAGCGATTCAGGTAGAAGGAGAATTTGATGCCAAAGAAGAGAGCCAGCGTTAGGATGAAGATTAGCCAAGGGAAACACCGTTTCATCAAAAACAACATCACGGGAGATGTAAACTCTACCAGAATTGACATCAAGACACTTAACACCTTTATGCATGTGGCTATAGCCAAGAAAAACACATTGCTTGGATCTAAAAGCAAGTTTATGCTTATTGTAAGGTCGAAGATTGGGCCAGCAAGCACAGCCAAATATACGAAGGGATGCATAATCTGGAATTTTGTGTAGGAGACGTCGCATAGGTGTTTCATGATCAATTATTTTGGAAGGCAACATGTTGATAAGATATGTAGCGGTCAAGAATGCTTCATCCCAAAATTTTAGTGGCATGGATGCATTGGCAAGAAGTGCAAGCCCAACTTCTACAATGTGTCTATGCTTACGTTCGGCTGACCCATTTTGTTGGTGTGTGTGAGGACAAGATACATGATGTTCAATGACAATTTTCTGGAAAAAGGAGTTAAGTTTCTCATATTCTCCTCCCCAATCATACTGCAAAGCAAGGATTTTTGTACTAAATTGTCATTCAACAAGTTGTTGGAAGTTGTGAAAAACTTGAAAAACATCTGACTTTTTCTTAAGAAGATAAATCCAAACAAATTTGCTGAAGTCATCAATAAAGCTTACATAGTATGTGTACCTCCCTACAGAGGATGGCGCAGGGCCCCAAACATCTGAAAAGACAAGTTGCAAAGGGGCAGTGGATACACTAGTAGATCTTACATAAGGTAATTGATGACTTTTGGCTCTTTGGCGGGAGTCACAACCAGACTCATTACTAGATTTATTTAAGCAAGGAAGACGATGCTTTCTAAGAATTTGTTGAACAATGCGAGAAGAAGGATGTCCTAGACGGCTATGCCATCTCGAAGCTGGAGGCTTGGTGGCAGCAAAGACTTGTTTATTCTTGGTGGATGCTGAAGAAATCAAGGGGTAGAGGCCTCTCGAGCATCTGCCTTTAAGAAGTACCTTCTTCGTGGCTCGATCCTTGACATAAAAATACCATAGATGAAATTCAATAAAGACAGTATTATCTTTGGTAAAATTATGAATAGAAACGAGATTCTTTGTGGCATATGGAATATGAAGGACATTGTTGAGTTGCAAATTTTTAAAGGGAGTACTAACAATTGCATGACCAACATGGCTAATGCTCATACCTTGTCCATTTGCAGTGTGGACTTGATCATGACTGTGGTACTTTTCCTTCATGGTGAGCTTGTTGAGCTCACCGGTGATGTGATCGGTGGCACCGGTATCACCGTACCAGTTGGTGTCCACTCCATAAGATATGGAGTTTGCGCCCTTCTCCGCCTCTTCTTCTTCATCATCGGAGTAGTGATGCTAGCAGTTGCGAGCTTCATGCCCGGGCTTCTCACAGATCTGGCAGGTGGTGTAGTCGCGGTTCTTGCCGCCCCTGCCTCCTCCACGGCGGTCGCCGCCACGTTGCGGACGTCCATTGTCGCGGTTGCCGTGGCCGTAGCCACCACGGCCTCCACGACGTCCTCCACGGTAGCCACGTCCTCGTGGCCCTCCTTGGCCTCGTTGGGCGGAGTTGATGGAGGAACCCCCACCGATGCCATCGGTGAGGAGTGCGATGCGGTTGTCGTAGGCGCAGACATGCCCGTAGAGCTCGCTTATGGTGAGATCCTCACCACCATGGACTCTGATGGCGGCGAAGAGAGGGTTGTAGGTGTCGTCGAGGCCGGCGAGAAGATACTCCACGAGTTCTTCCTCATCAATTGGCCGGCCTGCCGCAGCAAGCTCATCGGCGAGGCCCTTCATCTTGGTGAAGAATTGCGCCGTCGTCATGTTTTCCTTCCTCGTCTTGGCGAGGGCAACGCGCAGGTTTGACACCCACGTTCTTGATTGGGAGGCGAACATGGCCTTGATCGCCACCCATACCTCAGCAGCCGTATTCATGCCAATCATGGACACGAGAATGTCAGGCGATAAAGTGCCCAACAAAAACGACAGTACCTGTTGGTCCATCGCTACCCACGCATGGTATGCAGGGTTTTCCTCCTTGCTCTTCTTTCCGTCCTTCTCGACGGTGATCGTCTCGGACGGCGGCTCGGTCTTCTCGTCGAGGAAGCTTGTCAACCGGGCGCCCCGGATGGGAGGCAGAACTTGGGACTTCCATAGGAGATAGTTGATCCTCGTGAGCTTCTCTCCAATGTTGATGCCGGCAAGGGGATTGGCCATGGTGACGGCAAGGGGAGCTAGGCACATAGATGTGTTTTTAGGAAGAGAATGGCTCTCATACCATATGATCATATGAGAGGTTTTGGGAATGGTGGTTGGCCTCCCATCGACTGCGTGTTAATATAGGCGTCATAGACGACTTGATACGTACAGAGGAGGTTACAACGATAGCGAGAGATAGCGAGAGAATACCGAGAAAGAAGGAAACGATCTCATCCTTATCAATCGTATGTGATCGTGTACAATAAGGAAACTCTCCAATCTTGACTAATTATATTCCTATCTTCTTATCTCTCCAAACGTTACCAAAAACATTATCGTGACAGGGCGTATGGACCTTGACTTGTATCGCTATCGCTAACACTGACCGCATACATCAGGGTGGCATGTCCTTAGGAAGAGCTCCTTTGTGGTCGATTCCTTCGTGGCGGCTTGCCGACTGCAGCTTCTCGCGACCTCGCCGTCTGGTCCACCGTGTGCCTGTTCGGAGGCCAATAGCGCCGCCGCTTGCCACCGGACAACATGGATGCTGTCGGCGACGCGGATCAGGAGGACCGTGGCTATAGACCCCCGGTTAGCGGCAGAACCTCGTGACCGGAGCAGGGCGATAGGAAAGCGAGAGCTGGAGCCAGTTTCTCTCCAACAACCGGGTGCTGCGGCCTCTTCTTGATCGCTGGCTCCATGGCGACGGATTCAGAGGACGGGACGACTACAAAGGCAACTGCCAGCTTGCTTCCAGCTTCTCTCCCTTCTATGTTTGGAATCGTCGGGGTGTGGTGCATGAGCTATTTTCTTATTCGGTTTCTTAATTGCGTTCCTACCTTACAAATTAGCCATAGTCGATATTCATACATATTTGAAAGGAAGGCACACTCAGAAGTATTTTTGGTTTTCACATTGGATTTTTTTTTGGTCTTGGTCTTATGTCTAACGAGCTCTGTGAAAGATTTTGTTCTTTCACTCATGAGTAGTAACATTTGGATCCACTTATGGGTAGTTATATTTTGGAATATGTTTGTCTAAGTGAGATCTCATACATGTCTGAAAATAAGGAACACAAATCTTATGCAGGAAAAAGTCAGCAATTCGGCAGTCATACTCCATTCTTCCCAATCTTCCACTTGGTTTTGTACTGCCGTGAAAGAGGGCAAGTGTTCACTTCTTTTTAGTTGGCAATGGCGGTGAGGGCCATGGGGCTGAATTTGCTCTATTTTGCATAATGTTGCCTTCCTTCACAGTGGTCCTGGAGCCGGCACCTCGTCGGGCAACCAGAGATTCTTCGACCCGGATCTCTACAGGATCTTGCTGTTCGACCAAGTTAGTAGTTATGATCCCTTTTCCCAAATGTCTTTGCTCACCGGTGTTCCCAAAGAAGAGAGCCATGTTGCTTAATTTGTGTTTGTGTTTGCTCTGCAGAGAGGCACATGCAAGAGCACTCTGCTTGTTTCTTTAGAAGAGAACACTTCCTAGACCTGGTCGCTGACATGGAGAAGTTTAGGGAACATTTTAGGGAGCATTTGGTATATCCTAAGTGGTAAGCAATCACATTTCAAGATTTATCGCCTGCATTACATGACTTTTCAGCAACTAAACTGACTGTGTATTACTCTGAAATTAATGTAGGTATTTGGTAATTCATGGGGAAGCACCCTGGCCTTGCGTACAGCCAGAATCACCCTCAACATGTGCTGCAACTTCGTGTGAAACTCGAGATCTTGCAATAGTATCTCAAGGAAGTTGATGCAAAGCCTAGAACCAACAAAAGAAGATCGTTCATTAAGAGTATCAGTGTCTTAGAAGCTCCCAACGAGAGATCACAAAGTTTTGAACCATGGGTGAAAGTATTGAACCATAGATGATGAGAGTTGTAGACTAGAAGAATCAGGGGTTTGTTGCTGTTTTAGTATGTCATACAATAATAGTTAGTTATTCTTCTCTTCAGGCTATATGGCAAGTTCTATGCTTATATGTGCATGCAAATTCTGCGATTTAGGTATAGGAAGTTGGAATTTTTGCCTTTTTCAGTCACATTCCTAGCACTGCATGCAGCACAATATTGTCAAATATACTCTGAATTAGCTTTGCAAATAGACATCAGCTTTGCATAGAAACATGCTACCGTCTCTTCGCTCTGACAGCTGAGATTACGAGTAAAATTCTACTAGCAGCATACTTAGAGACAACTGAGATTACGAGTAAAATTCTACTAGCAGCATACTTAGAGACAACTGAGATTACGAGTAAAATTCTACTAGCAGCATACTTAGGTTCGCTAAAAATCAATTTTGAGAGTTTCCACGAGGATCTTAAAGAAGGCTAAAACTTAGCCCACTGGAAACATCAATTTTGAGCGTTTCCACGAGGACAGGCCCGCTGGGTGTAAATTCTTCTCCCCACGTGCAACCTAGTTAACTTTGTAAACTTTCTTCTCTAAACGTGGTTAACTTAATCTACTTTGATCTACAAAACCATGCCCGATTCAAGATAAGTTGTATATGAAAAAGATGCGAATCGATGTTGCAAATCTACCTCGACGGTCGGTTCCTAGTTTTGTATAGGTCTATTTCGTGTTCACATTTATATGTTTTGTGAATGAATTTTGCCAATTCTTTGTACACATGCGATCATTTGAAATTTTCTTATAGCTTCGCCTCACCGAATCACACAATTTTTGTGTTGTGAGTTTTTCGTTTTGACATTCATAATTACGTAGATCTAAACTGTAGTATTATACGTAGACACGTGGATCTACTCGTATAGCAATGTCAAAACAGAAAACTTACAGCATCAAAGTCGTGTGAAATGATGAACTAAATCTTTCTTCCAAAGGAAATTTCAAATGATCAACTGTGCATCACGAATTTGATAAAATTATAAATTATTCACCGCAATAGACTCATAACATCGAGGGGCATCTTTTTCATGTACAACTTATCTTGAATGGAGGCATAGTTAGGTAGATTAGAGTGGATTAAGATTAAGTATGTTAGATTAGAGGGATAATATTTATTGCCTACTGTGTGCAGCGAGAAACCAAACACCGGACTGTTTAGAGGAAAACGAGAATACACGGGACTAAATAAGATTCCAAACTTGGCCCAAATCAAATCTCTCACCGTGCAGCATCCAACGAATTCTGGACCGAGTAACCAAACACGCCGTTCACGTTTGTCTCCACGATTCGGAGGAGACGCACCATGTTGTCATGTGACCTTGTACCGGCCCCTGCCAAACCCTACCCAGGCCACCACCAGGCACCAGCGCTGCGACGCCCTCTCCCTCCTTCCTCCAGCGCCAAACACACCCCACCAGACGGAGCAGCGGTGTTGTTGTCGTTCCCTCCCCACTCAGCGCAATCTCCTCCCCGCTCGCCCCTTTTCCCTTCCAATTTCCTATATATAAAAACCCAAAAATACCTTACCCCTTCCTCACTCCTCCCGGATCTAGTACCACCGCCGCACCGCTGCCCCTCAGCCGTATCTCATCCCCCCCAAAACCTCGACCAGATCTTCAGAGATGGGGGCTTGGTCGCCGCCGAGGCCCCTGCTGCTGCTCCTGCTCCTCGCCCTCCTCTGCTCCCACATTGCGCTCTGCTCCTCTGCTGCGCCGGCAGCGAAACCCAAGCCCAAGGTATCCGGCGGCCGCAAGGAACTTCTGGCGTCCGATGACGACGAAGGGGACGAGCCGATCAAAGCGCCCAAGACCACCGCCACGAGTAAGATCAAGAAGAAGGTCTCCTCCGACGGCAAGAATCAGACCGCCACCAAAGTTGTGAAAGGCAAGAAATCGGAGCCGACCACGACAGCCAAGGGCACCAAGAAGACCACCACGAATGCGGGCGGCGATGTGGCCATTGTCAAGCCAAAGCTCCCGAAGCTGGACAAGGGCGCCACCGCGAAACCGGACAAGGCGGCCACCGCGAAATCGGACAAGGGCGCCACCGCCAAGCCCAAGAGCACCGATTCCGCCAAGTCCACAAAGATGGGCTCCGCCAAGGCGCTCAATCCGGCGAAATCTGAGGGAGGCGCCTCGAAGGCCAAGAAACCGTCTAATTCGACGGTGGATGCTGCCGGCAAGCCGGCCAAGTCGACCAAGAAGACGCAGGTGGTCGCCGACGTGAAGGCGAACTCGAAGGTAAATACAACAACCGTGAGCAAGGAGGTGGCGGCGGTGGATGAGGACGTGGTTTTGGCGGAGGAAGCGGAGGGGACGGAGGACCTCATGTCCGAGTTCCGGGGCCTTCCGGCGCGGCTGCACGAGACGCTTATGCCGGACCTGGCGCGGCTGTCGTACACGTCCAAGGCGTACCTGTCGGCCGCCAACACGGGGATCGCCAGCGGCGTGCGGCCGATCCTAGGGGGCCGGTGGGCGGCAGCGGCGGCGTCCGCGGTGTCGGTGGCCCTTCTGCTGCTGCCGCTCTTCATGCTCACGGCGCTGGTGCGGCAGATGGGCCCGTACCTGCCGCTCCTCCACCGCGCGCTGCTGCTCTCGCAGGCGTATCTCGCCATCTACTTCGCCACGCTCGCGCTCACCGCGGCCGCCTCGGGGCTGGAGCCGCTCCGGTTCTTTCACGCCGCCTCACCGGCGGCGTACGCCTGGACGCAGGCGGCGCAGTCGCTCGGCTTTATGGGCTACCTCGTGCTCCAGATGGTTGACCTCGTGGCCATATTTTCCGGGGCCGCCGCGCCAGAGGAGGACAGCGGTGGAGACGCCACGAAGGCGCTCGGCCTGGCGCAGATGGTGGTGGGGTTGGCCGTCGGACTTCACTACTATGCCGCCGTGTTCCACCGCGCCGCCGCCGGCGAGGCCCCACGCGCGAACTGGCGAGTGTACGCAGTGTACGCCGCGTGTTTTGTGATCATCTGCGCGTGCGCGCGTGCCGAGAAGAGGAAGAAGGCCTACCTCGCCGGCAGCGACGGCGCCGACGAAGAGTGGAAGAAGAGCTGAGCGATGAAACGTTTTTAGGGGCTTATGTGCAAAATTTACAATATAGGGAAAGCCAAAGGGCATATAGGTGTAAGAAGGTTGCAAGTTGAATTTAGGATGGAGGGGGGAAATTTGGAAGCTTGATGAGAACAGGAGGAAAGGGCTATTGATATTTTCCATACTACGATTTCTTTGTCATTTTTAATTGGCCTGACCGTTTGACCTACTCTCTCTGTTTCAAAATAAGAATTTAGTTTCTCTAAATTTATATGTATCTAGTTTTAAAATATGTTTAGATACATACTCCCTTTATATCAAAATATAAGATATTTTAGCTTTATGAAAGAGTGTATGTAGACCACTTTTAGTACGTAGATTCACACCAAACCTATATGAACCTACACTAAAAATTATAGATACACTCTTTTTACAAACATATTATATTTTAAAACAGAGGGAGTATGAATGTAGACATAGCTAACTCACTTATTTTGGGAGAGAGAAGAAATAATTTAGTAGTACTCCTAAATTATGGGGGGCCTAGTATAAATAGAGAGAAATAATTAATAAATTGGTCTAATTACTTACTACTAATGCTCTTAGATTATAGAGGGCAGAACTTTTTTTTTCCATCTGGAGAGATCTACAACGAATTTTGGGAAGTTCCAAAGAAGATATGCGAGATTGTGGGAGGCGGTGTGCATGATAAAGAGGATCATTCCTCTCGGTAGGCTCGCGAAGCGAACGACCTGCTTATAGATATATCAAGTCAAACATGTACTCCCTCTGTAGGATCTCGTAAAGTTATCTAAATTTGAATAAATCTATATAATAAATAGTGTTTACATACATTCACATTTAGAAAATATTATTTTTTAGAATAGAAGGAATATTAATCTCGAACAAAAATTTGCATGGTATTGTACGCAAAGTCATTGACATGGCTTTAGTGCCGGCATACCCTTTTTCTGAATCCGTCCGTTTGGATCGTTCCGTCGACATGAAATTAGGTCATTTTGATCTTTGTCCGTTTGGGTTGAAATTATCACAGCGGCGCCAACTCATTCTGGCCAGACATAGCCCGTTGTCATTTTTTCAAATATTTGAGCAATTGGCAATAGATTTGCCAACTGGGAACACATTTTATCAAATTGACAACAAAAATAGGTAAAAGTAGGAAATAAATTACCAATGATTAGCAAATAACATAGTTTAAAAGTATTTATATTTTTGTACCCTCGGTTCGTTAGTTGTACTCAGTTTTCCCCAGCCGCTTAGTTTTTCTTCCCTTTTGCCCATCTCCTTGTACGAAACTCTCACATGGTCTGAAACTCGCCGTCCGTCAGCCTTGTCGTTACATGTTGACAAGTGGGGTCGTGTTCAGTCGGGTCCCGTACTGGACCCTCGCGTTACGTGCTAACGAGTAGGGTCGCGTTCTGTTGGGTCCCGTAGTGTACCCTTATCGTTATATGCTGAACAGTGGGGCCACGTTCAGTCGGTTTTCATAGTGGACACCTCTCTCAACTTATCCAGATCAGCATCGGACCCACAGCTTATTCACGTGAGCGTTGGACCCACAGCTTATCCACGTGAGCGTCGGACGCACAGCTTACCCAGGTTGGCGTTACAATATGGGACCCTAAGCTAGCCCCGCGCCCGTGCTGTTGCCTCCCCTTTCTTCTTCTTCTCCGGTGACGCTGGCCTTTTGTCTAGCTTTATTTTCATATAGTAAAATATAATGCATAAATGAAAATCATACACCTTTGAACTCTTTTAAATCATACTTAGGACATGATAATGTTGTGCTAATAAAATCCTAATTATTTATCATTTCCATGGATTGAAATATAATGCATAAACTTGCATATACAAAAATTATACATCTTTGAACTTTTAAAATCACACTTAATACGTGATAATGTCATGCTAAGAAAATCTTAAGAGATTATCATTTTCATAGAGTGGAATGTAATGCATAAACTTGCATATGTGAAAATTATAAACATTTAAACACTTTTAAATCGCACTTAATATGTGATAATGATGTGCTAATAAAATGTTGAGAGATTATTATTTTCTCCCCATTTTTATTGAGTGGAATGTAATGCATAAACTTGCATATATGAAGTTTATACACATTTGAACTCTTTGAAATCATACTTAATATGTGATAATGTTGTGCTAAGAAAATTTTGAGAGATTATTATTTTCATAGAGTGGAATGTAATGCATAAATTTGCGTATACGAAAATTATACACCTTTGAGCTCTTTGAAATCGCACTTAATACGTGATAATGTTATGCTAAGATAATCTTGAGAGATTATTATTTTCATATAGTGGAATGTAATGTATAAATTGTATATACGAAAATTATACACCTTTGGACTCTTTGAAATCGTACTTAGGACATGATAATATTATGCTAATAAAATCCTAGCATTTATCATTTCCATGGAGTGAAATATAATGCATAAACTTGCATATACGAAAATTTTAAACCTTTGAACACTGTGAAATCGCACTTAATAACGAGATAATGATGTGTGCTAGCAAAATTTTGACAGATTATCATTTTCTCCCCCTATTTTCATAGAGTGGAATGTAATATATAAACTTACATATACGAAAATTATACACATTTAAACTCTTTGAAATCGCACTTAATACGTAATAATATTGTGCTAAAAAAATCTTGAGAGATTATCATTTGCATATACGAAAATTATACACCTTTGAACACATTCCCTTCAAATTATATTCAAGTTCATTTGTTTATGAAGTTAAAGTACCGGTGGCAAACTTGTTATTTTGCATGGATAGAGGGGTGCCCCCTGACAGATATCGAGGTTATCCTGTCCGCTAGATCATAGAGGATCAACGGTTGGTAGACACGATCCGCGTGACAATTGTCTTAACCAATCAAAGTGTAGCAGCGAAGATTAGCATAGGTGTGAGAGATTGTGACTAGGAGAGGGGAAAACTGAGTAAAACTTAAGAACCAAGAGCAAAACTGAGTAGAACTTAAAAACCATGGGCAAGACTGACAAAGGGATTCAAATAGAAAATACAAAAACATTTTAAAAATGGAAAATGCGTCTTTTATACAATAAAATACATCTTGGCATACATCAAACTCTTTGCAATTCAAATATACACCAGTTTGACAATTATTGCCTTATTCAGACAAACTATGTTTTGGGGAGGGATGTTTTGGGAAGAGGCTTGAATAGAAAGTCATGAACCTTCATAGAATGTAGGTGATTTGAGAAGTGGTGATTTAGGTTAAAACTTGATTATATACATTTCTTATGGTGGCAGATCACATAATAAGACTCTCTAGATAGATGCCACTATGTTTTGATCTTTTTAAATTTGTTGTGCATAGAATAACTCAATTAGCTAGCTAAAACCTATTCGTTGACTCTCTATTGACCAGCCACTGGATGGTAAAACTAAGTATATTGCACACGACGGTGTTAGTACTAGAGGGCAAAACTGAGTACAACTAAACTGCCAGGTTACACTCGAGGGTAAAACTGAGCACAACTAAGTCGCCAGGGTTAGACACGAGGGAAAAACGTGACTCACAGTACGCGTGTGCGGTGCACGAGGCGGTAGAGGACACGTGTGGCCTTGCACGGTGCAGTAGCGTACGCGGTGCATGGTGGTGCAACGAAACATCGCTTCCCTTCTCCTTTAATAGAGGCATCCTCATTCTCACTCATCACTCAATCGCTCACTCAATCGCTCACTCAACCGTCTCCACTGTCCCATCACCTTCTGCAAACTCCCAAGAAAACCCCAACCACGCTGGCGTTGGAGAAGAATGGCGCGGTGGCCATCGGCGCCTCCAAGGCCACCAGCGAGGAGGCCACCGTCCCTGTATAGGCATCGAAGGCAGCCACCGTCCCCGTACAGTCCCCCGTCCAGGCATCGAAGGAAGCCACCGTCCCCGTCCCCGCATCCGCCGTAGCCGCCGGCGAGGAGGCCCCCGCTGGTCTCGGGCAGATCCCGCTCGGCTGGGAACCCTATGAGGAGGTTGATTACATAAGGCCGGAGAACCCCTACGACACCAGCATCGCCAACCCATGGTCAGAGGTAACCATGGTTTTCTCTCCTTCCCTTGTTCTTCCCCTGTTCCCATCGTTGGATGGTAGATTGTATGTTATTAGGGTTCGGTTGTTCGTATTTTATAGTAGCTAATCTTCTTGTGTTAGATCTCGTCTTTCCATAAATCCCCATGTTCATATCTAAACCCTCATGTTCATAGTTGGGATCATTATTCGATTTGGGGAATAATCAGGGGATCTCAATCGGTTAATTTATGCAAATAATCAATCTCGATAACCAAAGTATCTCAATCATGTCCTTATTGCACTCTACTGTTTCTTTCCAATAGGAGGACAGCAAAAGTCTCTAGCGACGATGAGTCCAAGGACACCAAGACTCATCATGTGCTGAGGAAGCAGAAGTCCGGCCAGTACAACAACTTTTTCGCCGGCGACGTCTATAGATACCCCTTCTACCACACCAGGAGGCTCCGCACCACATACTTTAACTCCATCGTGAAGCATGCCGGGGATATGAGGACCTGCGGCGAGTCTGTGAACGTCCGCGGCTTTAGAGCCAAACACTAGGCGCTCGACCTTCACCTCCACAACC
The DNA here is from genome assembly GCA_910589775.1 of Avena eriantha. Lineage (NCBI taxonomy): Eukaryota > Viridiplantae > Streptophyta > Magnoliopsida > Poales > Poaceae > Avena > Avena eriantha. The sequence continues at coordinate 12,544,963 of OU342746.1, forward strand.
TCCAAAAGGTGGCTATCGAGGAAGGGTCGCATGCCCCTGATCAAGCTCAAGGCGCCCAAGGTCAAGGGACTGGGCAACAAGAAGTGGAGGAGGCGCCAAAGGGAGGAGGCAGAGGCCATGAGGTGCCACTGATCTTGTGCTGCTGCTATAAAGCAGCTTCTTTTGTCTTGTCTCTGTTGAACTTGTCCGCTGCTGCTGCTAAGCAGCCTAATTGTCAAACCTCGTTAAGTACCATACTATATAACCTATATTAGATTTACTGTTCAAGATTTGCTACCAGATTGGAGAAAACGAGGGCCAAAAGGAACAATGAAAGAAGAAAGAAGCTGCTCTAAATTCGCTACATTTTTGGAAAAAAACACAAACTGTTAGCGAGAGAGAGGGGAAAAGGTGCTCTTAAAAAGGCTAATCATAAAAATAATAAAAAAGAAAACTTTCAATTTAGGCGACAGGGCGCACGTAACCACCAAACATGCCCCACATGGTCCCACACCACGTCCCCCATAATCAGCGAGAGATGGATGGCTGGTCCGTTGTGTATCCTGGCCCCACCAATCAGCATGTAACAGTCGAGGCGACGTAACATAACACTCAACGCACGACCAGCCCCAACACGGTCTCATCGGTCAGCATGTAACGGTTAAGCCTTTGACCTGACGGCATCCCCTCGTTCGAGTGCCTATGAGGGTTTCAGAATAGAGGGGTATAGTGAGGAAAAACTAAGCGGCTAGGGAAAACTGAGCACAACTAACGAACTGAGGGCATGAAAATAGAAATCCCTAGTTTAAAAGACATAGTACCAAAATAACATAAGTTTGATAGGGAATGCACAAAATAGGTAGATCTCATGGTAGTAGATCGTCATTGAGATGGTGGTAACAAATGTCGTTTTGCCTCTTATCAAACCAACTCATTTGAGCTAGATCCAAGATGGTCAAGTCCATCATCACGAGCTTCGTCTCCTCGGCCATGATCTTTGCCTTGGCCTCCTTGGCCCTTGACCGGGCATTGGCCTCTTCCAGATCAAGAGCTATCTTTGCAAGATCGATGATGCAACCAATGGTGGCCTCTTTCTCTAGGCGGCGCCTATCCTCCCTCTTGGCATTTGCCTTCTCCTTCTCTGCAAGCAACCATTTCATGGACCCTTGCAATGCAAGTGTCATTGTGGGTGGCTCTCGTGCTTGGTTCATTATTGTCAAGCTTGGTGACACACGACTCACTCCCACGCTTTCTCAAGCCTTCGATACTCTTTTTGTAGAGGGCAAAGCTTGTGAAAGGGCATGTATGCCCCCATGTGTGGTTTTGGTAATTAATGACAATCCCTATGGACTTACGTGCAAATTGAGTTTCACTTGTAGGTTTGTCCATTGGCATCGCTTGGACCATGTGTTGGTTTCAAGGATGAAAAAGAAGAAGCATCATCCAAGGGCTTTGTGCCTATTGGAATCAAGTAGAAGAAGAAGATCAAGTATGTCTTGAAGAAGAAGATGGAGTTCCTCATGGCTATCTTCAAGACATCATCAAGAATTGATGTGCAAGCTCAAGATGCATCATCTCTAGAAGATCTCATGCTTGAAGCTTGCCATCCTCAGCAATCATGGAATGATGAAGACAAGTTCGAAGAAGAGGCTTCCCCATGGAGTATATGGAGCATTTCTCAAGACTTCATCAAGCAAGTGCAATCAAGAAAGGTGTTCCATCTTGAAGATGACAAGATCGTCTACATCAAGCTCAAGTGGGATGCTCAAGGCAAAGGTATGATCTTGATAGGGTTTCTATTTTACCGGTCTCTTGTAGTGTTGGGAGACCAGGTTTAGGATAGATAGTCGTACTATCAAGAGGGGCTCTCGAGTGGGTGACTCGTTCGTATATTTCGGAGAGAGCTCAAACCTTTGCATACATAGCATCATATTTCTTGGTTATTGTTTGGTTCTTGTCCATGTGAGGATCTAGAGCTTGTGGTTATCATCATAACAAGCTCTAGTTCATCAAAAACGGATTTTCCTTGCATATTTATTGCGTTTTTTATCTTGCGGGTTTTCCGGCTCCACACCTTGGGAGGTATATCACATATATATTCATGTTATTTTCTCCCTTGGTGATACCCAATATATTCGAATTTTTGTTGGATTCTACATGTCGTTATCTTTCCAACAAAATTGGTTTCATCTTGTTTGGAGTTCAGATGCAAAGTTCTTGCAGTTTTGGTTTTTGAAGTTTCTCTGACCGGAAATACCGACCAGGCGCCGGAAGTACCACTCAGGCAGAAATGCCGCCGGTAGTACCGGTGTTAATTCCGACCCAAATTCCAGTAACCCCATTTTCAGTTCAGTACCTTCTCTGTATTGATGAGTTCTATTTGTCGGATTTTCAATCTGTACTTCGGGCGGTAGTATCGACCCCGCCGGAAGTTCTGATGGACAGGCGGTAGTACCGACCAAGATCATTTTTGTGTTCGTTCGCATCGCCGTTTTGGACCATTGGCTAGGTGCCACCGATAGTACCATCCACCCACCGGTACTACCGTCCATACGTGATCCTGTGAGTAACGGGCAGATCAGGGAGCCCTTTAAAGGGAGCTCCCCTTTCCCCTTCGGGCCCAACTTGCTCTTTCTTGTTTTTGGCTTTCTCTCTCCTCCATTGTTTACCTTGAAGAGCTTGCCCTCTCCCCTTCTCCCTCCTATGATTCTTGCATCTTTTTGAGGGATTTAAGAGAGGAGATCTAGATCTACAACTGCACCAAACCAAATCCCTTCTATGTGAAGGAATCCTTGGGATCTATCTTGGAGAGTTTTTTCTCCTCTTGTGTTCTTCCTCTCTTATTCCCCAATAGCTTTTGTAGATTTGGTGGAATTTGAGAGATAAGGACTTGCCTCTTGCATTTGGTGCATAGGTTTGAGTTCTCCTTGGAGATTCGGCGAGTTCAAGCCCTTGGGCTTGTTTCTCTTGGGTTCTTGGAACCCTAGACGGTTTGTGTGGAGTGGTGGTGTGTTCGTGGGGCCTCCAATTGAGTTCTGAAGATTCCCCAAGATTGTTGGCCTATTATGGCATTGTGGAGCCTTTGTGGCGTTTTCTTGGGAGCCCTCCAATTGAGCTGTGGAGTTTGCCCCAAGCCTTGTACGGGTTCGGTGACCGCCCTCAAGTGTCCCACAGTGGAACGTGAGTAGGCCTTTGTGGCAAGCTCACGGGAGAATAGGGTGAGCCTTTTGTGGCGTCGGTAGGTTGCGTGCCTTCGCATCTTGGGGTGAGGCCTTGTGTGGCATGGGGTGAGCATCGAGCCACCGCACCTCGAGATGAGCCACTTGTGGCGTTCGAAGTACATTGTGCCCCCACACCTCTCCAACAGAGATGTAGCTTCTTTGGAAGTGAACCTCGAGAAACAAATCATCGTCTCTGCGTCCATCGGTTATCTCTCAACCGAGCCCTTAACTTATGCAATTTACTTTATGATAGCCATCATGCTTGAAGTATTATATCTTGCTATCACCTTGTTTCTTGTCTTTGTTAACATAGGTTGTTGGTGCACTTAGTGAACCTAGTGAATATAGGTTTTGGCTTGATAAATTAAACATTAAGTTTTATTCCGAATTTATTAGAGCCTAAACCATAATAATTTTAAAACGCCTATTCACCCCCCCTCTAGGCGACGTCCATTTCCCTTTCAACTTGTTTCCCACTTTGGGTATTTCTTGATCTTCATCCAACAATGGGGCAAGGTGAATGGCTTGTTCTCGTACTTCTCTTTGAAGTACTCCATTGCTTGGGTCACATACACAAAATGAGGAGAACCCACAATATATGCAACAATTGCAAATGGGACATATGTACAATGTAGAAGCAAGAATGTCCTAGCCATTACCGAGTCTCGAATGCCTGTGCCACTCATAGGGCAGCCTATCACATCCCCGTATGCACCTCAAAACTTGTGCACCCAGCATTGATGAAACCCCATATATTTTGAAGAGAGGTGTTGTTGCGGTCGATGTGGATGCGGTAGTGACGAGGGTTAACCTTGGCAATGTCCATAGTGATGGACTTAGGCTTTCATAGAAAAGAGAACGCTGCGGATTTGTTCGACTGATCAGATAAACAAGGGAGTCGAAGTCATCTGATTGCTTAGGAATAAATCGGTACCTCCATGAACCATGCGAAAGCTGGACGCCCCAGGATCGCGTGGTATTGTGATGACCAATCCATGACTTCAAACTCGAGTTTCTCTCGCCTGGAATTTTCTCTTAATCTGAAGACAACATCAAGATAAATTTTGCATAAAGGAATTTCAGCTTTACCTGGAACTATGCCATGGAAGGATGTGTCTGTTGGGGCCAGATTTGTCAAAGAGTAGTTCATTGTGATGGGTTCGCAGCATAGAAAACAAAAAATTCCTATGATGGGAACTACTAAGCGCCAAGATCTATCTACCTAGATAGAAGCAACGGGTGGATATACATCCATAGAGAACATACCCTTGAAGACCGACAAAGTGTAACGAGATTGGACTCATAGATGATGTAGTCGTTCGCTTGTCGATCTCAAGATCGAGAGGAAGTCATAGCGCCGCAAATCAGCAGCACATCCGTGATCGCACACATGTCCGGTCCACCGAACAACCTCCGCCTCCTCGCTCCAGTGATGTAGCGGAAGCAACAACTCCTTCCAGATGAAAATCCACAAGGAAGATGTATCTCGCTGATCCGACACCATGTGGAAATAATTCTAGAGAGGGATAGAGATCCTTCACGAGGAGGTGTGTGATGAGAGGAGGAGTGGGAGACCTTTTATAGGGGAGAGGGGCAGCCCCTCCAATGGTCGGCGGCCAAGGTGGTGCCCCCACCTCTTCCTTCATTCATGTGGGTGGAGCTCCTACTCACATAAACATGCCTCTACTCAAAAGTCCACCACATAGGGATTACATATATGACCATAATCATGTTGGGTAGCTCATATGGTACTAGATCTATGAAGAACAAGCGAGAAATAGATCAAGCTACTGCCACAACCCATAGTCTAGGGGTGGACTACTCTCTCTCAATCATGGTGATGATGCTGGAGATGTTGGATGTAACTACCTCGGACCCTACGCTCTAAGTTCAAGCCTGGATGAAACGGAAGAGGTTAAAATAGTACAGCGGGGGCCCATGGGACCGCCCACGTGTAGACCCGTCGGCCGTCCTAACCACTTCCAAGACATCGGGACAAGAGCGAGCGGCGTAGGCAACAGGCGAAGAGATCAAATACATACACAAGTGAGTATGTATGCAAGCTACCATACAACAGTTCTCAGATCCATTCCATCTAAAAGAAATAGAAATATTGCAACGCCATACGGCAAGATCCAAATATCCTAGATAGAGATAATAGTTTAGGATAGCTCCTCATACATCAAACATCAGAGTATCAAGCGGAAACGGGAAACAAGATCCGAGTACGGACAAGAAGCAAATCGGCATAAGATGCCACATAAATAAACACATCCCGCCCACAAATCTCGCGGATCCCCGTCCCCGGAATCTCTACACCGAGTGATCGTTGCCAACATCATCTGTCTCCTCCACCCAGTATCCATCTTGCGAATACACCTGTTCATCTGAATCAAACAATTTATCATGTGAGACCCTAGGGGTACTCAGCAAGTCTTTATGCCTCTAAAGGGGACAAAACCTGGGGTGACGCAATTGTAGCAAAAGATAATACTAACAAGTCTATAGATACTCGCTAACCATCCGCCTAACCAATGATAGACGATGTCCGTTAATTAGTAACAACAGTTATAACAGTATAAAGTAACAGATCCATCCTCCTTCTCGCTTACCAACGAGAAAGCGGACGAACAACCCATCCGTTGGCAGTTCTATTAACCATTCCATGAGTATTGCACTATTTACTAGTCAGGTATTTAGTCAGATTAAGAGCGGTCCTTTAGTTATACTTGTCTATGATCGAGAAACTGTGCTCCAAGTCGTCCATAACCGCGGACACGGCTTTCATAAAGATTTACCCTGCAGGGGTGCACAAATAGCAACACACACTCGATCAACCTCGGAAAAACCAACTCAAAACACAACGAGGCATTCACGACAAAGCGATCACAAGATTCTGAAATATTTCAGGGGGGCACCCAATAAGCTACCCGCAACGAAGTTGGCCGGCTCCGAGACGGACCCAGGGTTTGCGAGAACGGCTGTAAACGACTGGGAACCCAAAAATGTGATTGGGCTTGTCGATACCGCGAAATTGTGCCGCGATCCCTAAACAGTATAGGTGCTCTTCGCACAATCTTAAATAAACGGTAAAACATGGCATAAGTACAGGATAGTAACAAAGCCCCAAACTACTTTGTGGCCCCAAGAAATAGAAATGAATCAAGCTCTGGCTCAGGGGGGTTCATAAGGCCTCCCGGATGTGGATAGTGCGAATAGTCAAGGAACAGGAATCAAGTACTCGGGGTCCTACGGGACACAAGTGAGCATGAAAAACCAAATAACAGATATTGCTCACCGGTGCCTCTTTCATTAGTTATCCCATTGCTACTCAGGTTAAGTTGTTTAGGTACCTCGTTATCCATCAGACACTCACATACCCTACACATGCTGTTCTACGACTCGCATGGCTCAAACAACTCATGTAGTAATGGCTCATGGGATGGAGGAATAAGCTTCGGTGGGGTTTAAAAGTAAAGGCTATGCAGTACTTGGGATTCAATTTAATGCAAACGTGGCTCAATGATGCAAGAATAAGATAGATGCAATAGGTACTATATGTATGCAAGCATGTGGTAGTGCTTGCCTGGCAACTCAGTTGAAGCGAGAGATGGATCAGGGTAGTACTCTTGGGATTCCTGATATTTCCCCTGCTCGGCGTCTATTCGAAAGAAGAACCAAACAAACAAGGGCCAACATAAATAAAGTGCACAAGCATATAAATAAAATGCGACAAGCAAACAAGCATGCCATGATGAATGATGCACAATTTACATGGCAGTAATGTAGCATGGCAAGGGTGAGATGTGGGGCAAGCATAAATCAGTTTATTAATTATTTGGTCAAGTTTTATTGCCATAAACAGTTCTGATTTTTAATAATGACATGATGCATGCTGCAATTCAGAACATGGAATGCATAGTTAGAACGGGCTCGTCGTGCTGTTCGATTTAGACATATTATTTGTCAGATTTGGAGTTATAGAATTAAAGTTATTAATTAATTAAGAGAAGGCATTTTTAATGCAATTAAACAATTTCGAAAAATTTCAATTAGTCAAACATTATTTTGGATGGCAGCTTTGAATTCCTCACATTTTTCTGATTCAAAAACATATATTACTTGTATTATTTGGAATTACAAATTAAAAGTTATTACAAACAGAATTAAAACATCTTTAAACATTTTCTGAAATTGATTTTATAAAACAGAAAAACGGCAGACACTTTTTACACACAGCAACAGCTAGCCACAGTCACGGATAGGTGCGGCCGCGCTGAGCTAGCGACACTGCGTGTGACAGAGAGTTTTGTTACCGCGCGCTCAGCCAGCCACAGGGACTGACCAGTGGGTCCGGCGCCAAAAGGGGCCCACACGACAGCGAGCGGAATGGGGGTGCCTCGTGGGGAGTCAAGGGGCTGCGGGTTGAGGGGCTGGAAAAATCTGGGTCCCTTTTTGTAAAAAGTTCCGCGACGATGACAGGTGGGGCCTGGTCGATGGCGGGTTGAGGAAAAAGGTTTGGGGGGGTTATCTGCAAGAATGCCACTTCTACTGTTTTTCTTCCTCTAAATCAAGTGACGACAGGTCGGTGACAGCGCGCGACACGCGGCACGGGGGATCGAACCAGCGACCTGGGCGCTTGCGCAGAGAGGCGGAACCACTACGGTGGATGGGGGTTGGTGTTAGGAGAAGGCTGCACGGCTAGGTAGGTCTTCTGCGACGCGACGATGAGGAAACCACCCGCGACACCGGCTCACAGAAGCTGCTCGACGGAGCGACTGACGAGAACAGTAACCAGAGCTAAGCGGGAGGTTGTCCAGGGGGTTCGGGGACTCACCGCGGGGCTACCGGTGGGGTCAGATCGGGTCGGGGAGCGGCGGATCAGCGACGGCGCAGACGCCGGCAAGTTAGGGTTTTGTCAGGGCGCGTCGCCGTTCAGCGGCTACTGGGTCTCCTCCTCCTCACAGGGGCGGCGACAGGATCCACGTGGTCTTCCTCGACACCCTCGATGCCACGCCCGCCTCCTCGATCTGGTGTACGAGGTGGATGCCGACGGTGGTGGCCAGAGGTGGAAGGGAAGGTGGCAAGGGGATATGGGGAAGGAGCTGCGGCGCAGGGGCAGGCCTTGGGGGATCTGGGTAGCTGCACGGTAGGGAGGAGGTAGATAAAGCAGAGGGGGAGGGGAGATGCCATGGGGAGGCTCGGTGGAAAAGTGGCTACCGCCACCTTTTTCCCTCCTCCTCCTCACGTGCTCGGCCAGGCTCGGCAGGGGCGAGGGGAGTGGCTGCAGATGGGGCCAGAGAGAGGAGAAGGAGTGGCTCGGTTGGGTCCTGGTTTGGCAGAGAGAGAGACGGAGAGGGGAGGGACTAGACTAGGGTTAGACCGGTAGGGTCGGCATGTGGCTCGGTTGGGTTGCTGGGCTAGGGGTGTAGGGCCGAGCCAGGGTGGTGGTACAGGGACAGCTGGGCACGGTGGAGCTTCATGGACAGCAAGAGAAGAGGGGATGGTGAGGTGAGAGGGTGTGGTGCACATGGCATGGACATGCCATGGGCACCCCATGTGTTGCGGCTAGATGGTGGGGTTTAGGCTGGGTTTACTTCGGTTTAGGGGTTATAGCTAGGTAGGTTAGAGAGAGTGAGAGAGAGAGACTCACATGTGGACACACATGCATGTGTAGGTGTGGGCATGAGTAGATATGGTGTAAGTGGAATTAGGGAGAGTTTTTAGTTTAGGAGGTTTATTCAAGTTTTATCACAAGCTCTCAAAAAGTTCCAAAAGCCAAAACTCTCTCATAAGCACTAGAAGAAGAAGACTATGTTGGAAAAAGATAGGGTGCAAGAGATGTGGAGGTTTTTGGAGGTGAGATAGAATGAGGGATAGAGGGTGGTTCCAAAGTTAAAAGAAGAGAGGGAGAGAGAATTAAATTGGACCATGGGTAAAATACCCATGCCCTACTCAAGCCAAAAATAGAACCAAAGAAAATAGAAAGGAAGGTGACCTTGCATGGCCCATGCAGAATCAATAAATGCCATGTTTAATCTTGTGAAAACAAAGACAAAGCCCCGTGGCATTTATTCACATGCATCCCACAATATGGAATTAAGGCCAAGCCAAAAGAAATAAGGTGGATGTTCCATGTGGAGTAGATGGCATATGCTCATATTTGAATATAATTTAGACATGCTAGTGTGTATGTTCCACTAGATGAATAATATCCTCAAAAATATTCCAACATGAACATTCATTCAAAATCAATCCATATGGAAGCTTGAAAAGGGGTACCACTCACATAGCATGCAAAGGTGGCTCCACATAACAAAAATGTGAAAACAACATGATGCTTGCATGGAAGCATGTGGACTAGTAAAAAGGATCCATCCCAACCCATATGAGCTAGAGGTAAACCCAAATAAGATGCAAAGCTCACATTTAGTTGGATGGTGGAATTACGGAGTGGTGACAAGAAAGGTGGTGGATTTGAAAAAGATATGCCCTCCCACTCAATTTGGGCATTAACAATATATCAAGAACCAACTACAATGTATCAAGAGGCAAATACAATTAATAAATGCATATGAGATAAGAGCCAAATAAAAGGGTTTTATATGATGCTCAAATGCAAGGTGGCATGATGACATGAGCATGATATAATTATGATGCAACAATTATATGTAGGAAGTAGCAATTATAATACTAGACCATGTAGCATTACAGATGTTAGACAGATGGGATGCTACAACTCTCCCCCACTAAACATGAATCTCGCCCCGAGATTCTAGGAAGAAGAAGAAGACACGAAGAGGGTAGGGTACTTGGCACGAAGCTCGTCCTCGCGTTCCCAAGTGGCTTCATCAGCGGAATGGTGCGACCACTGCACCTTGCAGAACTTGATGGACTTGTTGCGAGTCCTTCTTTCTGCGACTTCTAGGATTTTTGTGGGGTGTTCTTGATAAGACAGATCTTCTTGGAGTTTGATGAGTTCATGGTCCACGGTCCTGCGGGATCCTTGAAGCACTTCTTGAGTTGACAGATATGGAAAACATCATGGACCTTGAGTTTTTCAGGGAGCTCAAGAGCATAAGCAACTTCTCCTTTTCTTCCACGAACTTTGAAAGGACTGATGTATCTAGGAGCCAGCTTTCCGTTGATACCAAAGTGGTGCGTGCCTCTCATGGGAGTGACACGAAGGTAAACGAGATCACCAGGGACATACTCCATGTCCGTGTGCTTTCTGTCATAGTTGCTCTTCTGGCGACTTTGAGCAACCTTCAGGTTTTCAAGAATGATGTGAACCTTCTCCTCCGCTTGAGTTACAATGTCGGGGCCAAACAATGTTCTCTCACCTGCGCCCAACCAACCAATCGGAGTTCTGCATTTGCGACCATAGAGAACCTCAAATGGTGCCATCTTTAGACTCTTCTAGAAGCTATTGTTGTAAGAGAATTCAGCATAAGGAAGGCATTCTTCCCACTTCATGCCGAAAGAGATAACGCAAGCACGGAGCATATCTTCCAGAATCTAATTGATCCTTTCCACTTGTCCTTGCGATTGAGGGTGGTAAGCTGTGCTAAAGTTCAATTTTGTTCCCAAAGCATTTTGGAAACTTCCCCAGAACTTGGAAGTGAAGATGCTTCCACGGTCTGAGCTGATCTCAAGAGGAACCCCATACAGAGAGACAATTCTGTTGATATAGAGCTCAGCCAACTAAATTGCAGAAATTGTTTCCTTGACGGGAAAGAAGTGAGCCACTTTAGAAAGCCTGTCAATGACAACAAAGATTGCATTGTTGCCGTTCTGCGACCTTGGAAAACCAGTTATGAAGTCCATCTCTACTTTCTCCCATTTCCATTTTGGGGGTTTCAATGGCTGTAGAAGACCGGAAGGTTTCTGATGAACAGCTTTAACTCTGCGGCAGACATCACACTCCGAGACATACTTGGCACAATATCGTTTTACCCAGGCCACCAATACTGTGTTTTCAAGTCCATGTACATCTTTGTACTGCCAGGATGGATAGAAAGAACAGAATCATGCGCCTCCTTAAGAACTTGCTCTCTCAAACCCGGGTAGTTCGGAACAAACATCCGGTGTTCAAAGAATACAGCGCCTTGGTCGTCGATGTGGAAGGACTCATACTTCGGAAGCTGAATGTTTGAGATGATCTTTTTAGTGTAAGGATCACCAAGTTGAATGGAGCGAACTTTTTCTTCCAAGAGAGGAGTTGCTAGAAGGTTCAGAAGATACCCTTGATCCACAATTTCAAGGTTGAGCTGGCGGAATTCCTCGCACAAGAGAGGTTGTTGTTCTTCCACCATGAGGTTGTTGACATAAGCTTTTCGGCTGAGAGCATCGGCCATCACATTTGCTTTGCCCGGAGTGTAGTTGATTGTCAGATCGAAATCATTAATTGCTTCAATCCACCTCCTCTGACGAAGGTTGAGATCAGGTTGTGTGAAGATATACTTCAGACTCTTGTGATCAGAAAAGATCTCACAACGGTTGCCAAGCAAGTAGTGCCTCCATACTTTCAAAGCAAAGACAACTGCTGCGAGTTCGAGGTCATGTGTAGGATAGTTGATCTCGTGCGTCTTCAACTGTCGAGAGGCATAAGCAACAACTTGTTTTTCTTGCATAAGGACCGCACCCAATCCTTGCAATGAGGCGTCACAGAATATCTGGAAAGGCTTTGATGTATCTGGAGGAATCAAGACTGATGTGGAAGTGAGCTTCTCTTTGAGTGTTTCAAAGCTTGCTTGACATGCAGGAGACCAAAGGTATTTCTTGCCTTTCTTGAGGAGATCGGTAAGAGGCTTCGCAATCTTCGAGAAATTCTGAACGAAGCCACGGCAATAACTAGCCAAACCAAGAAAACTCTGGACTTCTTTGACATTTTTGGGTGGAAGCCAGTCAACAATTGTCCGCACAGTTTCTGGGTTGACGGCAATGCCCTTGGCAGAGATGACGTGACCAAGGTAGGTGACTTCAGGTAGCCAGAACTCACACTTGGAGAACTTTGCATACAGGCGGTTCTCACGAAGCTTGTTTAAGACACACCGAAGGTGTTCTTCATGTTCTTCTTTTGACTTAAATAGACTAGGATGTCATCCAGATAGACCACAACGAACTTATCAAGATACTCCATGAAAACCGAGTTCATAAGCCTCGAGAAGGTGGCAGGTGCGTTGGTGAGACCGAAACACATGACCGTGTACTCATACAGGCCATAGCGGGTGGTGAAAGCTGTTTTGGGAACATCTTCTTTGCGAATCTTGATTTGATGATATCCACTTCTCAAGTCAAGCTTAGAGAAAACCACAGCTCCAGCTAGCTGATCGAAGAGATCATTAATCCACGGAAGGGGATATTTATTCTTGATGGTTTTAGCATTGAGAGCCTGATAGTCAACACAAAGTCTATCAGTCTTATCTCGCTTCTTCACAAAGATGGTTGGGCTACCCCAAGAAGAAGTACTGTGCTGAATGAAACCCAACTTCTCTTGTTCATCAAGCTGACGTTTGAGTTCAGCCAACTCAGCAGGACCCATTTTATAAGGTTTCTTGGAGATAGGAGCGGTTCCAGGTTCAAGCTCAATCACAAACTCCACCTCTCGATCAGGAGGCATACCTGGCAACTCTTCAGGAAAAACATCTAGGAACTCACGAACCACCGGAACACTCTGAATAGCATCCATAGCATCATCATTCAGAGCCGCCAAAGAGAAAAGCTGAATTGCGGGAGTCAGCCTTGGAGAATAGACTATATGACCTTCAGGAATTTTCAGAGAAACCGAGCGTTCAGCACAATCGATCACAGCTGCATTTGCTGTTAACCAATCCATGCCCAAGATAACATCAATGTCAGAATTGCCCAACTCAATGAGGGATGCCAGAATTTTTTTGTTTCCAATCTCAATTTGGTTCCCATGGCTTATTTGAGAAGCCTTCATAGTTGTCCGCGGTGATTGCACCCTAAGAACCTTGGACAATGATTGAAGCGGAAGACCTTGTTGCTGAGAGAACCTTTGAGACACAAAAGAATGTGATGCACCAGTATCGAATAACACTCGTGCAGAAACTGAGTTAACAGAAAGCGTACCCAGCACAACTCCAGGCGCATGCTCAGCTTGAGCGACGTTGACACAGTTGGCACGAGCAACAGTAGACCCGGGCTTGGTGTTGATGTTGAGAGCCCACGGTGGAGGTGCACGAACCATAGAAGAACTTGCCCGCAGGTCTTGGAGGTGGTGGAGGAAGAGCTTTGTTGTTCATGGGACAACTCCAGTGTTGATGCCCAGTGTTCCCAGAAGTGTAGCAAGCACCAGGTGGACGTGGAGCAGCGTAGTCAGGGACTCCGCCAGGCGCTCCAGGGTAGTTGTGGTTGTAGCCCCTAGGAGCCATGATGAAGGAGTTTGGTGGCCTTGCCGCGTAGCTTGACGGTCTTGGTGGAGCCGGGAGCGATGGTGGGGTGTTAGGAACCCACACACGGCGCTTAGAAGGAGCTGTCATAGCTGAAGAACTTGCTGCGTCACGGCTGTGTTTCTTGGACTCCTCAAACACTTGCCTACTTGCTTCTTCCTGCAGAGCTGTATGTTGGAGTTCTAGAAAAGACCCCGGCCTTGCATGAGTGATTGCATATTTGATAGATGCATTGAGCCCTTGCCTGAACCTCTTTTGCTTCTTCTTGTCATCAGAGATCTCATCGCCACCATACCGAGAAAGGTTCATGAAGTTTCTGATATAGGTATTGACACTGTCATTGCCCTTCTTGAGGTTGAGAAACACTTCCTTCATCCTTTCCATGAAAATTTATGATAGATATTGCTCTTTGAAAGCCCCAGTGAACTGCTCCCAAGTAGGCTGAAAACCAGAGTAGTTTGCCTTGAGGTAATTCTCCTACCATAGAGCTGCGTCTCCCTTCAGAAGGTGAGTCGCACATTTTACCCATTCCTGCTCTGGAACATCAGCAGTCATCAGCAACCTTGACATCTCACGAAGCCAATCATCAGCATCCAGTGGCTGATCGGACACCTCAAAGTGGCGTGGGTTAAACTTCAGAAAGCTCTTGATGTCTCCTCGCTTGGGAGGTGGAGGTAGCGGAACAAACTCATTCCTCCTGACACTTTCTTCAAAACGCTGCTGGTTCAGCTGCATTGTTCCCAAGGCATTTGCAATACTTGCCAACGCAGCCCCCAGTTCAGGTGGTATGTCCTCCTCAGAACGGCGTGGTGGTGCCATCCTGTGATTGATATAAAACTCAAGTCAGTACTATAATGGAGAATAATAATAATCCAAAATAGTACCAAAATGGAATTAACCAAGATTTAAAGGATACAATTTACTAAGATGATATTAAAATATCAACAAAGTTCAAAGCACCTAGAAGATATTAAGCATATCGCACACGACTGAACAAGAGTGTGGTAGACAAGCTAACAAAGAAAAAAATTCCGCAAATTTCGGCATTAAAATACCACTATATGCGCAAACCCACTTAACGAATCAAGATTAGTAACTCTACCAATTCAATATACAAGAGCAAATGATACAAGTAGTGGTATGGTCGCGACTCCATCCCACACTCAAATCATGACTCTGCACATGAATAAGTAAAACACATATCCCAACACCTTCTTCTTCAGATGAACCTAAAGATTAGTAACTACGGAAACGAACACCCCAAACAAGATAGCGTCGGATAACAAAGAGTAAGACATATCGCGCCGGTATACAACGAATCAGATAGATCGCGTCGGTTTACAAAGGCATGTCGGTATGGAATGTACCAACAGTTGATAACCAAAAGGCAGATAGTGATAACATTTGGATGCAACAGATAGACAAGGAATTCACACGCACACACACACACAACCTATGGTACTACGGAACCCAGAACACGTGAATCCTAGTTTGAATTTTAGAAGAGGATTGAAAACCTTACACTTCCTTACCAGAAAAGGGTGGGTGGGTGGGTAAGAAGAAAAATGGAAGCAGTCCTACTCTCACGTTTTTGTTTTTCCCTAGCTACCAAAAATATTTGCTAGACTGACAACGACCATTTGGTTGAGACCCTGAAGGGCGGGATGGCTCTGATACCAATTGTATCTACCTCGGACCCTACGCTCTAAGTTCAAGCCTGGATGAAACGGAAGTGGTTAAAATAGTACAGCAGGGGCCCAGGGGACCACCCACGTGTAGACCCGTCGGCCGTCCTAACCACTTCCAAGACATCGGGACAAGAGCGAGCGGCGTAGGCAACATGCGAAGAGATCAAATACATACACAAGTGAGTATGTATGCAAGCTACCATACAACAGTTCTCAGAGCCATTCCATCTAAAGGAAATAGAAATATTGCAACGCCATACGGCAAGATCCAAATATCCTAGATAGAGATAATAGTTTAGGATAGCTCCTCATACATCAAACATCAGAGTATCAAGCGGAAGCGGGAAACAAGATCCGAGTACGGACAAGAAGCAAATCGGCATAAGATGCCACATAAATAAACACATCCCGCCCACAGATCTCGCGGATCCCCGTCCTCGGAATCTCTACACCGAGTGATCGTTGCCAACATCATCTGTCTCCTCCACCCAGTATCCATCTTGCGAATACACCTGTTCATCTGAATCAAACAATTTATCGTGTGAGACCCTAGGGGTACTCAGCAAGTCTTTATGCCTCTAAAGGGGACAAAACCTGGGGTGACGCAATTGCAGCAAAAGATAATACTAACAAGTCTATAGATACTCGCTAACCATCCACCTAACCAATGATAGACGGATGTCCGTTAATTAGTAACAATAGTTATAATAGTATAAAGTAACAGATCCATCCTCCTTCCCACTTACCAACGAGAAAGCGGACGAACAACCCATCCGTTGCCAGTTTTATTAACCATTCCATGAGTATTGCACTATTTACTAGTCATGTATTTAGTCAGATTAAGAGCGGTTCTTTAGTTATACTTGTCTATGATCAAGAACTGTGCTCCAAGTCGTCCATAACCGCGGACACGGCTTTCAGAAAGATTTACCCTGCATGGATGCACAAATAGCAACACACACTCGATCAACCTCGGAAAAACCAACTCAAAACCCAACGAGGCATTCACGACAAAGCGATCATAGGATTCCGAAATATTTCAGGGGGCCACCCCAATAAGCTACCCGCAACAAAGTTGGCCGGCTCCGAGACAGACCCGGGGTTTGCAAGAACGGATGTAAACGACTGGGAACCCGAAAATGTGACTGGGCTTGTCGATACCGCAAAATCGTGCCGCGATCCCTAAACAGTACAGGTGCTCTTCGCACAATCTTAAATAAACGGTAAAACATGGCATAAGTACAGGATAGTAACAAAGCCCCAAACTACTTTGTGGCCCCAAGAAATAGAAATGAATCAAGCTCTGGCTCAGGGGGGTTCATAAGGCCTCCCGGATGTGGATAGTGCGAATAGTCAAGGAACAGGAATCAAGTACTCGGGGTCCTACGGGACACAAGTGAGCATGAAAAACCAAATAACAGATATTGCTCACCGGTGCCTCTTTCATTAGTTATCCCATTACTACTCAGGTTAAGTTGTTTAGGTACCTCGTTATCCATCAGACACTCACATACCCTACACATGTTGTTCTACGACTCGCATGGCTCAAACAACTCCTGTAGTAATGGCTCATGGGATGGAGGAACAAGCTTCTGTGGGGTTTAAAAGTAAAGGCTATACAGTACTTGGGATTTAATTTAATGCAAGCGCGACTCACTGATGCAAGAATAAGATAGAGGCAATAGGTTATATATGTATGCAAGCATGTGGTAGTGCTTGCCTGGTAACTCAGTTGAAGCGAGAGATGGATCTGGGTAGTACTCCTGGGATTCCTGTTATTTCCCCTGCTCGGCGCCTATTCGAAAGAAGAACCAAACAAACAAGGGCCAACATAAATAAAGTGCACAAGCATATAAATAAAATGCGACAAGCAAACAAGCATTCCATGATGAATGATGCACAATTTACATGGCATTAATGTAGCATGGCAAGGGTGAGGTGTGGGGCAAGAATAAATTAGTTTATTAATTATTTGGTCAAGTTTTATTGCCATAAACAGTTCTGATTTTAATAATGACATGATGCATGCTGCAATTCAGAACATGGAATGCATAGTTAGAACGGGCTCGTCGCGCTGATCGATTTAGACATATTATTTGTCAGATTTGGAGTTATAGAATTAAAGTTATTAATTAATTAAGAGAAGGCATTTTTAATGCAATTAAACAATTTCGAAAAATTTAAATTAGTCAAACATTATTTTGGATGGCAGATTTGAATTCCTCAAATTTTTCTGATTCAAAAACATATATTACTTTTATTATTTGGAATTACAAATTAAAAGTTATTACAAACAGAATTTAAAACATCTTTAAACATTTTCTGAAATTGTTTTTACAAAACAATAAAACGGCAGACACTTTTTACACACAGCAACAGCTAGCCATAGTCACGGACAGGTGGGGCCGCGCTGAGCTGGCGACACTGCGCGCGACAGAGAGTTTTGTTACCGAGCGCTCAGCCAGCCACAGGGACTGACCGGTGGGTCCGGCACCAAAAGGGGCCCACGCGACAGCGAGCGGAACGGGGGTGCCTCGTGGGGAGTCTAGGGCTTGCGGGTTGAGGGGCTGGAAAAATCTGGGTCCCTTTTTGTAAAAAGTTCCGCGACGATGACAGGTGAGGCCTGGTGGATGGCGGGTTGAGGAAAAAGGTTTGGGGGGGTTATCTGCAAGAATGCCACTGCTACTGTTTTTCTTCCTCTGAATCAACTAACGACAGGTCGATGACAGCGCGCGACGCGCGGCGCGGGGGATCGAACCAGCGACCTGGGCGCTCGCGTAGAGAGGCGGAACCACTGTGGTGGATGGGGGTTGGTGTTAGGAGAAGGCTGCGCGGCTAGGTAGGTCTTCTGCGGCGCGACGACGAGGAAACCACCCGCGACGCCAGCGCACAGAAGCTGCTCGACGGAGCGACCGACGAGAACTGTAAGCAGAGCTAAGCGGGAGGTTGTCCGGGGGGTTCGGGGACTCACCGCGGGGCTGCCGGTGGGGTCAGATCGGGTCGGGGAGCGGCGGATCAGCGACGGCGCAGACGCCGGCGAGCTAGGGTTTTGTCGGGGCGCGTCGGCGTTCAGCGGCTACCGGGTCTCCTCCTCCTCGCTGCAGAGCACAGGGGTGGCGACAGGATCCACGTGGTCTTCCTCGACACCCTCGACGCCACGCCCGCCTCCTCGATCAGGTGTACGAGGTGGATGCCGACGGTGGTGGCCAGAGGTAGAAGGGAAGGTGGCAGGGGGAGATGGGGAAGGAGCTGCGGCGCAGGGGCAGGCCCTGGGGGGATCTGGGAGGGGAGATGCCATGGGGAGGCTCGGTGGAAAAGTGGCTACCGCCACCTTTTTCCCTCCTCCTCCTCACGTGCTCGGCCAGGCTCGGCAGGGGCGAGGGGGGTGGCTGTAGATGGGGCCAGAGAGAGGAGAAGGAGTGGCTCGGTTGGGTCCTGGTTTGGCAGAGAGAGAGACGGAGAGGGGAGGGACTAGGCTAGGGTTAGACCGGCAGGGTCGGCATGTGGCTCGGTTGGGTTGCTGGGCTAGGGGTGTAGGTCCGAGCCAGGGTGGTGGTACAGGGACAGCTGGGCACGGTGGAGCTTCATGGACAGCAAGAGAAGAGGGGATGGTGAGGTGAGAGATTGTGGTGCACATGGCATGGACATGCCATGGGCACCCCATGTGTTGCGGCTAGATGGTGGGGTTTAGGCTGGGTTTACTTCGGTTTAGGGGTTATAGCTAGGTAGGTTAGAGAGAGTGAGAGAGAGACTCACATGTGGACACACATGCATGTGTAGGTGTGGGCATGAGTAGATATGGTGTAAGTGGAATTAGGGAGAGTTTTTAGTTTAGGAGGTTTATTCAAGTTTTATCACAAGCTCTCAAAAAGTTCCAAAAGCCAAAACTCTCTCATAAGCACTAGAAGAAGAAGACTATGTTGGAAAAAGATAGGTTGCAAGAGATGTGGAGGTTTTTGGAGGTGAGATAGAATGAGGGATAGAGGGTGGTTCCAAAGTTAAAAGAAGAGAGGGAGAGAGAATTAAATTGGACCATGGGTAAAATACCCATGCCCCACTCAAGCCAAAAATAGAACCAAAGAAAATAGAAAGTAAGGTGACCTTGCATGGCCCATGCATAATCAATAAATGCCATGTTTAATCTTGTGAAAACAAAGACAAAGCCCCATGGCATTTATTCACATGCATCCCACAATATGGAATTAAGGCCAAGACAAAAGAAATAAGGTGGATGTTCCATGTGGATTAGATGGCATATGCTCATATTTGAATATAATTTAGACATGCTAGTGTGTATGTTCCACTAGATGAATGATATGATGGGTTCGTAGCATGGAAAACAAAAAAATTCTACCGCAAGAACGAACAAAACCCAGATCTAATCTATTAGACATGTGCAACGAGATAGATCTGTACTAACCCTTGTAGACATGAAAGCGTTACGAGATTATCTCGTGCTTGATGTAGTCGATCACTTGCCGATCTCAAGATCGAGTGGACGATCCTTCCGGCGCCGCGTTCCGGCAGCGCTTCCGCAGTCGGTCACACGTCCGGAGTCGAAGCAGACCTTCCTCTCCTCGTTCCAGCGAGCAGCGGAGGTAGTAGATCTCTCCACGGAATCCCAGCAGCACGACGGCGTGGTGGTGGTGGTGGAGTGGAGAATTCTGCAGGGCTTCGCCTAAGCCTGAGCAGAAAGATGGAGGAGGAGAGAGGCGGCTTGGGGCAAGAGTGGAGGATGAAAGGGGGTGGCGCCTCCACCCCTCTATATATAGAGGGAGGGGTGCGGCCTAGGGTTCCCACCCCTAGGCCCACCCCTTAGGCCCGGCGCACCAAGGAGGTGGGCGGAGGAGTCCTCCCCCCAAGTCTCCTCTTTAAATTTCCCTTATCTTATCTTATCTTATCTTGGTTTTCAAATAAACTCCAAAATATCTTCTAGAACCTTCCGGAACATTCCGAAACCTTCTAGAATCCCCATACAAACACTCCGGAACATTTCCTAACTCAGAAAAAGATCCCCATTATATGAATCTTACTCCCTGGACAATTCCGGAGCTCCTCGTGATGTCCCGAATCCAATCCGAGACTCCGAACAACATTCGGTCTCCAACGCACATTCCATATCTACTTAAAAAACAACTTCGAACCTTAAGTGTGTCACCCTACGGTTCATGAATATGTATACATGACGGAGACACATCTCTTATCAATAACCATCAGCGGGACCTAGAGATCCATAATGGATCCCACATACTCAACGATGACTTCGTGATCAATTGAACCATTTACATACGACACCAATTCCCTTTGTCACGCGATACTATACTTATCCGAGATTTGATCGTCGGCATCTCCATACCTAGTTCTACCTCGTTACTGATAAGTACTCTTTACTCGTTCCGTGATATGTCATCCCTTGTGACCCAGTCACATGCTTGCAAGCTAACTAGATGACATTCCACCGAGAGGGCCCAGAGCATATCTATCCGTCATATGGATGGACAAATCCCAATCTTGGTCCATGCGCTTTAACACATACTTTCAGAATACCCAATGACACCTTTATGACCACCCAGTTACGAAGCGATGTTTGATGTCATCAAAGTACCCATCCGGTGATGGTGATTAACACAACCTCATGGTCGAAGGAATAAGTTACTATGCATTTAAAAGCTTATAGCAATACGAACTTAATGACTTGATCTTATGCTACGCTTACTATGGGTGTGTGTCCATCACATCATTCTCCTAATGATATAACATTGTTATTAATCACATCCTAATGTCCATGATCAGGAAACCATGATCATCAATTAATCAACAAGCTAGTTCAACAAGAGTCTTACTAGGGACTCTCTTATGTTTACAAAACACACATGTATTAGTGTTTCCTAATAATACAATTACAGCATGGGATGTAAACATTCATCATAAACACAAAGATATAATAATAACCACTTTTATTATTGCCTCTTGGGCATATCTCCAACATAATAGCCTCAAAAATATTCCAACATGAGCATTCATTCAAAATCAATCCATATGGAAGCTTGAAAAGGGGTACCACTCACATAGCACGCAAAGGTGGCTCCACATTAAAAAAATGTGAAAACAACATGATGCTTGCATGGAAGCATGTGGACTAGTAAAAAGGATCCATCCCAACCCATATGAGCTAGAGGTAAACCCAAATAAGATGCAAAGCTCACATTTAGTTGGATGGTGGAATTACGGAGTGGTGACAAGAAAGGTGGTGGAGTTGAAAAAGATATGCCCTCCCACTCAATTTGGGAATTAACAATATATCAAGAACCAACTACAATGTATCAAGAGGCAAATACAATTAATAAATTCATATGAGATAAGAGCCAAATGAAAGGGTTTTATATGATGCTCAAATGCAAGGTGGCATGATGACATGAGCATGATATAATTATGATGCAACAATTATATGTAGGAAGTAGCAATTATATTACTAGACCATGTAGCATTACAGATGTTAGACAGATGGGATGCTACATTGGAGAGGGTGGAGATCCCTCTGGAGGCGGCTCCGACGGAGTTTCTCCCTCCAATCTTTGCTGAATCTGACTTTGTTTGGTGGTGTATTTGTCTCTGGTGTACTCTCTCTCGAGGACTTCCCAGGGGTACTTATATAGGGGGTTTTAGGTCAAGAGAACTCTGTGGGCGAAAGAATCAAGGCGAGCAGACAATCGAGGAGGAAAGGGAGGCAGAGGCGCGCCCTCTAGGCTCTTTTGGGCCTCCTAGCCCTTATCCCGAGGACTTGTACTCTAGATTCTTCTCGTGGTAAAATATTGACATCCCAAAAATCTTAGGTCCATTTGACTCCGTATAGGTCTTGAAACATCAAAAACATAGAAAACAAGGTTTTTCTGTCCTGTAGGGTTATAACCAAAATAAAGGGGATCATTGATAAATCCCCAAAAATCAATGTAAAACATAGATATAACATTATATATGATGCAAATATGTGGGTAAAATGTCAACAAACTACAAAGTTCATGTATGGATTTTACATGCATCAGATGCCCATAATGAACCCTATGCATTCCAAGATGTTTAATATCGTTTGAACCATAAACATCGAGTCCAATTACCTTTGTTATTTTGATACCGACTTGTCCGAGATCTAATCATTGGTATCACTATACCTTGTTCAATCTCATTACCGACAAGTGATGTTTTACTCGTTCCCGTGATATTCCATCCCGCGACCTAGTCACATGTTGCAACATTATGGATGTAACCTCACCGACTCGGTATTATGTATCTTCCCATCATGCGGGTGAAAATCCTGATCTTGATGCACATGCCTCAACATACCCCTCTAGAATACCCAACATACACCGTTATGATCACCTAGTTACGGTAATAATGTTTGATGCAGTCAAAGCAGCCTCGGATGATAGTGATTAATTTGATCTCACGGTCAAAGGAGAAGAATACTTCGTTTCTAACTATTGCTACGATGAACCATGTGACTTGATCGTGTTAAAATATGTATAGTGGGTAATGTCCATCACATTATTTACTAATGATATGACTCCATTGTCAACTAGCATAAATGCTCCATGATCAGGAAACCTTGATCATTGGTTGCCCAACAAACTAGTATAAATAGAGGATACTAGAGACTTGGTTTGTTTCATACCACACATGTATCAATGTTTCCACTTGATATAGTTACAACACATTATGGAACTATTATAAACTAGTTGACATATGAATGCCTCTAAGGCATATCTCCTTCAAAAGATCTCATTTAGATCATCATGATTTAATCATCGGCTAACAAATAAACTAATATGTTGAGAAAAATTGCAGACAAGAAGTAGGTACCAGGGAGGACTATGCGATTCGGTGGTCGAGGGGGTTAGAGAGGTGCGCTCAGCCATGATCGAGGGTGCCGAAGAGGTTAGGAGTGGAGAGACTAGAGTGCTACGACATAGACAGAAGATACTCGAAGTGTTCCTTGTATTATATACTACCGCGACATAGATTTTGGGCTTGTACTATGAGCCCGACTTTCTTAAAAGCCCATATGACATAGTGGGCTAATCATGTGGTCATCATGCTATTTCAACAATATCTGGTAGCATAGGCCATAGTGGGCTAATCCATTGGTCTCCTTCTTAGTATTATAACATAATTACTGCGATAACAAAGAAAAAGTATTTAATAACATAGTGCTCATGCATATTTATTGAGCACTGTGGTAGAAAATTACATATGAGTGTAACAATGGAATTTCCTCTGGCGCCACCATGGGACTTATCCCTTTGTTCACCACACAGCAATAGTTTCATCTTGTACCCGGTGTCCTTGTCGTTTTCGTCACCCCTGCTTCATGTTCCCTGTTCAAGGAAAGATACGTCTCTGACATGTTCGAAGGATCGATCCAAATCTGAAAGTTGCACATCGACGATCTCTGGTGGCACCCGAGGAACCCGTGGAAAGCGTCATCACCACTAAAGACGAGGTGGTGACATGATTGAATTGAAACCTACAACTGCACATGCAACCTAGAACGAGAGATCGACAAAAACAGCTCCAATCCGAGCGATTCTATAGATCCCCAAACTATATCTTCTTCTCAGTTGATAGATTGATAACAAAAACCAAGAACCGAAAGCACCAAACTAGATTAAGAGAAATGTACTTGGTCCGCCATCGGCTCGGGTGTCGCTGCAACTAAAGATTTTAGGAGAGAGATTTGGGAAGAAAACTATGAGACAGGGAGTAGTTAGAGACACATTGAGATTGACATTGAGATTGCGGAAGGTGCAGAAGGATATATAAATGTCAACCTTGCCGATGGTGGGCCATACAAGTCAGCGAGACATGAATGACCAGTAAACACAAGGTGCTTGACCAGTCTCTAGCACAGGACATGCTGCAAATGTTATGTACAATGCACGACGACTAGTATACCCCTCATACATCTACTACGGCATTAAATGTGCTAGTCTCCCCTCCCACTGATCACGACAATAATATATGCCCGTACTAAGTCAGCCATGGTGTATACGTGGTCGTCACGACAAAATCGTTCTGTGATTGCTCATCCACCGGGTTACTAACTATTGCAGGTACTTTTAACTATTGCAGGTGTTTTTTGCTTGTGCCGCCCCCAAAATGTGTCGCCCTCGCTAAGCCTCTAGTCATTGGGACATCGAAAGTCTAGCAGTGCGAAGCAGCGCGCGTGCCTCCTCTACCATGAGGTACCGACAACCGAAGCTATTGGCCACTGTGTCATCACCCTACCTCTCGGCCATGGCATCGAGGCAGTGGAGACCGTTGGTTGCTGTATAATCTCGAGACAATGGAGCGGCGAGGAGGGGAATAGATGAGAAACAACGAGGAGGAAATGGATGCGTAATGACGACGACAACGCACATCTTAAATTCGCTGGCTCTAGGCGAGAAGTGGCGGGGAAGAACGGTGGCACGCATTAACACCGCCGCGTGTCCCTCACTTTTCCACGACGTGACGCACCATCTGTCGTTGCCCCAGAAAGCTGACTAGCGGCACACGTGCAATTAGTTTTGGGAACCAAAGCGGCACGTGTCACTGCTAGGATGCGACCCAGATTTAATCTAGATAAAAGCCAAGATCTAATCTATTAGACATGTGCAACGAGATAGATCTGTACTAACCCTTGTAGACACGAAAGCGTTACGAGATTAGATCTCATGGTTGATGTAGTAGATCACTTGCCGATCTCAAGATCGAGTGGACGATCCTTCCGGCGCCGTGTTCCGGCAGCGCTTCCGCAGTCGGTCACACGTGCGGAGTCGAAGCAGACCTTCCTCTCCTCGTTCCAGCGAGCAGCGGAGGTAGTAGATCTCTCCACGGAATCCCAGCAGCACGACGGCGTGGTGGTGGTGGTGGAGTGGAGAATTCTGCAGGGCTTCGCCTAAGCCTGAGCAGAAAGAAGGAGGAGGAGAGAGGCGGCTTGGGGCAAGAGTGGAGGATGAAAGGGGGGTGGCGCCTCCACCCCTCTATATATAGAGGGAGGGGTGCGGCCTAGGGTTCCCACCCCTTAGGGCCGGCGCACCAAGGAGGTGGGGGGAGGAGTCCTCCCCCCCAAGTCCCCTCTTTAAATTTCCCTTATCTTATCTTGGTTTTCAAATAAACTCCAAAATATCTTCTAGAACCTTCCGGAACATTCCGAAACCTTCTAGAATCCCCATACAAACACTCCGGAACATTTCCTAACTCAGAAAAAGATCCCCATTATATGAATCTTACTCCCTGGACAATTCCGGAGCTCCTCGTGATGTCCCGAATCCAATCCGAGACTCCGAACAACATTCGGTCTCCAACGCACATTCCATATCTACTTAAAAAACAACTTCGAACCTTAAGTGTGTCACCCTACGGTTCGTGAATATGTATACATGACGGAGACACATCTCTTATCAATAACCATCAGCGGGACCTGGAGATCCATAATGGATCCCACATACTCAACGATGACTTCGTGATCAATTGAACCATTTACATACGACACCAATTCCCTTTGTCACGCGATACTATACTTATCCGAGATTTGATCGTCGGCATCTCCATACCTAGTTCTACCTCGTTACTGATAAGTACTCTTTACTCGTTCCGTGATATGTCATCCCTTGTGACCCAGTCACATGCTTGCAAGCTAACTAGATGACATTCCACCGAGAGGGCCCAGAGCATATCTATCCGTCATATGGATGGACAAATCCCAATCTTGGTCCATGCGCTTTAACACATACTTTCAGAATACCCAATGACACCTTTATGACCACCCAGTTATGAAGCGATGTTTGATGTCATCAAAGTACCCATCCGGTGATGGTGATTAACACAACCTCATGGTCGAAGGATTAAGTTACTATGCATTTAAAAGCTTATAGCAATACGAACTTAATGACTTGATCTTATGCTATGCTTACTATGGGTGTGTGTCCATCACATCATTCTCCTAATGATATAACCTTGTTATTAATCACATCCTAATGTCCATGATCAGGAAACCATGATCATCAATTAATCAACAAGCTAGTTCAATAAGAGGCTTACTAGGGACTCTCTTATGTTTACAAAACACACATGTATTAGTGTTTTCTAATAATACAATTACAGCATGGGATGTAAACATTCATCATAAACACAAAGATATAATAATAACCACTTTTATTATTGCCTCTTGGGCATATCTCCAACAGTCTCCCACTTGCACTAGAGTCAATAATCTAGATTACATGGTAATATACCGAACACCCATGGCGTTCTGGTGTTGGTCATGCTTTTCCCTAGGGAGAGGTTTAGTCAACGGATCTGCCACATTCAGATCAGTGTGTACTTTGCAAATCTTTATGTCACCATCTCGGACATACTCGCGAATAGCGTGGAAACGTAGCTTGATGTGCTTCAGCTTGCTATGTGACCTTGGCTCCTGTGCATTAGCTATGGCACCTGTGTTGTCACAGTAGATGGCCATCGGGTCCAACGCACTGGGAACCATGCCAAGTTCAGTAATGAATTCCTTCATCCACACGGCTTCTTGTGCAGCCTCCGAAGCAGCTATGTGTTCCAATTCAGTTGAAGATTTCGCCACAACGCTTTGCTTTGCACTCCTCCAGCTCACTGCAGCACCATTCAAAATAAATACGTATCCCGACTGTGACCTTGAGTCATCCGGATCGGTGTTCCAACTAGCATCGGTGTAACCGTTTACAACAAGCTGTTCATCACCTCCATAAGAAAGAACCATATCCTTAGTCCTATTTAGGTACTTTAGGATATTCTTGGCCGCTGTCCAGTGCTCCATTCCAGGATCACTTTGATATCTGCTAGTCAAACTAACAGCATGTGCTATATCCGGTCTTGTACACAGCATGGCATACATGATAGAACCTATGGCCGAGGCATAGGGAATATTATTCATTTTCACTCTATCTTCTGCCGTAGCTGGACTTTGAGTCTTACTCATACATGATAGAACATGGGCACGAACCCTTTCTTGCTCTCTTCCATTCTAAACTTCTTTAGAACTTTGTCTAAGTATGTACTTTGTGAAAGCGCTATTAGGCGTCTTGATCTATCTCTATAAATCTTGATGCCTAGAATATATGCCGCTTCTCCAAGATCCTTCATTGAAAAACTATTATTCAAATAGGTTTTGACGCTATTAAGAAGTTCTATATCATTCCCAATCAACAATATGTCATGTACATATAGTACTAGGAATGCTACAGAGCTCCCACTCACTTTCTTGTAAATACAAGCTTCTCCATAAGTTTGTATAAACCCCAAATTTTTGATTACTTTATCAAAACGTTGATTCCAACTCCGGGATGCTTGCTTCAGTCCATAAATGGAGCGCTGAAGTTTGCATACCTTGTCAGCATCTTTAGGATCGACAAAACCCTTGGGCTGTACCATATACAACTCTTCCTCAATGTCACCATTAAGGAACGCCGTTTTGACATCCATCTGCCAAATCTCATAATCGAAATATGCAGCAATTGCTAACAAAATCCTCACAGACTTTAGCTTCGCTACTGGTGAGAATGTCTCATCATAGTCAACTCCTTGAATTTGTCGGAACCCTTTCACGACAAGTCGAGCTTTATAGACGGTAACATTACCATCAGCATCTGTTTTTCTCTTGAAAATCCATTTGTTCTCGACAGCCTTACGGCCACCCGGTAAGTCCACCAAAGTCCATACTTGGTTTTCGTACATGGATCCCATTTCAGATTTCATGGCTTCTAGCCATTTGTCGGAATCTGGGCTCACCATAGCTTCTTCATACGTCGCAGGCTCATCAGCATTGTCCACCAACATGACGTTCAAGGCAGAGTCATACCAATCAGGAGTGGTACGAACCCTCGTTGACCTGCGAGGTTCAGCAGCAACTTCGACTGAAGTTTCCTGATCATTATCATTAGCTTCCTCTCCAATTGGTGCAGGCGGCACAGAAACATCTTCCGGTGCTGCGCTACTCTCAAATCCGAGAGAAGGTTCAATAACCTCATCGAGTTCTACTTTTCTTCCAGTCACTTCCTTCGAGAGAAACTCCTTCTCAAGAAAGGATCCATTCTTGGCAACGAAAACTTTGTCTTCGGATCTATGATAGAAGGTATACCCAATTCTTTCTTTAGGGTATCCTATGAAGACGCATTTCTCCGCTTTGGGTTCAAGCTTTTCAGGTTGTAACCTCTTTACATATGCTTCGCAACCCCAGACTTTTAGGTTTCTTACCAAACCACAATTCGTACGGTGTCGTTTCAAAGGATTTAGATGGTGCCCTATTTAAAGTGAATGCGGTTGTCTCTAATGCATAGCCCCAAAATGATAGCGGTAAATCTGTAAGAGACATCACAGACCGAACCATATCTAAGAGAGTTCGATTACGACGTTCGGACACACCATTACGTTGTGGTGTTCCCGGTGGTGTCAATTGCGAAAGTATTCCACATTTCTTTAAATGCATGCCAAACTCGTAACTTAGATATTCACCTCTGCGGTCAGAACGCAGAAACTTAATCTTCTTGTTACGATGATTTTCCACTTCACTTTGAAATTCCTTAAACTTCTCGAAAGTTTCGGACTTATGTTTCATAAAGTAGACATACCCATATATACTTAAGTCATCCGTGAAAGTGAGAACGTAACGATATCCACCACGCGATGCTACACTCATTGGACCGCACACATCGGTATGTATTATTTCCAATAAGTTTGTAGCTCGCTCCATTGTACCAGAGAATGGAGTCTTAGTCATTTTCCCATTAGACATGCTTCGCATCTTTCAAGTGATTCAAAATCAAGTGATTCAAGAAGTCCATCAGAATGGAGTTTCTTCATACGCTTCACTCCAATGTGACCAAGACGACAGTGCCACATGTATGTAGAATTATCATTCAATTTTGTTCGTTTAGCATCTATGTTGTGAACATGTGTATCACTACTATCGAGATTCAGTAAGAATAAACCATTCATCTCAGGTGCATTACCATAAAAGATATTACTCATATAAATTGAACAACCTTTATTCTCAGACTTAAAAGAGTAACCGTCTCGCAATAAACAAGATCCAGATATAATGTTCATGCTTAACGCAGGCACCAAATAACAATTATTCAAATTTAAAACTAATCCCGAAGGTAGATGTAGAGGGAGCGTGCCGACGACGATCACATCAACCTTGGAGCCATTTCCAACGCACATCGTCACCTCGTCTCTTGCCAGTCTTCGCTTATTCCGCAGCTCCTGTTTCGAGTTACAAATATGAGCAACCGAAGTAGTATCAAATACCCAGGCACTACTACGATTACTAGTAAGATATACATCAATAACATATATATCAAATATACCTTTCTTCTTGATGTTGCCATTCGTCAGATCCGCCAGGTACTTGGGGCAGTTACGCTTCCAGTGACCAGCACCCTTGCAGTAGAAGCACTCAGTTTCAGGCTTAGGACCAGCCTTGGGCTTCTTTGCAGGTGCGGCAGCTTTCTTGTCGTCCTTCTTGAAGTTGCCCTTGTTCTTAGGCTTGCCCTGTCTCTTGAAATTGGTGGTCTTATTGACCATCAATACTTGGTCCTCCTTCTTGATCTCCACTTCAGCAGTTTTCAGCATGGACGATAGTTCAGGCAACGTCTTGTTCATGCAGTGCATATTGTAGTTCATCACAAAGTTCTTGTAACTTGGTGGCAGTGATTGGAGGAGACGGTGAATCCCTAACTCATTAGGAATCGATATCCCCAACTCTTGGAGCTTGTTTGCGTACCCAGACATGGTGAGCACGTGCTCGCTAACGGAGCTTCCCTCTTCCATCTTACAGTTAAAGAACTTTTCGGAGGCCTCATAGCTCTCCATGGCCGCACGAGTCTCAAAAATTAGCCTGAGCTCCTTAATGATCTCGAACGGGTCGTGGTGCTCAAAACGCTTCTGGAGCTCCGCTTCTAAACCGTACAGGATGGCACACTGAACTGTGGAGTAATGATTTTTCCGAGTGGCGTAAACATTCTTTACGTCATCGGTGGCATCTTCTGCAGGTGGGTCACCTAGCGGTGCTTCAAGCACATAGGTGAACTGACCAGCCCTGAGGACGATCTTCAGTCCACGGAACCAGTCCATGAAATTGCTTCCATTGTTCTTAAGCTTTTCTTTCTCTAGGAACGCATTGAAATTGATGGAGGGGGTCGTCATAATCTACAACAAATTTGCAAGTAGTTTAGACTAAGTTTATGATAAATTGAGTTCAAATTTAATTCTTAAATTAACTAGGTGAACTCCCACTCAAAACAACATCCCTCACATTGTCTTAGTGATTACACGAACCAAGTCCACTACACCAAGTCCGATCTTCACGAGAGAAGATGTAGTTTCATCGGCGAACAATCTTCATGTTCATCATATCATTTATATGACTCATGCTCTACCTTTCGGTATTCCGTGTTCCGAGACCATGTCTGTACATGCTAGGCTCGTCAAGATAACCTTAGTTTCCGCATGTGCAAATCTGGCTTGCACCCGTTGTATGCACACGTAGAATCTATCACATCCGATCATCACGAGATGCTTCGAAACGACGAGTCTTAGCCATGGTGCCAACTAAGGGTGAACACTTTATTACTTGATATTTAGTGAGAGGGATCATCTTATAATGCTACCGTCGCGATCTAAGCAATACAAGATGCATAAAGGATTAATATCACAGGCAATTCATAATTAGTGTGATATGATATGGCCCTTTCTTCTTGCGCCTTTGATCTCCATCTCCAAAGCACGGACATGATCTCCATCATCACCAGCATTGTGTCAAGGTCAGTGGCGCCGCTTCATGGTTGTCCATCATCACTAGCAACTATTACAACTACTTGGAATAAAGCTATTACAGGATGAATAGACATGCAGGCCTTAACAGAATTAAAGACAACCATTAGGCTCCTGCCGGTTGCCATATTACAACAAGGATCATTGCATACATCAAATACAATCACAATCACATGATGGCCATATCACATCACAAAACTCCTGCAAAAACAAGTTAGACGCCTCTAATTTTCTTTGCATGTTTTACGTGGTTTGGGGCTTTCGAATAAGAACGGATCTTACCTACGAAACTGAACCACAACGTTGATACAAGTGCTATCAAAATTTGCAAAGTGTAAATTGGATCTATACTATGGTGGGAGAGACAGATACCCGCAAAGCCACTTGTGCAAAGCAAGTTACACGTCAAGCGTGGAGCAAGTCTCATGTGCGATGACATGTAAGGTTAGCCCGAGCCGCTTCATCCCACCATGCCGCAAGATGCAAAGTACACAAAGCAAAAGACGGCACGAGCACCAACGCCCACAACACCATTGTGTTCTATTCGTGCAACAGATCTATGCATATGGAATTAAGGCCAAGCCAAAAGAAATAAGGTGGATGTTCCATGTGGAGTAGATGGCATATGCTCATATTTGAATATAATTTAGACATGCTAGTGTGTATGTTCCACTAGATGAATAATATGATGGGTTCGTAGCATGGAAAACAAAAATTTCTACCGCAAGAACGAACAAAACCCAGATCTAATCTAGATAAAAGCCAAGATCTAATCTATTAGACATGTGCAACGAGATAGATCTGTACTAACCCTTGTAGACACGAAAGCGTTACGAGATTAGATCTCGTGGTTGATGTAGTAGATCACTTGCCGATCTCAAGATCGAGTGGACAATCCTTCCGGCGCCGTGTTCCGGCAGCGCTTCCGCAGTCGGTCACACGTGCGGAGTCGAAGCAGACCTTCCTCTCCTCGTTCCAGCGAGCAGCGAAGGTAGTAGATCTCTCCACGGAATCCCAGCAGCACGACGGCGTGGTGGTGGTGGTGGAGTGGAGAATTCTGCAGGGCTTCGCCTAAGCCTGAGCAGAAAGAAGGAGGAGGAGAGAGGCGGCTTGGGGCAAGAGTGGAGGATGAAAGGGGGGTGGCGCCTCCACCCCTCTATATATAGAGGGAGGGGTGCGGCCTAGGGTTCCCACCCCTTAGGGCCGGCGCACCAAGGAGGTGGGGGGAGGAGTCCTCCCCCCCAAGTCTCCTCTTTAAATTTCCCTTATCTTATCTTGGTTTTCAAATAAACTCCAAAATATCTTCTAGAACCTTCCAGAACATTCCGAAACCTTCTAGAATCCCCATACAAACACTCCGGAACATTTCCTAACTCAGAAAAAGATCCCCATTATATGAATCTTACTCCCTGGACAATTCCGGAGCTCCTCGTGATGTCCCGAATCCAATCCGAGACTCCGAACAACATTCGGTCTCCAACGCACATTCCATATCTACTTAAAAAACAACTTCGAACCTTAAGTGTGTCACCCTACGGTTCGTGAATATGTATACATGACGGAGACACATCTCTTATCAATAACCATCAGCGGGACCTGGAGATCCATAATGGATCCCACATACTCAACGATGACTTCGTGATCAATTGAACCATTTACATACGACACCAATTCCCTTTGTCACGCGATACTATACTTATCCGAGATTTGATCGTCGGCATATCCATACCTAGTTCTACCTCGTTACTGATAAGTACTCTTTACTCGTTCCGTGATATGTCATCCCTTGTGACCCAGTCACATGCTTGCAAGCTAACTAGATGACATTCCACCGAGAGGGCCCAGAGCATATCTATCCGTCATATGGATGGACAAATCCCAATCTTGGTCCATGCGCTTTAACACATACTTTCAGAATACCCAATGACACCTTTATGACCACCCAGTTACGAAGCGATGTTTGATGTCATCAAAGTACCCATCCGGTGATGGTGATTAACACAACCTCATGGTCGAAGGAATAAGTTACTATGCATTTAAAAGCTTATAGCAATACAAACTTAATGACTTGATCTTATGCTACGCTTACTATGGGTGTGTGTCCATCACATCATTCTCCTAATGATATAACATTGTTATTAATCACATCCTAATGTCCATGATCAGGAAACCATGATCATCAATTAATCAACAAGCTAGTTCAACAAGAGTCTTACTAGGGACTCTCTTATGTTTACAAAACACACATGTATTAGTGTTTC
This sequence comes from Avena eriantha, assembly GCA_910589775.1. Taxonomy (NCBI): domain Eukaryota; kingdom Viridiplantae; phylum Streptophyta; class Magnoliopsida; order Poales; family Poaceae; genus Avena; species Avena eriantha. The sequence continues at coordinate 12,578,373 of OU342746.1, forward strand.
CTAATAATACAATTACAGCATGGGATGTAAACATTCATCATAAACACAAAGATATAATAATAACCACTTTTATTATTGCCTCTTGGGCATATCTCCAACATAATAGCCTCAAAAATATTCCAACATGAGCATTCATTCAAAATCAATCCATATGGAAGCTTGAAAAGGGGTACCACTCACATAGCACGCAAAGGTGGCTCCACATAAAAAAAATGTGAAAACAACATGATGCTTGCATGGAAGCATGTGGACTAGTAAAAAGGATCCATCCCAACCCATATGAGCTAGAGGTAAACCCAAATAAGATGCAAAGCTCACATTTAGTTGGATGGTGGAATTACGGAGTGGTGACAAGAAAGGTGGTGGAGTTGAAAAATATATGCCCTCCCACTCAATTTGGGCATTAACAATATATCAAGAACCAACTACAATGTATCAAGAGGCAAATACAATTAATAAATTCATATGAGATAAGAGCCAAATGAAAGGGTTTTATATGATGCTCAAATGCAAGGTGGCATGATGACATGAGCATGATATAATTATGATGCAACAATTATATGTAGGAAGTAGCAATTATATTACTAGACCATGTAGCATTACAGATGTTAGACAGATGGGATGCTACATTGGAGAGGGTGGAGATCCCTCTGGAGGCGGCTCCGACGGAGTTTCTCCCTCCAATCTTTGCTGAATCTGACTTTGTTTGGTGGTGTATTTGTCTCTGGTGTACTCTCTCTCGAGGACTTCCCAGGGGTACTTATATAGGGGGTTTTAGGTCAAGAGAACTCTGTGGGCGAAAGAATCAAGGCGAGCAGACAATCGAGGAGGAAAGGGAGGCAGAGGCGCGCCCTCTAGGCTCTTTTGGGCCTCCTAGCCCTTATCCCGAGGACTTGTACTCTAGATTCTTCTCGTGGTAAAATATTGACATCCCAAAAATCTTAGGTCCATTTGACTCCGTATAGGTCTTGAAACATCAAAAACATAGAAAACAAGGTTTTTCTGTCCTGTAGGGTTATAACCAAAATAAAGGGGATCATTGATAAATCCCCAAAAATCAATGTAAAACATAGATATAACATTATATATGATGCAAATATGTGGGTAAAATGTCAACAAACTACAAAGTTCATGTATGGATTTTACATGCATCAGATGCCCATAATGAACCCTATGCATTCCAAGATGTTTAATATCGTTTGAACCATAAACATCGAGTCCAATTACCTTTGTTATTTTGATACCGACTTGTCCGAGATCTAATCATTGGTATCACTATACCTTGTTCAATCTCATTACCGACAAGTGATGTTTTACTCGTTCCCGTGATATTCCATCCCGCGACCTAGTCACATGTTGCAACATTATGGATGTAACCTCACCGACTCGGTATTATGTATCTTCCCATCATGCGGGTGAAAATCCTGATCTTGATGCACATGCCTCAACATACCCCTCTAGAATACCCAACATACACCGTTATGATCACCTAGTTACGGTAATAATGTTTGATGCAGTCAAAGCAGCCTCGGATGATAGTGATTAATTTGATCTCACGGTCAAAGGAGAAGAATACTTCGTTTCTAACTATTGCTACGATGAACCATGTGACTTGATCGTGTTAAAATATGTATAGTGGGTAATGTCCATCACATTATTTACTAATGATATGACTCCATTGTCAACTAGCATAAATGCTCCATGATCAGGAAACCTTGATCATTGGTTGCCCAACAAACTAGTATAAATAGAGGATACTAGAGACTTGGTTTGTTTCATACCACACATGTATCAATGTTTCCACTTGATATAGTTACAACACATTATGGAACTATTATAAACTAGTTGACATATGAATGCCTCTAAGGCATATCTCCTTCAAAAGATCTCATTTAGATCATCATGATTTAATCATCGGCTAACAAATAAACTAATATGTTGAGAAAAATTGCAGACAAGAAGTAGGTACCAGGGAGGACTATGCGATTCGGTGGTCGAGGGGGTTAGAGAGGTGCGCTCAGCCATGATCGAGGGTGCCGAAGAGGTTAGGAGTGGAGAGACTAGAGTGCTACGACATAGACAGAAGATACTCGAAGTGTTCCTTGTATTATATACTACCGCGACATAGATTTTGGGCTTGTACTATGAGCCCGACTTTCTTAAAAGCCCATATGACATAGTGGGCTAATCATGTGGTCATCATGCTATTTCAACAATATCTGGTAGCATAGGCCATAGTGGGCTAATCCATTGGTCTCCTTCTTAGTATTATAACATAATTACTGCGATAACAAAGAAAAAGTATTTAATAACATAGTGCTCATGCATATTTATTGAGCACTGTGGTAGAAAATTACATATGAGTGTAACAATGGAATTTCCTCTGGCGCCACCATGGGACTTATCCCTTTGTTCACCACACAGCAATAGTTTCATCTTGTACCCGGTGTCCTTGTCGTTTTCGTCACCCCTGCTTCATGTTCCCTGTTCAAGGAAAGATACGTCTCTGACATGTTCGAAGGATCGATCCAAATCTGAAAGTTGCACATCGACGATCTCTGGTGGCACCCGAGGAACCCGTGGAAAGCGTCATCACCACTAAAGACGAGGTGGTGACATGATTGAATTGAAACCTACAACTGCACATGCAACCTAGAACGAGAGATCGACAAAAACAGCTCCAATCCGAGCGATTCTATAGATCCCCAAACTATATCTTCTTCTCAGTTGATAGATTGATAACAAAAACCAAGAACCGAAAGCACCAAACTAGATTAAGAGAAATGTACTTGGTCCGCCATCGGCTCGGGTGTCGCCGCAACTAAAGATTTTAGGAGAGAGATTTGGGAAGAAAACTATGAGACAGGGAGTAGTTAGAGACACATTGAGATTGACATTGAGATTGCGGAAGGTGCGGAAGGATATATAAATGTCAACCTTGCCGATGGTGGGTCATACAAGTCAGCGAGACATGAATGACCAGTAAACACAAGGTGCTTGACCAGTCTCTAGCACAGGACATGCTGCAAATGTTATGTACAATGCACGACGACTAGTATACCCCTCATACATCTACTACGGCATTAAATGTGCTAGCCTCCCCTCCCACTGATCACGACAATAATATATGCCCGTACTAAGTCAGCCATGGTGTATACGTGGTCGTCACGACAAAATCGTTCTGTGATTGCTCATCCACCGGGTTACTAACTATTGCAGGTACTTTTAACTATTGCAGGTGTTTTTTGCTTGTGCCGCCCCCAAAATGTGTCGCCCTCGCTAAGCCTCTAGTCATTGGGACATCGAAAGTCTAGCAGTGCGAAGCAGCGCGCGTGCCTCCTCTACCATGAGGTACCGACAACCGAAGCTATTGGCCACTGTGTCATCACCCTACCTCTCGGCCATGGCATCGAGGCAGTGGAGACCGTTGGTTGCTGTATAATCTCGAGACAATGGAGCGGCGAGGAGGGGAATAGATGAGAAACAACGAGGAGGAAATGGATGCGTAATGACGACGACAACGCACATCTTAAATTCGCTGGCTCTAGGCGAGAAGTGGCGGGGAAGAACGGTGGCACGCATTAACACCGCCGCGCGTCCCTCACTTTTCCACGACGTGACGCACCGTCTGTCGTTGCCACGGAAAGCTGACTAGCGGCACACGTGCAATTAGTTTTGGGAACCGAAGCGGCACGTGTCACTGCTAGGATGCGACCCGGGGGTTTTGGATGCCGTATTGGGCTATGTTGTATGAAAACGAACTATTTAGTGCGGTTGCGCTAGATTTTCGTGCCCAGCGCCCCATAACCCGTTTGGGGTCATTGAGGAGGCTGGAGACACTCTAACCCACTTACAACTAAAGAACCATAGTTTTTTTTGCGGAGAACTAAAGAACCATAGTTACAACCTCACTTGCAACAAAATTCTAGTTGCAACTCATATGACGTACGGATCACGATACAAAATTGACTGAGAATTAGTAAAACCCGGTAAGATAAATTCGGAAGATGTCAATAAATTTGCAACAGTCGCAAATATTAAAGCACACATGCAAAATTACAGAAGAAGCATTGCGATGGAAAAACTAGAGTGAAAAACACATATGCACCATAAGTAACCACACGTAAAAGCACACCCTAACCGCAAAAAAAAACACCCTAACGTGCTTCGGTGTACTGGTACAAAATGATGAGTGAAGTGCACTCGCCGTATGGACGAAAGGCGTGCAGCGCCGAACAGTTTTTTGGCATTGACCTGTGACAGGATTGGACCCAGAGACATGTCGGCCTCCATGCCCGGCTGTCGATGGATGCCCTAGTTGTACCTCGCCAGAATTTTGTTATGTTAGGTGAGTCGCATTTGCTGCACTAGCTCCCGAGACTCTCACTTACTGCTTCTAATCATCCCTAGTCCACTAGTACTAGTACCAGCAGTGGTGGTGAGGGAAACATCCACAGAATAGCAGCATCCAGCAATAATGCTATGACCACCCTACCCCTAAATTATTGACCTGGGATTGGGGAGTCATAAATAGGTTGGCCCAAGGTCACCTTCCCGTGCATTCCTTCCGTGGAATGGCGATGGCAAATGGCATGCATGGCCGCATCAGGTTCATGTGTTTTGGCTCGTGCGGCATGGTTTTGGACTTGGTCCCCTTGGATCCAACTTAGCACCACTTTCTACTCTGTCTAATGGTCCATCCTAGACCAGCTTTAGGATTAGTAAACAATTCAACGGCTGGCTTATGTTCCAGATTAATTAGGACTTACTGAAGAACCCAGGTTGTTGATGCTGGATGCACTTGGTTTTGTTGTAAAATGAGACTTTGGGTAATGGAAGGTTAGGTTCCATCTCGACACCTCGAGTCAACCGCTGCAGTATCTGTGCTCGCTGAAGTAGTTGGGAGAATACCTTTTTTCACCAATGAAAAGCTCTCTCGAGACCGTAAATTTGGGAGGACGCCTTTTAGCAACGCGGATGGAAACATTGTCAGGTAGTAACAATTTGTTTGCTCCACTATGAACTTGCGCGGAGCTAGTGGTGGATCGATAGCCGTGGCATCTCGCGGTAAAACCCAACACACCAGACCACAATGTGATGAGACTACTAGTATCTTGGAGCACTGCGGAAAGAGAGTGAGGGGGCAACCAACGATGATGATTAGACGATCCATCCTCGGGACATCTCTAAAAATGGCCAAATGGTGTTAGAGGAGTAAAATTTTACTCATCGGTGCGGCCGACTTCTATATTTACTCATCGACGGCACCGATGAGTAAAAGATTTTCTTCATTCCTCTCGCGTTCACACCAATCGCCTCGTGCTCTCCTCCGTCTCCGGCGACCATCGACCCCTCCCCCCCCCCCTTCCCCCACGCCCGCCACCACAGCCACCGGTGGAGCCCCGTGATGGCCGAATCCTCTCGCTGGCTGACTCCGCCAACAATCCCCAGCGCTCGCACGCACCGCAGCTCCCGCCGCGAGCTCAAGTCTCTTACTCTTCCCGCCGATGTTCCCCTCCTTCTCCACCGCGATTGGCGCCACCCAATCGCCGAAGGCAGCCTTGCCGCTCCGCCAGCACCTTGGACCTACCCGTGCCGCCAGCGCTGGTCTACCGCAGCGTGCAGCAGCGGTCGTGGGGTGCGTGGGTGGCGGAAATCACCGACCGCAACACCAAGAGGAAGGTATGGATCGGTGATGTGTACGTACTTCTATTCTTGTAGACAGTTGTTGGGCCTCCAAGTGCAGAGGTTTGTAGAATAGCAGCAAGTTTCCCTTAAGTGGATCACCCAAGGTTTATCGAACTCAGGGAGGAACTGGTCAAAGGTATCCCTCTCAAGCAACCCTGCAATCAAGATACAAAAAGTCTCTTGTGTCCCCAACACACCCAATACACTTGTCAGGTGTATAGGTGCACTAATTCAGCGAAGAGATAGTGAAATACAAGTGGTATGGATAATTATAAGTGGTAACGGTGCCAGAAAAGAGCTTAATGGATAGGTAGAGACTAAATACAATCTGAAATAAAGATGGAAGCAAACAAACATGTAACAGATCTAGTTGCAAACGGTGTTTCAATGCTTAGAAACAAGGCCTAGGGATCATACTTTCACTAGTGGACACTCTCATATAAATATATTCTCTTCATTATTCTACCCTGAACTATTCTCTGGTTGGACGATGTAGGGCTATAATAGCACACTTTAAAGTTCGTATTCCCCATCTAGATAACCCCTTACTGTCACCTTGATCGCTAGATGGTTCTAACAAACACCACAATCTTATAGAGACATCCAACTCAAATTATACTCATGATCAGTATTTATGTAACCTTAGTCAAAGTGCCACACGGTGTGCACACTATTAACTTCACACACGTGGGAATAAGCAGAGATTCATTAAAGCACTTGAGTAGCAGAATAGATCTATGGATTACAAAGCTCATGATCTCATAAGATCACGCATAGTGAGAGAGATGAACACATAGCTACCGGTAGAACCCTTAGCCTCGAGAGAGAACTACTCCCTCCTTATCACGGGAGTCAGCAACGGTGATGGAGATGGCGGTGGAGTCGATGGAGATGGTTTCGGGGGCACTTCTCCGTCCCGGCAGGGTGCCGAAACAGAGACTTTGTATCCCCCGAATCTCCACTTCGGTGGTGGCGGCGCTGTGGAGGTTTTCGTGGCTTTCTCCTGGATTATTTAGGGTTTCTGCATCGGAGGCTTCTTATAGGCGAAAGGGCGATGTCAGAGGGTGGACCAGGGGCCCACACCCCCTGATGGCATGGCCAAGGGGGACCCGCGCCACCCTATGGTGTGGCTAGCCCCTGGCCCCTCTCCGTCTCGTTCCTCTGACTCAGTGAGTCTTCCGGTAAAATATCGACTTTGGCTTTTGTCCGGTCCAATTCCGATAATATTTCTTTTCCAGCTTTTCTGAAACCAAAAACAACACAAAACAGACAACTGATACTGTGGCATCTTGTTAATAGGTTAGTTCCAGAAAATGTGTAAAAATACTCCAAAGTGTGGACAAAACATAAGAAAGTAGATATAAAACAAGTATGGAACATCAAAAATTATAGATATGTTTGCAACATATCAGTCAGCTTCTTCCAATCGGCAGAGCAGGCATCGAGGGCGTACGACATCGAGAATGTGCACCTCCATGGCTCCGACTGTGGCGAGCTCAATTTCCCTCTCGAGGTGGAAGGGCTGGTGTCGAAGCTGGAGCCGGAGAGTCTCCGCTTTGTCTCCGACCGCCAGCGGCGGGAGGACCGCGAGCGCCTCGAGGGGGAAATTGAGCTCGCGGTGATGGCGGCTGCGCTCGTCAGCCTCAACCCGCAACTCATCGAGGAGGAGCGGCAGCGGCTGGAGGAATTTGCCGAGGCCAAGAAGAAGGTCAATGCCGTGGCGGGGAAGTAGGAGGACACACGGCCATCGACGATGCCGGCGGTCATCGACCTCGACAGTGATTCCTCCTCGTACGACTGGGAGGAGGACTAGGGTTAGGAGGAGATGAATTTGGTCAAATTTATTCAAATTCGACCGACTTTTGGTTATACTATGTATATATTATGTTAAATAGATGTGTTGGTTTCAAATTTGATTTGAGTACGATCGAATTTATCTGATTTAGAGTTGATCATTTGATTTACTTCACTAACTTTAGAAGATCGGTTAGAAACTACAATCGGTTTACTCCTCTAAGAGCAAGTCTAACAACACCCTTAAAGGGGGCAAACCCTTAAAATAATCGTCACTGTAAGGGTTTCGGTGAAAAATCGGCGCCGGCCAGCACCCTCAAATCAGACGATTCGTAAAAAAAGAAGGGCTCGACTCGTAAATCCTCTTCTGGCATGTACATAGGAGGGTGGAGAGGGCGACCCGAGCACCGGCCCTCACTCGCACCAACCCTAGCGCGTGCTGAATCTTCAGGACGAGCTCGCCCACATCTGTCGCCGCCCCCGCCGCTAGCCACCCGAATCCACCTCCTCGCCGCCACCGCCAGGCACCCATTCTGGCCATCCTCTCTACCTTCCGCGCCCCGCCTCCCCAAGCCCCCGCCGCCACCCGCTCCATCGAGGATGGACTCGGACGACCACCAAGATCTGTCAGATTTTTCCTCCTCGTCGGAAGATTCCGACATCGAGGAACTGCTCCACGACGACGACGACTACGAGGTGGCCCTTCTCCTCCTCGCCGTTAAGGAGCACGAGGACCGGTGAAAGATGTTGGATCGAAGGCGCGGGTCGATGAAGGGCCGCACATACATCCAGTGCAACCGCTTCCTCGGCCACGCCAACTTGATGCAGGATTATTTCGCCGAGGTACCTACATATCCGCCCAATCTTTTCCGTAGCAGGTACCGGATACGGCGTAGCTTGTTTGTCAGAATCGTTGAACATATCGAAAAGTATTGACATACTTCACGCAACGGTGCAACTCTGCCGGCGACCTAGGATTTAGCGCCTACCAAAAGATCTCGGCTGACATGCGAGTGCTTGCTTATGGCGTCCCCGCAGACTACACCGATGAGTACCTTCGCATAGGCAAAGATACAACCACCGAGTCGGTGCGTAGGTTGCGAAGATGGTTATTAGGATATTGAAGCATTTCTTGAAAGCCAACGGGAGATTGAAAATAAGGCAACTCATAAGCAGCTCGTCGCTGATCTCATCCAGCACCACTGACAGCTGTATGGCCAACGCACTCGCGCTCGTTCACGATCTTTCGTTGTTTTTCTTCAGCTGTGTGAGATGAACCATTCGAGAATATTTGTTGATTTATTTTATTCGAACAATTGTTGTAAATTGATTGAAACAGTATTGTAATAACTTGAGTGATATTTGTTTGATCCTGTAAACTATTATTTGATGTGTTTATTTGTTGTATTTCTATTTACATGTGATAGATAGGCTAAAACTCTCTTTTTATGGCTAAAGCCCCTTATTCACAACCCGTAAAACATTCAGGTTGTGAATAAGGACACCGACGTATTTCAGTCTGTAAAAAAAGTACGAACGCTCTTATTCGTGTTTTACGGGCGGGAGGAATAAGGATGCTCTAACCGAAAGCGGCCACTGCACCCGCGTTGCCTGCTGCCGCCTAACGGATGCATGGGTCACAGACGAGCGGAAGGGGACAAGCAGAAGCAGCAGCGGGAGGAGGAGGAGGCGCTGTTGCCGGGTCACAATACCGTCGTCTTCTGGTCTGGCCGCTGCCTGGGGCGGTCCACGCGTTTTCGCTTTCCGGGTGGGCGGCGGTACCACTCCCTCTCCCTGACCGTATCACCGACACTTTCTTCATTTAATCCAACAAACAAAAGGATCAGGCGCTACGACGTGTACAAGCTGTACGCGGCATTGGCATTTCTCACTCACGTGACGCTGCTGGTGGCATCCGTCATTCCGTGTGAACACTGTACACACAGCAGCAGGGTGGGAGTTCGAAGTTCTTTAAAAAAATAGACCAAGAGCGAGTATAGCCCAAGAGAAGAGGTAAACGGGCTCTAAGTTAGAGCTCCGCCACTCGTTCGTTCGGCCGGCGTTTTAATCCAAAATCCGGCGGAAAATAGCACCAGACGGATGAACTTATAGCATGGAAACAGTCAGTTTTCTACTCGCGTTCCCAGGCCGATTTTCCGGATTTAACCAAATTTCAATCAAACTCGACAAAATTTAGATGAATATAGGCGATTTCATTGATATTGGGCGAGTTCATACATATTCTGACTTCATTAGGCTAAAAAAAAAACTTAGAAATACTACTGGAACTAGCTGATGCCGATGCCGCTGGATGCTGCTCACATGCCGAAGTTATGGTAGAACATCGTGTGGTCGGGGTCCGCCTTGCCGTCCTCGTCGGGAGGCGCGAGCTGCCCTGGCAGGTGTCACTCTACCAGGACGAGGGGCCGGCGTCATCGTTGTTGAGGACGATGAGCGGCGCGCCTGGTAGGCGAGCTGGTGGCGAGACCCACGGGAGGCATCGCGCTCGGCCTCCTCCTGGTGGCGGCGAATCCGGTTGGCCTCCTCGTGCTCCCAGACGGCCCTGGGCCAGCCGAGGGCGTCCGACTCCGGCATCGGCGACACGTCATGGAGAGAGCGCTCCATCGCCATCCTGATGGCGAAGGAGTCCTCGTCGACGGGGACCGCCCATTCCGCCAGCTTCGGCTGCCGCAGGCGAAGACGGTCGGTCGGCGGCGATGGCGCGCGGGGTTCGTTGATGACGATGCCTCGCGACCTCATCCTCGGCGGCGAGCGCATCGGCGTCTTGGCCTCCCGCTTCACGGCTCGTGGCTCCTGTGACGGTGCAGAGCCAGACGAGCGCGAGGCTGAGGCGGCAGAGGACGAGGAACTGCGGCTGTCCATCCTCCTTAGGCAACCAATTTGTCGGAGGGGCGTGCCACGCCCTCGCCGCGGGGCGAGGGAAGCCCAGCCTCAGGTGGTTGTCGACATGGATATGCTCCAGGACCGCGTTGAGCGTCCTTCCCGACACACTCCACCAGCGACGGCGCCCCGCTGCGTTGTTGCGCTTCAGCGGCGTGCCGGGCGGGCCTTTGTGGGCGGCGAGCTCCCGGTTCCGTCGCTCGGCGAAAGAACTGCTCCCAGTAAACTAGGTTACCGGGGTCTTCGGTGAGTTTCAGATCCTCCATCGCCGCGATGGCGGCATGGATCTCCTTGACCATCTTGTCGTCCTCAGGTACCGGCGGCACCGGCACGCCGACAGCGCTGAGCTTCCAGTTGGGTGGGCACCGAAAGTAAGGTGGCACCATGTAGTCGGTATCGTGTAGCATTCGGGCCTCCCATGCCTGGAGGGTATGCTGGCCGAAGCCGTTCGCCGCCGCGGGGTCGCCTGGGTACCTCTCCGCCATTGCTTTCGCCGAGAGCTTCTTCTTCTCGCTAGAGGTGGAGTTCGTGGGGAATGGAGAGGCTTGAGAGTGTGTGATCTAAGCTGGCGAGGGCGCCAGCTTTTATAGCCGAAATGGGCGGTGTAACATCCCAAAAATATTAATCAAGATTATCATGTTCAAATCACCCAAGTTTAGAGTTAACAAAACCTTTTATTATTAAATTTAATATGAGTGTATGGGTGATTTGCATTAATGTATGAATGAGTGCAATTGCCATGTTTGATTGCTACAAATGATAAGGAATGGTTTAAAGATGAATACTACATCATCTAGGCCATTTACAAACAAAATCAAAGGAAACAAAAATCAAATATGAATCATATAATCAAATGGTCATTTTGACCAAACTTAACCACTAGACCACTTTGAGTGTTCCTAGTAAAAGATTTCTAACAGAAACTTTTTTAATTCTTTTCACCCCTTGCTAGATCAAGTAAAAGTGAACCCAAGCCCACTTTACAAATTTATAGAAACAAATTCCAAATCTATTTAAAGGACATTGCAAAATTGAATCAAGTTCATATGCATAGATCACCGCTTTTCAAAAACCACTCAAATCAATTCACCTTGGCAAACCCAAGCAACCATAGACTATCAAGCAAGTACTCGGAACACTCACTTTCATCCAAAAATTCAAATCTTGAATTCATGCGGCCATTTGGTCGAGCACCTGGCAGACACAATTAAACACTGCCTAACTTCTACTGTTTTGAGCATTGATCAATCGTCATTAGTGCCTAAAATCTCTCCTTTGGTCTCCCCCAGCACCTAGCATTGCATTGACACACTTCCCCCTTTGCCGTTTGCACCAGTGCCGCGCCGCCCAAGATCGCCGCGCCGGTCGACCAAGCACCACTCGCCACAGCCAGCGCCACCCTCTCCCACGATGTCCAGGAGACAGGTAACCGTCCACCGCCATCCTCTGTCCACCCCTCGACCGCAGGCCAGCCGTGGACCATCCGAAATCACCGTGCCCATTTCTCTGCCTGCCATGCCGAGAGCGCGCAAGAGCACCGTAGCTGACACGCGCAGACACGCCGCGCCTCGTCCTCTCTGCGCGTGCCTGCACTCACCGTGACCCCAGCTACCCCCCAGACACGCCCGTTTGCCAGTGCCCGGACCATAGCCACTGTGTGCCGTCTCAAACAACGTCGTTCCCGCGCAGAGCACCGACCGTTCCCGACCGTTCTCGACCGCCCCTTGCCGCGCCATCAAGCGCATGACCACCGCTCCAAAGCATCATGTCGACCCCTACCCTCAGCCATGTCGATAGCCCCCTGTAACGACGTCGCCGACAAGCCCGAGCCATGCCGCTCTGTCCCCATCACCGGTGTATAAATAGAGGCCACCCCAGCCTCAATTCTCCACACCATCTCACTCCCCTCTCTCTCACAAACCTCCCACACCTCTCCCCGGAGCAATGCGAGCACCAGCCTGCCGGAATTTCACCGAAGTCCGCCGCTGCAGAGGAGAAGAGGAACCGGAGCTAGGAGCCGCCACAGGAGTCGCCGTGACCATCATTCGACTTGCCATCCTCAACACGTTTGATTGCCCCCATCGCCGACCCTAGCTGGAGCCCTAGTGAGCCCCCACATACCCCCACCGTTCGTGTTAGGGTTCAGTCTCGCCGGAGCTGTGCGACGGAGACGACGATGCTCAGCCATCGATCGTGCTCTAATCGCACGGCCCAGATTGAAAGATACCATTTCGCTTTAGTTTAGTCACTGACTAGTGGGACCGTCCTGTCAGCAGCCCGCTGCGCCAGCGCAGTGCAGCTGGGCCGGCCCATTTAGTTTCCCGCGTAGAGCCCGTCGATTCAAATAGGATTTTTTCCATTTTATTTAAAACTAGATTCTGTCGATAGATTTAAAAATCAATTCAAAGAGATTCACTGAACCAAATTGCATGAATCCAATTTTGTTGGAAATGTATTCAAAATATCTACCCAAGCCCGTTGAATTCAAACCATTCGAAATTACAGATCACCTATAATAAAAATAACAAGGCAGAGACTTTTGCCACTTCAAACATTTTTCGAAAATCAACCATAAATGCTTTTGAGTTGATTCCAACTCTCAAAAATCACATTTAACATGATCTATCTGAATATGTAAAAATATTTAGGTTTACATGCAGAGATCTTGGACTAGTACTAAAAGAAAGTTATATAGGCATTTCTAGTCACTTTAATTGCATTAAATAGTAATTTTAATCTTTATAAATATAACCACCACTTTAAATCACATTCCCAAGTATTAGAATATGTGGTGATGACATGTGTCAACATGATCCCATATTTTAATTGGAGAATATTAAATTTTAAGTATTTTCAATGAGTAGAAATTACTTTTCTAAAATAAGACAAATAAGACTAGGTCTTTATTTCGTGTGATGATTGTGATGATGCTAGATCATCTAGTGTGAGCCTTAGTGTGATAAATAGAAGTAGTTAAGTATTGTTTGGTGATTGTGTACCTTGTATTCATTTATAGACGCTAGTACCGACCCAGGATACGAGGAGGAGGAGTACTACGAAGAAGAAATAGAGGAGGAAGAATAAGAAGAGAACTTCAACCACTGCACTACTCAAGGCAAGCTAACACTTGCAAGTTTCATAACTAGGCAAGCTAGAACTATGCAAGCCATCTTTGCAATATAACCTATGCAAGATGCATTAAGCATACTTTGGTTGTGCAACCTTGATTATACCAATCCCAAGTTTTACTTGCAAGCTTTATTCTTTTACCTTTACCAAAGTTCTTTACCTTTAGTTACTGCTTTGTGACTATGGGAAAAATAGGATAGATACCATAAAGAGTATAAAACTAGGCCTAAGTAGTTATACTTAGATGCCATTCAAAAAGCATAAAACTAGATTTGGATAGTTACACTTGATTAACACCCCTCATTAGTGAATACCCTCAATTTTAGTGGCTAGTGCTAACCATAAAAGATGAACACTTTAGATGGGAATGCTTAGTGAAAATGATTATGAAAACCTTGGAATGATGGTTCATTCTATTGAAATGTTTTGACATGTGTTATGAACACAAAATGATTTGATGATGAAAATGTTGAGGCATGAGCCTTGGCCCTTTATAAAAACTGATGGTTGGGTTCGGATGCGATACCATTCCAATTTTACCATACAACCACAATACCTGAATTGGGTAGGGCTTAATTGAAAGTTTATATGCCTTAGTATGGGTTCCCTTGCGGAAAGAGGTTGAGATGAGGCTACCTCGTGTGACTGTCCACCTATGCAGTGCCCAAGATGGCAGATGGCCATGACTGGGAGGCCAAGCTCATAGGGGAGGTTTCTATACTAGAGTGTGTAATTGAAAGGTTATGATTGATTATCTGCATACTAAGTATGATGATTCAGGGTTATCCCTGATGGATGTATCGAATTTTGTGGTGAAAATGTACCACCTCTGCAGAGTGTCAAACTATTTGAATAGCCGCATCCGTGGTCATGGACAATTGGAGGGGCCATACTATTCTGTTGTCAGTTGTTTTCAAAAATGACTTGTGAATTGAACTATGACCTTGACTTGACCACAAAAGGATTGTGGACATGAAAACTAGGTTCCCACTTAGGTGAGGTAGAACATTAAATTAGTTTCTTTACTTTTGAACTCGGTATGAAATAAACCTGGATTTTTGAAAATAAACCTAGAGCTTAAGATTCCTACTAGAACTACCTTACGTGTTAGTGATAGTTTGCGAGTACTTAAAGAATACTCATGGCTTTGTCCCTGGTTATTTCCGTGGCTAGACTATGAGGAGGACTACCAGGAAGATCGAGAGAAGGAGGTCTATGACAACTAGGGTCATCTCCCATCGTCAGCATTGCCTATGACCCTAAAGATGAAGCCCCTACTACGTTTACTTGCCGCTGCTTTGATTGTATTAAGACTAGATCATGAGATCCTTTATTTCTAAAACCTTTATTATGGTTTGTAATGGATGATGTACTGTGGTACCAATTCTGTTATGTCTCGCAAAAATGGTAATCCTGGGATTGCGAGGTATGGCATAATAGGCATCTGGGATTAAAAATCTGGGTGTTGACAAGTTGGTATTAGAGCCATCCTGACCATAGGAGACCCTAGTTAGAATGGATGCTTGAACCAAAAACTTAGTTTCAAAAAAAAGGAAGTGAGTATTTATGAAAACCTATTCCCACTCTTATCCTTGAGATTCTTGCAAAAAAAATCATGTTCCTCAAAAATTCTTGCAATTCTACATAAAATTTGACACACTTAATCACCCCATTAACTTGCTCACCCTAAATTCTTATAGATGGAGGTCAAGTATAGTATGTTCTACCAGCTGGGCAACGGAGGCCACCTAATCTTTAAAAGGGATCTCGATGCACTCGCAGAGTATCTCGGGCGCCCGCACCCGTAATTCTTTGGGGCCCAACTCAACGATCAAGTGGGAGAAGAACTACAATGGCTGATAGTGGCAGATCTCAGAGGCAAGATGGAAGCACCCACTTCAGAGAAGATCCAATTCAGCTTGAGAGAGAACAACTGGATAGATGGATTAGCTAGGGCTATGCATGAAGCTCTTGCCCGTCTGTGTGGGAAAAACATCAACCAGATCCAGGGAACTCTCCTTGCTCACTATGCAAGGCGTGATTCTATGGGAATGCCCTTGGAGATGCCAGGACACCTAGAGCTGAAGCACCAGATGGATAATCTCGACTTCAGGTTGTATGATAGACATAAGGAGTTGGACAATGCCCGTGCCTATGCCAACCACAACCATGCCATTGCAGTCAAAGAGGACCTGACTCTCGCCATCCTCTCCAAGGAGCGCCAATCACTTCGTCGTCAGCGTGACAAGAAGGATCGCATCATCGACCATCTTCGCAAGAAGGTAGCCACTCTCGAGAAGACCATCCGTGAACAGGAGATCTAGCTTGAAGCAAAGGAGGAGGAAGGTGAAGATATCGAGGGAGATCTCTATTCTTACCTCAGTGATGATGACGACTACCTGGAGGACGATGCTATGGAGTTCTACACTGATGATGATGATTCCACCTTCATTGATGATGGTTAGATGCACTTGAGCACTACCGTAGGAGTGAGTTGTACCCGGTCCCACTATATCGTAGTTTCACAGAATGGTTCTTCAAACCATCTGTTTTCTATTAGTGTTGTGGTGTGTGTTTGTATTGTGTGCTTTGAATGAATGAATAAGAGGAAGTTCTTAGTTTGCAAAACCTGAGTCAAACTCAAAGTTTAAAGTTTTTGAAACAAAACCATGAACCTTAGAGATTTCCCTCTTATCTCATTATCTATCTCAATCTTTAGATGACTCGCGGAAATCTCGGAGGAAATAGTTCATCTCAGGACCCAATGCTGCAGATTCTGCAAATGTTAGTTTTTGACTGTGAAGCTAGTAGAGCCGAACGCCAAGCCAACTTAGCCACTCTTCAATAGATAGCTCAGATGGCCCACAATAATCAAGGTCACAAAAACCAGGATAACCATGGATCCAAGCTCAAGAACTTTCAGAATACCAACCCACCTATATTTAGTAAGTCTGAGGATCCCTTAGATGCTGATGACTGGCTGCAAACCATGGAGAACAATTTGGAGGTCATAGGAGTTGAAGCCAATTAAAAAGTATTGTTTGACACCCATTATCTAGCAGGTGATGCAAGAGCCTGGTGGAATAGTGCTCGTACCATGGACGAAGGGCAAATAATGACTTGGGAAGCATTCAAGATCAAGTTCAGCCGGACCCATGTGCCCCAGGGTTTGGTCACTAGGATGAGGGATGAGTTCAGGGAATCGAAGCAAGGGAGAATGACTATGGTAGAATACCATGACAAATTCTTCTCTTTGGCTAGGTATGCCCCTGATGAGATTAGCACCAAAGCAAAGAAGAAGGAAAGGTACCAAAATGGATTACATGATGAGATGCAGACAGTGTTAGTCAACATCCATTTTGTGGATCTAGAAGAACTAGTGGACTCTACTATCTAGATGGAAGGAAAGATCAACCAAGCCAATGACAATTGCAAGCGTCGCATGATGCACCAGCTTGGATCCCACCATACACACAAGTATCACCCCAACCCATCTGCAGGATATGCCCCAAGAAATAACAGACCCCCTATGTCCCATCCAAACTATCCAAATCATAGGGGAGAAAACTTGAATTCTGGAGGAAACCACAACAATAACCCCAGAAACTCCAATAACTTCAACCGTGCACCGCCCAAGTCCAACAACAACAACACCAACAACAACAATACTGCCCCAAGGACTAGAAGCAATGTTGTGCCTATTGCACGAAACGTCAAGTCTCTGATTACTTGGTTTGAATGCGGAGTCAAGGGTCACTACTCCAACGAGTGCCCAAGAAGCTTGCTGCAGCCACCAATGTGAATGCACCCGCTCAGTGATACGTTGCAAACGTATCTATAATTTTTTGATGTTCCATGCTTGTTTTATATCTACTTTCTTATGTTTTGTCCACACTTTGGTGTACTTTTACACATTTTCTGTAACTAACCTATTAACAAGATGCCACAGTGCCAGTTGCTAGTTTTTTGCTATTTTTGGTTCCAGAAAAGCCAGAAAATGAATATACTCGGAATTGGATGGGACAAAAGCCAAAGTCAATATTTTATCGGAAGACACATGGAGTCCGAAGGAGAGACGAAGGGGAGACACAGGGCGGCCACCCCCTCCCCCTTGGCTCGGGTAGCCTTAGGCCGCACCAGGGCATGGTGTGGGCCCCCTGGCCGGCCACCAACCTCGCCTCTTCGCCTATAAGAAGCCTCCCGATGCAAAAACCCTAGAGAATCCAGCCTCCAGCCACAAAAAGTTCTACAACACCGCCACCACCGAAGGGGAGATTCGGGGGATAGAAAGTCTCTGTTCCAGCACCCTGCCAGGGCGGGGAAGTGTCCCTGGAGCCATCTCGGCCGATCTCCACCACCATCTCCATCGCCATTGCTGATTTCCATGATGATGAAGGAGTAGATCTTCCTCGAGGCTAAGGGTTATCCTAGTAGCTATGTGTTCATCTCTCTCTATATGCATGATCATATTGTGATCATGAGATTTGTAATCAAGTAGATCTACCTTGCTACTCAAGTGCTTTAATAGATCTCTGCTCTCCCCATGTGTGTGAAAGTGACAGCGTGCACACCATGATGGCGCTTAGGCTAGAGATTACAAATACTTTTTATGAGTTATATTTGGAGTTGGATGTCTTTATGAATTTGTGATGTTTGTTGGAACCATCTAGCGCTCAAGGTGACAGTGTGGGGTTATCTAGATGGGGAAAGCGGACTTTGAGGAGTGTTGTTATAGCCCTACCATGGATTAGAGTGTCCAATCGGAGAGTAGTTCAGAGTAGTATCATAAAGAGAAGATATTTATATGAGAGTGTTCATTAGCGTAAGTATGATCCCTAGGCCTTGTTTCTAAGAACCGAAACACCGTTTGCAACTAGATTTGTTACATGTTTGCTTGCTTCCATCTTTATTTCAGATTACCTTTAGTCTCTTCCTACCCGTCAAGCTCTTTTCTGGCACCGTTACCACTTATAATTATCCATACAACTTGTATTTCACTATCTCTTCACCGAACTAGTGCACCTATACACCTGACAAGTGTATTGGGTGTGTTGGGGACACAAGAGACTTCTTGTATCTTGATTGCAGGGTTGCTTGAGAGGGATACCTTTGACCACTTCCTCCCTGAGTTCGATAAACCTTGGGTGATCCACTTAAGGGAGAACTTGCTACTGTTCTACAAACCTCTGCACTTGGAGGCCCAACAACTGTCTACAAGAATAGAAGTGCGTAGACATCAAACTATTTTCTGACACCGTTGCCGGGGAGGTAAGGTAAAAGGTACTCACATCCTCCGGTGTGAGCGCTCAAAGTTATTTCCTTTAGATTCTGCAATTTTGTCTTTTTGTTTCTTGTTTTCACTGGTTAGGCTTAACGGAAAACAACAACAAAATTAGAGTGCTTTATAGTATTTATCTTGAGTTAGGACATGAAGTGTTTGGAGAGAAAATTAAAAAACCTATGGAACTTTATTTGCATGCTAATAGCAATATTATTAGTATGAATTCTTTGAACACCTTTATTGCTAATGCTATAGAAAACTCTAAGCTTGGGGAAGCTAGTTTTTGTGAAAATGATCTTTTTAGTTCCCCAGCTTTAAAGAAGAAAATTTGCTTTGATGATACTTTATCTCCCATATGTGGTAATTCCAATGATACTTGTGATATTTTAAATCCACATACTGAAAGCATCCCTTTTAAAATACCTATAAAAATTGTTGAACGTATTATGAATAACTGTTATTTTGGAGATGGAACTGTCCATCCTGGTGATCATTTACTATTTATACACGAATTATGTGAGTTGTTAAAGTGTGCAGGTATTTCAATGAACCAAGTTAAGAGGAAGCTTTTCCCTTTTTCACTTAAGGGCAAAGCAAGGGAGTGGTATGAGCTACTAGATGATCCTCATCATTTGGAGTGGAAGGAACTTGAATCTCATGTTTACTCTCAATTTTATCCTCCTCATGAAATTCATAAAGATAGAAATTATATTTATAATTTTCATCCTCATGATGGAGAAAGTATTGCCCAAGCATGGGGGAGATTGAAGTCACTAATTCTCAAATGTCCCATTCATGAGCTCCCTAGTAATACTTGTTTAGAGGGATCCTTCACAAGTAAGGAGGTCAAAGCTAAGTGGGATCTTTTTGAAACAATTCAAAGCAATACCGAAAATTGGGATAACAACAAAGGTAAAGAACCAGGTATAAACTATGAGTATGATTACATTAAGTATTTTGCTGAAACTGCTGATTTTCAAGAGCTTAGTGCTAAATATGGTCTTGATCCTCAAATTCGTGTTGATTGTTGTAGAACCTTTGCTTCTCATATCAAAAAACTAGAATGTGGTATAGGACTCTAAATGATCTTGGTAAAAAAGTTTGTGCCCTCTATCCTTTTATTTGTGAACTTTGCTTTGCAGTGGGTCATTTCAATTTTCAATGATCACGCCATAATAGTTGCCCTTCTAATCCAATGAGTACTGCAAGTTTGCATTGTGATGACATGATCACTCCTAATCAGCATGA
Organism: Avena eriantha; assembly: GCA_910589775.1. Lineage (NCBI taxonomy): Eukaryota > Viridiplantae > Streptophyta > Magnoliopsida > Poales > Poaceae > Avena > Avena eriantha. The sequence goes on from OU342746.1 coordinate 12,598,414, forward strand.
TGAACTTACATTATTTTTGGGGTGTGAAGAATTATCAGGAAAAACTTCTTTGGTAGATATGAGTGTTTTTGATATGAATAGCGTCCTGCATGGTTGTCATCTTTATTGTGTTGATAATTGTCACACAAATACTTACATACAAAATATTATAGAAGATGAGATTTTACCAAAATATGACAGGACTAATATGTGTTTTGATCTTATTAATGAAAAGAAGGAATCCTCCAAAGTTTCTTCTATTGTCTCTAACAATAAACCAGGGTATATGGAGAAGCTTTGGAGAAGCTTCCTTTCAAGCCTATCCCTCCTAAAGAGAAGAAGAAAAAGAAGAAAAGGAGGAGTAAAAGTAGAGAGGAAACAAAATTTTCCCCTAAGCACGTTGCTCCTATTATATTTTTTGATGAGTCTGAACTCGATGATGTTCCTATGCCTGTTACCTATAATAGTAATCGTGATTGGGAAAAGCACACTACTTTTGATATTGAAAATATCTTTGGTACCAATTCTGAAAATGATGATATTAATAATTGTTGTACTATTAGTGCTCCATGTTCCTTCCAATGATGATATGTTTACAAACAAACACACTTTGGAAGATAGCTATTATATTGCTTACACTGATACTATACCTCCAATATATGATGATTGCAATGATGAATATGATATTTCCAGTCCACCCTAATATTGAGGAGAAAATTAATTATGATTACAATATGCCTCCTATATTTGATGATTATGGTGATTTGTTCCCACTACAATTAATAAGAATGACTATGTTTATAGGGAGAGTAATAATTATTTTATGCATGTGGCTCATGATAAGAATGTTTTATGTGATAGTTATATTGTTAATTTTATTCATGATGCTACTATAATTTATTATGAGAGAGGGAAACATGGTTTTATGCATCTCAATAATATTAAGTTTCCCCTCTTTATGTTGAAAGTCTTGAAGTTCCACTTGTTTTGCTTTCCTATGCTTATTGCTTTGTGCTTTCATGACTTGTTTCTTTACAAGATTCCTATGCATAGGAAGTGGGTTAGACTTAAATGTGCTTTGAATTTTCTCCTTGATGCTCTCTTCTACTTCAATTCATATTTCTTATGTGAGCATCTTCTTAACCTATCATGACTAACTTAAAGGCGTTAAAGATAAGTACTTATTGGGAGATAACCCAAAAGTTTTAGTTGAGTCTTGAAAGTTATTACCTCTGTAATAACTGCTCCTTATCCTTTTTGCATGGTTTTTGTGCCAAGAATAACCTCTAATGACAGAGAAGTAAGACTTGGAAAAATTGTTGTCCCGAAACAGATTTTTGTGCTTCGCTGTAAAAATTCGTGAAAAATCTATGTACGTCTGTTTGAGCTGTAATTTTTTGTGCTTATGCCCCAGGTTGTTATCTAACTTTTGTTCGTTCAACACTTTTTGATTTGATCAACATAAGGTCTTCGAAAAAATCGTTTTCACCTGCTGGTTTGTTTTGACAGATTTCTGCCATTATATGCATTTGCCCCTTTATCGATTTATTTTTGGGTCTTTTTGGTGAATTGAGATTTTTGAGGGAATTGCTACAGTAGCTTGTGTTTTAATGAAAGTTTTGCTGTTATAAAACTAAACCCCAAAGACTTATTATCTTGAGTACACTAATGTTGCTAATAAAGATTGTGTGAAGTTTTGTATGAAGGAAAATTTTCAGGTGTATGGAAAGAATGATGTAATGAGATAAAGAATAGACTAAAGCCCAAGATTGGGGATGCCACCCGTGTCACTCTAAGAAATATCCAAGAAGTACAAGCGTCAAAGCTTGGGGGTGCCCAAAGCATCCCCTTCTTCATCAATAAAAATCTCAGGTTTCTTCCAAAGACTTCATTTTTATTGTTTCATACATAGTTGTGTTGTTCTTGGAGCGTCTTTGTTTTTGTTTTTTGTTTTAATTTTCTTGGTTTGGTTAGTTTTATTGAATAAATTGGTTGCCCCCCCCCCTCATTCATACATTAGTTTTCAAATAAGTTGGTCTGGATTGGAAAACAGTAGGAAAAGTTCATGCTTAAGTGGTAAAAAGGAGCTTGTTTTTGACTGTGGCCTATGCTTTGTCATGTCATGCTTGATATTGTTTTGGCTTTATGCTTAGTGATTTTTGCTGTAGCATGACATGTTATAAATAATTGAGATTGCTTAATGTGCCTTGAAAATAATCATGCATTGTTTTAGCATATTAAAGCATAGTATTGTGGTATTCTCTTTTGATGCTTTGTTTGGGTTGACTTGGCGCATGCTCACACCATGTTATGACTATCCCAAGTCACCATAGTCTCTATGATCATTTAGTTTTTGACTTGTACTATCACTTTATGCTTTAATTAATAATGTTTTATCGCTTTGCATGATTATGGCCATTATTGCTCTCTTAGTTGGTCGCTCCCAGTCTTTTGCTGGCCTCCACATGTACCAAGTATGAGTTCCACTCATGCATCCAACTCCAAATAAAACCAAGTTATTCCAAAGAGTCCACCATACCTACCTATTATCATTTGCTATTCCATGTATATTCATGTTTTTATCTACCTTCCGAATTAAACTTGTTATGTGAAAATTAGTGATTAGAGCTCTCACGAACTTGATGGCACACTTTAATTTTCTCGCACTTAATAAACTTGAACCATTGTGTCCATCTTTGTTGCGTATATGCTTGCGCTTTATAATTTGAAGTTAGCAGAACCATGTATCATGGGGGACGCTTTCAACATTGCACTTATTATTCCATTGATATCATGATTCTTTTGCTTATGGATCCAGGCAGTGTGAAATAAAAGTGGAACTTGTAAGATCATGGAGTTTGTATGTGTGTTAGAGAAATGCCTGGGCCGCTAGCCTAAGCCATGCCTAATCATGGTGGAAACTTGCAGCATAACCATAATGAGCATTCTATGAAGCATCCTCAGTAAAAACCTATGCAAATAGAAAATAAAAAGATCGCTGAGATGCTCATGTCTGCTTGCCTTGTCATTTTGATTATGGGATAGCTCTTGTATCATGGGGCAAGGGGTACCTGTTGGCGGTTCTCTATGATACATATGTACTTACAATGACAAGAGCTTACTTGTGACTGAAATTGAGTAGCATGAGGTTCAGTACTCGTAAGCAAGGGGCCTGAGATTTTAACTTATAACTTGTCAAGCATATCCTCTTAGTTGTGTCACTTTAACCTTAATCACCTAAAGATGCTTATGATAGGGGCAATGAGAGCTGAAAGCTAATAAGTACCATAATTTTTGGAAGCTCTTTATGAGACTTGAATCCCTACTTCCTTCTATGAAGGCCTTTCTTTTACTTTTATGTTGAGTCTCCATCTTCTATCTTTATGCACCTATTGAGAGAGCATAGTGGCCATTCTTAGTTTAATGTGCATTGTCCCAAGACTTGTTGATTGATTCATAACTTTGATATTGCTTGTTCTTAAACTATTTGTATCTAGTCATCCTTATAAACTTTGAAGGTGTCCTATGCATTTATGTTTTGCTACTCTATGAGGGACAAGGTGAATACCTTTCTCATTATGTTTTCTTTATGTGAAACAAACAAACGTCTTGCAAAGCATTGTTATTCATGAATCTTTTGTTTATGCCTTTTCATGTTACAACATAGTTGCTATGTCTTATTGTTAGAACTATATCTTTCATGCTATGTTGAAGTACTATGATCCCAGCTATCAATGTTATAAATACCTTGATCAAATGGTACATGTCACCTCAAAAATTATTCTTTGTTTTTATCACTTACCTACTCGAGGACGAGCAGGAGTTAAGCTTGGGGATGTTGATACATTGCAAACATATCTATAATGTTTGATGTTCCATGCTTGTTTTATATCTACTTTCTTATGTTTTGTCCACACTTTGGAGTACTTTTACACATTTTCTGTAACTAACCTATTAACAAGATGTCGTAGTGCCAGTTGCCTATTTTTTGCTGTTTTTGGTTCCAGAAAAGCCAGAAAAGCCAGAAAATGAATATACTCAGAATTGGATGGGACAAAAGCCAAAGTCAATATTTTACCGGAAGACACATGGAGTCCGAAGGAGAGACGAAGGGGGGCCACAGGACGGCCACACCCCCCTTGGCGCGGGTAGCCTTAGGCCGCGCTAGGGCATGGTGTGGGCCCCCTGGCCGGCCACCGAACTCGCCTCTTCGCCTATAAGAAGCCTCCCGATGCAAAAACCCTAGAGAATCCAGCCTCCAGCCACAAAAAGTTCTACCACGCCGCCGCCACCGAAGGGGAGATTCGGGGGATAGAAAGTCTTTGTTCCGGCAACCTGCCGGGGCGGGGAAGTGCCCCTGGAGCCATCTCGATCGATCTCCACCACCATCTCCATCGCCATTGCTAATTTCCATGATGATGAAGGAGTAGATCTTCCTCGAGGCTAAGTGTTATCCTAGTAGCTATGTGTTCATCTCTCTCTATATGCATGATCATATTGTGATCATGAGATTTGTAATCAAGTAGATCTACCTTGCTACTCAAGTGCTTTAATTGATCTCTTCTCTCCCCATGTGTGTGAAAGTGACAGCGTGCACACCATGGTGGCACTTAGGCTAGAGATTACAAATACTTGTTATGAGTTATATTTGGAGTTGGATGTCTCTATGAAATTGTGATGTTTGTTGGTACCATCTAGCGCTCAAGGTGACAGTGTGGGGTTATCTAGATGGGGAAAGCGGACTTTGAGGAGTGTTGCTATAGCCCTACCATGGATTAGAGTGTCCAACCGGAGAGTAGTTCAGAGTAGTATCATAAAGAGAAGATATTTATATGAGAGTGTTCAGTAGCGTAAGTATGATCCCTAGGCCTTGTTTCTAAGAACCGAAACACCGTTTGCAACTAGATTTGTTACATGTTTGCTTGCTTCCATCTTTATTTCAGATTGCCTTTAGTCTCTTCCTACCCGTCAAGCTCTTTTCTGGCACCACTACCACTTATAATTATCCATACCACTTGTATTTCACTATGTCTTCCCCGAACTAGTGCACCTATACACCTGACAAGTGTATTGGGTGTGTTGGGGACACAAGAGACTTCTTGTATCTTGATTGCAGTGTTGCTTGAGAGGGATACCTTTGACCACTTCCTCCCTGAGTTTGATAAACCTTGGGTGATCCACTTAAGGGAAAACTTGCTGCTGTTCTACAAACCTCTGCACTTGGAGGCCCAACAACTGTATACAAGAATAGAAGTGTGTAGACATCACTCAGCAGCAACGTCGTGTTCAGCCTGGAACGATATTTGCCCCAGGGAACTCGCTCAACCGCAATGGCTGTTTGTTCCACATGAATGCTGAAGAAGCTTAGGAAGCGCCAGATGTCTTGCTGGGTATGTTTTCGGTTAACTCAGTACTTGCAAGAGTGTTGTTTGATTCTGGAGCATCGCACTCATTTGTTACAAAAGAATTTGCATACACTAGTAAGATTCAACCAATAAAATTGAAGCATGTTATGATAGTTCAAATACCTGGTTCAACCACCAAAGCTAGAATAATTTGCAAGGCTGTACCTATCAGAATCCATGGAATAGATTTTTATGATAATCTAATAGTACTTGGAACCAAAGGTTTGGAGGTAGTACTAGGAATGGATTGGATGTCGAAACATAAAGGATTGATCGACTGTGCCAAGAAAGACATAACCATGACCAGTAGCACTGGAGTATCATTAGAGCATGTATCGGAAACGCTGCCCCGTCAATTCAAATGCAACAAGAGTCTAGCCCAACAACCCTAGACCAAGTCAGAGTAGTCTGTGAATACCCCGATGTGTTCCCAGATGAATTTCCTGGTATGCCCCCAGATCGGGATATCGAGTTCATCATTGAACTAGTTCCTGGAACTGGACCCATAGCTCAGAGACCTTATAGTATGAACCCATCTGAATTAGTGGAGCTAAAGAAGCAACTTGATGCTATGCTGGAGAAAGTTCTGATTCAACCAAGTGCATCGCCATGGAGATCGCCCGTTCTGTTTGTGGATAAGAAAGATGGAGGTAACCGTTTGTGCACGGATTACCGAAAGCTAAATGATGTCACCATCAGGAACAAGTACCCACTGCCGAAGACCGTCATTACCACCAGATATGGATTGTATGAGTACACTGTCATGTCTTTTGGATTAACCAATGCCCCCGCTTATTTCATGAATCTCATGAATAAGATTTTTATGAACTTCCTGGATAAATTTGTCGTTGTTTTTATCAACGATATTCTGATCTATTCCAAGTCAGAAGAAGACCATGAGCTACACCTGAGAACCATCCTTGAAATCCTTAGAGATCATTAGTTGTATGCTAAGTTTAGAAAATGTGAGTTCTGGTTGAAGGAAGTAGGATTCATAGGACATATCGTGTCGGCATGAGGAATTGGTGTCGATCCCGCCAAGATCAAAGATGTTGAAGAATGGAAAACCCCAACCACTCAAACCCAAGTCCACGCATTTCTCGGATTAGCGGGATACTATCGTAAGTTTGTTGAAGGATTTTCGAGTATCGCCAGACCGATGACCCAATTGTTGTAGAAAGATCAAAAGTTTGAATGGACGGACAAATGTGAAGCAAGTTTTCAAGAGCTCAAGAAGAGATTGATTTCAGCCCCAATCTTCATTATGCCAGATATCAAGAAGCCTTGTGTTGTGTATTGTGATGCATCCAAGATTGGTGTCGGATGTGTGTTGATGCAAGAAGGCAAATTCATATCATATCTGTCTAGACAACTGAAGAAACATGAGCAAAACTACCCTACCCATGACTTAGAACTAGCAGCCGTAGTTCTAGCCTTGAAGACCTGGCGTCATTACCTTATGGGTAACCGTTGTGAGATTTATTCGGATCACAAGAGTCTGAAGTATATCTTCACCCAGAAGGAGCTGAATATGAGGCAAACGAGATGGATAGACTTAATCAAGGATTATGACCTTGACATTCACTATCACCCCGGCAAAGCCAATGTGGTAGTAGATGCTCTTAGTAGATTGCCGTGTAGATTAAACACCATGATAAAAGAAGCCCAGCCAAGTTTGCATGAAGAGTTGGAGCAGTTTAGAACGGAGCTAGTTAGCAAAGGATTCCTAGCCAGTATTGAACTTCCACCCACGTTGATCATTCAGATCAAGGAGGCGCAGAAAGGAAATGCATGTATCGATGGAATCAAGCATCGTATCGGTACAACGAAGGTACCCGGATTCACCGAAGATGAAGAAGGAATTTTGTGGTACAAAGGACGTATCTGTGTACCAGCAGATTCCGAGCTAAAGCAAGTCATCATGCAGGAAGCTCATGATACTCTTTATTCTATCCATCCCGGAGGAAGGAAGATGTATCAGGATCTGAAGGAGCAATTTTGGTGGCACAAGATGAAGAGAGAAATCGGAAGCTACATAGCCAAGTGTGATATCTATCAGAGAGTCAAAGCGGAACATCAGCGACCCGCAGGACTTTTGCAACCATTGCAGATTCCAGAATGGAAATGGGATTATGTCAAAATGGATTTCATCACCGGTTTGCCTACCTCTAGTAGGGGAAATGACTCTATTTGGGTCATAGTGGATAGACTATCTAAGGTAGCCCATTTTATACCTGTCAAGACCACCTACCAGAGTTCAAAGCTAGCAGAGCTATACATTGCTAGAATTGTCAGTTTGCATGGAACCCTAAGACCATAGTATCGAATCGAGGAACCCAGTTTACCTCAAGATTTTGGCAGAAAGTCCAAGAAGGATTAGGAACCAAGCTGAACTTCAGCACAACTTATCACCCGCAAACCGATGGACAAACTGAAAGAGTCAACCAAATCTTAAAAGATATGTTGAGAGCTTGTGTTCTAGAATATGGATCAAATGGGAAGATTTTCTGCCTTTCGCGGAATTCTCATACAACGGTAGTTATCAAGCTAGTTTGCAAATGGCCCCTTTGAATTTCTGTATGGAAGTGTTGTACCCCCTGAATTGGTAGCAAGTAGGAGAGAGTCAGATCTTCGGACGCGACATCCTACGAGAAGCCGAAGAGAAGGTTCACAAATTTCGTGAGCACCTCAAGACCGCCCAATCCAGACAGAAGAGTTATGCTGACAAGAGACGTCGAGACCTGACCTTCAATGTCGGAGATTTTGTATATCTCAAAGTATCACCCTTGAAAGGAATGCAGCGTTTTCGTCTAAAAGGAAAGTTAGCCCCCAGATATATTGGACCCTTCAAGATTTTGAATCTCCAAGGAGAAGTATCATATCAACTGGAACTACTAGAGGTGATGTCATCCATACATAATGTGTTCCATATCTCGTTACTTCGCAGATGCCTAGAAGTTCCAGAGAAGACCGAAGTGTTCAAGAACATCGATCACCGAGCCATAGATATCAAAAAGGATCTAACCTATCATGAAGTACCCATTTGTATTTTCGAAGAAGCCTTCAGAACCACCAGGACGAGGAGTATCAAGTTTCTCAAGATCTAGTGGAGCAACCATACTGAAGAAGAAGCTACTTGGGAGCGAGAAGATTACATTAGGACTGAGTTTCCAAATCTCTTTAGTTCCTAGTTTTTCTTAAATCTCAAGATGAGATTTTATTTAAGGAGGGAAGGTTTGTAACACCCCAAAAATATTAATCAAGATTATCAATTTCAAATCACCCAAGTTTAGGGTTAACAAAACTTTTATTATTAAATTTAATATGAGTGTATGGGTGATTTGCATTAGTGTATGAATGAGTGAAATTGCCATGTTTGATTGCTATAAATGATAAGAAATGGTTTAAAGATGAATACTACATCATCTAGGCCATTTACAGACAAAATCAAAGGAAAAGAAAATCAAATATGAATCATATAATCAAATGGTCATTTTGAACAAAATTAACCACTAGACCACTTTGAGTGTTCCTAGTAAAAGATGTCTAACAGAAACTTTCTCAATTCTTTTCACCCCTTGCTAGACCAAGTGAACCCAAGCCCACTTTACAAATTTATAGAAACAAATTCCAAATCTATTTAAAGGACATTGTAAAATTGAATCAAGTTCATATGCATAGATCACCACTTCTCAAAAACCACTCAAATCAATTCACCTTGGCAAACCCAAGCAACCATAGACTATCAAGCAAGTACTCGGAACACTCACCAAATTTCATCCAAAAATTCAAATCTTGAATTCATGCGGCCATTTGGTCGAGCACCTAGCAGACACAATTAAACACTGCCTAACTTCTACTGTTTTGAGCAGTGATCAATCGCCACTAGTCCCTAAAATCTCTCCCCTAGTCTCCCCCAGCACCTAGCATTACAGTGACACACTTCCCCCTTTGCCGTTTGCACAAGTGCCGCGCCGCCCGAGCTCGCTGCACCGGTCAACCAAGCACAACTCGCCATAGCCAGCGTCGCCCTCTCCCATGATGTCCAGGAGACAGGCAACAGTCCACCGCCACCCTCTGTCCACCCCTCGACCGCAGGCCAGCCGTGGACACTGAAATCGCCGCGCCCATTTCTCTGCCTTCCATACCGAGAGTGCGCCAGAGCACCGCAGCTGACACGCGCACACATGCCGCAACTCGCCATCTCCGCGCATGCCTACACTCACTGTGACCCCAGCTACCCCTAGACACGCCCGTTCGCCATTGCGCGGACCATAGCCATTGTGCGCCGTCTCGAACGTCGTTGTTCCCGTGCAGAGCACCGACCGTTCCCGACCGCCCCTTGCCGCACCATAAAGCGCATGACCACCGCCCCGAAGCACCGCGCCGTCCCCTACCCTCAGCCATGCCGATATCCCCCTGTAACAACGTCGCCGACGAGCCCGAGTCATGCCGCTTTGTCCCTATCACCGGTGTATAAATAGACGCCACCCCAGTCTCAATTCTCCACACCATCTCACTCCCCTCTCTCTCACAAACCTCCCACACCTTTCCCAGGAGCAAGGCCAGCACCAGCCCATCAGAATTTCACCGGATCCCGCCGCTGCAGAGGAGAAGAGGAACCGGAGCTAGGAGCCGCCCCAGGAGCCACCACTACCACCATTCGAATCACCGTCCTCAACACGTTCGATCGCCCCCATCGCTGACCCTAGCTGGAGCCCTGGTGAGCCCCCACGTACCCCAACCGTTCGAGTTAGGGTTCAGTCTCGCCGGAGCTGTGCGACGGAGACGACAATGCTCAGTCGTCGATCGCGCTCTAATCGCACGGCCCAGATTGAAAGATACTGTTTTGGTTTAGTTTAGTCGCTGACCAGTGGGACCATCCTGTCAGCAGCCCGCTGCGCCAGCACAGTGCAGCTGGGCCGACCCGTTTAGTTTCCCGCGCAGAGCCCGTCGATTCAAATAGGATTTTTTCCATTTTATTTAAAACTAGATTATATCAGTAGATTTAAAAATCAATTCAAAGAGATTCACTAAACCAAATTGCATGATTCCAATTTTGTTGGAAAAGTATTCAAAATATCTACCCAAACCCGTTGGATTCAAACCATTTGAAATTATAGATCACCTATAATAAAAAATAACAAGGCAAAGACTTTTTCCACTTCAACATTTTTCAAAAATCAACCATAAATGTTTTTGAGTTGATTCCAACTCTCAAAAATCACATTTAACAAGATCTATCTGAATATGTAAAAATATTTAGGTTTACATGCAGAGATCTTGGGCTAGTACTAAAAGAATGCTATATAGGCATTTCTAGTCACTTTAATTGTATTAAATAGTAATTTTAAACTTTATAAAATATGAACACCACTTTAAATCACATTCTCAAGTATTAGAATATGTGGTGATGACATGTGTCAACATGATCCCATATTTTAATTGGAGAATATTAAATCTTAAGTATTTTTAATGAGTAGAAATTACTTTTCTAAAATAAGACAAATAAGACTAGATCTTTATTTCATGTGATGATTGTGATGATGCTTAGATCATCTAGTGTGAGCCTTAGTGTGCTAAATAGAAGTACTTAAGTATTGTTTGGTGATTGTGTACCTCGTATTCACTTAGAGACGCTAGTACCAACCCGGGATACGAGGAGGAGGAGTACTACGAAGAAGAAGAAGAAGAAGAAGAAGAAGAAGAAGAAGAGAACTTCAACCACTGCACTACTCAAGGCAAGCTAGCACTTGCAAGTTTCATAACTAGGCAAGCTAGAACTATGCAAGACATCTTGGCAATATAACCTATGCAAGATGCATTAAGCATACTTTGATTATGCAACCTTGATTATACCAATCCCAAGTTTTACTTGCAAGCTTTATTCTTTTACTTTTACCAAAGTTCTTTACCTTTAGTTAGTGCTTTGTGACTATGGGAAAAATAGGATAGATACCATAAAGAGTATAAAACTAGGCCTAAGTAGTTATACTTAGATGCCATTCAAAAAGCATAAAACTAGATTTGGATAGTTACACTTGATTAGCACCCCTCATTAGTGAATACCCTCAATTTTTAGTGGTTAGTGCTAAGCATAAAAGATGAACACTTTAGATGGGAATGCTTAGTGAAAATGATTATGAAAACCTTGGAATGATGGTTCATTCTATTGAAATGTTTTGACATATCTTATGAACAAAAAATGATTTGATGATGAAAATGTTGAGGCATGAGCGTTGGCCCTTTATAAAAACTGATGGTTGGGTTCGGATGCGATACCATTCCAATTTTACCGTACAACCACAATACCTAAATTGGATAGGGCTTAACTGGAAGTTTATATGCCTTAGTATGGGTTCCTTGCGGAAAGAGGTTGAGATGAGGCTACCTCGTGTGGATGTCCACCTATGCAGTGCCCAGGATAGCAGATGGCCATGGCTAGGAGGCCAAGCTCATAAGGGATGTGCCTATACTAGAGTGTGTAATTGAAAGGTTATGATTGATTATCCGTATACTAAGTATGATGATTCAGGGTTATCCTTGACGGATGTATCGAATTTTGTGGTGAAATTGTACCACCTCTGCAGAGTGTCAAACTATTCGAATAGCCGTGTCTGCGGTCATGGACAGTTGGAGTGACTATACTGTTCTGTTGTCAGATGTTTTCAAAAATGACTTGTGAATTGAACTATGACCTTGACTTGACCTGATGAGGACATCCATACTATTCCACTATCTCCTACTCCTATTCACAATGAAGATGTTGCTGCAAAGAACAAGTCCAATGAAATCAGGATTGGACCCATTACAAGAGCTCGTGCAAAGCTGATTGAGCAACAGGTGAATTCACTCTTAATTGAACCTGATGTTTTATTTAATGAGAACTTTATACTACCTAAGTCTATGCATCTTTGTATGATTAGGTTTATTGATAACACAAGCGTAGCGTGAGGAGGAGGAGAGTTGCAGCAAGAAGGACAAGCGCTGATTTCCAATATCAACAAGTGCGCGAGGGAGGAGCGGGAGGCAGGCGCACTAGGATGCAATGAGGAAATCACGTATGAGCAAGAGAGAGATGGTGCACCAAGAATTACATGTTTGAGGTGTTCCACGACGTTTGGACTACGTGCCAATAAGGCCGAACCCATATATGGGTCGGTATGTATCAGTTTGAGTCAAACCGAGTCAGTTTGGGCCAAGTTATGGCTGTTTTTAGGCCCGTTTAGAGGGGAGGACGCCCCAGCCCTCATATAAACCTCCGTAGCCGTCACAAGTTAGGTTTTTGAGACCACGTTAAAATATTTTGGAGTTGTTTCTTTCATAGAACCTCTGGAATTACCCTGTGTTCGAATCTACCAACTATAATTGAGTGTGATCTGTTGTTCCATTGGGAATTAGTAGATTGCATACTACCGTTCGTGGTCACGGCTGCGTGCGCAAGAGTGTGGTGTTGTGAATATCCTACAAGGTTCGAGAGTTGTTGCATTGGCATCAGGGATCGAGCGGGAGAGATCATAGCTACGCACTAGTTATCTATCATCCACCATCACCATCGACAAGAGCTTGCTGAGAAGATCGGGCCACCCCATATCATCTTGGTATCAGAGCTCCTCGTTGCCTCGGTAAGCAATCCACAATCCATCCATAGATTAGAGAGTGTTTTTCATCCTATACAGAAAAAGCCCCACAAAAAGATTTGCTATAGCCTAGATTACATCGTATTCGAGTAATAGTTGCTGATCGCGTTCCTCTATTAGATTAGATATAGATCTGTTCTTCGTAGATTTGTTTTCTAGTGTTCTAGTTGTTTTCCACCATCTTTTTCCACTACCATCAAGTCAGATCCGATCCAAGTAAAGAGTCCTAGTTGTGTACTACTTGGCAAGCAAAAAAAAAATTCGGCTCGCTGCCTCACGCCTGACCGCAGACAAGTCTGTGCTCTAGCGTGACCCAAAAAAAAATTCCGAAAAAAAATCGAACCGTCGCCTTACCACAGACCAGTCTGTGCTAGTACGAGAGAAAAAAAAATCTGCCGGCATCCTACCGCGGCAGGATTTTAGGCCGTTTTTCTGCCGTGGCAGAGACCAATTCTCAGGTCCAATTTTTTTCTTTTTTGTTTATTTTTTTTACTGAGTCCACATAGCGTACCTATCCTTGTGAGTCTTAGTAAGCCTTTCTTTGTGTCTATAACTATCCTACGAGACTAGCGTGCTTAGTGCTCTACGGGCTGCTCAGTTAGCAATCTTGTGCCCGTTTCGTTGAGACATTGCTAGCGTCTCTCCTTGTGCATTGCAACACGAGCATTCCTCCGACATACCTTACTTTTTGAGCTCATTTTCATAGTTGCAATTGCCCCATTTATCTCCACCGTGTGTGTTTCCGTGGGTCTTTGTCATACGATCAACACTAGGACTTGTTTGCGGTGTAGTTAGGATACCATACCTATAGCTCCACCATAAATAACCTGTGTGCCCTGTGATCGTTCTCTATACCTTTGATATTCACTTCATCACTTCAGTGCATCAGTCCTTGATTACGTTTGGTAGAGCATCTCTATTCACTTTGGAACGGTAAGATCTTCTTTCTTATCAGTTGTGAGTGAGTTGTGAGAGTTTCCACCATACTGATTTTGATTTTTGCACTAACTTACTAATCATGTCTTTGAGTGATGATGAAATTGTGTCACAGAAAAAGCAGGTGGAGGAGCTTGTTACTTGGAGAGAGTCTGTTGATAGAAATATCACCGACATACAAGATGCTGTGGAGAATAATACTGGAGCCATCAATAATATTCAGACGCAGCTGACTGCTATGAATGTCAACTTTGCCACTTTGCAGCGTTCCATTGAGGCAATTCAGGCAACACTCCAGCCCGGACTGGCACAACATGATGATGGGTTTGAGGACTTTGATGAGGGGAGTGCGGCTGATGCGGCTCCACATCGTGGCAGGGGACGTGCAAATCCCCCTGCACCTGCGGCTGCTCCTCTGTATGGCCGTGGGTATGCTCCTCTTGGACGTGCCCAGCGTGCTTACAATCCAGCTGATGAAAGTTTGGGCAAGCCCAAGTTTTCAATTCCTTCGTTCAATGGCTCGCTTGATCCTGAGGATTATATTACTTGGGAGTTGAAGATTGAAAAGCTCTGGCGTTTATTTGATTACCCAGAAAACAAGAAGGTAAAACTTGCTGCGTCAGAATTTGATGGTTACGCTTTGCGTTGGTGGGAAGCTATTGTGCAGAATAGACGGAACGACAATGAACTTCCTATGAGGGATTGGCGTGAGATGAAGGCCATCATGGTGGCTCGTTTTGTTCCCTCCAATTATTTGCGTTCTGTGTTTGACAAGCTCACACAATTGAGGCAAGGCACAATGACATTTGATGAGTACTACATGGAGATGGAGATGCTTATGCAGCGTGCTAATGTTCGTGAATCACGAGAGATGACGATGCAACGTTTCCTCAACAATTTGAAGCTTCAAATCAAGAGTATTGTGTGTTATCACAAGTATGAGACAATGAACGAGCTGTTGCACCATGCTAGAGAGGCCGAGTCCCAGCTGGCTGAAGAGGCAAAGTCACGTGCTCGAGTTCCATCTTCTAGCAGATTTTCGGCCAGATCTACACCTCCCACTGTCATGCCACCAGCTGCTGTTCCGTTTACACCATCGGCCAAACCAGCAAGTACACCTTCGTTTGGTTCTAATACTCGGAAACCCGCTGCTCCTGCTGCTATCTCGGGTTCCAACATGTCTACTGCACGTACTCGTGATGTGGTGTGCCATACTTGTGGAGGCAGAGGTCACTACAAGAAGGATTGTCCAAACAGCAAGGTTATGTTTGTTAATGAACAAGGTGAAGTAGAAAGTGGAGATGAAGTTTCTGATGATGATATTGATGACGGCGAGGTTGGTGCTGATGCATATGCTGAGCGTGCACCAACTATCGTCGTGTCTTCACGTGTACTTAGTGTGCAACCGGTTGAGGAATCCCAGCGTTGCAACCTGTTCCAAACAAAAGCTCTAGTTGGACCAAACAAAGCTTGCAAGGTCATTATTGATGGAGGTAGCTGCAGAAATCTTGCAAGTAAGGAACTATGTGCCAAACTGAATTTGACATACTTACCTCATCCCAAGCCATACTACATACAATGGTTGAGCAACAATGGTGAGATGAAGGTAAATCATATGGTACGAGTGAACTTTTAAATAGGGCCATACAAAGATTCTATTGATTTTGATGTGGTTCCTATGACTGTTTGTCACCTACTATTGGGTCGGCCTTGGCTCTATGATCGCCATGTGCAACACAATGGCCGAGCTAATACATATCACTTGGAATTCAAAGGAAAGAAGATTACTATACAGCCAATGACACCACAAGAAATTGTGAATGATTCTCGCCAGAAGATAGAGGTGAACTTGAAGGAAGATACTACCACTCGGCGAGATTGCGTGACAGCTGTTCCTGATGTAATTGAGCCGAAATTGAGTGATATAACGAAAAGTGAGAGAGTGCCTGGGTTATTGATATTAGCCACCAAGGAGGATATGAGAGAGTTTCGTGAGGATCCTACAGCCATGCCACTTGTGCTCATGTATAAGGGCGAGGTATTGGTTTCTAACGACATGACCCCTATTTCTCTTGGTGTCTCTTCTGTTTTGCAGGACTTTGGGGATGTGTTTCCAGAAGATGTACCCGCAAGCTTACCCCCATTGCGTGGTATAGAACATCAAGTGGATTTGATTCCTGGTGCCACACTTCCAAACCGTGCACCCTACAGGACTAATCCCGAAGAAACTAAAGAAATTCAGAAGCAAGTACAAGCGTTGCTGGATAAAGGGTACATTCGTGTTTCTCTTAGCCCTTGTGCTGTTCCTGTTATTTTAGTTCCTAAGAAAGATGGTACATGGCGCATGTGTGTTGACTATAGAGCGATTAATAACATCACTATTCGATATCGTCATCCTATTCCACGTTTAGAGGATATGCTAGATGAATTGAGTGGTGTTGTTGTTTTCTCTAAAATTGACTTGCGTAGTGGTTATCATCAAATTAGGATGAAAGAAGGGGATGAATGGAAAACTGCTTTCAAAACTAAATTCGGTTTGTATGAGTGGTTAGTCATGCCGTTTGGTCTTACTAATGCACCTAGTACTTTCATGCGTTTGATGAATCATGTTTTGAGAGAGTTTATTGGTCGTTTTGTGGTTGTTTACTTTGATGATATACTCATATACAACCACACCGATTCTGAACATTGCACTCATATTAGACAAGTTTTGCAAGTGTTACGTGATAATAAACTGTATGCTAATCTTGAGAAGTGTACATTTGCAAAAGATAAGGTCATATTCCTAGGATTTGTTGTTTCTAAACATGGAGTAGAGGTAGATCAAACTAAAATTGAATCAATTCAGAATTGGCCTACTCCAATGAATGTAAGTCAAGTGCGTAGTTTCCATGGTCTCGCTGGTTTCTATAGGCGCTTTGTGAAAGATTTTAGCACCATTGCTGCACCATTAAATGATTTGACAAAGAAAGGTGTTCCTTTTGTATGGGGCGCGGCCCAAGACATTGCATTTGATACATTGAAACGTTTGCTTACTTCTGCACCATTGCTTGCATTACCTGATTTTTCGAAGCAATTTGAAGTTGAATGTGATGCTAGTAGTATAGGCATAGGTGGCGTTTTGATGCAAGAGGGTCGGCCTATCGCTTATTTTTCTGAGAAATTGACTGGTGCTCGTTTGAATTATTCCATCTATGATAAAGAATTGTATGCACTTGTGAGAGTACTTGAAGTTTGGCAACATTATTTGTGGCCAAAGGAATTCATCATACATTTTGATCATGAAGCATTGAAATACTTGAAAGCTCAATCAAACTTGCATCGAAGATTAGCTAAATGGGTTGAGTTCATTGAGTCTTTTCCTTACATCATTAATTATAAGAAGGGAAAAGAGAATGTTGTTGCTGATGCTCTATCTAGGAAGAACATGCTATTAACCAATCTTCATGTTAAAATTCCTGGATTAGAAGCTATTTGTGCACTTTATGCAACTGACCATGATTTTGCTGAACCATATCATTTATGTGCTCTTAGAAACGCATGGGATAAGTATCATATACATGATAGATATTTGTTTCGAGCTAACAAACTATGTATTCCAGAATCGTCGTTGCGTTTGTTCTTAGTGCAGGAATCACATGCTGGTGGTTTGATGGGTCACTTTGGGCATGAGAAGACGTTGCTCATGCTTGCTGATCATTTTATTGGCCCAAGATGAGGCGTGATGTGTACAGATTTGTGAGCAGATGCATTACTTGCCACAAGTCAAAATCGAAGCTGAAGCCTCACGGTTTGTATACACCTCTCTCTGCACCTACTACTCCATGGGAAGACATTAGTATGGATTTTGTGCTAGGTCTACCTAAAACTCAGAGAGGTCATGATTCTATATTTGTGGTAGTGGATAGGTTCTCTAAGATGGCTCATTTTATTGCCTGCCACAAAAGCGACGATGCGTCGCATGTTGCTAACCTGTTTTTTAGGGACATCGTGAGATTACATGGAGTACCAAAGACGATTGTTTCTGACCGTGATGTGAAGTTCATGAGCTACTTTTGGAAGACCTTATGGGGGAAGCTAGGAACGAAGTTGCTGTTCAGTACTACATGTCACCCCCAAACAGATGGTCAAACGGAGGTGGTGAATAGAACATTCTCACAACTACTAAGGACCATGATTAAAAAGAATCTGTGGGAGTGGGAAGAGTGCTTGCCACATGTTGAGTTCGCTTACAACAGGGCTGTGCATTCAACTACTCAGCTTTGTCCTTTTGAGGTGGTGTATGGTTTCAAGCCATTAACGCCACTCGATATGTTGCCTCTGCCATTACATGAGAGAGTTGATATGGAGGCATCAAAACGTGCTGATTATGTGAAGAAAATACATGAGAAGACTCGAGAGGCTATTGATAAGAAAGGCAAGAACATTGCTGCTGCAAGGAATCAAGCAAGAAAAGAAGTGTTGTTCCAGCCTGGAGATATGGTTTGGGTGCATCTACGCAAGGACAGATTTCCACTACTTTGCAAGTCCAAGTTGAAGCCACGTGGTGTTTGTCCTTACAAAGTGCTAGCCAAAATTAATGATAATACCTATTCAGTTGATATACCTATTGAGGAGTTTGGTGGTGCTAGCAACAGCTTCAACGTTGTTGATTTATCACCATATGCTGGAGAAGACCTTGGAGCGTCGAGGTCGACGCCTTTTGAAGGGGGGGGAGATGATGAGGACATCCATACTATTCCACTATCTCCTACTCCTATTCACAATGAAGATGTTGCTGCAAAGAACAAGTCTAGTGAAATCAGGATTGGACCCATTACAAGAGCTCGTGCAAAGCTGATTGAGCAACAGGTGAATTCACTCTTAATTGAACCTGATGTTTTATTTAATGAGAACTTTATACTACCTAAGTCTATGCATCTTTGTATGATTAGGTTTATTGATAACACAAGCGTAGCGCGAGGAGGAGGAGAGTTGCAGCAAGAAGGACAAGCGCTGATTTCCAATATCAACAAGTGCGCGAGGGAGGAGCGGGAGGCAGGCGCACTAGGATGCAATGAGGAAATCACGTATGAGCAAGAGAGAGAGAGATGGCTCACCAAGAATTACATGTTTGAGGTGTTCCACGACGTTTGGACTGTGTGCCAATAAGGCCGAACCCATATATGGGTCGGTATGTATCAGTTTGAGTCGAACCGAGTCAGTTTGGGCCAAGTTATGGCTGTTTTTAGGCCCGTTTAGAGGGGAGGACGCCCCAGCCCTCATATAAACCTCCGTAGCCGTCACAAGTTAGGTTTTTTAGACCACGTTAAAATATTTTGGAGTTGTTTCTTTCATAAAACCTCTGGAATTACCCTGTGTTCGAATCTACCAACTATAATTGAGTGTGATCTGTTGTTCCATTGGGAATTAGTAGATTGCATACTACCGTTCGTGGTCACGGCTGCGTGCGCAAGAGTGTGGTGTTGTGAATATCCTACAAGGTTCGAGAGCTGTTGCATTGGCATCAGGGATCGAGCGGGAGAGATCATAGCTACGCACTAGTTATCTATCATCCACCATCACCATCGACAAGAGCTTGCTGAGAAGATCGGGCCACCCCATATCATGACCACAACAGGATTGTGGACATGAAAACTAGGTTCCTACTTAGGTGATGTAGAACATTAAATTAGTCTCTTTACTTTTGAACTCAGTATGAAATAAACCTGGCTTTTTGCAAATAAACCTAGAGCTTAAGATTCCTACTAGAACTACCTTACTTGTTAGTGATAGTTTGCGAGTACTTAAATAATACTCATGGCTTTGTCTCTGGCTATTCCCGTGGCCAGACTATGAGAAGGACTACCAGGAAGATGGACAGCAGGAGGTCTATGACAACTAGGATCATCTCACATCGTCAGCATTTCCTGTGGCCCTAAAGATGGAGCCCCTATTAAGTTTACTTTCCGCTGCTTTGATTGTATTAAGATTGGATCATGAGATCCTTTATTTGTAAGACCTTTATTATGGTTTGTAATGGATGATGTACTGTGGTGCCAATTCTGTTATGTCTCGCAAAAATGGTAATCCTGGGATTGCGAGGTATGACATAACAGGCATCTGGGGTTATAAATCCAGGTGTTGACAGGCGGCGAAGGCGGGAGGGGTGTAGCGGCATGGGCGGGAAAAAGGGAAAAAACGGGAAGGCGAGCCGGTGGTGGCGCGCCATTACGGAGACACGACGGGCGGTCATTGACCGGTGGTCCATCGTGGGAGCTGAGGCAACGAGATGAGGATGACTCGGCTTCCAGTGGCTGATAGGGCGGGGCCACAAGCGGAGCTATTTTTCGCTGATTACGCTATGTCCGACATTCCCTAGGCGTTCCCATTGCCCCGGGATCGGCTTGGGAATGCCGGATGAAAGTTGGGTTAAATTCGGACCAAATTGGCGTCCTGAGAACATGACTGGGCTATTTTTCGTCGTCCGGATAAAAATTTCGCCCTGAGAACGGCCTTTTAGGAACCGAGTGGAGATGCTCTTAGGAGCCAGTTCTAGCACATGCTCCTATGCATTTTATAAGATTGGCATGTGGGTGACGCATTGATTAAGTAGTACATTTTTAGCTAACTATTATACATATTGGCTATAAAGCTGACTATAGATGACATGTTACTTTCTTATAGCCAACAATAAGCTATATTATTGAATTTGCTCTTTCAACTGTGACCACTTGATCTCATTTTCTCATTTTCCCCAAGAAAGTTTCTAGCGTTTGGCTCGTGTGTGCAACAGGAGGACATAAAGTGTAATGAATTTAACTAACATATTTAATCTTAATTATCTTTAATTTACCTAACTATGCCTCTATTCAAGATAATGTCTATATAAAAAAGATGCTTCTCGATGTCATGAATCTATTGTCGGAAACGATTTATAATTTCGTTGAGTGTTTGGAACTCTAGGACATTTTGCTTTTAGAGCTTATTTGAACTTTTTTTCAAAATTCGTCAGACACACATGACCATTTGAAATTTACTTCGAGGGAAAACTTCAAATTTTCCATTTCACACGACTTTCATGTTGCAAGGTTTCTATTTTGACATTGCTATACGAATAGATGTACATCAACATAGAGTGTATTAGAACATGTTGGATCTACTCGTTTATGAATGTCAAAACGAAAAACATACAACATGAAAATTGTGTGAAAGGGTGAGACAAAGCTACACCTTGAGGGAAATTACAAATGATAACCCGTGTACGACTAATTTTGAGAAAATACGTCCGAAATACGTATAAATATAAACACGAAATAGTATCACAAAAGGTCAACGAAACTAAGAACTGGGCGTGGGAATGGAATCACAACGTTGATATACATCTTTTTTCATGTAGAACTTATTTTAAATCGGTGTGTCGTTATGTAGATCCGAGGGGGATTAAGTAACTATAGAAATAGTCGATTTCAGCGTTCCGGGCGAGCCAAGTTTTGAACTGATTTAAAATTCGTGTTGTGCAAGAAAACGGTGCTGACAAGAGGCCAAATTGTTTCAGCCGGGTGCGAGAAAGGATAATCCAGCCTTGTAAACATGCTCTCGGAATAGTGGAAAATCCAAAATACTTGGAGATGGAGCTCCTGGGCTTGGCGACCGCGCCGTCCCCCGCGCTCTCTGCGCCGACGGCGCCCTCCCCACCGGACTTGGAGCCTCCTCCAAGTCCCTGCCGCTGCAGCCCCTGCCGCGGATGCAGTTCTCCCCGCAGGCCCCGTGGTTCCTTTCCAAGGAGCGGCGCCGGCCCCCGCAGGCTGCTACTTCCGCTGCCGTTTTAGATCTGGAGGCAGCGCCGGCAGACTCCTCGCCTGCGAGGTCGCCCTGCCACGCCTCCTCCGACCCGGAGATGGTGCCCGACTCTGCCCCGGCCTCCTCTTCTCCGACCTAGGGAGGGACCCATGTCTCCTCGCCTTCCTCGTCCAGCGGTAAGCCTTGCGCCATTAATGTGCCTTGCGCGCAGATGGCCTCCTTCAATGTGACGACCCTGCGCTCCATCGTCGTTGTGCCACCCAGCTGCCAGAGGGCGGGCCGCCATAAAGGCCTGTCAACTCCGCCCGCGGCGCCCCCTGCCCAAGACACGGAAGGATGGCAATCCGTCCGGCCGCGCCGCACGCGACAAGACGTGCCTTCAAGCCGCCATCAAGACGTTGCACCTCCGCCCATCCCCCGTGGCCCCCAGGCCGAAGCGGCAGCTCTGCGCTTCAAAAGGCGCACCACAGGCCTCTGTGCTCGGTGCCTCGCCCCTGCCCATCACCACCAAGCTTCTGCCTGCCACGACCCCTTCCGCTGCCTCACTTGCAACCTTTCCGGCCACAAGGAACGCGCCTGCCCGCTTCGACTCGCCGCAAAATCTGCCAAGAGCCGGCGCCCGCGTCCACCGCCATCCTCCCCGCAACGGCCTGCCGCCTCTCCTTGCGCGCCTGGGGCTCTGTCTTGGGCCGCGGTCGCTGCCTGCACCCCTGCGTGCTTTCCCTCGTCGACACTCCCTCCCCCGCCGCCCATGGCTATGAGTGGCATCGGCGCGGCCGCGACGCGGCCAGAGGAGGACACGGTCATCATCGCGACTTCCTTCGACCTGGACCGGGACATGAAGCTGTGGGCGGCCACGGCGGCCATTGCCTGGCCTATCAGCGGAAATCGCAAGATCGAGGCTCTCCCCATCGACCGCGCCGTCCGCAAAGAATTCCGGCTCAGCCACCGCGACCTTACCACCGGCCCCTACCAGCCTAGACAGTTCCTGCTCAAGTTCGAGCACAAGGAGCACTGCGCCGACGTGCTCAAGAAGGGCCGCATCAAGGCCGACGGTGTGCTGCTCCGGTTTCGGCCTTGGCGCCCGCTGGAGAATGCCTTCGGGGCTTCCATGTCCTACCACGTCCGTCTCTGCCTGGAGGGCGTGCCTGCCTACGGGCACACGCCGTACGTTGCCGAGCGTATCGTCGCGCGCCACTGCTCCTTCGACCGCCTCGACAACAGCTCTGTCCTGATGTCTAGCGCCCGCTCCCTCGACTGATGGGCGTGGACCGCCAACCCCAGCGCCATTCCTAAAGTGGTCTATCTCACCTTCACCAGCCATGGCGTTGGCGGCATGGCCTCGGAGGTGTTCGTCGACGAGTTTCGGCCCACGGGAAGCAAGCGGGGCGCCACTTTCCGGGTGATCGTGCACCTCGACAAGATGGAAGACTTCTCCTCCACGCCACTCGATTTCTTCGGACTCAGCACTGATGCCAACGCCTTCACGCCCATGCCGGTGTCTTTCGACTGGCACTACCTCACCGTCGACGGACAGCCCCCCGCCCCCATCCCCGACCTGGAGGACGATGAGGCCTCGGCGCGTGCTGCGGCTCTAGCTAGCCGTGGCAGGCGCGGTGGCGCGGATGACCACCCTCGCCAGCATCACTACCGCGGCGACGACCGCGGCGACGATGACGCGGCGCGACACGGACGTAAGAGCCATGGAGACCATCGCGACACAGAAGGCTCCTTCCGCCGCGAGCGCACTCGCTCGACGTGCCGCAGGGAGACCGGAAGTTCCAGTTACGGGAGACGCAGAGTCGACACGGGCACGGCCTCCACAACCCCCTCATCGCCACGCCACGCCCCTTTGCTCCTTGGCGCTGATCCTGGAACTGCCACCCTCACTGCCTCTGAGCTGCGCGCGGCTCTCGCGGAGCAAGCAGCGGACCTCCGTGTGGAGTTGTCATCGCTCCTGGACGACGCCGTCAAGCCTCTCATCTCCGAGACCTCCGACCTGGGCGGCTGGACCGCGCGGGCCTCGGACCTGCTCGCCAAGCTCAGCGCTGCTGCGGCAGCGTTGTAGCCTCTGCCTGGCCTGGCTGACCTGGACGCCCACGGCGACCCCATGGGGCCCGAGATCGCTGAGGGAGGGTCGGTCGACCGTGCAGCAGACCTCTTTGCCAACCTTGAACTGGGCGCGACGCCCGGCCCGGCAGGTGGCCCTAGGGATGAAGCCTGGCACGACTCGCCGATGACGCCGGCTTCGCGACACGAAGCCTGGGGCGCTGACAGTGCGCCCGTCCCTTCTTCTCGCGAGGCCACGAAAGTGGTCTGTGTCGACGGCTACTCCGAGCCCTCTGAGGGAGTTGTGCCGGCCGTGCTCGCCGGCCAGCTCACGCCCTCCGTCGGCGACGCGAGCGCCCCTGGCCATGACGGCCCCATCCCTCCGCTGCAACAATTCCTGGGGTCGGTGGCCGTGCCAAAGCCCACGCCGCTCATCTCCACCCCGCTGGCGCGCAAGAAGAAGGTGGTTCCTCCCGTGTGCTCCCCTCGAAGAAGTGGAAGGCTCGCCGTCAAGAAGGCTAAGAAGCTCAAGGACGGGGCTGAGGCGATCCAGGAGGTCATCGCCTGTGTCTGCGGGATCCTGGCGCCGGAGGAATCGTTCGACGACGCGTCGCGCGCCGCATACCCGCAGATGTTTCTACATGCTCCACTTGCTGTCGCTGCCATTCAGGCCATGGACGCCTTGGTCAAGCAGGTCAAGAAGCTCAAGAAAAAAGGACAGGTGACGACCCAGACTACCCTCGTGAGGACCAGTGCTGCCAATGTGTAGTTCTCACGCTCGTCCAAGTGACCAAGGGCATCGGCCCTATGTTCCCTGTGTGCTCGGCACCCCTGCTACATTTTCCTGCTGCAGAACCTTCGTTTTCAGTCCTTTTCAGCCTTCTTCGAAGGCTGCACTGTCATCAACTATGTACCACGCTTCGGCCAGAAATCCTATGCTCCTTCATTTTCTGCATTCAAAACCACAACACGAGTCAATGAGGTTCCCATAATGTCACAAAAGAATGTTAATCTCCTAAACTGGAACCCGTGGGGTCTGAACAGCTCTGCCCGCCGCGACACCGTCCGCGACATGGTGCGCGACTCTCACGCCTCCATCGTCTGTCTCCAAGAGACCAAACTTGACCACGTCGACGACTCAATAATCTCTGCCACGCTCGGACCAAACTTCACGGCTAACTACGGCTTCCTCCCAGCCTCTGGCACTCGTGGAGGCATCATCTTGGCTGTCTCAAGCGTTTTTTTCGCTCTGTCGGATCCTCACTTAGCTGATCGAAAGCTATCTACAACAATTACCATGCTTGAAGAGGGGAATAGATGGACTCTTACCTGCGTCTACGGGCCACGAGGGGATCCGGAGAAATTAGCTTTCATCGAGGAGCTCAGAAACCTGAAGCCTATTATCCGAAGTGAGTGGCTCCTGGTTGGTGACTTCAATCTCATCACTCAAGCCTCCGACAAAAATAACCTCAACATCAACCGGCGACTCATCCGCAAGTTTAGGGAGGCAAGAGACTTCCTGCAGCTTAAAGATATGCGAATGGTTGGACGCAGCTTCACTTGGTCAAACGCCCAGGCTGGCCCGGTTCTTACTAAGATCGACCATGTTTTTTTCTCGGACGATTGGGACATGCTTTTCCCGGACGCGCATCTGCAGGCCATCACTTCGGCTTGCTCATACCATGCCCCTCTTCTGCTTCACGAAAGCGTGGCCACGGCCAGAAGGCCTTCCTTCAAATTCGAAGAGTACTGGCTACGCATGGAGGGTTTCAAGGAAACCGTCGATGAGGCCTGGAACAAGGTCATCCAGGACGCGGACCCCATCCGCAGAATTCACATCAAACTATCCCGCACTGCGAAGGCTCTCAAGGAATGGCAATGCCAATGCACGGGTATCCTTCGCCACCAGATTGCTATGGAAAAAGAGATCATCTGGAGGTTTGACCTCGTGGAGGAAACTAGGACCCTGTCGGATGACGAAAGAGAGCTGCGAAAATGTCTAAAAGCTTCCTACATCGGGCTTCTCGCTATCCAGAAAATAAAGCTCCGGCAGAGATCGAGACTTACTTGGATCCGTCTGGGAGACGCGAACACTAAACTTTTTCATGTGAGGGCGAATGGGCGTAGAAGGAAGGTCTTTATCCAATAGCTCGCCACGGAAGGGGGCTCGGCTATCACGACCAAGGACAAAGAGGAGGTGCTCCTGAAACACTTCAACGACTTGCTCGGGACCAAAGCGCCTAGGCAGGTCTGCCTCAACTGGGACGGCCTCGGCTACACTCTACATGACCTGGCTGACCTCGACCTCCCTTTCGACGATGATGAGATTAAGGAGGCGGTCTTCTCCTTACCATCGGTAAAAGCCCCGGGCCCTGATGGCTTCATTGGAGCTTTCTTCAAATCTTGCTGGGATATTATCAAAAACGACGTCATCAGTGCCATCTCCCACATGTCCAAGCTCCGGGCAAATTGTGTCAACCTTGTGAACTCCGCCAACGTCATTCTGATCCCGAAGAAATCAGACGCCGCGTCCGTGGGTGACTACAGGCCTATCAGCCTTATCCATAGCTTTTCCAAGATCTTCTCCAAGCTTCTCGCCAACCGTCTGGCCCCTATGCTTCCCGACATCGTCTCCAAATGTCAAAGCTCTTTCGTCAAGAAGAGAAGCATCCACGATAATTTCTTGCACGTGCAAAACCTCATTAGAGAGCTTCATTCCTCGAAGACCCCGAGCATCTTCCTGAAACTGGACATTTCAAAAGCTTTCGACTCGGTGGGATGGGCCTACCTCATTGAGGTGATGACTGCTTTAGGTTTTGGGTCGAACTGGCGCAACTAGGTCCACCTCTCCCTGGCTTCTGCTTCTTCGAGAATCCTCCTCAACGGCAACCCTAGAAAGGCTTTCTGGCACGCCCGTGGCCTCAGACAGGGCGACCCACTCTCCCCCATGTTGTTCATCATGGCTATCGACCCGCTTCAGCGCATCCTGGCAAAAGCTACCTCGAGTGGAATCCTCAGCCCCATCCGCTCTAGATCGACTACCTGTAGAATCTCCCTCTATGCTGACGATGCCGGGATTTTCGTCAACCCAGTGAAAGAGGAGCTTGATGCCATCTCCGAGATTCTCAATTGTTTTGGTAGGGCCAGTGGACTCGTCACCAACATGGCAAAGAAGGAGGTCTTCCCGGTGCACTGTGGGCAGATCAACATCGAGGAGTTGATGTCATCTTTCCCGGCCAAGCTTGCCACCTTCCCTGGCAAGTACTTAGGCCTCCCACTGCACATCTGTCGCCTCCGCAAAGTGGACCTCCAACCCCTTTTTGACAAAATTGCCAGGAAGCTTCCGGGATGGTATGGCAAAAACATCGCTCGACCGGGGAGAATTACGCTCGCAAAATCTGTCCTCATGGCCACCGCAACTTATCACGCCCCCGCCATTCCTCTCTCTACATGGGCGTGCAAGAAGATCACAAAGATCGTCCGGAACTTCGTCTGGGCGGGTGACGAAGGGGAGCACACGGCTAAAGGAAAGGCGCTTGTCAACTGGAAGACGGTCTGCAGACCAAGGGACCTGGGAGGCCTTGGCATGCCCGACCTCGAGCGTACCGGGAGAGTCCTGAGACTGCGTTGGCCTTGGCTGCAATGGACCGACCCTGAACGCACCTGGATGGGTTCAAAACTCCCTTGCAACTCGACCGACATGGCGCTTTTCAGAGCATCCACGAAGATCACTTTAGGAAATGGTGAAAAGGCCTCTTTCTGGCACGATAATTGGAGCAACCTGGGCCCTATCCGACAGTGGGCCCCTGACCTATACAAGATCGCCACCAGGAAGAAAAGGATTGTCGCCAAAGAGTTCAGCAACAACAACTGGATCTGCTCTATCGCTCGCCTCAGTACTCCCATTCAGTTGGCCCAATACCTTCAACTATGGGACCTCATTCATGACACTACGCTGACCACGCTACAACACGACTCCATCAAATGGACGCTCACGGCTGACGGCATCTACAGCTCTAGCTCCGCCTATCACGCGCAATTCCACGGTTGCTTCTAGAAGTTCAAAGCCCAGAAAATTTGGACCGCTCATGCGGAGCCGAAATGCAAACTTTTTTCCTGGCTCGCCCTCCACGGCAAACTCCTCACTGCTGACATGCTCGCCATCAGAGGATGGCCTCATGACCCAACTTGCTCGCTTTGTGGAACTGCCCCAGAAACTGCCGCACATCTCTGCAAGGATTGCCCCTTCACGACGACGGTCTGGACCACCACTCAATCTTGGGACAACGAGACTGTGGGTAATCAGGGCCAATTTTTCGCATCCATCACTGATTGGTGGGTTGACATGATTGTGAGGAAGACCAAGGACGCCCAACGCCGCCTCAGCGGCCGCTTGCTTTACGTGCTCTGGAACGCCTGGAAGGAAAGAAACCGCAGAATCTTCACCGGAAAACGCCTAACCTACTTGGAGGTGGCCTCTATCGCTCGTGATGACATCCAACAGAGGGAAAGGGCGTTCGGCACGTTCGTGCCAGCTATCCCAGTTGAGCCGGACTAGCTTTTCCTTTTTTTCTTTTGTCTCCATGGTGGTTTTCTGGCTTTTTCCCACCTTGATCTAAAATTGCCTTTCCTGTACAGTGGTCATGGGTTTTTTTCTCTCTTCTAATAGAATAGGCAGTGCTCCTGCCGGTTGCTTCAAAAAAAACACGCTCTCGGAAGCTCATGCCTAGTACCATGCTCCAATTTCTTTTAAACATATACTTCCTCCGTTCAGAAATATAAGACGTTTTAGTATTATGAATTGAATATATCTAGATGTTTTTTAGTGTATAGATTCTAGAGATTCGTAGTGAATCTATACACTAAAAGATGTCTAGATACATCCTTTTTAGAAAGCTAAAATCTCTTATATTTCTAAACGGAGAGAGTAGATTTATTCATTAAAGTGCATTTTCTCTACTACTTAAAAAGAACGAACTTCCTCTGTTTCCTCCGGTCGTCGGTTTCGTCAACACTTTTTCAAATAAGACTATTTTGCCCTCCCACCAGATCAGTCGAGCCTACGTTTCGCTCACCCTTCGTCTTCGCTTCGTCAATCGCTCCCGTCCCGCAGTCCCGCAACAAAAAAAGTCGGGGTCTGTCCCGCTGGCGACCGCCTTGCATTGAGCCCCGCCGCCGCAGCCTTACCGACCTCGTTTCGGCTCACTGCTCCAGACCCCGCTGGCGAGCCCCTTCCTCCTCCACTTCTTCCGGACCATCCACCAGACGCATGAGCGCCCCCATCAAGGCATGGGCTTCCCCCTCCTACGTCTTCCTGTCTCGAACCCTAGCGCCACTCGCGGTCTGTCTACTCAAGCTGTGGTGACTGGGAATCGGGACGCCGTCCACCCCCCCCCCCCCCCCCCTGGCCGCCAATCTCTCCTCCCACCCAAGACGCGCTTCCAACGTTCGTCCAGCCTTTGAGACCTCTGCCCTCCACACCGCGAGCTTCAAACCCTCCCTCCTGGTCACCTACACCGACGACGATCGTCTCCGCGCTAGATCCTGCACGCCGAACCACCTCGCCGCCGGGAGTGACCCCAACGCCCGTTCACCCTCGCATGGATCTCCGGCTACCATGAACTACTCACTCCGCATTTGCTCCCCGCCTCTAGCGCCCTCTACCAATCCCCCGTTGGAGCCCGCCCCAACCTGCTCCACCTCTTCCAACCTCTCCATCAAGGCTGGTATTTCTTTTGAAAAAACCATGCTGGTGTGCTCATTCTATATTTATTTGCCCCGGTGAGGAATCGTTGAGGAAATAAAGCCATAAAAGGTTAATTTATCAATTATGTGCATTTTCCTGATACTGTAGATGATTCTTTATGATGTTCGGCTCACAAACATGTCATGTACGACTGTAGCTAATAAAGGTTTAATGACCTCATTATTTGTAGGACTGTAGCTAACCAAGGTTTAATTATCTTACTAAGTGTACATGTTATATGTAAGACTGTAGCTAACCAAGGTTCCGCTCACAGCTTCGGGAGAGCGGTAGCTAGCCGGAATTACAGCTTAGAAGAATAACAATCAATAAGACTGTAGCTAATCAAGGTTCTGCTCATAGTTTCGGGGAGAGCAGCAAATGGTTTGAGAGCAGTCAGAATAACCTCCAACGACAGATAAGATATTATAGGTAGCCATAAACCAAGGACAGAAGCTAATTAAGGTTTAATGATCTCAGCATATTTTGCACTCAATTACTGATCTATTTCTACATACTCTGTGGTGCTACACTAGAAAAACAACATTCTACATTTGCTTTCAGTATTTTTCGCTCTCTCTCATGTGTTCCGCAGTTGTCTTCTCCAATTGCTTTTACATTTAGGTCTATCAAATAAAATAGGGAAAGTATTCATGCATAATTTGAGAGTTTTGAAGGATGAACGAATCAAGAATATGCTTTTATTGGTCCCCGCTTTGTGTTTGAAAAATTATCTACTCATGTTACATCGTTTATAAGGGTTTAGCACCGACTGATCCCGTGAAGTTCTGTTGGTGTAAGATGATGTACTTTTACTTCTACAGATTCATGTGTTTCTTGCCATTGTTTCATGAACTCTCTTAGATACAATGGTAGCATTGAGCTTTACTTTTTTTTTCAATTTTAATAGTAAAGGAATCAGAGTAAATTAATTGGGAATTGGATGGGTCCATTATAGCTGAGCTTTGGGGGTAATTACTTATAGTGAGGAAATTATCTCCATGAGCGTTGGTTAAGTATGTAGCTATTAGATATGTGGTTTCGCTGTTGCCTTATGTCATCCTTTTTTATGGGATCAAAGTAAACCAATTGCCTCATAGGATTTTATAGGTGTGCTCCCTCGTGAGATTTTACTTGTACTATGTATATTGGTATGTACTGACTC
This sequence comes from Avena eriantha, assembly GCA_910589775.1. NCBI lineage: Eukaryota > Viridiplantae > Streptophyta > Magnoliopsida > Poales > Poaceae > Avena > Avena eriantha. The sequence goes on from OU342746.1 coordinate 12,629,113, forward strand.
AATCGAAGAAATGCAGTGAAGCTTTCCTTGATGCTTTACAAGAGCATGGTGCGAAAGCGTATATATTCTTATATGAAGGAAAGATGCATACCGATTTATTACTTAAGGTAATCATAATGTTCCATGTCAAAGGATTTCTTTGTTATGTTGGCTTAGTATAGCAAAGTGCTTTTCGCGAGAAAACTCAGAGGGAGGGGAGGGCTAGCATACTAACAGCACAACCTGTCGACTATGGCGTTCTTTTCTGAACCATTGCATAAGTTTTAGTTGTTGGTTAATTGCATTATTTCCTTTCACATGAGTAGCTGGCCAGGGGTAGCAGCGAGAGGGACATCACTAAGAACCGGTGTATGCTCTCATTGTGGGAATTTTGATATGCAGAATGGCGAAATGAGAGCTAAATTTTGCTCTTGTTAGGTTGACCAGGACATTTGAGCAAGTCCTGAAGATGCAAGGTTATAATCCCCTTATTTTTTTAAGGAAGGAAGTTGTGCATGCAAAGGACGTGAGAAACGTGCTACCATTTCAAATGAAAAAGGATGTATATATACTTGTGTTTGTTGCATTGTGCCCTACTTTCTCATGTAATTAATTATGCTAATGATTAAAATTGTATAATGTCTCAATATTGGATGTTGACTGCTTCTCTTTTTCTGGATGTTAGTTTCAGAATGAAATTCCCTATCATTAGTTCGCTTTATCTCTAGAGAAAACTTAGCTAGAAAGATACAAGTACTACTATATATTCTAGCCTGCTAAATTCTATGTGTCCACCAAGTTTTATCATATCTGAAGATCTGCCAAAGAAGTTTCAGACCGAGTTGTATACATGCAAGTAAGTTATTTATTGACCTCGTGCATTTGTTTTGATCAGTTCGATATTATTTAATGAAATGGTAGAAGCGGATCAGATGTAATGTCATTTCGAACTCTTCAGAAAAGAGAAAAAGAGGACAGAACAACGTTGTCCCTGTCAGATCTGGCTGCCTCAGTTGACTGATCCTATGGCACGCCCTCACCATCCCGTCTGTTGCAGATCGATATCAGCTTGCAAGGTATGACGATTGTGCGTTTTTTCTGAACAAGAGGTGCACCTATTGGCTACTGCTATTTTTTGTACTACCTACTTTCAAATAGATACACATGTGTTACAATTGAAGACTTAATCGAGATGATTTTTTCTCATTAGATCATTAAAAAGTTAATTTACCGCAGAGGATTCACTAGATTCAGACTTCAAAAACAAAAAGAAAGCCCGGTGTTTCTCAACTGAACTAGCAATCTTTGTTGTTTAGTACACAATTTGATAAAACAATTGTCATTGTCCGGTTCCTATTATGACCGTAGACAATCGAAACATGATTGTATTGTAACTAAAACAACCTGGGTGCCATTCTTCTATGTTATTCATTGTTCTGAGTTGAACTGTGAGGTGTCTGTGATCCATACAAGCATTGAAGTTCAACTGTTCCTCAGCATTGAAGTTGAGCGAGCCACCGAAGGAAAAGTTGCGACACTCGGTGTTGGCAATCAAGGTGGCGTGGCTGTAGGTTTATATAGTGTAAAGAACAGAAGATCATTCTTCCGAAATTCATCCTGATTGTTTTCTTCTCTCTTCTCTGTACTTGCGGTGGATGTTTACGTTGATAGATAATATAGCAAAAACCTGCATCTCTACGACTACCAAAACGAGGGCGACTGCAACGATTGGTGGATCCATGATCATAAAGGGGAGGAGCATTGCAGGTTCTTGGGTAGTGGTGCCGGTGTGGGTAGGAATGGGGAGTGGAGGTGGTGGGCGTTGGCGGAAACCTAGCTGTTGGGCGAGGGTGACACGCCGCGCAGCAGCAGATCAACGTCCCTTTCATTTTAAATTCCAATGGGATCTATTTGAATTCAGATGCACTTAACCACTAGACTTAGTTGCAATAGAAGAGAGAAATTTGGTTCCATGCACATTGCTCACACATTTTTTTGAGACAATCAACGGGGGGGAGAGGGTCCCCACCTGAATATATTATCTCAACAGAAGAACAACAGTTTTCACGAGCGTCGTGACAAGAGGTAGTCACACCACAAGCCGGCGTACTTTTTTGGGACAAGTCCCTACAACGACGAGACCATAGAGTGATGTTGTCCACAATTTTTGAAATAGTTACATAAGATGATTGATTGACATTTCTGAACACCATACTGTTTCTAGCGTCCCAAATTTTCCACAGAATGATGAGAGCGATAGACGGCCAGACAGAGGAATGAAGCCCCGCAGGAACGGGAGTGGTCCACAAGTCAGAGAAAACCTGGAAAGTCGGTTAAACATTGATTTTATTCCATAGCTCCTGGGCGTGGGGACAAATGAAGAAGAGGTGGTCTCGACTTTCCATGGTGTGGCCACACCTAGGGCAAGTCGTAGAGCCAACAATGGTCTTCTTGTGCAGATTCTCGCGCGTATTGAGCCTGTCCAGGGAGAGAAGCCAGCCAAAGATCTTCACCTTTTAAGACCTTTATGCTTAAACATTTTTGCAGTGATGTTTTGAATATGCGCCATCCCTTTTTCAGTGATGTTTTGAATATGCGACATCCCTTTTTGCAGTGATGTTTTGAGTTTAAGACCTTTATGCGTAAACACCGGGGTACTTGCATGGTTCCACCATCACAGAAGATGCACACTTTAGGTAGGGAATCCAAAATGTACCAGTTGTAACTTGTAAGCCTCTAAGTGGTATGGATTCGGAACTCACTTTTCATAATGTAGATATACAACTTGTCGATTTTGCTTTGTGGAAGTTTTACTATTGTTTTTGTAGAGAACGTTGATCGCTAGATATTTTTGGAACACTTTGTTTGTTCACTATAAATACTACTGGCTATTCGACCGTATAAAAGTTATTCAAATTCAAATGGGCGTCGTGTAGGGAAGGCCTCTAGGGTATTGAGTCGGGCCCGTGGTGCAGGTGAAGGCCGCCGATTCCATGAGCCAAGAAGGCGCCGTGCCCGAGCTAGGCGGCGTGAGGAGTAAGGCCAACGGTGCCTAGGCCCAGGGAGCGCATGGTGCAGGCCGTTAGCCCCTAACCTGGCGGCACACAAGGGAATTCGAGCACGTTTGAGAAATGAGTCACCTCATGATGACATTTACTTCCTCCAAGAGCGGCTAGCTTGTTTTCTAATGATCAGTGTCAATTGATTACATATTACAAAATTCTTAACTTATGATTACAAGTTAGAGGAATAAGTAGTACTATAGAAGATGTAGCTTAACATTATGTCTATATAAACATGCTCTCAGCCCAAAAATGTGCATCCGGAAATAAATAGTAGTTAAAGATGATCACTCATATCTTGTTCCTATTTTATATGATTCTGCATCGTAGTTTTTTAATTCGAGGTTGATTTAACGGTCTGGAAGATTATATTTTTTTGTATTAACGTGCTGCTTAATACTGCTTAAGTACAAAAGTGAAAATATTACATCTATGAAGAGATTAATGCTTTTTAACGAGGAACACAATAGATACTTGGCTTACTACTTATTTTTATGTGTCAATATTCTCAAATAGAATTATGCATTAGTCAATATGTTCATAGAGTTGGTGTGCATATGTCCGGCCTACAATAGAGCACATGATTCAGCGAGGTTGACCTCTTTGCGACCCTGCTAGCTTCTTCCCCGGTGCTTTACCGAACTATAAAAAGTGCATATTTATCAATATTTGCAAGCAATCCACTTCTTTTTGTTCATTTAGAAATTCTGGAATTGTCGATTGTTGCACCGGAATTGTTGATTGACTTTCCATGCCTATTTACTGTTGTACTTGGTATAGTACTGAAAAAATGTGATGTCTTGTGGTATAGCATAATGTTGTTACAGTTGCAAACAATTTGTGGATTTTTTTGTTGAACAAATTGTTGTGGACTGTTATTCTTATTGGATTAAAAAGCGATGGCATAGGCTACATTAGGACAATTTTTTGAATATATCCGCATAGTTGTTTAGTATTCCACAACAACACACGGACATTCAACAAGATACCTTGCAATCCTGAATTACATGCTTGACACATTCAATATCAAACATATATATTGTACTTCTTTTGTCCCGTTGCAACGCACGGGCAATTTACTAGTACAGATAGAAGCGTGAATGACAATGCTTGTTACAGAGTTCCCCTAAGTGGACAAACCCTAATCTGAACATAAGCAACGACACACTACAGATCTATTATGCATTTTTCAAGCTAGCCTTGTAAGATGATGAGCGTTGACGCTGTTTCTCCTGTTAATATGAGAAACGACTGCTTCGTTGGAAAGAAGGAATGTTTTGTATCTGAGCTAGCATTGACCTGTTGTCCCAGTAACCTGGGGTAGAGAAGATGTCTGTCGCTTTTGCAGCCGTAGCTAGCACCTAGCAATCTGTGAGGAAGTGTGGATCCTGAATGTCGAGTACCTTTGCTACGCCTGGTCGCGAGCATCAGACCAAAAGTCTCAGCTCAAAGAGGAGAAGAAGCCAGAGGGGACATGCCGAGACGTGAATTTGCTGGATGTGATGATTATTTTGCACTTGGATGAAGACTCCAATTACTGCCTCTTTAGGGCTTGCTCGGTTAGCTCAGATTTGAAGTGGATTGGAGGGGATTAAAGTGGATTAAATCCCATGCAAGTCAAAATTCCTCCAAATCCACTCCAATACTCTCTAATCCCTTTGGGGTAGGGATTAACCGAACAAAGCCTTAGTAGTGTTGTTTGGTTGTATTTCCCATGAAGCATCTAACAAGATTGTGTTGCCTACAAATGAGTCTGAATGTTGTATTGCCAGTAGAAGTAGATGGTCATGTGAGCAAGTCGCACTATGATCTTCATTAGTTGCCTTCAGCCTTGGAACGGGAGGTAGTACTATCTCCGATCAGCCGCCACATGTTCTAAGCTACAATGTATTTTTTTTTACGGTAACTTTTTATGCATTTTTTGGAAGCAATTTTCCGATGGTATTTCACAGTAAGAAAAAAGCAGTACAGTAGATGTCTAGTTTTAGCCAGTAGGCTCGCCACACGTCATGATACAGTAATTTTCCTGATTGTATTTTCTCCCGTAATTTTCTATAGTAATTCTGACAGACAACTGCAGCTCATGATACAGTAATTTTCCTGATTGTATTTTCTCCCGTAATTTTCCATAGTAATTCTGACAGACAACTGCAGCTCCAACAACAAATTCCCGAATGATTCTTACATAGCAGTAAATTTCCGATGGTGCGTAAGTTCTCCAACGGCAGTGCATAAACAGTGATTCTTAGACAGTAATTTTTAAACCTAGATACTGCACCTCATGTCAGTACTTCACTGTAATTCTTTGCATAGATATTCTTCACCACCTGTAACTTTGATACTTATTTCCGCGCCGGTCTTACCTACATTATTATTTTTACCTAAATGCTAAAAAACATCCGGATGCTGGATGTCATGAACCAGCACTCTCCTGTCGTCGGTCTGATGGACTTGATCTAGATGCGAGCGACACGCCATTCCGATAGTCGAGGAAAGCGGAAAAAGACTTTCCTCTGCTCCGATGGCCAGCGCCGCCCTATCCCTCCCCTTCCTTTGCTCCACCGGCGAGTGTCGCCGCGCCCCGCGCCATCCTCCCGCTCCCCAGCGAGCGCCGCCGTGCCTCCCCTTCCTCTGCTCCACCAGCGCGCGTTGCCCCCATCCCTCCACCCAAAGCGGCCGCCGGTGCCTACTCCATCTCCTTTCTTGGCCTTCTGCTCCGATGAGAAATCCGCTCTCCGCCCCGGGAGTCCACCATGCGCCTCCTAAAGATCACCGCGACCCGTGACCTCCTCGGTGTACTACCCCTAAACTCCTAGGCGTGCCAGTCCTGAAATCCTCGGTGAGAAAGCCATGGACTCCCTCGAGCTTCTCCTCGGCGATCAGGCGCTTGCTAGAGGCCAGTCACTACGAGGTCGCCGTCACGCCTCCGCCCCCAAATTCTCCATGGCAACCAACGCACGCGGTCCCTCCCTCATCCCAGAGCCACCACAACGAGCTCCCGGACTAGCACACGGGGAGTCGCCCCACAGTGCCGAGGCTAGGGGAGGTGGCGCTGACTGAAGAGCTGCAGGAGCTCGTCCATGGCGCTGACTGAAAAGTCTGAACCGATTGGAGAGAGGGAAAGAAGATAGGAGAGAGGGAAAGAAGATAGGAACCTTGTATTTTTGGCCATTTTCTGTTTCCATCCTCAAACTCTACTGTATTTATGCATATGTACATCTATTTTTATGCTCAGCTTTCATGGAGGGCTCGAAATACGTTCTCAGAGTAACATTTTCAATTGCATTTTTAGGAATATAAGTAGTGTGGTTGGGTACATTTTCAATCAAATGCATAATCAAACCCGATCCCTTCCGGTCACCACGTGCGCTCGATGTCGCCCTCTTCGTGCTTAATTAATTTCGTTCTTTGCCGCTATTGTAAGTTGATCTGGTTGGTCCGCCCGCCATCTTGCCACACCCTCCCCTGGAGCTCCGCTCGGTCATCGTTCAGCCTGCCTCTGTGGCGGGATGGACACTGTCGGCCTCAAAGCCACACCCCCTCTGGTTTCTAGCATTTCATGTTGGGCCCCGTGTCGTGGCTCACGACACTAGCCACATCTGTGTTGATCGAGGTAGTATTTATTCACATATGTTCTAAATTGTATTTTTCCACACCTCGCGATAGCGACAAACATGTGCTAAGTTGTATTTTCCCATCTATATTATTGGTTTCACAAATAAGCTAAGTTGAAATTTGCCGGTTGTATTATTGGTTTCACAAATAAGCTAAGTTGTATGTTGCACAAAATAAATTATCCACTAACACATTTGGTAAGTTGTGTTTGTAGACAGCAAATTATTGCTTCACACATGTGCTAAATCACGCGCTAAGTTGCATATTTACTATTTACTAAGTTGTACGAGCAGCAGGTTAAGTTGCATATATTGCACATCACAGTTGTAGAGGAAATAAACATAGTTGTATTTTGTCTATATTTAGTCTATTTCTAGAAAGCTTTTTTGACTTTTTTATTGTCTAACTAGAGTCAGGTTGCATCCACTGACTAACTAGTACTAAGTTGGCTAACACCATTTATGGTGAAGTTACCTACCTTTGTTATGACCTTTCCTATTCGTATGCCTAAATTTTCCACCATAGTCGGCTAGCATCATGGTTGTGAAATTGCCTACAAGCTAGTACTAAATCATCTAGCACTACACCTCTGTTGGCTACCACTAGTTCTAACTTGTATGCGTATCATATCATTAGTTGACTACTGTAGTACTAAGTTGACTAGCATCATGTATAAGTTGTCTACCAGTAGTACTAAGTTGTGTACCGTTTATGGTGAAGTTATTTCCAGATTCACTGCCATTAGTACTAACTGGACTAGCACCATTATTGTGAAGTTCTATACCGTCGCGTCTAAGTTGCACACTATTTGATATTACCTTATAATTTGGTTGTTACTAAGTTGTCTACCTTACAAAACAAATTACCATAAATATTTAGAAAGTATGGTAGACAACTACCAGTGCAAAGTTGTGGGTCCCACTAATAATAAGTTGTCGCCTATTGTAGCTACGTGAGTACATTGGAAACTAAGTTGGCTATAAAATATACGAAAAAACAGTGTACTCGACCTTTATACGAAGTTGGTTTGCCACATCTTCAATGAACTTGCATTTACTTTACTATTTAGTCCTTTAAATCTATAGTTGACTCTTGTATTTTAGTCCCTTCCGCTAAAGATTGTGTGCTCGTTGTCGCAACTCCTCTTCATCTCGCTCAATTCGCTCCTTTCGTCAATGATGGTCCGCCTACCATCCCTCTACCCATCATCCTAGAGTTCCGACCCGCCATCATTCGTCTTGGCTCCACAGATGGTTGAGGCACCACCGGTCTTAAAGCTACATTTATTCGGTTTCTTTGTAATTTGTATTGCGTCACATATGCTGCGGACGGTATTATTGGTTTCATGTATAAGTTAAGTCGTTCTTTGCACATAATAAATTATTCGCTCACACATTTACAAAGTTGCGTTTGCAGACGGTTGTTGCTTCACGGTGCTAAGCTGCATTGGCACTATTGTTAAGTTGTATACACACTATTGCTAAGTTGCATACTCATTAGGGTTAAGTTGCATCTATTGTCCAACATAGTTGCAGATAGAATATACAATGTTGTAGTGTGTAGATATTTAGTCTCTTTCGATTAGCTTTTTTGTCTTTTCCATTGTTCAACTAGAGTCAACTTGCATCCATTGACCAACTAGTACTAAGTTGGCTAGCACCGTTTATAGTTCTATTTACGTACCACTGTTACAAACTTACATATCCTATTGCCTAAATTTTCATAATTATTACTAAGTCGGTGGCACCATGGTTGTGAAGTTGCGCACCATTATTGTAAAGTTGCTTACTACTAGTACTAAGTTGGCTAGCACCACAACTCAGTTGTCTAACACTAATGTATTAAGTTGTATGTGCACCATTATCATAAAGTTTCTTACTACAGGTACTAAGTCGGTTAACACCAGGCCTATAGTGAAGTTGCGCACCATTGTGATAAACTTGATGAATTTCGCACCACCAAAATAATAATTCCGCGTCATTGTGATGAATTTGACTATCCTTGCACCTAGGTTGACTACCATTAGTACCAATTTGGCTAGCACCATTGTTGTGAAGTTTCCCATCGTTGTGTCTAGGTTGCACACTATTTGATATTAACTTGTAATTTGATTGTTACTAAGTTGTCTACCTTAGAAAACAAGTTATCATAAATATTTAAAAAGTATGATAGTCCCAATACTATTAAGTTGTCGGTCATTGTAGGGAAACTAAGTTGGCCATAAAATATAAAAAAACAATGTAATCATATACGAAGTTGGCTTGCCACAACACTAAGTTGCTTTCTAAAAAATCTTTGGAACAAAAAATAGTATATACAACTCTTTGTACGAAATTGCTTCACCACGGCACTAAGTTGCACAACGTTTGATGCGAAGTTGTATTTTCATTGATACTAACTTATCTACCTAAAAGACCAAATTAGCAACGATATTAGAATGTATGGTAGACAACCATTAGTGCAAAGTTGAGGGTCTTAGTACTATAAAGTTGTTAAGTTGTTATTGCTAAGTGGTGTACCGGAAACTAAGTGTGTGTACGCAACTCTTTGTTAGTTCGTTATACCAGTAAGTTGTTTTTTTTTAAAAAGTTTATTAAAACATATACAAATGAGATGTAGTTTTGAAGCTATCATCGCGAGAGGTTCAACAGTGAAAATAGATCTCAATTCCAACACATGGTTTAAGAGTTATGACTTTTTACTTTTTTTGTATGAAACAAAATACACGTGTAGTCTGATACGGCTAAACTTTCTATATTTGGGGGTGGGTGCTCGGTTGGACTAACCAGCACCGAGTGCTCCCTAGCAGCGTCCTTATTTTTATTACTTTCTTAACTCTTAGGCCTTTCACAATGGATGTTTCTTAGCTTTGTATCTTAGATAGTTTGCTTATGTGGTATACTATTTAATGAAGAAATAGATGGTTGTTGTATCTTAGTTAAGATACAACCTTTGCACGCTATCATAGGCAAAAAAAACTTGGCTAGTTCAATCACACACATGCATGCGTCTAGAATCATTAAATGGAACCTTTTAAGAAACACCAACTAAGAAACACTCAATTATCATACTTATTTCTTAAGTTTTAAGTGCTCTTATAAAAACATGCTAAAAGACCCTCCATTGTGAAAGGCCTTAGATATAATTCTTCGTCAGTAGTCGGCAATCCCCTACAGTGACTCTTTGGTGGTGATCCCAACGTTACACTTTGACCGTGAGGCCTTGTTTGGAGCTAGAGTTTTTTTTCAGCGATTAATTACACTAAGTGTTTCTTACGGGTTCCGCTTTTTCTGGATGGTTTTACCCTCGCGAGTTTGGATTTAATACATGGTCTGCCACCGCCAATGTCATCTGAACTGAACAGTTCGGTGCCTTTCCATCCCGACTGTGCCCATGGCTGTCTCCCCTCCCTCCCCCTCTTCCTCGTGTGCGGCGGCTGCCGACCTAGACCGCTACACCTCGCGCGCGCTTCCTTCCCTGGGGACGGCTGCGAGAGCCGGAGCGGGACGAGAGAAGGGTAGGAGGAAGAATCGAAAGTAGAAAGCAGAAACGATGCTAGCCCCTTCCCCATGTCGACCCACGGGCGTGGCAGAGCACATGATCACCGCGTCTCAATCTCGACCACTACTTCGGCGGTGCAAGGTACATGCGCTGCTATTCTGTCGATGCCAGGGAGAGATACCAACGGTAAAGAGATCTCAGAGGAGGAGACCCCCCCCCCCCCCCCCCGGCCTGCCCTTCCTACTATGCTGCCGCCACGGTCCTCTCCTACTCGCCATGGTGGAAGCTGCTTGATGTGGCTGGCCGTTGTGGGCAGAGAAAATCAAGCCGCTCTCAGCAGCGCCACACGCCGACCCACCACGCCCGTTGCTCCCTTCGTGTCTCCTCTTGAAGGTTAGGGCCATCCTAGCACGTTTGCCTCACTACTCGAATCTATTGTGGGAGCCTCTCTCATTGCTACAGAGTGGATTGCAGGAATTTGTTCAGCCAGAACGAGGTAATTCGCCAGCAATCGAGTGCTTCCTCTAATTTGTTCTCTGTCACCTCTGATTTTGAAGAACACTGTTACAGTAGAAATTTGCCAGTTGGTTTGTTCTTTTTGCTAATTCTGAATCGCTGGCTTTGTTAGATTGGCCGATATGACTTGTGTGAAAAGAGGATGGGAAACTTCTTTGAGTTGGAAGTCTCCTCGGTTAGATATGCAATATAAGGCACATCTAGCCTTGACATTAGGATTGATAAAACATATAAATTTGCAGAGCGCTGCTACTTTGGTGGATGCACATGAGGTCCTGGCAAGTGATGGTCGATGTTGGACTTGGACATGGAAAAGTAGGCTTCAGAATGTCAGAACTGAAGTGGACAAAGAATTGGTGTTTGTGTCAAAGTTAGACTAAGATTCAGTAATTCATTTTGTTTGTCTAAACTCTAATAGAGTGGACAAAAGAATTGATGTTTGTGTCAAAGTTAGACTAATATTTAGTCCTCTGGTGGGAGGTGCTGGGCCGCAGCATCACCACGTTGCTCCCACGTGCTCCTCGAGTCCCTTACCGGCGCCGGCAAGTCATTCTCCCTCCTATGCTCCTAGGCTTCGCCATCAGCGACACCCAGTAGCAGTAGGATATTCCTGGTACGCCTCCTTCCTTCCTTTCTCTATATACCCCTCTCCCGCTGGTTCTTGGATGGAGAATAGGCCACTGCTCTTTATTGGTTACTCATTATCCTGTTAGATTCGTGAACTTTAGGCTTCCTGGAGAAGGCTGCCGAGAAGAAGAATGTGCCTACCATCTACTATGCGAATGTAAGATATGTGTTCCTCTGCATTGATCCCATGAGACAATCTTGATATGTTTCTTGGTTGGATGTCTTGAATTGATTAATCTTGATTGACATCACTTCCGCTATTTCCTTGGAAAAAGCTTGATCAAATTCTTGGTTGGTTTGTTATCTCTCTGCAGGAGGGCGGGCGCACTCGCAGATCAGCCAGGTGGTCCTGGAGCTCCGCAAGACGTCGTAGGGAGTGCGCATGGCCATCTTGGTAACTAATGTTCCCATCTCAGAGTACTTGTCTACAATTTTACAGGATTAACTTCTAATTTTATAACGTCACTCAGTCAAATTTGAGATAGGGTTATCCTGATGGCTTTGACTGGACCGCACAATTTCATATAAGCAGAGTACCGTGGATTACAAATTTAGAATTGATCACTTTTGGTGCGCTGATGCTAGAAATTTATCCCTTTTGGGACGGCAGACAGAGCAATCTGATATTGTCTTTTTTATTACGGTGATATTTCCTGAAAAATTCGTACGACATACTTAGAGATGTTAAATGTAGGGTAAAATGCTGACATTTGTTGTCCCCATATTTGAGTCATTGCTTAATGGGCACACACTTAAATCAGAAGTACTGATTACGCCATGCCTCCGAGTGTTTTGGTTCTGCTATCTACCAGAGAGTTAGCTAATTAGGTATTGACGTACCTTTTACCATTCTATTTTTAAAACCTTCTCCATATGCATATCAGTAGCAGCATCATTAAAAAATAATGTAGCCTTTGCATGCATATTTTTATATATACTCTCTCCGATCTAAATTAGTTGACTTAGATTTGTCTAGATTGGATTGTATCTATACAGGATTTTTAGTATTAGATGCAGCCGTATCTTGATAAATTTGAGGCAACTAATTTGGGAGGAAGGGGTATAATAATTTGAATGCTTGCTTACTGTAATAGGATTTGGGACCAAGTGGAGAATGTACTTTATTTTTGCAGTGGCTTATCTCGTCATTTTTTGCCGTAATTTTTTGTATTACTAGGAAAAAAATTCAGATTTGCAACGTCCAATGCTAATAAAGATATAGAAGCCGTTGTAACACACGGGCATGTTTCTTAGTTTAGCAAAATGTGAGGATAAGCGAGAACTAAACTCGCTCAATACTCCACTACCAAATATATTTCTAAAACTAAGTGTGGATTTGGGGTTTGGTGGGGATTAGGTGGATAGAGGTTTCACACAATATTCTAGGGGATTATCTCTACTAATCCCACGAAAACTCTAGTACTCCCTCCGTCCCAAAATAAGTGACTTGGATTTGTCTAGATTCGTATATATCTAGACTTGTTTTAGTATGAGATACATTCAAATCTAAACAAATGCAAGTCACTTATTTTGGGACGGAGGTAGTAGTACCAAACACAGCCTTAGTGATTCTCCCAGTGTAATTTATGAGCAGTTACAATAATATTTTCCAGTAATTTATGAGTACCTCATGTGCGAATTCGGTAATTCATATTCGTTTGTGCTTTTTTATTCTTCGCCAGTAATTCCAACGTCCTCCGCATGTAACTTCGATTTACAATTTGTACTATATTAAATATCAGGCAATCTCCAGCACTATTTTTGATCGATTATTCAACGGCACAGGGCGTCGCGCTTTGGGAATGCCAACACTGGCAAGCCGGCTGCAAGTAAGCTTCACCATTCGCTCAAACAGTAAAGCTGTGTTTGTTCAATGATTAGCCTTGTTCTGAAACCAAATCAGCAGATCTTTGTACCAAATATCGGCTCAACTATCAACCAGCGATTCTAGCACAAACCTAAAATATGGATCTACCCCAGAGAACTAACTATTCCCGTTCTTAATCAATTATTTTGCAAAATCAGGCAACTGGACATTTCCTGAGAAATTGCTGCAAAGTTACTGTGTCACAAACATGCAGCAAGTTGGCATTGACAGCTGAAGATGTTAATATGTATCGTAGTAGGCAAAGAAAGAAAGCTCCTTTTTCTCATCCAAGCTTCATATGCTTTCCACGGTAGATAAACCAGTCATTTAACTAACACAACATTGAGCAAAGACAAAGATACAAAACCCAAGCGAAATCACCATCTCACCCCTCTGGAAAAACAGTCCCATCACTCCCACTGGGTAAAATATGCCCTCTATAGAGCTAATCCTCATCAAACTTGATCTTCTTAGCTGAAGGCTGAAAGCCGACCTGTACAAGCAAGAAACCATTAGAAACCAGGCTATTGTGTCACGCAAATGTTTTGCCATGATCTCACATAGCATTGGATCAGAAAAAATTTGCCGTTTAGCAAAGATGAGCCAGCTAGAAAGTACTGCATTATAAACTGTTTATTATTTCTAATCTATCCCCACAGTCCACATATGACATGAAACAAAAAATGAAGCTCAAAATGTGATTAAGCAGCCTGCAACCAACGTTTGGTGTTAATTATTTGGTTCCAGTGATTACATGTAAGATGAAAAAAGAAGTGCTATAAATTATTTCCTCTGTTCCAAATTATAAGATGTTTTAGTAGGCTATTTTAGCCTATCAAAATGTCTTATAACTTGAAACAGGGGGAGTATAAACGACTATGCAGTAAACTTTGCACTAGAACACTGCAATAACCTAGGAAGGGATCTGGACAAGGAGAGGCAGCTTGACAACATAGGGTGGCAGGGAACAAGGGGAGACAGTGAATTTCTAGGTTAATTCTTTTTCTATATCCCACAAATCGTATGACACAACTAGAGTGTGTTCCAAAAAATTGCCATAGGTTTTTCCAATACAAACTTATCAGTTCATGTCAAATAAAATACTTAGTGCAGAAATATTCCAGATCTTATTAAGCAAGACAAAATTATAAAGTTAGTGAGTAGCATCAAGTGTTACTTACAAGAGGTGGACACTCGTAATCAATACCGGCAGCCTTGATTCTTTTGCGGCGCTTCTCATCCCGTTTTACAATTCCTTCAAGCATCTTTTTGTGCTCATCTACTGTTCTATCCTGGTAACATAACAGCTTATTAGTCTATAACGCATGTTTTTTCTGTTCCAATTGTAGTTAGCAAATGGATTACCTTGCTAAGCTTCCTGCTTTCAATTGCTACACGGTCAATCGGTACAAATCCCTTCCGCACACCTTTCCATCTAACATTGATACAAGATGGGATTTTAGATCACGAGAACTACATTTCACATTTTTGTATCAAAAAGCAAGAAAGAGCGACTATGCACAGCTATACTGGTACAACAATACAGGGAAACAAAACAATAGTGATGTAAGAATTATTGCAAGCTCCAGGTGAAGTACAGAAAAAGAACCAAGTACAAATCCATATATACAAATGACATCTAATACAAGTGACTTGCAAGTTCTTACAAGATTTACCGCCCATGCTTCAGTGTGCACTTACCGATGCAGTTCAAATATGCATTGCATAAAGCATATTCATACTAGTGTAACACAACATCTTTATCAATATCTGTTCTTATCATCGTAATCAAATATTGGTTTATGGATTTTGTTTTGGACATTCATATTTCTGAGAGGACTTACATGTTTAGCCCAGTACAACCACCAACTAATGACACCAGTCTGCATTAGCCTAATGTGCTTGTATCATTAATTCGTTTCAAATGAACTAGCATAATGACATGTGCAATGCAGTGGAAACAAGTAACATGTGTAATATCTAAAGGAGTAAGAGTATAAACAGTATTCCATAGGAGAGAAACATGAACAAGACATCATTTGCATGAGTAGATGTCATATTTGACCTCCTCACTTTGTGGCAACAAAAGATGGAAGCTATGTCTCAGTATCAAAAATGCAAAAACAAACAGAAGCAAGTACTTCAAATTAACGGGCAGGGTAGTTGCAGTGATTACAATTTGGGATGAACTTTCTCTGGTGGGACAAGCGCAATTTGCAGGGTGTGCTCATACAACAGGTAGTTATTCATCTCATCAGCTACAATCTTGGCCACCTGATACACCATGAGCATGCCCCAAACTGTAAGCACGAAAGAAACATACAGTGTGCCCCCAATATTATGCCAACGCACACGCTCACCTCAGGGTTCTCAAACTCAATATATCCATAATGCTTAGACTTTCCTGTCTAAATACATGAACAAACAGCAGGTTAGAGGCTTACAGGAAACGCACACATATCACCAGACACCATGTACGAGTAATGCAGTATAGGATACCTTTCGGTTCCGGGAAATCCTGACCCTCTTAACAGCCCCAAATTGCTGAAAGAAACCTGCAAAAACAACCAGACCAGCAACAGTTGACGTTAGGACCAGACCCCTTCTCACTTCTCTAAGCTCTACCGACAGAGACAGACCTTGCATCTGGTCCTCGTAGAAGCCGTGGGGTATGTGCCCGATATACAGGACGGTGGCCGTGTTCTCCGGCTCCTCGGGCTTCTTCTCCTTGATCCTCTTCTCCTTCCCTTCCAGCGGCTGCAACAATCACAACACAAGATCAGCGACAACAACCAAAAGGATGTGTATGTTCGTTTTTGTCGGCTTCGATTTGGTTCCAAGGGAAGCACGCACCAGGAAATCCTTCCCCTCGCCGGTCTTGGGACCAGCCGAGCGCCGCGAGAGCACGCGCCTCTGGTTCCTCTTCTTGTCCCTCAACCCCATGTTTGTCTAGCACTCTGTACTCGGAGAAACCTACGAAGCACCGTTCTGAGAGAACGAAAATAACAAACGAAGAAGGGAAATCTTCCAGGCGGAGGGAAACGGAGTAAATCCAAGGGAGAATTTGGTGAATCGTCGGTACCTGGCTATGTAGAGGTGGGAGCCGTCGGTGTTTGAGGAGAGGCGGCGGTAGAGGAGAAGCCGCCAAGGTGAGGACTGAGGAGAGACGGAGAGGAAAGAGGGTTTTCGCCCTGGGCGTGGGGTTCCTTTTTGTTGGATTCGAGATGGGGACTTCGTGCCTGGCCCATTACAAAAATTTGGTAGGGGCAAGCCTAACTGGGCCTGATCCTGGCCGCATGATCGTGCCATCGGACGGGAGCTCCTATAGACCGTCCGTTGCGGGACAGCAGTCCGCGGCGGTTCTTAATGGGCAGTTTCCCATCGTGGCCCAGTAAAAACAGGTATGTTTATTTTTCTTTTTCTTGTAATTTTAAAAGTATTTAGATCTTGAAAACGTTCTGATTTGAAAATAAATTAGATGTAAATTTTATTTAGATTTTAAATTTTCTCAAATTCTATAAAGAGTTTAAGTTTGAAAATTGTTTAGATTTGAAAAAAATGAATTTGAAAAAAGAAAATAAAAGGTATCAAAAACATAAAAAGAGAAAAGCTCTAAAAATCTATACCTAATAATAAAAAACGTAAGGTTTCTATCCACCGTTTGTCTTGTAAAGACCGTTTTGCCCCCTAAAGTTGGAGCAAATTACTCGCTCCTGCCACCAGTAATTAAATAACGCTTCATTTTAGACAACGAGACCTGGTCCCGTACCCCTCTACCTGTCTCTGGTGGTTTCGATGGAGGCCACGCTATCCTACAACGGAAGAAGGGGCGGAGTGGATGGAAACGTCTAGCGGCGAGCATAGTTGGTCTCGAAGGCGGCCAGAGGTGCGCTGTCAACACCCGGATTTTTAATCCCAGATGCCCGTTATGCCATACCTCGCAATCCCATGATTACCATTTTTGCGAGACATAACGGATTGGATATCACAGTACATCATCCATTACAAACCATACATAAGGTCTTACACAAATAAAGATCTCATGATCCATTCTTAATACAACAAGCAGCGAAATTAAAATATAAGCGTAGCGGTGGGGTCCATCTTCAGGGGCGCAGGCAATGCTGACGAAGGCAGATAGTCCTAGTTATCATAGCCGTCCTGCTGGCCATCATCTTGCTAGTCTCCTTCATAGTTTGGCCATGAGAATAGCCAGGGACAAAAGCCATGAGTACTCTTTAAGTACTCGCAAACTACCACTAACAAGTAGTATAGTTCTAAGTTAAAGTGCTAAGTCTAAGTTTAACTATAAAGTTACGTTTGAAATCTAAGCTGAGTTCTGAAGCAAAGAAAGATAAAATAAAGTTCTAGAATCACTTAAGTTGGGAAGCTATTGTCATAAATACAACCCTGTGGTGGTCTGATACATTGCAAATGTATCTATAATTTTTGATACTCCATGCTTGTTTTTATCCACTTTCTTGTGTTTTGTCCACACTTTGAAGTACTTTTCATATGATTTCTTGGACTAACCTATTAACAAGAGCTACAGTGTCAGCTGCCTGTTTTCTGCTGTTTTTGGTTCCAGAAAAGTCAGAAAATGAATATTCTCGGAATTGGACGGGACAAAAGCCAAAGTGCCTATTTTTCTAGAAGACTCACGGAGCTAGAATACGAGACGGAGGAGGGCCAGGGGCTGGCCACACCCCCCCAGGCGCGGGCTAGGCCTGGCCGCGCCAGGGCCTGGTGTGGTGGCCCCAGGCACCCCCTCGACCTCTCTCTTTGCCTATAAGAAGCCTTCTGACCTAAAAACTTCGGGGGGTTCGACGTTTTTCCACGAAAAGTTCCGCTGCGCCGCCGCCACCGAAGGGGAGATTCGGGGGACAGAAAGTCTCTGTTCCGGCACCCTGCCGGGACGGGAAAGTGCCCCCGGAGCCATCTCCATCGATCCCCACCATCATCTTCATCGACCATCCATGTTTCTTCCATCTATGAGTGAGTAATCCCCCGCTGTAGGCTATGGGGATGGTAGGGATTGGATGAGATCGTTCATGTAATGGCATCAGATTGTTAGGGCATGGTGCCTAGTATCTCTATTAGTGCTTTATGACTTTGTTGCAACTTTGTTGTGCTTAATGCTTGTCACTAGGGCTTGAATGCCATGATTTCATATCTGAACTTATTATTGATTCATCATGATAGTATTGTTTCTGGTCTTATCTACAAGTTGTATACACACGTCGTTGTCCGGAACCTATGGTCCCGAAGTGACAGAAATCGGGGTAGCCAGAAGGGAAAGGCTTTGATGTGAGGATCACGTGTGTTCACGGAGTGTTAATGCTTTGCTCTGGTGCTCTATTAAAAGGAGCACCTTAATTGCTAGTAGTTCCCTAGAGGCCCCGCTGCAAACGGGCTGGCAGGACAAAAGATGTTATGGAAGTTCTCATTACGAGTACGTATGACTATATATGGAACACATGCCTAGGATTGTCTAGTACTTGGGTGCTTTATCTTATTTATCTGCAATTGCCCTATGTTCTGATTGCTATGTGAATTGTCTTGTCCATGCAACGCCCGTCCATCCATCCCTATGCCTACCGCACTCGAATCCCACTGTTTACTACTTTTGTTACTATTGTCTTTGCTTTGCTACTACTGTTACTTTACTATTCCTACTACAAAACTGTTGCTACTGATAAACTGCTGTGAGCAAGATTGTTTCCAGGTGCAGCTGAATTGACAACTCAGTTGTTAAGGCTAATAAGTATTCTTTGGCTCCCCTTGTGTCGAATCAATAAATTGGGTTTCACTTCCCTCGAAAATACTGCGATACACCCCCTATACTTGTGGGTCATCATTGTCAAGTCAAGATTCATCATTCATTTCATAAGTCATTTTGAAAACATTTGACAACGAAACAGTGTGGCCATTCCAACTGTCCATAATCGCGGACACGGCTATTCGAATAGTTTGACACTCTACAGACGTGGTACACTTTCACCACAAGATTCGATACATCTATCAGGGATAGCCCTGAATTATCATACTTAGTATGCAGATAATCAAACATAACTTTCCCTTTACACACCCTAGTATAAGCACCTCTCCTATGAGCATGGCCTCCCAACCATGACCATCAGTCATCTTGGGCACTACATAGGTGGACAACATCGAGAGGTAGTCTCAGCTCAGACCTCTCCCGCGAGGGAACTAATACTAATGCATATAAATTTCCAGCTACGCTTTACCCAATTCAGGTAGTGTAGTTGTACGGTAAATTTGGAACGGTATCGCATCTGAATCCAACCATCAGTTTTATAAAAGGGTTAAGGCTCATGACTCAATATTTCACCATCATAAACCATTTGTGTTTCTCAACACATGTCAAAACATCTCCATAGAATGACTCATCATTCCAAGGTTTTCATAATTCATTTTTCACCAAGTGTTCCCATCTAAAGTGACTCAAGTTTTTGATCTACTCTAAACTACTAAGTTAAGAGTGTTCACTAAGGTGGAAAAGATGAGATCAATCTCATGCCATAGAATGACATCTAAAGGGTTCTATATAGGTCAGGTTTTATACTATTTATGCTACCTTCTAAACAGGTAAAGAACTTTGTGTAAATTAAAGGAAGTAAAGCTTATAAATAAGACTTGGGGTAAAGACTAGTCAAAGTGGTATAATCAAAGCATGCCTAAAGCATCTTTGTTAACCCATCTAGTTTGATCCTAGCTTGCTAAGCATTAAACTTGCAAGTGTTAGCTTGCATTGTTAATGGTGGCTTGCCTTGGTTGGTGCAGTGGTTGAAGTTTTCTTCTTCTTCTTGGTAGAACTCCTCCTCCTCGAAAGCTTGGTCGGTATTATTGTCTATAAATACATACGTGTAACTACCTCGGTGAATTACGCTCTTAGTTACATGCCTGGATGAACGAAAGTGGTTAAAATAGTACGGTGGGGCCCAGGGCCACTCACGGTAGACCTTTCGGCCGTCCTAACCATTTTCAGACAACGAGACAAGAACGAGCGGCGTAATCGGCAGGCGAAGGGATCAACTACATACACAAATGAGTATGTATGCAAGCCACATACAACAGTCCTCAGAGCCATTCCATCTAAAAGAAATAGAAATATTGCAACGCCATACGGCAAGATCCAAATGTCCTAGATAGATATAGTAATTTAGGATAGCTCCTCATACATCACACATCAGAGTATCAGGCGGAAGCGGAAAACAAGATCCGAGTACGGATAAGAAGCAAATTGGCATAAGATGCCCCATAAATAAACACATCCCGCCCACAGATCTCATGGATCCCCGTTCCCAGAATCTCTACACCGAATGATCATTGCCAACATCATATGTCTCTTCCACCCAGTATCCATCTTGCGGGTACACCTGTTCATCTGAATCAAACAATTTATCGTGTGAGACCCTAGGGGTACTCAGCAAGTATTTATGCCGCTAAAGGGGACACAACCTGGGGTGATGCAATTGCAGCAAAATATAATACCTAAGAATTCTACAGATACTCGCTAACCTTCCGCCTAACCAATGATAGACGGAAGTCCGTGAATTAAGAACAACAGTTATAACAGTATAATTAACAGATCCATCCTCCTCCTCGCTTACCAACGAGGAAGCGGACGAACAACCCCATCATCCGTTGGCAGTTTTATTAACCATTCCATGAGTATTGCACTATTTACTAGTCAATTTCTTAGTCAATTTAAAAGCGGTACTTTAGTTATACTTGTCTATGATCGAGAAACTGTGCTCCAAGTCGTCCATAACCGCAGACACGGCTCTCAGAAAGATTTACCTTGCAGGGGTGCACGAATAGCAACACACACTCGATCAACCTCGGAAAAACCAAATCAAAACCCAACGAGGCATTCACGACAAAGCAATCGCAGGATTCAGAAATATTTCGGGGGGCCACCCCATTAAGCTACCCGCAACGAAGTTGGCCGGCTCCGAGACGGACCCAAGGTTTGTGTGGACGGCGGTAAACGACTGGGAACCCGAAAATGTGACTGGGCTTGTCGATACAGCGAAAACGTGTCACGATCCAAAACAGTACAGGTGCTCCACGCACAATCTTAATAAAATAGTAACATGGCATAAGTACGGATAGTAATAAAGCCCCAAACTAATTGTGGCCCCAAGAAATAAGAATGAATCAAGCTCTGGCTCAGGGGGGTCCATAAGGCCTCCCGGATGTGGATAGTGCGAATAGTCAAGGAACAGGAATCAAGTACTCGGGGTCCTACGGGACACAAGTGAGCAGGAAAAACCAAATAGCAGATATTGCTCACCGGTGCCTCTTTCATTAGTTATCCCATTACTACGCAGGTTAAGTTGTTTTAGGTGCCTCGTTATTCATCAGACACTCACATACCCTACTCATGCTTTTCTACGACTCGCATGGCTCAAACAACTCCTGTAGTAATGGCTCATGGGGTGTTGGAACAAGCTTCGGTGGGGTTTAAAAATAAAGGCTATGCAGTACTTGGGATTCAATTTAATGCAATCGCGACTCAATGATGCAAGAATAAGATAGAGGCAATAGGTACTGTATGTATGCAAGCATGTGGTAGTGTTTGCCTGGCAGCTCAGTTGAAGCGAGAGATGGATCTGGGTAGTACTCCTGTGATTCCTGGTAATTCTCCTGCTGGGCGTCTATTCGAAGAAGAACCAAACAAACAAGGGCCAACATAAATAAGTGCACAAGCATATGAATCAAAATGCGACAAGCAAACAAGCATGCCATGATGAATGATGCACAAGTTGCATGGCATTAAAGTAGCATGGCAAGGGTGAGGTGTGGATGCAAGAAACAAAGCATTTTATTATTTAATTAAACAAGTTTTATTGTCATAAACAGTTCAGATTTGTAAGAATAACATGATGCATGCTTCAATTCATAACAAGGACTGCATAAATAGAACGGGCCCGTCGCGCTGATCGATTTAGACATATGATTTGCTAAATTTGAAGTTGTAGAATTAAAGTTATTAATTAATTAAGGAAAATGGCATTTTATTGTAATTTTAATCATCTCGAAAATTTAAAGTGCTCAAACAATATTTTGAATGGCATATTTGAATTCCTCACATTTTTCTGATTCCAAAACATATATTACTTGTATTATTTGGATTTGTATTTTAAAAATTATTTAAATCTGATTTGAATTTAAATTTAAATCAAATTTGGAAAAGGTTTAATTGAGACAGCAAAGCAGAAAACCATTTGCACTCAGACAGATTCAGCCACCGTCACTAACGGGTGGGCCTTTCGCTGATTGGGGCCACGCGCGCGAAAACACTTTTCCACCACGGGCTTGGCTAGCCACTGAGGTCGACAGGTGGGGCCAGCGGCTTCGGGCCCACGCGATAGTGGGGTTGCCCCCAGAGGCTGACAGATGGGGCTAGGGCTAGAGCGCGGGTTACGGTCTGGAAATTAGAGGGGCTTTTCTGCAAGATGCTAGTGCGGCTGACTAGTGGGCCCCGTGGTACCGCGGATTGAGAGCGAAAAACAAAAAGGGGGCTTTTGTACATTACCACATGCCCGGTACTGTTCTTCGTTCTCTTCGGTCTGACGGAAATCTGCACGCAGCGCAGAGCGGGGGATCGAACTCGGGTTGCGGGCGTCCGCGCTGAGGGGGCTAGCCAGGGCGGCTGGCTCGGGGAGTTGTTAGGAGGGGGCTTGGGGCCTAGCTAAGGTTCTGCGCGGCGCGGGGAGGTTGCAGACGGCAGCGAGCGGCGCGCACTGAGACTGTTTGACGGTTTGAGCGGCGGCGCTAGACGTCGACGGCGAGGCGGAGCATGTCAGGGAGGGAGTACTACTCACCGTGGAGGGGACGATGGAGTTGGATCGGCCGGGGAAGCACCGGAGCAGCGAGGACGCAGGCGTACTGGCGGCTAGGGTTTGGCGTCGGGTGGCGGCGGTACCGGTGCTCCTGGGGCTTCTCTTCCTCGTCGACGCGTGCAGGGAGTGGCAGGGAGGTTCCCTTGGTCTCCCAGGCCACCTCCACGATGTGCACGCCAGCTGGAACGAAGAGGGGCAGGGTTAGACGGCGGCGACCGGCGGCAGGTGCTGGCATCGGTGGGGAGAAAGGGAGGAGAGGAAGGCAGGCTCGGCCGGATCTGGGCGAGCCAGGAGGCGTGAGGGAGGAGGAAAAAGGAGGGAGAGGGAGGAGGGGCAGTCATGGAAGGGGGTAGATAAAGTGGCCTCGGGTGCCACCTTTTGCTTCTCCCTCACGTGGTCGAGCTGGGGCTCGACCTGAGGGCTGCAGGTGGGCTTGGCCGGGAGAGAGGGACAGGCAGGGAAGGGCTCGGCTGGAGGGGGCCCTCGTGTCAGGAAGAGAGAAGAGAGGGAGAGAGAGAGGGGTGAGATTAGAGTTAGGGTTTAGTGTAGAATAGGGTTAGAAGAAAATTAGAGAGAGAGGAAAGATAGGTTAGGTGTGGATTAGGGTTTTAGGTTTATTTTGAGTTTGTTTATGAGATCCAACCAAGAGGAAAAAAATAATGAGTCCTTAATATATCAAGAGATGAGGTGGAGGAATAATCAAGAAAAGAGAAAGAAAGATGTATGGGGAGCATCTCTCATATAAAACATGAATGTGGGTAAATAAATTAATAGATGTTGGTGAGAGTAAAGGAGTGGTAGAGATGGTGATGATCCACAAGGAAAGGGCTCAATAAATTCAAAAGGAATCAATGAACCAAAGGTGGTGGTACCCTTGCATGGCCCATGCAAAATTATAAATTCCATGATTTATTTTGTGAGAACAAACTAATGATATGGCATTATACTTATGCATTCCCAAGAATTGGAAACAAGGCCAAGCAGGAGAATTTAAAGAACTAGATCCACCCTATTTCCCATGAGCTAGATAAAACCAAAATAAAGACAAACAAGCTCATGGACTAGTAGGATGGTGGAATTATAAAGTGGTGGAAAAGAAAGGTGATGGAATTGAAATAAAAGATATGCCCCCAACTCAACTTGGGCATTTGAACAATATATCAATAACCAAATACAATATCAAGAGGCAAATACAATTAATAATGCATGTGATAGAAGAACCAAAAAAAAGGGGTTTTATATGATGCTCAAATGCAAGGTGGCATGATGACATGAGCATGATATAATTATGATGCAACAATTGTATATAGGAAGTAGCCAATATCTTACTGGACCAAGTAGCATTACAATTGTTAGACAATTGGGATGCTACAATACGGAGTACACAATCACCAAGCAATACTTAACTAGTCTAATTAGCACTCTAAAGCACACATTTCATGATCTATTATCATCACAAGCATCACAAGTTTTAATTTAATAGTTTCACTCTTTTAAATTTAGAAAAGTAATTTCTACTCATTAAAAAAATTAACTAAGATTTAATATTCACCACTTAAAATATGGGATCATGTGGACACATGTCATCACCACATATTCTAACATGTGGGAATGTGATTTAAGGGTTGGATCATAATTTCTTTGGTTTAAGTTTATTATTTAATGATTTAAAGTGACTGGAAATGCCTATATAGCATTATTTTGGTACTAGTCCAAAGTCACTGCATGTAAACCTTAATATTATTACATATTCAGATAGATATGATGAAATGTGATTTTTGAGAGTTGGAATCAACTCCAAATCTATCTTGGTTGATTTTATAAAAATGTTGCAAGGTGCAAATGCTTCTGTTTTGTTATTTTTACTAGGAGGGATCTATAACTCTAATGGAATTAAATCCAACGGGCTTGGATAGATAATTTCAATACCTTTTAGGCAAAATTGGTTTCATGCAATTTGGATTTGTCAAACTCCCAGAAATGATTTTTAAACTAGTGGGCAGAAACTAAATTAACTCTAAATAGAAAAAACTAAATTTGAAACTTTCACTCGCGCGGGAACTAACTGGGCCGGCCTAGCTACGCACAGCGCGCGCAGCGGGCTGTCTGACAGGCGGGCTCCACCGATCAGTGGCACAACTTAACCGAAACGGTATCTAGCATCCTGGGCCACACGATCTAAAGACGATCCAACGGTGGTGAGTCATCATCGACGACGGATCACTCCGGCGAGAACGTGACCTAGACACGGCGGTGGGGGTCGATTGGGGGCATACTAGGGCTCCAGCAAGGTCGGCGAGGCGGGCAAACGGGCTGGTAGGCGACGGCGAGGCGAGGCGCGGTTGTGGCGGAGCTTGGGGTGCTCTAAATCGCAAACGCCCTTCTCCTCCTGCTGCGGCGGCTTCGGCTTCAATTCCGGTGAGACAGAGCTCGAGCGGCTTCGGCGAGCGGTGGGTAAGATTCAGTGAAAGGTGAGGAGTGTGGGAGTGTGGAGAAATGGTGCTGGGGTGGCCGCTTTATATAGGGTCGACGAGGGGGAAGAACGGGCGACGGTGAGGTCATCGGTGACGATGCTGCGGGGCTCTCTCGGCATGGGCGAGGGCGGCGATGGATGCTCTGTTCCCTGGCGATCCTCTGAGGCTTAAAGGCGCGGCAAGGCGAAGTCTCTACTGGTCGGGAGCATGCGATGAACTACGCACGGATGGTGGTGTTCGATGATGTTCCTCCGGTCTATTGGTCACGAGGCGGCGAACGACGATGTCTGGGCGGTTGCTGGGACTGATGCGGTTGCTGACACGCAATGCTAGCGCTAGGCGCGGTCTGTGCGGCTCTGGCGGGCGCGACGCTCCAGGGTGATCGACATGGCGGACAACGGCATGGGCGCGAGCAATTTAGGCTTGTCCTCCGCTCGTTTTTGGTCGGGGGCTGGTCGAGGCGAAGCGGTGTGATGGCGCCTGTCTCCCAGCAAGCGAAGGAGAGCACGGGACGGGCTGGGGCGAGCGGTCCATGGTCGACCTGGGGCAAGGCTTCGGGCAACGAGTTACTAGAGCAGACAGTGGAGAGGGAGAGAGGGTTAGGGCCGGTGTTCTAGCTGGGGGAACCAAGGGACCAAGTTAGGCCCAAATGGTGACCAAAGCTACTGCTCACTATAGTGTTTTAAGATTTGCAAGATTTGTGCCTGCCACCTGCTCGACATAATGGCCACAAGAAGCAAAAATTTGAATTTTGGGTTCAAAATTTTTGAGGGATCTCCACTAGTACTAGGTAGTCTCTGGTTGCAAGGGTTTTGAAAATGGAGTTCAATTGGATGGTTTTTGAAATAGGGGTGATCTAGGCATATGCATTGAATTCAATTTTAAACTGTCATTTAAAATAAGTATTTGAATGTTTTTAGCAGATCACAAAGTGGGCCTTGGTACCTCTTTATGTATACTAGCAAGGGGTGTAAAGATCCAGAATTATTTCTGTTGGGAAATGAGTGCTAGAAACACTCAAAGTAGTGTAGTGGATTAAAATGACCAAAATGACCATTCCTCATTTTTAATTATTTTTATTTGATTTTCTTTGGGATTTGCTTGGGAATGATTTAGATGGTGTTTAATTTACCATAGAAACATTTTACAACCAATGGATCAAGCAATGGTGACCATTCACCAAGATTTCAAAATAAGGCCTTTCTTATATGCATGCTTAAATACTTTAAATAGAAAAAGTTTTTGTTCACCCCAAATTTGATGATTTGGATCTTAATAACCTTGGATTAAAGTTTTGGGATGTTACAAACCTTCCGCCCTTAAACAAAATCTCGTCCCGAGATTACAAAGAAAACTAGGAACTAAAGAGATCTGGGAACTCTGTCCTAATGTAATCTTCGCGCTCCCAAGTAGCTTCTTCCTCGGTATGGTTGCTCCATTGAATCTTGAGAAACTTGATGCTCCCGGTCCTAGTGGTTCTGTAGGCTTCTTCTGAGATACGGATGGGCACTTCCCGATAGGTCAGGTCATTGTTGATTTCTACAGCTCTGTGATCGATGTTCTTGAACACTTCAGTCTTCTCGGGCACTTCCAAGCATTTGCGAAGTAACGAGATATGGAACATATTGTGGATGGTTGACATCTCTTCCGACAGTTCCAGTTGATACGATACTTCTCCTCAACGGTTCAGAATCTTGAAAGGCCCGACATATCTGGGGGCTAACTTTCCTTTCAGACTAAAGTGTTGGGTTCCTTTTAATGGCGAAACCTTGAGATATACAAAATCTCCAACATTGAAAGTCAGGTCTCTCCTTCTCTTATCAGCATAACTCTTCTATCTAGATTGGGCGGTCTTGAGTTGCTCCCGGACTTTGTGAACCTCTTCGGCTTCTCGGAGAATGTCGGGTCCAAAGATTTGACTCTCTCCTACTTGCGACCAATTCAAAGGGGTACGACACTTTCTTCCGTATAGGAATTCAAATGGTGCCATCTGCAAACTAGCCTGATAACTGTTGTTATATGAGAATTCTTTCGAAAGGCAGGCAGTCTTCCCATTTTGATCTGTATTCCAACACACAAGCTCTAAGCATATTCTCTAAGATCTGGTTGACTCTCTCAGTCTGTCCATCAGTTTGCGGGTGATAAGCGGTGCTGAAGTTCAACTTGGTTCCCAATCCTTTTTAGACTTTCTGCCAAAATCTCGAGGTAAACTGAGTTCCTCGATCTGATACAATGGTCTTGGGGGTTCCATGCAGACTAACAATCCTAGCAATATACAGCTCTGCTAGCTTCGCACTGTGGTAGGTAGTCTTGACAGGTATAAAGTGGGCTACCTTGGACAATCTATCAACTATGACCCAGATTGAGTCATTTCCCCTACTGGAATTAGGCACACCGATGATAAAGTCCATTCCCACAGAATCCCATTTCCATTTCGGAATCTGTAGTGGTTGCAACAGTCCTGCAGGTCTCTGATGCTCTGCTTTCACTCTTTGACAGATGTCACACTTGGCTATGTAGCTTCCGATTTCTCTCTTCATCTTGTGCCACCAAAATTGCTCTTTCAAATCCTGATACATCTTCGTTCCTCCGGGGTGGATAGAATAAAGAGTATCATGAGCTTCCTTCATGATAACTTGCTTCAGCTCCGAATATGCTGGCACACAGATACGTCCTTTGTACCACAGTACTCCTTCTTCGTCTTCAGTGAATCCAGGTACCTTTCCTGTACCAATATGACATTTGATTCCGTCGATGCTTTCATTCCCCTTCTGGGCTTTCTTGATTTGGCTAATCAAGGTGGGTTGAAGTTCAATGCTAGCTAAGAATCCTTTGCTAACTAATTAAGTCCTGAACTGCTCCAACTCTTCATACAAACTTGGCTGCTTTTCCTTGATCATGGTGTTTAGCCTACACGGCAATCTGCTAAGAGCATCCGCTACCACATTGGCTTTGCCGGGGTGATAGTGAATGTCAAGGTCATAATCCTTGATTAACTCTATCCATCTCCTTTGCCTCATATTCAGCTCCTTCTGAGTGAAAATATACTTTAAGCTCTTGTGATCTGAGTAAATCTCACAGCGATTACCCATCAGATAATGATGCCATGTGTAACATCCCAAAACTTCAATCCAAGTTTACCAAAGATCAAATCATCCAAAAATAGGGTTAACAAAAACTTTTCCATTTTTAAAATGAAAGCATTCATATATGTGGGCATTTAAAAGAGGAGTTGTTTGAATTGCCATGATTAAGTGATCCAATGCTTGTAAAATGTTTCTTATGTGATTTAAACATCATCTACATCATTCCCAAACTTTTCCTAAAAGAAATCAAATAAAAAAGAATTAAAATCAAGGAATGGTCATTTTGACAAAATTAACTCCCATGCCTACTTTGGCTATTCCTAGTACTCAAAAGTTAACAGGAACAATTCTGGATCTTTACACCCCTTGCTAGTACACATAATGAGGTACCAAGGCCCACCTTTTGATCTTCTAAAAACCTTCTGTAAACTATTTTAAATAACAGTTCAAAATTGAATCTTTATCATATGAGAAGATCCCACTTTTTCAAAAACCACTCAAACAAACTCAACTTTCAAAACCCAAGCATCTGCAGACTCACCAGCACCAACTTAGCACACCCACCAAAAATCTTCTCAAAATTCAAAACTTGAGTTCTTGCGGCCATTTCATCGAACAGGTGGCAGACACAAATCAAACAAAAATCAAACACTATTGTGAGTAGTGATTTAAGCCTAACTTGTTCCCTCTCTAGCTCACAACCATCCCAGTAGATCAGCTAGCAAGTGAAACCAAGCACTAGACTCACTGTAAGCTTGGCATTGCCATCAATGGTGAGCATGCCGAAGCTCACCATGCCACCCCAGTGTCGACAGCAAGCTAGGAGGAGTTGTAGCCGTGCCAACCTTGTCTATGAGGCAGCCCACCGTCCACCGCCACTCCCTGTCCAGCGCCAGAGCCTTGCCAACACCTGGACCACACGCACGGACCGCGCCCAGCCCGCCAGCAACCATGCCGAGAGCACGCCCAGTGCGCCACCCTCGACCGACGCCACAGACCGCGCGCCGCCCTTGCCGCTTGCATACATGATCACCACCGACCCAGGAGACCGCCAGACATCCCCGTTCGCAGCCCCATGACGCACAGCCACCGCTCGCCGTCGAAGACGCCGCCTCTGCCGCGCAGAGCATCGCGTGTTCCAGACCAAACCGCACCGCCCTACGGCCGCATTGAAGCGTTAGAACATCGCCAGGGAGCACCGCACCGCCCCCTACCGTCGCCCATGCCGATAGCCGTCTGTACCATCGACCACGACGAGCTCACCGTGCGCCCCGTCGGTCCCCTCTCGCCACTATAAATAGAGGCCACCCCCAGCCGATTTGAGCACACCATCTCACTCCCCACCTCTCACACTCACTCCCCACCGCCAGCCGGAGGCGCTCGAGCACCAGAGCGCCGGAATTGCAGCCGGAGCCGCCGCCTCGGAAGGAGAAGGGCGTCGTTGATCCAGGCCGCCCCAGGAGAAGCTGCCGGTACCAGGAGGTTCGCCGTCGTCGACTTCGTCGTTCGCCCGCCTCGCTGACCCTCGCCTAAACCCCGGTGAGCCCCCAACGACCCCCACTGGCCGCGCTAGGGTTCTGTCTCACCGGCGTTGCCCAACGTCGACGATGACCCTCAGCCGTTGGATTAGAACCAGATCGCACGGCCACCGTTCGCCCATACCTCTTCGCACCCCCCTGTGCCACTGACGGGTGGGTCCTCGCTTAAGTTAGCCCGCGACGCCGCGCGGAGCGCAGTGGGCCGGCCCGTTTCGTTCCCGCGCGCGTTTAAAAATTAAATTAGGATTTTTCTTTTTAGTTAGAATATAGTTTCTGTCCTTGTTTCAAAAATCAATTTTGTGAGTTTGACAAATCCAAATTGTATGAATCTAATTTTGTCTGAAAGGTATTGAAATGCTCTATCCAAGCCCGTTGGAGTTAATTCAATTAGATTTATAGATCTCCCCAAATAAAAATAAGAAGACAGAAGCTTTTACAACTTGCAACATTTTTATAAAATCAACCAAGTTAGCTTTTGAGTTGATTCCAACTCTCAAAAATCACATTTCATCAGATCTATCCAAATATGTAATAATATTAAGGTTTACATGCAGTGACTTTGGACTAGTACCAAAATAATGCTATATAGGCATTTCTAGTCACTTTAAATCATTAAATAATAAACTTAAACCAAAGTAATGTTGATCCAACCTTTAATCTCATTCCCACCTGTGGAATATGTGGTGAGGACATGTGTCCACATGATCCCATATTTTGGTGGTGAATATTAAATTTTAGTTAACATTTCAATGAGTAGAAATTACTTTTCTAAAATAAAAAGATTTAGAACTATTGAATTAAAACTTGTAATGTTTGTGATGATAATAGATCATCAATTATGTTCTTTAAAATGCTACTTAGACTAGTTAAGTATTGTTTGGTGATTGTGCACTCCCTATGTATTTCTAGACGATAGTACCGACCAAGCTCTCGAGGAGGAGGAGTTCTACCAGGAAGAGGAAGAAGAAGACAACTTCAACCACTGCACCAACCAAGGCAAGCCACTATTAGCAGGGCAAGATAACCCTTGCAAACTTACCTTAGCAAGCTATGGTTAGCAACCTAGAATAAACTAGATGGTTTAGCAAAGATGCCTTAAGCATGCTTTGATCACCCCCCCTTTCCCTATTAATGCCCCAAGTCTCATGGATAAGTTTTAACCCACCTTAGATTATACAAAGTTCTCTACTTAAAATTGAAGGTAGCATAAAAAGTATAAAACTTGACCTACTTAGAAACCTTTAGATATCATTTTATGGCATGAGATTGATCCCATCTTTCCACCTTAGTGAACACTCTTAACTTAGTAGTTTAGAGTAGATCAAAAACTTGAGTCACTTTAGATGGGAATACTTGGTGAAAATGAGTTATGAAAACCTTGGAATGATGAGTCATTCTATTGAGATGTTTTGACATGTGTTGAGAAACACCACTGGTTTATGATGTGGAAAATGATAAGGCATGAGCCTTAACCCTTTTATAAAACTGATGGTTGGATTCGGATGCGATACCATTCCAAATTTACCGTACAACCACATTACCGGAATTGGGTAAGGCTTACCTGGAAATTTATATGCATTAGTATTAGTTCCCTCACGGGAGAGGTTGAGCTGAGGCTACCTCTCAATGTTGTCCACCTATGCAGTGCCCAAGATGACAGATGGTCATGGTTGGGAGGCCATGCTCATAGGAGAGGTGCTTATACTAGGGTGTGTAAAGGGGAGGTTATGTTTGATTATCTGCATACTAAGTATGATGATTCAGGGTTATCCCTGACAGATGTATCGAATCTTGTGGTGAAAGTGTACCACCTCTGCAGAGTGTCAAACTATTCGAATAGCCGCGTCCGCGGTTATGGACAGTTGGAATGGCCATACTGTTTCGTTGTCAGATGTTTTCCAAATACCTTGAAATGAATGATGACCTTTGACTTGACCACAACAGGGTTGTGTTAATGAAATTAGCTTCCCAACTTAAGTAATTCTAGAACTTTACTTTATCTTTTCTTGCTTCAGAACTTAGTTTAGGTTTCAAACTTAACTGGATAGTTATTCTTTCATTTCAGCACTTTAACTTAGAATTATAACCCTTGTTAGTAGTAGTTTGCGAGTACTTAAAGAGTACTCATGGCTTTGTCCCTGGCTATTATCATGGCCAGACTATGAAGGAGATTATCAAGACGATGGTCAGCAGAACGGCTATGATAACTAGGCCTATCTGCCTTCGTCAGCATTGCATGTGCCCCTGAAGATGGACCCCACCGCTACGCTATCTTTATTTTCCGCTGCTTGATGTATTAAGACTTGGATCATGAGATCCTTATTTGTGTAAAACCTTATGTATGGTTTGTACGGGATGATTGTACTCTGATATCCAAATCCATTATGTCTCGCAAAAATGGTAATCTGGGATTGCGAGGTATGGCATAACGGGCATCTGGGATTAAAAATCTGGGTGTTGACACCATGTCTTCAATGCTAGAACCACAGCTGCTAGCTCAAGATCATGGGTCGGATAGTTCTGCTCATGCTGCTTCAGCTGTCGAGACAGATACGCGATGAGTTTGCCCTCTTGCATCAACACACATCCTAGACCAATCTTGGATGCATCACAATATACATCAAACGGCTTCTTGATGTCTGGCATGATCAAAATTGGGGCTGATATCAATCTCTTCTTCAGCTCCTGGAAACTGGCTTCACATTTGTCAGTCCATTCAAACTTCTTGTCCTTCTTCAACAATTGGGTCATTGGTCGGGCTATGCTCGAGAATCCTTCTACGAACTTGCGGTAGTATCCCACTGATCCGAGAAATGCACGGACTTGGGTTTGAGTGGTTGGGGCTTCCCATTCTTCGACATCTTTGATCTTGGCGGGATCAACAGAGACTCCTCCGGCAGACACAATATGTTCTAGGAATCCTACTTCTTTCATCCAAAACTCACACTTGCTGAACTTGGCATATAACTGATGCTCTCTCAAGGTTTCTAGGATGATTCTCAGATGTTGCTCATGTTCTTCTTCTGACTTGGAGTAGATAAGGATGTCGTCGATAAACACAACTACAAACTTATCTAGGAAATTCATAAAGATCTTATTCATGAGATTCATGAAATAAGCAGGGGCATTGGTTAATCCAAAAGACATAACCGTATACTCGTATAAACCATAGCGAGTAGTAAAGGCGGTCTTCGGAATATCCGTTGCACGAATCTTAAGTTGGTGATAACCAGTCCTAAGATCAATCTTTGAGAATACCTGGGCTCCAGTCAATTGATCAAATAGATCCTCTATCTTTGGCAAGGGGTACTTGTTCTTGATGGTGACGTCATTAAACTTTCTATAATCTGTGCACAAACGATTGCCTCCATCTTTCTTGTCGACGAATAACATTGGTGATCTCCATGGCGATGCGCTTGGTTGAATCAAGCCTTTTTCTAACATGGCATCCAACTGCTTCTTCAGTTCCACTAACTTTGAGGGGTTCATGATATAGGGTCTCTGGGCTATGGGTCCAGTTCCGGGGATTAGTTCGATGATGAACTCAATATCCCTATCTGGGGGCATACCTGGCAATTCATCTGGGAATACGTCGGGGTATTCTTAGACTACTCTTAATTGGTCAATGGTGGGCAGGGTTACACTCTTGTTGCACTTGAATTGACGGGGTAAGGTTTTAGAGATATTCTCTACTGTTATTCCAGAGCTACTCGTCATGGTGATGGCTTTCTTAGCACAGTCTATCAGTCCTTTATGCCTTGACATCCAGTCCATATCTAGTACTACTTCCAATCCTTTGGTTCCAAGTACAATTAGGTTAGCATAAAAATCTATCCCATGTATTCTGATAGGCACAGCTTTGCAAAATTTTCTAGCTTTGGTTGTTGAACCGGGGATTTGAACTATCATGACATGCTTCAGGTTGGTTGGGTGAATCTTACTAGTGCATGCAAATTCTTCAGTGACAAATGAATGTGATGCTCCCGGATCAAACAATACTCTTGCTAAAACTGAGTTGACAAAAAACATACCCAACACTACATATGGCGCTTCCTGAGCTTCTTCTGCGTTCATGTGGAAGAGAGTACCGTTGCGGTTGTGAGGGTTCCCTGGGGCAAATCTTCTTCCTGGTTGAACATGACGCTACTGTTGAGCTGGGGCATTCACATTGGCATTGGCGACAGTCTTCTTGGGACACTCATTGGAATAGTGACCCTTCACTCCACACTTGAAACAAGTGATCTGGGACTTGTCCTTTGCTGTGACAGGCACATCATTGCTACCAGTTCTGGGTGCAGTGTTGTTGTTGCTCTTGGGAGGTGCACGGTTGAAATTGTTGGCATTGCCGGAGTTGTGATTGTTTCCTCCGGACTTCCCATTGCCTCCGCTACGGTTGGGGTAGTTTGGGCGAGACGTTGGGGGTCAGTTGTTCCTTGGTGCATATCCCGATGAGGGGTTGGGACGGTACTTCTGGTGACTGCTGGATCTAGATTGATGCATCAGACGATGCTTGCGGTTGTCGTTTGCCTGGTTAATCTTCCCTTCCATTTGAATGGCAGAGTCGACTAGCTCTTCGAGATCCTCGAAACGGATGTTGACGAGGACAGTCTGCATCTCATCATGCAGTCCATTCAGGAATCTCTCCTTCTTCTTGGCCTCCGTGTTGATCTCATCAGGTGTATATCTAGCAAGTAACAGGAATCTGTCATGGTACTCTTCCACAGTCATTCTTCCTTGCTTCAATTCGCGGAATTCATCTCTCATCCTGTTGACTAGACCTTGCGGCATGTGGGTGCGGCTGAACTTGACCTTGAATGCTTCCCATGTCATCGCTTGACCATGGTTCATATTGTGGATACTAGTCCACCAAGCTCTTGCATCTCCTGCCAGATAGTGGGTGGCGAAGAGAACTTTCTCATTTGCATCAACTCTTGCAACTTCTAAGTTGTTTTCCATTGTGTGTAACCAGTCATCAGCATCTAATGGGTTTTCAGATTGGTTGAAGATTGGGGGATTGGTGTTCTGAATTTTTTTGAGTTTGGATCCCTGGTGATCCTGATTTCCATGCCCTTGGTTGTTGAGAGCCATCTGGGCGATCTGTTGAAGTGTTGCTAAGTTGGCTTGGCGCTCTGCCCTGCTTGCTTCATGGT
Organism: Avena eriantha; assembly: GCA_910589775.1. Taxonomy (NCBI): domain Eukaryota; kingdom Viridiplantae; phylum Streptophyta; class Magnoliopsida; order Poales; family Poaceae; genus Avena; species Avena eriantha. Next base: position 12,664,400 of record OU342746.1, read on the forward strand.
CTGCGATGAGATTCTGCAAGATCTGCAGCATTGGGTCTTGCGACGAGCTGCTCCCTCCTTGGTTTCCACGAGTCATCTGAAGATTGAGGTAGATATAGGGGTAAGAGGGAAATTCTAAGGTTCATGGTTTTGGTTTCAAGCTAAAACTTTGAGTTAGACTCAGGTTTTTCAACTAACTTCATTTCATTCATGCAAACAAGCACACGATACAACACACACCACAACAATCAAAGGAAAATGATACGTCCATTTTGCATCACTATTCTATGTCTTAATTCACTATTATTCATTGATATATTTCGTATTGAGAGGTGATACTTATGTTATTTCATCTATTTTTGCATGGTTGATGACTTTTGGAGCATGGACCGCTGCAGTCAGGATTCTGATGGAAAAGGTGCTGTTTGGAGGCAAAATTCGCGAAGATCAGAAAATCCGGGAAAATATACGGAAAATCCTATTTTTCCAGAAGACTAAGGATGCTAGAAGATGGAGTGGAGGTGGGCCACAGGGGGCCCACACCACCCCATGGCGTGGGCAGGCCTAGGCCGCGCCTGGAGGTGGTGTGGCCGCCCTGGCCCACTCCAGCCTCTCCCCTCTGGCGTATATCATCCTCCCGAAACCCTAAGACTCGGGGGGCGACCACAGAAAGATTCCGCCGCCTCTGCGGGGCGGAAAACACCGAGAGAGAAAGATCTCTCCGGTAGACAGATTTTTGCCGGAGGAATTCCTTCCCGGAGAGGGGAGATCGTCGCCATCAACACCACCATCAAGCTGGACTTCATCGGGATCATCATCATCATCACCACCATCATCATCATCAGCACCCTCATCACCATCTCCATATTGCTGTAACAATTGTGTTGAATCTTAAATAGTTCATAGGGGAAACTTTCCCGGTGTTGATTACTCTTTGTAGTTGATGCTATTGAGTGAACCATTGAATTATTGTTTATGTTCAGATTGTTATACATCATTATTCCATATCTGATCATGATCCATATGATGTCTTGTGAGTAGTTCGTTTTGTTCCTGAGGACATCGGAGAAGTCTTGTTGTTAGTAGTGGAGTTGCATTGAGAAAGATTCAATAGATTGTTATTTAAGTTGTGGCATACTTCTTCTAGTGGTTTCATGTGAACGTCGACTACATGACACTTCACCTATATGGGCCTAGGGGAATGCATTGTGTATTTGGCTACTAATCGTAGGGGTTGCCGGAGTGATAGAAACCTGAACCCCCGTTAGGAAACCATTGCACAAGGGACGTAAGGGTCTTAGAGTTTAAAGTTGTGGTTAGATTTCTACCTTAATTACTTTCTTGTACTTTCGGATGTTTGCAAGGGGTATAATCACAAGTATGTATTAGTATTGGATGGGGCGGTACATTAGCACAGGTTCACCCACACAACACTTAGCAAGCTAAGAAGATTAATGGACTATATGAAGCGAAAGAACTTGACAGTCTTCCCATGTGTCCTCGAGAACGTTTGGTCATCTTAAGTAATACAACCGGCTTGTCCTTTGCTGCATTTATTCCTACTGTCTTTTATTTACACGTACTTTGTTTACTTGCTTTATCGAAAACCCCTAAAAATCCGTTTGCTAAGTATTTGCAGAGTATTCTTGATCCATACCACTAGCCAGGACCTTCTGCTCCTCGTTGGGTTCGACACTCTTACTTATCGAAAATACTGCGATACACCCCCTATACTTGTGGGTCATCAAGACTATTTTTCTGGCGCCGTTGCCGGGGAGTGAAGCGCTATTGGAGAGTGGAACTGGTAAAGGAAACTTCTACTCTGAGTATTGTTTACTTCTGCTAGTTGCTTTATTTTTGTTATGGATAATTCGCTGAGTTTCTTATTTGGTAATGCTACTACCACCGCTAAGGTAGTAGATAAGCCACCACCTGTTGAGAAAGATGTTTTCAAAATACCTACAAGAATTATTGATCGTGTTATGGATAACTACTATGTTGGGGATGGAACTGTCCATCCCGATGATCATTTACTCTTTATACACGAATTATGCAGGTTGTTCAAGTGTGCAGGTATTACTACAGATCAAATTAAGAAGAAGTTATTCTCATTATCACTGAAAGGAAGAGCTGAGGACTGGTATAAGCTGCTGAAGAATGGTCAAGCTCTGGAATGGGAGGAAATAGTGCCTCTCTTTTATTCAAAGTTTTATCCTCCTAGTGAGATTCATAAAGATCGGAATCAAATATACAACTTTTGGCCTCTTGATGGAGAGAGTACAACTCAAGCTTGGGGGAGATTGAAGTTATTAATGCTCAAATGTCCCATTCATGAGCTCCCCAACAATATTATTATCAACAAATTTTATGCAAGGCTCCCTCTACATGATAAAGATTTATTGGACGCTTCTTGTGCTGGATCATTCACTCGCATGGAAGAAGAAGTTAAATGGGACCTTCTAGACCGTATTCAAGACAATGCAGAAGCTTTTGCTTCCTATATCGAAGTTAAGTGGATGCATTGAATCTTTTATGGGAACTGATGACTTTCAAAATATTAGTAATATTTATGGTCTTGATTTGCAAGTTATTATGAATTGCTTTAGAGCTTTTGCTTCCTATATCGAAATTCCAAAAAGGGGATGGAATAAGTACCATGCACCTTATAAAGATATTGTTGACTATGCTCCTATTGGAAGTGCTGAGTATTGCATTATTGATCCCATCTTACCCGAACCTTATATCGAGAAGATTCCCTTCCCCGAAAAGGTGAAGGACCATCCTATGATAACTAATGTAATCACCAAAAGTGAAAAAAGAACTGTAAAACCTGATGAACAAATAAACATTGAACCTGTGGTAGCAATTGTGAAAGACCTTGTCACTAAAAGCGTAGAAGATGGGCACATAGTCTTTTGTGAGGATGCTTCTAATATTGTTTCACATCCCAATAGAACTAAAAAGGCTAGTGTTCCTGTGCTTTCTGTTAGAATTGGTGATCATTGCTATTATGGTTTATGTGATATTGGTGCAAGTTCTAGTGCTATTCCTTATGAGCTTTACAGAGAAATTATGCATGAAATCAGTCCTTGCGAGTTGGAAGAGATTGATGTGGTTATTCACCTTGCTAATAGAGATACCATCTCTCCAATTGGTATTGTACGAGACGTGGAAGTTCTTTGTGGTAAGATTAAGTACCCTGCTGATTTTCTAGTACTTGGTTCGGCTGCTAGTAAAACCTATCCTATCATTTTTGGTAGACCTTTCCTGAGTACTTGTGGATCTATTATTGATTGCAAGAGGGAGAAAATCTTGACTAAGTTTGATGGGGATTCTTATGAGTTTAACTTTTCGAAATTTGCTAAAGAACCTTGCGAAGAGGAAACACATAATGAGGATTTTAGGGTTGAACAACTTGCTTCTATTTCTCTTGCTCCTAACAATGCTTTGCAGCAATTTATGGAAGATCATGAAAGTGAAATCTTCATGGAAGAAAGGAATGAGATTGACAAGATTCTCCGTGATCAACCTATGATGCTCAAGCATGACTTTCCTGTAGAAGACTTGGGTACCATGATGCCACCTAAAAAGGATCATGTTTTCGATCTAAAACCTCTCCCTGATGATCTTAAATATGATTATATTGATGATAAAAATATTTATCCTGTTATTGTTAGTGCTAAACTTTTAGGGAAGGAAGAAGAGAGGTTATTGGAAGTTTTGCGGAAACATCGAGGAGCTATGGGCTATACTCTGGATGATTTAAAAGGGATTTCACCTACTATATGTCAGCACTCTATCAACATAGAACCAGATGCGAAGCCGGTAGTGGAGCACCAACGACGTTTAAATCCTAGGATGAAGGAAGTGGTAAGGAATGAGGTATTGAAACTCCTTGATGCTGGTATAATTTACCCTATTGCTGATAGTGAATGGGTTAGTCGTGTTCATTGTGTTCCTAAAAAGGGGGATATTACCGTTGTCCCTAATGATAATGATGAGCTTATTCCTCAAAGAATAGTAGTAGGCTATAGGATGTGCATTGATTTTAGAAAGGTCAATAAAGTTACTAAGAAAGATCATTACCCGCTTCCTTTTATTGATCAAATGTTGGAAAGGTTGTCTAAAAAGACCCATTTTTGTTTTCTTGATGGTTATTCTGGTTTCTCTCAAATTGCTGTTAAACAACAAGATCAAGAAAAAATTACTTTTACTTGCCCTTATGGAACTTATGCTTATAGACGTATGCCTTTTGGTTTATGTAATGCTCCTGCTACTTTCCAAAGGTGCATGTCTGCTATCTTTCATGGTTTTTGTGAGGAAATTGTAGAAGTGTTCATGGATGACTTTTCTGTCTATGGAACTTCTTTTGATAATTGTCTGCACAACCTTGATAAAGTTTTGCAGAGACGTGAAGAAACTAATCTTGTTCTTAATTGGGAGAAATGCCAATTCATGGTTAATGAAGGGATTGTTCTTGGGCATAAAGTTTCTGAAAGAGGCATATAAGTTGATAGAGCTAAGGTTGAGGCAATTGAAAAGGTGCCTTGTCCAAGAGACATCAAAGGTATTCGTAGTATCCTTGGTCATGCTGGTTTCTATAGGAGGTTTATTAAAGACTTCTCTAGGATATCAAAACCTCTCACTAATCTTCTTCAAAAAGATGTACCTTTTGTTTTTGATGATGATTGTAGGGAAGCTTTTGAAACTCTTAAGAAGGCTTTAACTACAGCCCCTATTGTTCAACCACCTGATTGGAGTTTACCCTTTGAAATAATGTGTGATGCTAGTGATTTTGCTGTAGGGGCTGTCCTTGGGCAACGTATTGATAAAAAGTTAAATGTTATCCATTATGCTAGTAAGACTCTACACGCTGCTCCAAGGAATTATGCCACTACTAAAATGGAATATCTAGCTGTTGTTTTTGCCTGTGATAAGTTTAGGCCCTATATTGTGGACTCAAAAGTAACCATTCATACTGATCATGCTACTATTAAATATCTTATGACGAAGAAGGACGCTAAGCCTAGGCTTATTAGATGGGTACTACTTTTACAAGAGTTTGATGTACACATAGTAGATAGGAAGGGTGCTGAAAACCCTGTAGCTGATAATTTATCTCGTTTGGAAAACATCTCTTTTGATCCTATGCCTGTTAATGATAGTTTCCCAAATGAACAGTTAGCCGCAGTAGGGGTGAGCTCGCGAGGAAGCCCTTGGTATGCTGATTATGCTAACTTTATTGTCTCCAAGTATTTGCCTCCAACTTTTACAGCTCAGCAAAGAAGAAAGTTATTTTATGATTTGAGGCATTATTTTTGGGATGACCCACACTTATACAAAGAAGGAGTTGATGGTATTATGCGAAGATGTGTTCTAGAATATGAACAAAAAGAGATATTGCGTAAATGTCATGATAGCGCCTATGGAGGACATCATGCAGGAGATAGAACTGCACAAAAGGTGCTACAATCAGGTTTCTACTGGCCTACCCTTTTTAAAGATGCAAGAAAATTTGTTTTATCTTGTGATGAATGTCAGCGTGTTGGTAATATTTCTAGACGCAATGAAATGCCTATGAACTACTCTCTAGTTATTGAACCTTTTGATTGTTGGGGATTCGACTTTATGGGTCCTTTCCCTCCTTTGAAAGGTTACACTCATATTCTTGTTGCCATTGATTATGTTACTAAGTGGGTAGAAGCCATTCCTACAAAGAGTGCTGACGGGGAGACTTCTCTAAAGATGCTTAAGGATGTTATCTTTCCTAGGTTTGGGGTGCGTAGGTATATCATGACTGATGGGGGTTCTCATTTCATTCATGGTGGTTTTAGGAAGACCCTTGCTAAATATGATGTTAATCATAGAATTGCTTCAGCTTATCACCCCCAAACTAGCGGGCAAGTAGAGTTATCAAATAGATAAATTAAATCTATCTTGCAAAATACTATTAATAGGTCTAGAAAAAACTGGGCTAAGAAGTTGAATGATGCTTTATGGGCTTATAGAACTGCTTACAAAAATCCTATGGGAATGTCTCCTTATAAAATGGTTTATGGGAAAGCTTGCCACCTACCCTTAGAATTAGAACACAAAGCTTACTGGGCAGTGAAAGAACTAAATAGAGATTGTAAGCTCGCTGGTGAGAAAAGATTATTTGACTTAAGTTCCTTAGATGAATGGAGGAGTGAAGCCTATGAGAATGCTAGGCTCTTTAAGGAAAAAGTTAAAAGATGGCATGACAAGCGAATACTTAAGAGAGAATTTCATGTTGGTGAGAAAGTTCTATTGTATAGGTCTCGTCTCAGATTTTTTGCAGGTAAGCTACTATCAAAATGGGAAGGACCTTTCATCATTGAAGAAGTATACCGTTCAGGACCAATAAAAATTTCTTATCTAAAAGATAATACTACACAAGTAGTGAATGGACAGCGACTCAAACACTATATTGCTGGAGATTCTTACAATGAAGATGTTGATGCTTTTCAAGTTATAACTCCAGAGAAATTCATTGAGGACCAAATCCAGAGACCTGCAGAGTCTGTTTTCATCTAGGTAATAGTTCTGGTAAGAAAAGTCCCGCGAAAATACAGTACAACTATATTTTTGCAGTTTCCAGTCGATAAGGAAAGTTTCGAAGCGAAAAAGGGACGGAACCAGAGCCGGGGTGGCCCACACCACCCATTGCGCGGGCCCACCCCTGGCCACGCCACTAGGTGGTGAGGCCACCCAGGACTCCGCCTCCGACTCGTTTTCTCCCAGTACCTTCCTTTTGATACGAAACTTCGTAATATATAACCCCCCGGATCCCCCGTGGTCTATATATCGTGTTTTCGTCGTATTTTTGTTTCGATCTGTTTCTGCCAGGAAAAATCTCAGATTTGTAACCTCAACGTCTTCCACTGGATCAGTTAAGGAAGATTCCTTGGAAGATATCATCAACCCATACATGAGAGAATTGAAGATTCATCCCAAGGAGTTGTTGCTCGAAGGTTGGGAGGTCCAGATTAAAGAGGTTCAAGGCCCTAAAGGTGAAGGAAGTCTGGAGGACAGGATGGAAGCACTGGAGCAAGAAGTCTTTAGGTACAGGAAGATGGCGGAGCGCGAAGTGGATGTCATCCATAAGATTTGTTCTGAACTCATCACCGAGCACCAAAAGGAGACTGCTGAACTCAAAGCCGAAGTCTTCTCACTCCGCCAAACAACCAACAAACTACAAGCACAGTTCTATGACGTTCAAAATCAAAACTGTGAGTATGAGGCTAGATTTAAACGCATAAGTACTGCTGCAAGTTTCAGGATGTTGGAAACCACGATGTCCTTTGTTGATGGGAATCCTTTACCCTGGAAGACAGACGAAGATGAGAGGATACCACCACCACCTAAGGATTAATTCGTCATCAGGTTTGGCATCCCCTTGGTTTGTTCCAAGCTTGGGGGAGTGTCGCGGTATCATATCACTATCTTCTATCTTTTTACCTTATTAGTAGAGTCATATCATGAATAAAGGAGTTATTATCTAGTATGGTTTACATTATGGAAGTGTCTCCTCTCTCGTTAGATATGTATCCCTTGGTGTGAGTTTCCGTTATGGAATATTAATGAGAAGTTCTATCATTCACTCTTTTGCATAGCTTATGTTAGTTTTCAATTCGTGGTTATATGATTGATCTTGTTGTTAGTATTAGTATCACTTTGGGATCATTGAGTTAATTTAGTTGGTTTTGGCAAACCTGGCTCGGTTAGTAGCAACACCTTTTTGAGAGTTGAAAAGAAAAAGATAGAAGTACTCTAAAGAAAAATAATTTCATCATCTTTCTTTCTTGATTTGCTCATTAGTCTAGTATTCTCTAGTTAAGATCTTTTGTGCTTCCAAGGAAGATTGCATGTTTGTTTTTATAACTTGTATGTTTGTTTGTTTCCTTCAACTCTTGTACTTGCTACCCAGCCTTGCTAGCCAAAAACCTGTACTGAGAGAAGTTCTTCTCGTGCATCCACTCTTTAAACCAAAACCTTTGCCATTTGCGTCCACCATACCTACCTAGTAGCATTGTTGCTATTCCAAGTAAATTCTTGTTTTGTCTACCTCCCAAATTAAACTTGTTATGTGAAAATTAGTGATTAAAGCTCTCACGAACTTGATGGCACACTTTACTTTCTTGCATTTAATAAACTTGAACCATTGTGCTCACCTATGTTGTGTATATGCTTGCGCTTTGTAAGTTGTGAATTAGCAGAACCATGCTGCCATGGGGAACGCTTTCAACATTGCACTGGTACTTTGTACCAAGTTGATACCATGTTCTTTTGTCTATGGATGTCGTCGGTGTGAAATGAAAGGGGAGCTTGTAAGTTCATGGAGTTATGCATATGTGTTAGAGAAACGCCTGGGCCGCTGGTCTAATCCATGCTGACATGGTGGAAACCTGCAGCGTAACCATAATGAGTATCTACGAAGTATTCTTCTTATAAAAAAAGAGATTGAGAAAAAAGAGAAAAAGGAAAGAAAAAAAGGAGATTATGAAAAGAGAAAGAGAGAAAAAAGCACCATATTCCCATGGTAAATAAGAAGATTGCTGAGATACTTGTTGTCTGCTTGCCTTGTCATTTTGATATGGGGATTCTTCCGTATCATCGGGCAAGGGGTACCCCGTTGGCGGTTCTCAATGATACACATATGCTTATGATGACAAGAACTTACCGGTGACTAAACTTGAGTAGCATGAGGAGCGGCCCTCGTATTCAAGGGACATGAGATTCTCAACTTACAACTTGTCAATGCATATCCTCATTTTTGATCACCTAAATATTCCTATGATAGGGGCAATGAGAGCTGAAAGCTAGTAAGTATCATAATTTTTGGGAGCTCTTTATGCGACTTGCAATCCCTGCTTCCCTCTTTGAAGGGCCTTTCTTTTACTTTGTAGTTGAGTCAGTAAACCTATTCCCTTCTACCTCAGCAAGTATTTTGAGTTGATGTGTTTCATTCATTTATATGATGATTTATTCAATCATGTCTCTTATGTTCCTTGTTTTGCACATTTCTCTTATCTTGATGTTTACTACTTTGAAAGCTTTCATTGAAAACCAGCTATTTGTGAACTCCAGCAAATTATCAACTATTCTTCGACCAAGAGCTAAGTTTGCCATTACCAATTATGATTCACTTTATGTATCTTTATTGTGTTTCCTTTACTCATTGCAAGTTAAGTTATATAATAGTGAGTTGTCTTCTATTATGATCTATGTATTTGATGAATGTGATGCTTCTTGTCCGTATTCTTTTACCGACTCTTCACTCCATAAACCTGAGGTCATGTTTATTGAGCTCAGTTTCGCTTGGGGACAAGCGAAGTCTAAGCTTGGGGGAGTTGATACGTCCATTTTGCATCACTATTCTATGTCTTAATTCACTATTATTCATTGATATATTTCGTATTGAGAGGTGATACTTATGTTATTTCATCTATTTTTGCATGGTTGATGACTTTTGGAGCATGGACCGCTGCAGTCAGGATTCTAATGGAAAAGGTGCTGTTTGGAGGCAAAATTCGCGAAGATCAGAAAATCCGGGAAAATATACGGAAAATCCTATTTTTCCAGAAGACTAAGGATGCCAGAAGATGGAGTGGAGGTGGGCCACAGGGGGCCCACACCACCCCATGGCACGGGCAGGCCTAAGCCGCGCCTGAAGGTGGTGTGGCCGCCCTGGCCCACTCTAGCCTCTCCCCTCTAGACGGCGTATATCATCCTCCCGAAACACTAAGACTCGGGGGGCGACCACAGAAAGATTTCGCCGCCTCTGCGGGGCGGAAAACACCGAGAGAGAAAGATCTCTCCGGCAGACAGATTTCTGCCGGGGGAATTCCTTCCTAGAGAGGGGAGATCGCCGCCATCAACACCACCATCAAGCTGGACTTCATCGGGATCATCATCATCATCATCATCACCACCATCATCATCAACACCCTCATCACCATCTCCATATTGCTGTAACAATTGCGTTGAATCTTGCATAGTTCATAGGGGAAACTTTCCCGGTGTTGATTACTCTTTGTAGTTGATGCTATTGAGTGAACCATTGAATTATTGTTTATGTTCAGATTGTTATACATCATTATTCCATCTCTGATCATGATCCATATGATGTCTTGTGAGTAGTTCGTTTTGTTCTTGAGGACATGGGAGAAGTCTTGTTGTTAGTAGTGGAGTTGCGTTGAGAAAGATTAAATAGATTGTTATTTAAGTTGTGGTGTACTTCTTCTAGTGGTGTCATGTGAACGTCGACTACATGAAACTTCACCTATATGGGCCTAGGGGAATGCATTGTGTATTTGGCTACTAATCGTAGGGGTTGCCGGAGTGCCAGAAACCTGAACCCCCGTTAGGAAACCATTGCACAAGGGACGTAAGGGTCTTAGAGTTTAAAGCTGTGGTTAGGTTTCTACCTTAATTACTTTCTTGTACTTACATATGTTTGCAAGGGGTATAATCACAAGTATGTATTAGTCTTGGATGGGGCGGTACATTAGCACAGGTTCACCCACACAACACTTAGCAAGCTAAAGAAGATTAATCGACTATATGAAGCGAAAGCACTTGACAGTTTTCCCATGTGTCCTCGAGAACGTTTGGTCATCTTAAGTAATACAACCGGCTTGTCCTTTTCTGCATAAAGGATTCGGCCACTTGCTGCATTTATTCCTACTGTCTTTTATTTACTCGTATTTTGTTTACTTGCTTTATCGAAAACCCCTAAAAATCCATTTGCTAAGTATTTGCAGAGAATTCCTGATCCAAACCACTAGCCAGCACCTTCTGCTCTTCGTTGGGTTCGGCACTCTTACTTATCGAAAATACTGCGATACACCCCCTATACTTGTGGGTCATCAGAAAACAGATGGTTGGAAGAACCATTCTGCAAGCTACGATACAGTGGGACCGATACATCTCATGCTACGACAATGCTCTAGTGCATCTACTCATTGTTGATGAAGTCGGAGTCCTCATCGTTAGTGTAGAAGTCCACATCATCCTCCTCCAGAAAGTCATCATCACTGCTGAGGTAAGAGTCCATGTCTCCCTGGATGTCTTCACCCTCCTCTTCTTCCTCCTTTGCGGCAAGCTGAGCTTCCTGCTCCTTGACGGTCTTCTCGAGGTTGGCCACCTTCTTGCGAAGACGGGTGATGGTGCGATCCTTCTTTGCATGCTGGCGGTGAAGAGACTGACGATCCTGGATGAGTAGTGCGAAAGTCTGGGCCTTGGATCCCATGAAGTCACGTCTTGCATAGTGAGAAAAACGGGTTCCTTGGATCTGGTTGACGCTCAGGGCACATAGACGTGCGAGAGCTTCATGCATTGCCCTAGCTAATCCATCTAGCCAGTTGTTCTCTCTCACGGAGAACTGAATTCTCCCAGAAGTTGGTGCTTTGATGCTTCCTCTAAGGTCCGCGGTGACTAGCCACTGTAGGTCTCCTCCTGGGGGTCCTAGAAGTTGAGCTCCAAGAAACTCTGGATGTGGGTGTCCCAGTAACTCCGACAGTGAATCCAGATCCCTCTCGAAGATCAGTTGACTTCCGTTTCCCAACTGGTAGAACTTGCCGAACTGAGACTCCATCTACAAGAATTTAGGATGAGGAAGTTAGTGAAGTGATCAAGTGTGTCCAATTTTTAAGTAGAAATGTAAGAACTTTGAGGGACATGAATTTTTTTGAGAGAAAGAAAGAATTCCCAAGGATAAGAGAGGAAATAGTTTTTCATAAATACTCACTTTGGTTTTGAAACTAAGTTTTTGTTCGGACGTCCATTCTAACTAGGGTCTCCTATGGTCAGGATGGCTCTGATACCAACTTGTCAACACCCGGATTTTTAATCCTAGATGCCCGTTATGCCATACCTCGCAATCCGAGGATTACCATTTTTGCGAGACATAACGGATTGGATATCACAGTACATCATCCATTACAAACCATACATAAGGTCTTACACAAATAAGGATCTCATGATCCAGTCTTAATACAACAAGCAGCGGAATTAAAAGATAAGAGTAGCGGTGGGGTCCATCTTCAGGGGCACAAACAATGCTAATGAAGGCAGATAGTCCTAGTTATCATAGCCGTCCTACTGGACATCATCTTGGTAGTCTCCTTCATAGTCTGGCCATGAGAATAGCCAGGGACAAAAGCCATGAGTACTCTTTAAGTACTCGCAAACTACCACTAACAAGTAGTATAGTTCTAAGTTAAAGTGCTAAGTCTAAGTTTAACTATAAAGTTAAGTTTGAAACCTAAGCTGAGTTCTGAAGCAAAGAAAGATAAAATAAAGTTCTAGAATCACTTAAGTTGGGAACCTATTGTCATAAACACAACCCTGTGGTGGTCAAGTCAAGATTCATCATTCATTTCATAAGTCATTTTGAAAACATCTGACAACGAAACAATATGGCCATTCCAACTGTCCATAACCGCGGACGCGGCTATTCGAATAGTTTGACACTCTGCAGAGGTGGTACACTTTCACCACAAGATTCGATACATCTGTCAGGGATAACCCTGAATCATCATACTTAGTATGCAGATAATCAAACATAACTTTCCCTTTACACACACTAGTATAAGCACCTCTCCTATGAGCATGGCCTCCCAACCATGACCATCAGTCGTCTTGGGCACTGCATAGGTGGACAACATTGAGAGGTAGCCTCAGCTCAGACCTCTCCCGCGAGGGAACTAATACTAATGCATATAAATTTCCAGCTACGCCTTACCTAATTCAGGTAGTGTGGGTGTACGGTAAATTTGGAATGGTATCGCATCCGAATCCAACCATCAGTTTTATAAAAGGGTTAAGGCTCATGACTCAATATTTCACCATCATAAACCATTTGTGTTTCTCAACACATGTCAAAACATCTCAATAGAATGACTCATCATTCCAAGGTTTTCATAATTCATTTTTCACCAAGTGTTCCCATCTAAAGTGACTCAAGTTTTTGATCTACTCTAAACAACTAAGTTAAGAGTGTTCACTAAGGTGGAAAAGATGGGATCAATCTCATGCCATAGAATGACATTTAAAGGGTTTTATATAGGTCAAGTTTTATACTCTTTATGCTACCTTCTAAACAGGTAAAGAACTTTGTGTAAAGTAAAGGAAGTAAAGCTTGTAAATAAGACTTGGGGTAAAGACTAGTCAAAGTGGTATAATGAAAGCATGCCTAAAGCATCTTTGCTAACCCATCTAGTTTGATCCTAGCTTGTTAAGCATTAAACTTGCAAGTGTTATCTTGCATTGTTAATGGTGGCTTGCCTTGGTTGGTGCAGTGGTTGAAGTTTTCTTCTTCTTCTTCTTGGTAGAACTCCTCCTCCTCGAAAGCTTGGTCGGTACTATCGTCTATAAATACATACGGTGTACACAATCACCAAGCAATACTTAACTAGTCTAATTAGCACTCTAAGGCACACATTTGATGATCTATTATCATCACAAGCATCACAAGTTTTAATTTAATAGTTTCACTCTTTTCAATTTAGAAAAGTAATTTCTACTCATTAAAAAAATTAACTAAGATTTAATATTCACCACTTAAAATATGGGATCATGTGGACACATGTAACACCACATATTCTAACATGTGGGAATGTGATTTAAGGGTTGGATCATAATTACTGAGGTCATTGGTGATGACGCTGCGGGGCTCTCTCGGCATGGGAGAGGGCGGCGATGGATGCTCTGTTCCCCGGCGATCCTGTAAGGCTTAAAGGCGCGGCAAGGCGAAGTCTCTACTGGTCAGGAGCGTGTGATGAACTCCGCGCAGACGGTGGTGTTCAACGCTCTTCCTCTGGTATGTTGGTCACGAGGCGGCTAACGACGATGTCTGTGTGGTTGCTGGACCTGCTGCGGCTGCTAACACGCAATGCTAGCGCTAGGCGCGGTCTGTGCGGCTCTAGCGGGCGCGGCGCTCCAGGGTGATCGGCATGGCGGACAGTGTCATGGGCGCGAGCAATTGAGGCTTGTCCTCCGCTCGTTTTTGGTCGGGGGCTGGTCAAGGCAAAGCGGTGTGATGGCGCCTGTCTCCCAGCAAGCGAAGGAGAGCGCGGGACGGGCTGGGGCGAGCGGTCCATGGTCGACCTGGGGCAAGGCTTCGGGCGACGAGTTACTGGAGCAGACAGTGGAGAGGGAGAGAGGGTTATGGCCGGGGTTCTAGCTAGGGGAACCAGGGGACCAAGTTAGGCCCAAATGGTGACCAAAGCTACTGCTCACTATAGTGTTTTAAGATTTGCAAGATTTGTGCCTGCCACCTGCTCGACATAATGGCCGCAAGAAGCAAAAATTTGAAATTTGGGTTCAAAATTTTTGAGGGATCTCCACTAGTACTAGGTAGTCTCTGGTTGCAAGGGTTTTGAAAATGGAGTTCAGTTGGATGGTTTTTGAAATAGGGGTGATCTAGGCATATGCATTGAATTCAATTTTAAACTGTCATTTAAAATAAGTATTTGAATGTTTTTAGCAGATCACAAAGTGGGCCTTGGTACCTCTTTATGTGTACTAGCAAGGGGTGTAAAGATCCAGAATTATTTCTGTTGGGAAATGAGTGCTAGAAACACTCAAAGTAGTGTAGTGGATTAAAATGACCAAAATGACCATTCCTCATTTTTAATTGTTTTTATTTGATTTTATTTGGGACTTGCTTGGGAATGATTTAGATGGTGTTTAATTTACCATAGAAATATTTTACAACCAATGGATCAAGCAATGGTGACCATTCAACAAGATTTCAAAATAAGTCCTTTCTTATATGCATGCTTAAATACTTTAAATAGAAAAAGTTTTTGTTCACCCCAAATTTGATGATTTGGATCTTAATAACCTTGGATTAAAGTTTTGGGATGTTAGATGCGCTGGTCGGGTGTGCTTTGGGAGAGGTCGGGGGAGGAAATTGTTGAAAATATAAGCAATAATCGAGATGATTTCATCTGAATAATAAATTGATAAAACATGATCATACAGATAGTACCAAAACTAATCATGCAAATCATCAAAGTAGATGAACAAATTACATCTAAACAAGATAAACCTATTACATCTATATCAATCGCTAGAACTAGACACTCTAGCATAATCTGAAAGAGATGGATTGAAATCACATACGGTATAGCGGCGGCAGCAGCAGCCATGGCGGTAGCAATAGCAATAGCTGCAGCGGTGGCAGCAGCGTCGTCGCTCATGTTGAAGTTGTCGAAGAGGTCGGTAATGTCCGGGAAGAAGTCGTCGTCTGGGAACTCGTCATCGGAAGACGTTGTGGATGCCAGTAGTCGCGCTTGAGTGCTCCCCAAAAACCTGATCGCCCCTTACTCGTACAGGTTCACAAGAAGGAGGGGTTCCGGAGGCCTACAATCTCGATCTGCGGTGCACGCCGCAAGCCGAGATGGGGAAGACGAAGGCGGCGACGCAATAGACTAGAAGGAGATGGGTGTGTAGGTCGTGCCGATTAGGTTAAGCGTTGAGGCTTATATATTGCAGGCCAGGGAGATCGTGGGACTCAGCCCACGTCCGAATCGGTAACAACGCATGTCCCATAAAGATTGGATATGGCTGACTAACTAACGTGTCTGTTAATGACTCGTAATTAATCTATGATTAATTTTCCTGACTAGCAAAAATAAAGCTCGGTTCGGCGAGATTCCCGCAATCCGCGCGCGCACGTCGTGACGAGGCGATGCGTGGCGAGGCGAGGTGGGCAGCGTCGGAGGAGGAGTGCGCGAGAGCTGCTCTTATTCTCACACCTTAGTAAGTGGTGGAACAGCCTAGTATATAAGGTGGTGTAACTCTCACTCAACTAGCAATGTGGGACTAAACTTTGACACCACTAGCATAGCCATAAGCTACCATGCACAAATGGGCCAAAGAGAATTTTAGAATTTGTCTAATGGGCCAATAGCCCAATACTCACCAAATTCTAACAATCTCCCACAAAGTCTTATTGGCACATCACCTCATTTCCATTCCAGAATATTATTTTATATACCGGTGTGTAGTGTAGACTGTTAAGTTGAACTTCCACGTTAAACTTCATGTTACACTAGCTAGCAACTTAAATAGTGGACTATGCCTTGAACTGCAAGTTTTCTGCACACTAGTTTCACACAAAATCTAGACTGGTACAGGGCTGCCTGATGGCTCAAAATATATCGAGCATGATGGGAATCCCAAGAGAAAGGTATGATCAGCATAGCAGCAAGTTTCCCCCCAGTTATGAAACCAAGGTTATCGAACCAGTAGGAGCAAGGAAACAACTCCAAGGTGTTGTTTCCACCTTGGAATCCTGCACAACACAACCACAGAACTTTGTCCCAACTTACAGTGAGATTTTCAATCTCACCGGTTTTGCTGAAAACAAAGGATTAAACGTATTGTGTGGAAGATAGTAATTGCTTGCAGAAAGTAAACAGTAAACAGTAGATGGTAAAAGAATGGGCTGGGGTCCATAGTTCACTAGAAATGATTCTCCTTAAGATAAAATAACATGTTGGGTGAACAAATTATAGTGGGGCAATTGACAGACACCGAGAAAGCATATCATGCATATACTAATCATCTTGACTCCTATGAGATTCGATTGGGCATTATGACATTATACATAGACCGTAATCCGACTGCATCTATGACTAATAATCCACCTTCAGGTTATCACCCGAACACCCTCCAGTATTAAGTTGCAAGCAACAGATAATTGCATTAAGCAAAATGTGTAAAGTAAGCAATACGATTGCCCTATGGACAAAGGATTATTGTTTTCTCCCTAGTAGCAAAACCACATCTAGTACCTTAGAGATTCCTGTCACTTCCCTAGATTACTAGAGGCATGAACCCACTATCGAGCATAAATACTACCTCTTAGAGTTACTAGCATCTACTTGGCCAAGATAGCTACTAACAACGGAAAGCATGCAAGATCACAAATAACATAGACATGATAGAATCCATAATCAATCTGAAATAGCATCTCAATATCCATCGGATCCCCGCAAACACAACATGTAAGATTACAAATAGATGATCTTGATCATGAACGGAGCTCACAAGATCTAAACATGATAGCACAAAGGAGGAGAACCAACCATCTAGCTAGTACATGGACCTGTAGTCCAAGGATGAACTACTCACGCATCACACCGGAGGCAGTCATGGTGATAAAGAAGGCCTCCAGGATGATCTCTCCCCTCCGGCAGGGTGCCGGGAAGAGCTTCATATCCCTCTTGATCTAGGGATGGAGATGACGACGGCTACAGACTCTTTCGTGGAATTTTGATCGGTACTTAGGGTTTTTGTCCCGGGAGGCATTTATAGGCGGAAGTGCAAGGTCGGTGGAGTACCAGGTGGTGGCGTGCCTAGGGCTGGCCGCGCCACCCTAGGGTGTGGCCACCCTGGTTCCCCTCTTTGGCTCCGCTCCGGACTCCGTGTTGCTTCGGGTAAAATATTGACTTTGGCTTTTGTCTGGTCCAATTCCGAGAATATTTCCTTACTAGCTTTTCTGCAATTAAAAACAACAGAAAACAGGCAACTGGCGCTGTGTCATCTTATTAACAGGTTAGTTCTTGAAAATGTATAAAAATACCTCAAAGTATGAACAAAACATAAGAAAGTAGATACTAAACAAGCATGGAACATCAAAAATTATAGATACGTTTATGACGTATCAACATCCCCAAGCTTAACTCCTGCTCGTCCTCGAGTAGGTAACTGATAAAAAAGAATAATTTTTGAGGTGACATGCACCATCACAATCTTGATCAAGGTATTTGTAAAACATTGATGGATGGGATCATAGTACTCTAACATAGACATGAAAGATATAGTTCTAACAATAAGACATAGCAACTATGTCGTAACATGAAAAGGTGCAAACAAAAGATTCATGATAACAATGCTTTGAAAGACATTTGTTTCACATATAGAAAACATAATGAGAATGGTATTCAGCTTGTCCCTCATGGTATAGCAAAACATAAATGCATAGGACAGCTTCAAAGTTCATAAGGTTGACTAGATACAAATAGTTTAAGAACAAGCAATATCAAAGTTATGAATCAATCAACAAGCTTTGGGACAATGCACATTAAACTAAGAATGGACACTATGCTCTCTCAATAGGTGCATAAAGATAGAAGATGGAGACTCAACATAAAAGTAAAAGAAAGGCCCTTCATAGAAGGAAGCAGGGATTCAAGTCTCATAAAGAGCTTCCAAAAATTATGGTACTTATTAGCTTTCAGCTCTCATTGCCCCTATCATAAGCATCTTTAGGTGATTAAGGTTAAAGTGAACAAATATGAGGATATGCTTGACAAGTTATAAGCTGAAAATCTCGTGCCCCTTACTTACGAGTACCAAACCATAGAGAACCTCATGCTACTCAACTTTAGTTACAAGTAAGTTCTTGTCATTGTAAGTACATGTGTATCATAGAGAACCGCCAACGGGGTACCCCTTGCCCGATGATACAGAAGCTTCCCCATATCAAAATGACAAGGCAAGTAGACAATGAGCATCTCAGCGATCCTTTTATTTGCTATTTGCATAGGGTTTTCCCTTTTTTCTATCTTTTTTTATTTAGGATGCTTCATAGATTGCTCACTATGGTTATGCTGCAAGTTTCCACCATGATTAGGCATGACTTAGGCTAGCCGCCCAGGCGTTTCTCTAACACATATACGAACTCCATGAGCCTTACAAGCTCCCCTTTCATTTCACACCGCGGGGATCCATAAGAAAAAGAACATGATATCAACTAAATAAAGTGCAATATTGAAAGCGTTCCCCATGATAATAGGGTTCTGCTAATTCACAACTTACAAAACGCAAGCATATACGCAACATAGATGGGCACAATAGTTCAAGTTTATTAAGTGCAAGAAAGTAAAGTGTGCCATCAAGTTCGTGAGAGCTTTAATCACTAATTTTCACATAACAAGTTTAATTCAGAAGGTAGATAAAAACATGAATATACTTGGAATAGCAATAATGCTAATAGGTAGGTATGGTGGACTCTTTGGAATAATTTGGTTTTATTTGGAGTTGGATGCATGAGTGGAACTCATACTTGGTACATGTGGAGGCTAGCAAAAGACTGGGAGCGACCTACTAAGAGAGCAATAATGGCCATAATCATGCAAAGCGACAAAACATTATTAATTAAAGCATAAAGTGATATTACAAGTCGAAAACTAAATGATCATAGAGGCTATGGTGACTTCATATAGTCTTAACATGGTGTGAGCATGCGCCAAGTTAACCCAAATAAAGCATTAAAGGAGAATACCATAATTTTATGCTTTAATATGCTAAAACAACGCATGATTCTTTTAAGGCACATTAAGCAATCTCAATTGTTTGTAACAAGTCATGCTATAGCAATAATCACTAAGCATAAATTCAAAGCAATATCCAACATGACATGATAAAGTCTAGGCCACAGTCAAAACAAGACTCCTTTTATACCACTTATAAGCATGAGCTTTCCTACTCTTTTCCAATCCAAACCAAATTATTTGAAAACTAATGAATGAATGCGAGGGTCCAACCAATTTATTTAAGCCAACCAAGCTAAAGAAAACCAAACACAAAAAACAAAGACGCTCCAAGAACAACACAATTATGCATGAAACAATAAAAATGAAGTGTTTGGAAGAAAACCTGAGATTTTTATTGACGAAGAAGGGGGTGCCTTGGGCATCCCCAAGCTTTGATGCTTGTACTTCTTGAATATTTCTTGGGGTGACACGGGTGGCATACCCAAGCTTGAGCTTTTGTCCATACTTCATCTTATCACATTATTTTTCCCTACACTTTAAAATTTCCTTCATACAAAACTTCACACAATCTTCATTAGCAACATTAGTGTACTCAAGATAATAAGTCTTTTGGTTCAGTTTCATCACAAGTAAAACTTCCATCAAAGCATAATATACTATAGCAATTCCTTTTAAAAGTTCAAGAATTTGGCAAGAACTCAAAGAGAAAGAGATTAAGAGGCAAATGCAAATAATGGCAGAAATCTGTCAAAACAGACCAGCAGGTAAAAACATTTTTTTTGAAAACCTTCTGTTGCTCTAATTGAAAAGTGTTAAACTAACGAAAGTTAGATAACAACCAGGAGCAGAAGTACAAAAATGACATCTCAATCCGACATACAGAGATTTTTCACGAATTTTTTATAGTGAAGCACAAAAATCTGTTTTGGGACAACAACTTTCCCAAGCATTATTTCTCTCTCATTAGAGGTTACTCTTGGCACAAAAACCACACAAAAGGATAAGAAGAGGTTATTACAGAGGCAATAACTTCCAAGACTCAACAAAAAAAACTTACTAAATAAAAATAATGGATTGTCTCCCAAAAAGCTCTTTCTTTATAGCCATTAAGATAGACTTAGTAATTTTAGAAGATGCTCACATAAGAAATATGAATTGAAGCAAAAGAGAGAATCAAGGAGAAAATATGATACACATTTAAGTCTAACCCACTTCCTATGCATATGAATCTTGTAAGAAAATAAATCAAAGAAGCACATAGTAACAAGAATGGGTGGATAAAACAAGAGCAACTTTGGAACTTTCAATATAAAGTGAGGTGTTTTAGTAACATGAGAATTCTAACAACCATATTTTCCTCGCTCATAATGATTTTCAGTAGCATCATGAACAAACTCAACAATATAAATATCACACTCATCCTCCTTTGGTAAGCATGGAGGGCAATCAAATAAGGTATTAGTTAAAGAGTTACTCTTATTGGGAGGTAGACATGGGTAGCTTCTCCACTCTTCCTCCTCTTGATCATCACTGTCCTCCTCTTTTTCATCCAATGAGCTTCCAGTTTCAGCAATTTCTTCTTCCATAGGCTCATGCAAGGCATTAGTCTCTTCCGTTGGTGAAGAGCATCTGTTAAGATATTTAAGAATATAGCCATTTTCTTCCTTGTAATTATCAAAGCAAAATTTAATTATATCATAAACCTCATATTTATAAGGTGCATCATCAGTATTTTCAAGCAAATAAGCAAGTTTGAATGCACCCTTCCAAGCAATAAATTCTTCAATTAGTTCCACATCATAAAAGTCATAGTTTCCCTTAACATAAGAAGATATGGTAACATCATCATTATACTCACATTGAAAAGGGAGGTGTTTATACCTCCTACAGCAACAAGATTTATCAAAGCAATAAATAACATTATAAGTAGAGCACATGTTTCTAGCAATGGTATACAATTTATCAATTTATTCCCATAAGTGTTTCCCTTTTTGTGACAAGCGGTGTTCCTTATAATAATATTTTTGTTCTTCCGTGAACCCACCTTGCCAATAAGATCTAGTTTCAAAGAAACCAACCATTGATAGAGAGCATGATAAAGCAAGACAATAACATACCAATGAAAATAACAACTATAGTAGGAACTATTTTTTGTATTTTTGATAATAAAAACAAGCAAACAAAGCAAAAAACAAACACAGCAAAACAAAAAAACAAAGTAAAGAGATTGGTTGTGAGGGACTCCCCTTGTGAAGTTGTCCTTGACTCCCCGGCAACAGCGCCAGAAAAAAGGCTTGATGGATCAAAATATATCGAGCTCGTTGGGAACCCCAAGAGGAAGGTATGATGAGCACAAGAGCAAGTTTTTCCTCAGTTATGAAACCAAGGTTATCGAAGCAGTAGGAGCAAGGAAACAACCCCAAGGTGTTGTTTCCAACTTGGAATCCTGCACAACACAACCACATAACTTTGCCCCAACTTACAATGAGGTTGTCAATCTCACCGGTTTTGCTGTAAACAAAGGATTAAACGTATTATGTGGAAGATGGTAATTGCTTGCAGAAAGTAAATAGTAAACAGTAAATAGTAGATGGTAGATTGATGGTAAAAGAATGGACCGGGGTCCATAGTTCACTAGAGGCGATTCTCCTTAAGATAAATAACATGATGGGTGAACAAATTACAGTGGGGCAATTGACAGACACCAAGAAAGCATACCATGCATATACTAATCATCTTGACTCCTATGAGATTCGATTGGGAATTACAACACTATACATAGACCATAATCCAACTGCATCTATGACTAATAATCCACCTTCAGGTTATCATAAGAACCCCCTCCAGTATTAAGTTGCAAGCAACAGATAATTGCATTAAGAAAAGTGTGTAAAGTAAACAATACGATTGCCCCATGGACAAAGGATTGTTGTTTTCTCCCTAGTAGCAACAACACATCTAGTACCTTAGAGATTCCTGTCACTTCCCTAGATTACTAGAGGCATGAACCCACTATCGAGCATAAATACTCCCTCTTGGAGTTGCTAGCATCTACTTGGCCAAGATAGCTACTAACAATGGAAAACATGCAAGATAACAAATAACATATACATGATAGAATCAATAATCAATCTGAAATAGCATCTCAATATCCATCGGATCCCCGCAAACACAGCATGTAAGATTACAAATAGATGATCTTGATCATGAATGGAGCTCACAAGATCTAAACATGATAGCACAAAGGAGGAGAACCAACCATCTAGCTACTACATGGACCCGTAGTCCAAGGATGAACTACTCACGCATCACACCGGAGGCAGTCATGGTGATGAAGAAGGCCTCCAGGATGATCTCTCCCCTCCGGCAGGGTGCCGGGAAGAGCTTCAGATCCCTCCCGATCTAGGGATGGAGATGACGTTGGCTACAGACTCTTTCATGGAATTTTGATCAGGTACTTAGGGTTGTCATCCCGGGAAGGCTTTATAGGCGGAAGGGCAAGGTCAGTGGAGTACCAGGGGGCCCACGCCAGGTGGCCGCGTGCCTAGGGCTGGCCGTGCCACCCTAGGGTGTGACCGCCCTGGTGCCCCTCTTTGGCTCTGCTCCGGACTCCGTGTTGCTTCGGGTAAAATATTGACTTTGGCTTTTGTCCGGTCCAATTCCAAGAATATTTCCTTACTAGATTTTCTGAAACTAAAAACAGCAGAAAACAGGCAACTGGCACTGCGGCATCTTATTAACAGGTTAGTTTTAGAAAATGTATAAAAATACCTCAAAGTATGAACAAAACATAAGAAAGTAGATACTAAACAAGCATGGAACATCAAAAATTATAGATATGTTTACGCCGTATCACTGCCGCAGGCTTCCCCGCGGTTTGGAGCTTATGCATCATACTCCAGGGCCTTTCATGAGTTTATTAGTGAGCACCCAACTCTCACGGACTACAATGTTTAACCGTCAGACTCATATAGGTAGGTTCCTCAATAGATGTTCTGCAGGACAACATCTCTACTTAGAAAAGCACTTGGAACACATTAAGATAAATATCAACCTGCCATGCAGAATAAGAGAGTATTGCATCTTCATGGAGATGTAAATATAATGTGGGCATACTCTCCTCTCAGCTGATCAATAGCTTGTCTCCCAGCTCTAATTCACGGGATCTCTGATCACATAGAGTGGGTTACCACAGCGAACAACTCATTGTGTGGGTCTCAAACCCATCTCCCTCGATGCATTATCTATCACATTACGTGATAAACCCTTTATGAAGGGATCTGCCAAGTTCTTAGATGTTTGGATATAATCCAATGCAATAACTCCAGAGTTTCTTAGTTTCCTGACAGATTTCAATCTCCTCTTCACATGCCTTGATGACTTCATATTATCCTTAGAACTGTTTACCTTGACGATCACAGTTTGATTATCACAATTCATCGGGATGGCGGGTATTGGTTTTTCAACCACAGGTAAGTCGATCAAAAGCTCACGAAGCCACTCTGCTTCAACATTGGCTGTGTCTAATGCCGTGAGTTCTGCTTCCATAGTTTACCTCGTTAAGATGGTCTGCTTGCAAGACTTCTAGGAAACAGCGCCATCACCAAGTGTAAACAAATAACCACTTGTGGCCTTAATCTCATCAGCATCAAATATCCAGTTTGAATCACTATATCCCTCAATTACTCGTGGATACCTAGTATAGAGCATACCATAACTCGCAGTGCCTTTCAAGTAGCGCAAAACTCTCTCAAGAGCATGCCAATGATCATCTCTAGGATTTGACACAAATTAACCCAGTTTGCTTATAACAAAGTAGATGTCAGGACTCATAGCACTAGCTAAATACATGAGCGAGCCAATGATTTGAGAATATCTCAATTGATCTTTAGCATTCCTTTGATTCTTTTGAAGTAGCACACTCGAATCATAAGGCGTTGGAGAAGACTTGCAGTCACTATACCCAAAGCGATTCAATATCTTTTCCACATAATGGGACTGAAGCAGTGTAATCCCACCATTGTCATCCTTAAGTAGCTTGATTGTTAAAATTACATCAGCCACTCCCAAGTCCTTCATCTCAAAACAGCGAGATAGGAACTCTTTGACCTCCTCAATAATAGTGAGGTTGGTCCCAAATATCAATATGTCATCGACATAGAGACACATAATAATTCCCTTGCCCTGACCATGGCGATAGTACACACACTTATCATCTTCGTTTACAACAAAGCCTTCGGCAGTTAAAGTTCTTTCAAACTTCTCATGCAACTGCTTAGGAGC
Source organism: Avena eriantha (assembly GCA_910589775.1). Lineage (NCBI taxonomy): Eukaryota > Viridiplantae > Streptophyta > Magnoliopsida > Poales > Poaceae > Avena > Avena eriantha. Next base: position 12,688,975 of record OU342746.1, read on the forward strand.
TTGCTTAAGACCATATAAAGACTTCACTAACTTACACACCTTTCCTTCTTGACCATATACTACAAATCCATCTGGCAGCTCCATATAAATTTCCTCATCTAGCTCTCCATTTAGAAAAGCTATCTTAACGTCCATTTGATGAACGAGAAGACCATGTGAGGTAGCCAAGGATAGTAATACTCTAATAGTGGTCAATCTGGCTACAGGTGACTAGGTATCGAAGAAGTCTTCACCTTCTTTCTAGGTATAACCCTTGGCCACAAGATGTGCCTTGTAATTTTAAATAGTACCATCATGTCTAAGCTTTTTCTTGAACACCCACTTACATCCTACAGGTCTGCACCCATAAGGACGGTCAGTGACTTCCCAAGTTCCATTAGCTAAGATGGAATCCATCTCACTACGGACAGCTTCTTTCCAGTAGTCAGCATCTTGAGCTGCATAGGCTTCTGAAATAGAAGTAGGAGTATCATCCATAAGGTACACAATGAAATCATCACCAAATGACTTTATAGTCCTTTGTCTCTTGCTCCTTTTAGGAGCTTCATTGTCGTCCTCCACATGATCATCATAGTGTTCTATCAGCGTAGTGGGTTCAGGAATCATAACAAATTCCTGACTAGATGAACTAGTCATCTCCTGATTTGATGAGCTAGACATACCCTTCATGGGAAAAATGTCCTCAAAGAAAGTCACATCATTTGACTCCATAATCGTACCAACATGCATGTCGGATACCTCAGATTTTACTATCAAAAATCTATAGCCAATGCTATGAAAAGCATATCCCAGAAAAACACAATCCACGGTTTTTGGTCCAAGCTTTTGCCTCTTGGGTATTGGAATATTGACTTTCACCAAACATCCCCAAGTTCGTAGGTAAGAGAGTTTAAGCCTTTTCTTCTCCCATTCCTCAAATGGAGTCATGGTTTTATCCTTTACGGGAACACGGTTTAGGACATGACATGCAGTCATTAGCGCCTCCCCCCACCATGCCTTGGAAAGACCCGATGTATCTAACATGGCGTTAACCAAATCAGTTAGAGTGCGGTTCTTTCTTTCGGCCACCCCATTTGACTGTGGTGAGTAGGGAGGCGTCTTCTCATGTATAATACCATGTTCCGTACAGAATAGATCAAATTCATTTGAAAAGTACTCTCCACCACGATCCGACCTTAGCCGCTTGATTTTAAGATCAAGTTGGTTTTCTGCTTCAGCTTTATAGTTTTTGAAGTAACTCAAAGCTTCATCTTTAGATTTCAGAAGATAAACATAGCAGTATCTAGTGGAGTCATCACTCAACGTCATAAAGTATATTTTTCCACCTCTTGTCAAGACACCATTCATCTCACAAAGATCTGAATGTATAAGTTCTAGAGGTGCTAAGTTTCTCGGTTCCGCAGCCGTATGAGACTTGTGGGGTTGCTTTGCTTACACATAAACTTGGCACTTAGAACCTTTGAGAGTGGTAAATTCTGGAATTAAACTCATATTGGCTAGCCACGTCATGCAACCAAAGTTAATATGACAAAGTCGTGAATGCCAAATATTGGACTCATTATCATTGCAAACATGATTAATAACTTTAGTACATGAGTCTGACAAAGATAGGCGGAACAGACCTCCGCACTCATAACCTTTTCCAAAAAATTGTACATACTTAGAGATTACAACTTTATAGGACTCAAAAAACAACTTAAAACCATCTCGACACAAAAGCGATCTGCTGGCGAGATTCTTATTGATGGAGGGAACATGCTGCTCATTCTTCAGCTATACGGTCTTCCACAAAGTAAACTTCAGATTTACCGTACCAACACCATGAACAGAAGCACGTGAGTCGTTTCCCATTAGCACGGAGGAAGTCCTTGCGACCTGATAAGAAGAGAACATGGAAATATCAGAACATACATGTGTATTAGCACCTGTGTCAATCCACCAATCAGGAGAATGACATACTGAAAGGATAGTAGGTAAAATACCATAAACAGCGTCCTTCATCTCAGTATCACTAATAACAACATTAGCGGTCTTGCCGCTATTCCCATGTTGCCGCTTGTCAAAGCGATTAGGGCAGCTAGGAGCCCAATGATCAAGATCACCACAGACGTGGCAAGAGCCTTTCTTCTTATCATTTTTCCTCTTGAAGTTGGTTGAGTGAGTGGCCTTGTTCTTGCCATCAAACTTCCCTTTGCCATCAGATTTGTTCTTATTCTTGAACTTGTGGGATTGGAAGTTTTTCTTCTGTACCAAATTGGCACTAGAAGATCCCTCAAATTCTCGAGCACGTGTGTCCTTTGCTCTCGCCTTCTCTTCCACATGAAGAGACCCAATGAGATCCGTAACGGAAAACTCTTGTCTCTTATGTTTCAGAGAAGTAGCAAAGTTCCTCCACATGGGAGGAATCTTGGCTATAATGCCTCCGGCCACAAACTTGTCCGGTAAGGTACACTTGAACTGCTCGAGTTCTTTGGAAAGTGATTGTATCTCATGAGCTTGCTCAACGACGGAGCGCTCATCAACCATCTTGTAGTCATAGAATTTCTCCATGACATACAACTCAATGCTAGTGTCCGAGACCCCAAACATGGCCTCGAGCGCATCCCACGCATCTTTGCCATTATCAAATGACATATATGGGTCAACAATGTTGTCCCCAAGAATACTGAACAGAGCTGCCATAAATATGGTATCGGCTTTCTTAAAGGCCACTTCCTGCTCAGCAGAAAGATCTCCTTCAGGTTTGCCAAGAGTGGCGTTATTGCAGTTTAGGTTTTTTAACCATAAAACTACTCTCGCGCGCCATCTCTTATAGTGCATACCATTAAACGAAGGAGGCCTAGTAGCCACGGCTACACCAGTGGAATTCAGTTGTCTATAATTAGGTTTTTGGATTATTGAAAATATAAGCAATAATCCATATGATTCAATCCGAATAATAAACTGATAAAACATGATCATACAGATAGTACCAAAACTAATCATGCAGATTAACAAAGTAGATGAAGAGATTACATGTAAACAAGATAAACCTATTACATCTATACCAATCGGTAGAACTAGACACTCTAGCATAATCTGAAAGAGATGGATTGAAATCACATACGGTATAGTGGCGGCAGTAGCAACCGTGACGGTATCAGCAACAGTAGCTGCAGCGGTGGCAGCAGCATCGTCGCTCATTTTGAGGTTTTTGAAGAGTTCGATGACGTTCAGGGAGAAGTCGTCGTCCCGGAACTCGTCGTAGGAAGACGTTGTGGATGCCAGTAGTCGCGCTTGAGCGCTCCCCAAAAACCCACTCGCCCCCCACCTGTACAAGTTCACAAGAAGGCAGGGTTCCGGAGGCCTACTGTCCCGATCTGCGGTGCACGCTGCAAGCCGAGATGGGGAAGACGAAGGCGGTGGTGCAATAGACTAGAAGGAGACGCGTGTGTAGGTCATGCCGATTAGGTTAAGCACAGAGGCTTATATATTGCAAGTCAGGGGAGATCATGGGACTCGGCCCATGTCCGAGTTGGTAACAACCCACATCGCATAAAGACTAGAAACGAATGACTAATTAACACGTCCGTTAATAACTCGTAATTAATCTATGATTAATTTTCCTAACTAGCAAAAATAAATCTCGGCTATATTCCCACAACCCGCGCGTCGTGTCGTGACAAGGCGAGGCGGGTGGGGTCGAAGGAGTAGTGCGCGAGAGCTGCTCTTATTCTCACACCTTAGCGAGTGGTGGAACAGCCTAGTATATAAGGAGGTACAAATCTCACTCAACTAACAATGTGGGACTAGACACCACTAGCACAACCATATGATGCCATGCACAAATGGGCCAAAGAGAATTTTAGAATTTGTCTAATGGGCCAACAGCCCAATACTCACCAAATTCCAATAGAAATAAGTTGTCGGTGGCTATTAGCTCAAGGCAAGACATGGGCCGGCGGGGACACACGCGTCAAGCAGAAGGGAAGCTGAGCGGAGGTAGTGGTCGAGGATAGCATCAAGGAAGCCATCCGGAGTTGGTCTTAGCGACCGCCACATGGGAGAGCATCGCCACCGGAAACAACAACAGACCAGACAATACTGCTATTGGAAATCATGTGACCTCACTCCTCAGGCAAGGTTGACGGATGCGGCATGCGCTGACTAGCGCCCTCAATCCCAGGAAGCTCGATAAAATCCGAAATGTATGATAAGAGGCAGCGACAATTTGATTCACCGCTATTTGGCCGGTGTTGCTAGCAGATGGAAAATCCGACCAAAGATTCTAGACATGGGGCATGATACGTTGCTAATGTATCTATAATTTTTCATGTTCCATGCTTGTTTTATATTTACTTTCTTATGTTTTGTCCACACTTTGGAGTACTTTTACACATTTTCTGGAACTAACCTATTAACAAGATGCCATAGTGCTAGTTGCCTGTTTTCTGCTGTTTTTGGTTCTAGAAAAGTCAAAAAAGAATATTCTCAGAATTGGACCGGACAAAATCCAAAGTTGATATTTTACCGAAGACTCACGGATCCAGAAGACGAGACGGAGATGGGCCAGGGCTGGCCAAACCACCTGGTGGCGTGGGCCAGGCTAGGCTGTGCCAGGGGGTGGTGTGGGCCCCTCCGACACCCCCTCAGCCTCCCCTCTCGCCTATAAGAAGCCTCCGATGAGAAAACCCTAAATAAGCCACCGAAGGGGAGATTTGGGGGACAGAAATTCTCTGTTCCGGCACCCTGCCGGGATGGGAAAGTGCCCCCGGAGCCATCTCCATCGATCTCCACCACCATCTCCATCGCCGCTGCTGATTCCCATGATGATGAGGGAGTAGTTCTTCATCGAGGCTAAGGGTTCGACCGGTAGCTATGTGTTCATCTCTCTCTCTATGCATAATCATATTGTGATCATGAGCTTTGTAATCAAGTAGATATACCTTGCTACTCAAGTGCTTTAATAGATCTCTGCTCTCCCCGTGTGTGTGAAAGTGACAGCGTGCACACCATGGTGGCACTTAGGCTAGAGATTACAAATACTTGTTATGAGTTATATTTGGAGTTGGATGTCTCTATGAAATTGTGGTGTTTGTTGGAACCATCTAGTGCTCAAGGTGATAGTGTGGGGTTATCTAGATGGGGAAAGAGAACTTTGAGGAGTGTTGTTATAGCCCTACCATGGATTAGAGTGTCCAACCAGAGAGTAGTTCAGAGTAGTATCATAAATAGATGATATTTATATGAGAGTGTTCACTAGTGAAACTATGATCCCTAGGCCTTGTTTCTAAGCATTGAAACACCATTTGCAACTAGATCTGTTACATGTTTGCTTGTTTCCATCTTTATTTCAGTTTGCCTTTAGTCTCTTCCACGCCATCAAGCTATTTTCTAGCACCGTTGTCTTATATATATACCACTTGTATTTTACTATCTCTTCGCCGAACTAGTGCACCTATACACCTGACAAGTGTATTGGGTGTGTTGGGGACACAAGAGACTTCTTGTATCTTGATTGCATGGTTGCTTGAGAGGGATACCTTTGACCACTTCCTCCTTGAGTTTGATAAACCTTGGGTAATCCACTTAAGGGAAACTTGCTGCTGTTCTACAAACCTCTGCACTTGGAGGCCCAACAACTGTCTATAAGAATAGAAGTGCGTAGACATCAAGCTATTTTCTAGTGCCGTTGCCGGGGAGGTAAGGTAAAAGGTACTCACATCCTCCAGTGTAAGTGCTCGAAGTTATTTCCTTTAGATTCTGCAATTATATATTTTTGTTTCTTGTTTTTATTTTCACTAGTTAGGCTTAATGGAAAACAACAACAAAATTAGAGAGCTTTATAGTATTTATCTTGAGTTAGGACATGAAGTGTTTGAAGAGAAAATTAAAAAACTTATGGAACTTTATTTGCATGCTAATAGCAATGTTGTTAGTATGAATTTTTTGGACACCATTATTGCTAATGTTATGGAAAAGTCTAAGCTTGGGGAAGCTAGTTTTTATGAAAATGATCTTTTTAGTTCCCCAGCTTTGGAAGATAGCTATTCTATTGCTTATGATGATACAAAACCTCCAATATATGATGATTACAATGATGAATATGATATTTCCAGTCCACCTACTATTGAGGAGGCAATTAATTATGAATACAATATGCCTCCTATATTTGATGATTATGGTGATGAGAATAATAATGGTAGCTATTTTGTTGAATTTGCTCCCACTACAATTAATAAGAATGACTATGCTTATAGGGAGAGAAATAATTATTTTATGCATGTGGCTCATGATAAGAATGTTTTATGTGATAGTTATATTGTTAAGTTTATTCATGATGCTACTAAAAGTTATTATGAGAGAGGTAAATATGGTTTTATGCATCTCAATAATATTAAGTTTCCCCTCTTTATGTTGAAAGTCTTGAAGTTGCACTCTCCGCTTTGATGAGGTGATCAAAGAGTTTGGATTTGTCCAAACTTATGGAGAGGCTTGTATTTAGAAGAAAGTGAGTGGGAGCAATGTGGCATTTCTGATATTATATGTGGATGACATATTACTGATTGTAAATGATATAGATCTTTTAAACAATGTTAAAAGTTATCTAAACAGCATTTTTTCGATGAAGGACCTTGGTGAAGCTTCATATATATTAGGCATTAAAATCTATAGAGATAGATCAAGGCGCCTAATTGGGCTATTGCAGAGTACATACCTTGATAAGATATTAAAGAAGTTTAATATGGACGGAAGTAAGAAGGGGTTCTTACCTATGTTGCAAGGCAAGACACTAAGTAAGACTCAAATTCCGGCTACGACGGAAGAAAGAGAGATAATGGATAAGATCCCCTATGCCTCAGCCATAGGCTCTATAATGTACGCCATGCTATGTACAAGACCGGATGTGGCACATGCTATTAGTTTGACTACTAGGTACCAATCTGATCCAGGTTCAGAACACTGGATAGCGGTAAAAAATATCCTTAAGTACTTAAGAAGAACTAGGGATATGTTTCTTGTATATGGAGGTGAAGAAGAGCTAGTCGCTAAGTGGTATGTCGATGCTAGCTTTGACACTGATCCGGATGACTCTAAGTCTCAATCCGGATACGTATTTCTCTTGAACGGAGCAGCAAATAGTTGGAGGAGTTCCAAACAACCTGTGGTGGCTGGATCAACGACGGAGGCGGATTATGTTGCTGCTTCAGAAGCGGCGCAGGAAGCGGTTTGGATGAAGGAGTTCACAACGGAACTAGGTGTGGTTCCTAGTGCATTGGACCCAATGGTGATCTATTGTGACAATAATGGAGCCATAGCCAACGCCAAGGAACCAAGGTCTCACAAGAATTCCAAGCATATTAAGCGCCGGTTTCACTCCATCCGCGAGCATGTCAAGGATGGAGATATAAAGATTTGTAAAGTACACACATACCTGAATGTAGAAGATACATTGACTAAAGTTCTCCCTAGGGCAAAACATGATCAACACTAGAACTCCATGGGTGTTAGATTTATCACTATGTAAACTAGATTATGGTTTCTAGTGCAAGTGGGAGACTAAAGGAAATATGCCCTGAGAGGCAATAATAAAGTTGTTATTATGTATTCCTTGTATATGACAGATGTTTATTTTGCATGCTATAATTGTATTGATAGGAAACGTCAATACATGTGTGTTTAATAAACAAAAAGGGTTCCTAGTTATGTCTCTCTTATAGACTAGCTCGTTGATTAACGAGATGATCAAAGTTTCCTGATCATGGACATTGGATGTTGTTGATAACGAGGTCACAGCATTTGTGTAATGATGTGATGAACATTCATCCGAAGTATAGCATTACGATCAAAGTCATTATGTTTATATTGCTATAACATCATACAAAGTAATCTTAGTCCTTAGACCATGAGATCATGTTAATTCTAACACCGGAAGAGTATCTTGATACCATCAAACGTCACACCGTAACAGGGTGACTATAAAGGTGGGTTCAGTGCTACGAAGGTGTTATGTTGAGGCTCATGGATCAAGAGTGGAATTTTTCAATCCCGATGACAGATAGATATACTCTGGGCCCTCTCGGTGATATCACATTAAGGTAGCTTGCAAGCAAGTGATATGATCACTAGAATGTTATATCATGGGAACGAGAAAAGAGTGCATGTCGGTAACGAGATCAAATTAGGTATTTGGATATCGAGGATCGAATCTCGAACATGTGTTATATCATGAGACAAAGGGATTAAGTTACTAGCGTTAAAGGTTCTCACGATCAGAGAAGTCATCGTTGAATGTGCAGGAGTCAGTATGGATCTCCAGGTCCCGCTTCTGATTATTGATCTGAGAGGAGTCTCAATCATGTCTGCATTATTCGCGAACCGTAGGGTGACACACTTAAGGGTTGCCGGACACCATTTAGGAGCACATATGTTTCAGACGAAAGGATTGCAAAGCGTAGGAATTGTTTCAATAGAAACAGGAATTGTTTCGATAGAAACCGGAATTGTTTTGGGTGAAATTGCAGAAAGTGGTTCTACATGTGATATTGAAATGTTGCAAGGGGTTTTATGTGAATGTTTGTTAATTAAAGTAATTAACAAAATTCTGAATAAAATAAATAAAAGAGTTTTATTAATTGAGAGTTGCATTAAATTTGGTGGAAATTTAATGCATGTGAGTGGAATTTTGGGTGGAGTCAAAATTGATGTGAGTGGAGCTTCCACCACATGAATGAGGAAGAGGTGGGGGCACCCAACTTGGCCGCTGGCCATGGTAGGGGAGGAGCCCCCCTCTCCTATAAAAGGCCCCCCTCTCCTCCCTCACAAAGCACACCTCCTCATGAAGGATCTCTCTCCCCCTCTAGATATTCCCCGCATGGTCTCGGATTAGCGAGATACATGTTCCCGGTGGCCTTGCGTCTGGAAGGAGTTGCTGCTTCTGCTGATTCGCTGGAGCGAGGAGGTGGAGGTTGTCCAGTAGCTTGAACGTGTCTGCGAGGACGGATGCGCTGCTGATTTGCGGCGCTGCTGATGCTGCTGATTTGCGTTTGTATGCGTGTGTGGCGGCTGGCTGCGCGCGGGTGCGTGCGATGTGTGTGTGTGACAGGCGACGTGGAGGGGTGGTGCGGTGCAGTGGGAGGGAGCTGGCAGGCTGGCGCAGGCGGCAGTTGGGCGGGAGATGGTGGTGGGGAGATGAGCCAAGGTGGCGGCGGGGTGTGAGGTGGGGTGTGGAGCGGAAGAGGGTCTAGGGTTTGGGATAGGGTTAGCCGGGTTTTTGGTTATTTTGGGGGTGGACGGCTGGGCTTTTGGGCCTAGCTGGCTGCCCCCCAAAAATAATACAAGTTTTATTTATTTATTTAAAAGACTTTTGTAATCTGTTTTTAGACAAATAAAATATCCGGAAGAGACCGGGGTTTTAATTTGAAATAAAGACAAGGATATTTAGAAAACAAATATAGGCTTTTAGAAAATAGTTTCGAAACAAATCATGCATGATGATGACGATGCTCAAATTCAATGTGGCATGATGACATGAGCATGCGGTCATGATGATGCAATGCACAAAAACACATAGATTTTCTAGTAGTGGTTTTAGCGGGGCGCCACAGTGGGGCCACCCTCCTTGGCCGCCGGCCATGGTAGGGGAGGAGCCCCCTCTCCTATAAAAGGCCCCCCTCTCCTCCCTCACAATACACACCTCCTCGTGAAGGATCTCTCTCCCCCTCTAGATATTCCCCCATGGTCTCGGATTAGCGAGATACATGTTCCCGGTGGCCTTGCGTCTGGAAGGAGTTGCTGCTTCCGCTCATTCACTAGAGAGAGGAGGTGGAGGATGTCCGGTGGCTTGAACCTGTGTGTGAGGACGGATGCGCTGCTAATTTGCGGCGCTCGGACTTCCACACGATCTTGAGATCAGCAAGCGTACGACTACATCATCCACGAGTTCCAACTCGTTAACAAAACTCAGTTGTCTTCGAGGGTAAGTTATCCATGGATGTATATCCACCCGTTGCTCTATATCTAGTAGATAGATCTTGGCATATAGTTCTCATCGTAGGATTTTTTTTTGGTTTTCTATGCTGCGAACCCAACAGTTTTTGACTGTGGCCTATGCTTTGTCATGTCATGCTTGATATTGTTTTGGCTTTATGCTTACTGATTTTTTGCTATAGCATGACTTGTTACAAATAATTGAGAGTGCTTAATGTCCCTTGAAAGAATCATGCGTTATTTTAGCATATTAAAGCATAGTATTGTGGTATTCTCCTTTGATGCTTTATTTGGGTTGGCTTGGCGCATGCTCACACCATGTTAAGACTATCCCAAGTCACCATAGCCTTTATGATCCTTTAGTTTTTGACTTGTAATATCACTTTATGCTTTAATTAATGATGTTTTGTCGCTTTGCATGATTATGGCCATTATTGCTCTCTTAGTTGGTCGCTCCCAGTCTTTTGCTAGCCTCCATAACCAAGTGTGAGTTCCACTCATGCATCCAACTCCAAATTAAACCAAGTTATTCCAAAGAGTCCACCATACCTACCTATTAGTATTTGCTATTCCAAATATATTCATGTTTTTATCTACCTTCCGAATTAAACGTGTTATGAGAAAACCAGTGATTAAAGCTCTCACGAACTTGATGGCACACTTTACTTTTTTCTTGCCCTTAATAAACTTGAACCATTGTGTCATCTATGTTGTATATGCTTGCACTTATATGTTGGGGATTAGCAGAACCATGCTGTCATGGGGAACGCTTTCAACATTGCACTTGTCCATTGTACCTAGTTGATATCATGCTCTTTTGTCTATGGATGTGGTCGGTGTGAAATGAAAGGGGAGCTTGTAAGTCCATGGGGTTATGTATGTGTGTTAGAGAAACGCATGGGCCGCCGGTCTAATCCATGCCTAATCATGGTGGAAACCTGCAGCGTAACCATAATGAGCTGTCTATGAAGCATTCTTCTTATAAAAAAGAGATAGATATTGAGAAAAAGAGAAAAAGAAAAAAAGAGATGAGAAAAGAGGAAAGAGAGAAAAAAGCACCATTTTCCCATGGTAAATAAGAAGATTGCTGAGATGCTCGTTGTCTGCTTGCCTTGTCATTTTGATATGGGGATTCTTCCGTATCATCAGGCAAGGGGTATCCCATTGGCGGTTCTCTATGATACACATGTACTTACTATGACAATAACTTACCGATAACTAAACTTGAGTAGCATGAGGAGCGGCCCTCGTATTCAAGGGACATGAGATTTCCAACTTATACTTTGTCAAGCATATACTCCATGGTTTGTTCACTTTAACGTTAATCTCATCAAGATGCTTATTATATGGGCAATGAGAGCTGAAAGCTAATAAGTACCATAATTTTTGGAAGCTCTTTATGAGACTTGAATCCCTACTTCCTTCCATGAAGGCCTTTCTTTTACTTTAATGTTGAGTCTCCATCTTCTATCTTTATGCACCTATTGAGAGAGCATAGTGGCCATTCTTAGTTTAATGTGTATTGTCCCAAGACTTGGTGCATTGTCCCAAGATTTGTTGATTGATGCATAACTTTGATATTGCTTGTTCTTAAACTATTTGTATCTAGTCACCCTTATGAACTTTGAAGGTGTCCTATGCATTTATGTTTTGCTACTCTATGAGGGACAAGCTGAATGCCACTATGCCATGTTTTCTTTATGTGAAACAAAAAAATGTCTTGCGAAGCATTGTTATTCATGAATCTGTTGTTTGTGCCTTTTCATGTTACAACATAGTTGCTATGTCTTATTTCTAGAACTTTATCTTTCATGCTATGCTGAAGTACTATGATCCCAACTATCAATGTTTTACAAATACTTTGATCAAGTTTATGATGGTGCATGTCACCTCAAAAATTATTCTTTCTTTTTATCACTTACCTACTCGAGGACGAGCAGGAGTTAATCTTGGGGATGTTGATACGTTGCTAATGTATCTATAATTTTTGATGTTCCATGGTTGTTTTATATCTACTTTCTTATGTTTTGTCCACACTTTGGAGTACTTTTACACATTTTCTGGAACTAACCTATTAACAAGATGCCATAGTGCCAGTTGCCTATTTTCTGTGTTTTTGGTTCCAAAAAAGTCGGAAAAGAAATATTCTTAGAATTGGACCAGACAAAATCCAAAGTCGATATTTTACCGGAAGACTCACGGAGCCAGAAGACGAGACGGAGAGGGCCAGGGGCTGGCCACACCACCTGGTGGCGCATGCCAGGCTAGGCCGCGCCAGGGGGTGGTGTGGGCCCCTCCGACACCCCCTCGGACTCCCGTCTCGCCTATAAGAAGCCTCCGATGAGAAAACCCTAACTAATCTAGCCTCCAACCACGAAAAGTTCCGCAGCGCTGCCACCACCAAAGGGGAGATTCGGGGGACAGAAAGTCTCTGTTCCGGCACCCTGCTGGGACGGGAAAGTGCCTCTGGAGCCATCTCCATCGATCTCCACCACCATCTCCATCGCCGCTGCTGATTCCCATGATAATGAGGGAGTAGTTCTTCGGCTAAGGGTTCGACCGTTAGCTATGTGTTCATCTCTCTCTATGCATGATCATATTGTGATCATGAGCTTTGTAATCAAGTAGATCTACCTTGCTACTCAAGTGCTTTAATATATCTCTACTCTCCCCAGGTGTGTGAAAGTGACAGCGTGCACACCATGGTGGCACTTAGGCTAGAGATTACAAATACTTGTTATGAGTTATATTTGGAGTTGGATGTCTCTATGAAATTGTGGTGTTTGTTGGAACCATCTAGCGCTCAAGGTGACAGTGTGGGGTTATCTAGATGGGGAAAGAGAACTTTGAGGAGTGCTGTTATAGCCCTACCATGGATTAGAGTTTCCAACCGGAGAGTAATTCAGAGTAGTATCATAAAGAGATGATATTAATATGAGAGTGTTCACTAGTGAAAGTATGATCCCTAGGCCTTGTTTCTAAGCATTGAAACACCGTTTGCAATTAGATATGTTATATGTTTGCTTGTTTCCATCTTTATTTCAGTTTGCCTTTAGTCTCTTCCATGCCATCAAGCTATTTTCTGGCACTGTTGTCTTATGTCTATACCACTTGTATTTTACTATCTCTTCGCCGAACTAGTGCACCTATACACCTGACAAGTGTATTGGGTGTGTTGGGGACACAAGAGACTTCTTGTATCTTGATTGCAGGGTTGCTTGACAGGGATACCTTTGACCACTTATGTAGGATCCCAAATCTTTAATCAAGGTTAATCAAGATCAAATCTACCCAATTTAGGGTTAACAAAAACTTTTTCCATTTAAAATCTTTAAGCATTCATGTGTGTGTGCATTAAAATAGGAGTTGTTTGAAAATGCCATTGTTGTTTGTTCTAATGGTTGTAAAATGGTTCTATGATGATTGTCACATCATCTAGATCATTCTCAAGCAGAAACCAAAGAAAAAGAAATCAAAAAGAATTAAATAAAGGAAATGGTCACTTTTGCCATTTTAATCACCTAGCCCACTTTGGGTGTTCCTAGCACTCAATTTACAACAGAGACAATTGTGGTTCTTTGCACCCCTTGCTAGTACAAGTAGTGATGTGCCAAGGCCCACTTTGTGATCTCCCAAAAACATTCAAACTCTAATTTTAAAGGACATTTGAAAATTGAATCTAGTGTATGTATCTAGATCATACTTTTTCAAAAACCACTCAAATGAATTCAATTTGACAAATCCTAGCAACCACAAATGTTTAAGCTTGTGATAAACAACTCCACCAAAAATCTTTGGAAAATTCAAATCTTTTTGTCATGCGGCCATTTGATCAAACACTTGGCATGCATGAATCACACTCTAGTTTAGGCTCACTGTTTCTACAGGGTTTTGCCACCCATTTGACCTCAATTTACTCCCTCTGTCCCTCCTAGCTCTAACCAAGCCTTAATCAGCCCACCCCTTTGTCCCTAGTGCCAGTACCATGCCACCCCAAGGACATGCCCACCGGCCAACCTTGCCCAAGCCACAACCGACCGCCAGCCCCTCTCCGCTGCTCCACGAAGGGAGGCGTGACCTCACCGTCGTCCATGGTCCACCCCACGATCACTGCCAGCCCTTGGACCACCCAGAGAAGCGCCACACTATCCTCTTTGTGCCACGCTAGAGCACGCTAGAGCACCATCACCTCTAGCACGCCACAGGCCGCGCCTTGACCACAGACCACGCACGCCGCTCCGCCTTGACCACATCACCCTGCCAGACACAGTCGTGCACCGCCGCGTGACCCACAGTCGCCAAGAACACCTTCGAGCCCCGCCCCTGTCTCCCGGAGCGCACGACGCTCCCGACCAATTGCCACCACCCCTAGCTACCCCCATAAAGCCATAGAGGACCGCCAGGAGGCAAGCCACCATTCGCCTACGCCGCCCATGCCGATAGCACCCTGTGCTGTCGTCACCGACGAGCTCGTCGTTGCCCCTTCGGTCCCCTCCCCGAGCCTATATAAGGAAGTCTACCCAGCACGAATTACTCACACCATTCCACTCCCCCTCTCTCCACCAACCCTTCCCACCTCTCGCCAGAGTAGTTCGAGCAGCCTCTCGCCAGAATTGAGCCGGAGACCGCCACAACAAAGGAGAAGACGCTACCGTTGATTTCATCCACCTCAGCCTCTGCCACGACTTTGCCTGAGCTCGCCGTTGTCTACTCGTTCATTTGCCCACCTCGCCACACTAGCTGGAGCCCCGGTACGATCCCACTGCACCCCCACTGAGCAGCTAGGGTTTAGTCTCGCCAGCGACGAGTCCGTCGTCGACGACAACCGTGTGCCGTTGATCTAGTTCTAATCGTGCGGTCCATATCGCCCCGTACTGCTTCGTGTGAGATGTACCGCTGACATGTGGACCCCCTGTCAGCTGCCCTCTGCTCCGCGGAGTGTACACGGGCCGGCCGAATTAGTTTCCCGCGCGACCCATTTGATTCAAATAAATCCTTTTCTATTTTAGCTGAAACTTCATTTTCTCCCTTAGTTTGAAATTCAATTCAGAGAGTTTTACAAATCCAAATTGAGTGATTCAAATTTTGTTGGAAACGTAATGAAAATATCTATCCAAGCCCGTTGGATTTAAATCAGTTAGAGTTAGAGATATCTCTTAGTAAAAATAACAAGACAGCAGCTTTTACACATTCAAACATTTTTATAAAATCAACCATAATAGTTTTTGAGTTGTTTCCAACTCTCAAAAAATCACATTTAACCATACCTATCTGAATATGTAATAATGTTAAGGTTTTCATGCAGTAACTTTGGACTAGTACCGAAATAATGTTATATAGGCATTTCTAGTAACTTTAAATCATTAATTATTAAACTTAAACTTATTAAAATGAGATCCAACCTTTAAATCACATTCCCATATGTTAGAATATGTGGTGATGATATGTGTCCACATGATCCCATATTTTAATTGGAGAATATTAAATCTTAGTTAATTTCAATGAGTAGAAATTACTTTTCTCAAATAAAAAGAATGAAACTAGTTCATTAAACCTTGTGATGTTTGTGATGATAATAGATCATCAAATGTGTGCCTTAGTGTGCTAAGTAGACTAGTTAAGTATTGTTTGGTGATTGTGTATTCCGTATGTATTTATAGACGATAGTACCGACCAAGTCTTTGAGGAGGAGGAGTTCTACCAAGAGGAGGAGGAAGAGAATTTCAACCACTGCACTACACAAGGCAAGCCATCATTAACAATGCAAGATAAACCTTGCAAGATAGATAACCTAAGCAATATACAATAGGCATTATTGGTTATACATTTTGACTATTACCTACTCCAAGTTTTATTTACAAGCTTTACTTTCCTTACTTTATTAAAGTCCTTTACTTGGTTTAAAGGTAGCATAAAGAGTATAAAACTTGACCTATCTAGTTAGACTTAGATGTCATTCCATGGCATGAGATTGATCTTAGCATCCCACATTAGTGAACACCCTTAACTTAGTAGTTTAGAGCTAAACCCAAACTTGATCACTTTAGATGGGGGTACTTGGTGAAAATGACTTGTGAAAACCTTGGAATGATGAGTCATTCTATTGAGATGTTTTGACATGTGTTGAGAAACTCAAATGGTTTTTGATGATGATGAAAATGTTGAGGCATGAGCCTCAAACCTTTTATAAAAACTGATGGTTGGGTTCAAATGCGATACCATTCCAATTTTACCGTACAACCACAATACCTGAATTGGGTATGGCTTAGCCGAAAATTTATATGCATTAGTATTATTTCCCTCGCGGGAGAGGTTTGTGCTGAGGCTACCTCTGAATGTTGTCCACCTATGCAGTGCCCAGGATGACAGTTGGTCATGGCTGGGAGGCCATACTCATAGGAGAGGTGCGTATACTAGAGTGTGTAAAGGAAAGGTTATGTTAGATTATCTGCATACTAAGTATGATGATTCAGGGTTATCCCTGACAGATGTATCAAATTTTGTGGTGAAAGTGTACCACCTCTGCAGAGTGTCAAACTATTCGAATAGCCATGTCCGCGGTTATGGACAGTTGGAGTGGCCATACTATATCGTTGTTAGATGTTTTAAAAATGACTTGTGAAACGAATTGTGACATGACTTAACCACAACAGAATTGTGACTATGACAACTAAGTTCCCACTTTGGTGATTTTAAACTTTATTTTATCTTTCTTTGTTTCTGAACTCAGCTTATGTTTCAAACTTAACTTTACAAATAAACTTAGAATTTAGCATTTCCTACTAGAACTATCTTACTTGTTAGTGGTAGTTGGCGAGTACTTAAAGAGTACTCATGGCTTTGTCCCTGGCTATTCCTATGGCCAGACTATGAGGAGGATTACCCTGAAGGAGGACATCAGGACAGCTACGACAACTAGGATCATCTCCCATCATCAGCATTGCATGTGACTCTAAAGATGCACCCCGCCGCTACGCTATTTATTCCGCTACTTTATTGTACTAAGACTGGATCATGAGATCCTTTATTTGTGTAAGACCTTATTATGGTTTGTAATGGATGATGTACTCTGATAGCCAATCTGTTATGTCTCGCAAAAATGGTAATCCTGGGATTGCGATGTATGGCATAACAGGCATTTGGGATTAAAAATCCGGGTGTTGACAAGTTGGTATTAGAGCCATCCTGACCATAGGAGACCCTAGTTAGAGTGGATGTCTGAACAAAAACTTAGTTTCAAAAACCAAAGTGAGTATTTATGAACCTCTATTACCCTTGGAAATTCTTTCTCTCAAAAAAATTCATGTTCCTCCAAATTCTTACATTACTACATAAAACTTTGACACACTTGATCACTTCACTAACTTTCTCATCCTAAATTCTTATAGATGGAAGCCCAATACAGCAAGTTCTACCAGTTGGGCAACGTAGGCCAGCTGATCTTCGAGAGGGATCTGGATTCACTGTCGGAGTTCTAGGAGCGTCCGCATCCGGAATTTCCTGGAGCTCAACTCCCGGGTCCACCAGGAGGAGATTTACAATGGCTAGTAACTGCTGATCTTCGAGGCAAGATAGAAGCACTAGTATTTGGGAGGATTCAGTTCTCAGTGAGAGAGAACAACTGGCTAGATGGATTAGCCAGGGCAATGCATGAAGCTCTCGCACGTCTGTGTGCCCAGAGTGTCAACCTAATCCAAGGAACCCGCTTTGTTCACTATGCAAGGCGTGATTCCATGGGAATGCCGCTAGAGATGCCAAGTCACCCAATATTGAAGCGTCAAGTGGAGAACCACAACTTCCTATTGTACGACATACAGAAGGAGTTGGACAATGCTAGAGAGGTCGCCAACCACAACCTCGCCCTTGCCGCCCAGAAGGCCCAGACTTTCTCATTGCTCATCAAGGATCGTCAGTCTCTTCATTGTCAACGCGCAAAGTAGGATCGCACCACCGACCGTCTTCGCAAGAAGGTGGCCGACCTCGAGAAGACCATCAAGGAGCAAGAAGCTCAGCTTGCAGCAAAGGAAGAAGAAGAGGAAGGTGAAGATATCCAAGGGGATATTGACTCCTACCTCAGCAATGATGATGACTATCTGGAGGAGGATGCTGTGGACTTCTACACCGACGATGATGACTCCGACTTCATCAATGATGATTAGATGCACTAGAGCACTATCGTAGAGTAATGAGTATCGGTCCCATTGTATCGTAGCTTGCAGAATGGTTCTTAAAACCATCTGTTTTCCTTTGATGTTCTGGTGTGTGTGAGTTTGTATCGTGTGATTTTCTTGAATGAATGAAAAGAAGTTAGTTGCAAAACCTGAGTCAAACTCAAAGTTTTAGCTTTGAAACCAAAACCATGAACCTTAGAACTTTCCCTCTTACCCCTTTATCTATCTCAATCTTTAGATGACTCGTGGCAACCAAGGAGGGATCAGCTCATCGCAAGACCCAATGATGCAGATTCTGCAGACTCTCATTGCAGACCGTGAAGCTAGTAGGGCAGAACGCCAAGCTAATCTAGCAACACTGCAGCAGATCGCCCAGATGGCTCACAACAATCAGAACCATGGGAATCAGGATCATCATGGATCCAAAATAAAAAACTTCCAGAATACTAATCCCCCAATCTTTAGTACTTCAGAGAACCCACTAGATGCTGATGACTGGTTGCAGACAATGGAGAACAACTTAGAAGTAGCCAGCGTGGATGCCAACGAGAAAGTTCTTTTTGCCACCCACTATTTGGCAGGAGATGCAAGAGCATGGTGGAACAGCACCGACACAATGAACCATGGTCAAGTGATGACGTGGGAAGCCTTCAAAATCAAGTTCAGTCGCACCCACGTGCCGCAGGGTCTAGTCACTAGAATGAGAGATGAATTCAGAGAATTGAAGCAAGGCAGAATGACTGTAGTGGAGTACCGCGACAGATTCTTGTCCCTTGCCAGGTATACACCTGATGAGATCAACACGGAGGCCAAGAAGGAGAGATTCCTGAACGGACTACATGATGAGATGCAGACTGTCCTCGTCAACATCCGTTTTGAGGATCTCAAAGAACTAGTCGACTCTGCCATTCAGATGGAAGGAAAGATTAACCAAGCAAACGACAACCACAAACGTCGTATGATGCACCAAGATGGATCCAATAGTCACCAGAAGTACCATCCCAACCCTTCTGCAGGTATGCACCGCAGAACAATCAACCCCCAATGTCTCGCCCAAGCTACCCCAACCGTAGCGGGGGAAATGTGAAGTCCGGAGGAAACAACAATCACCCTGGAAACTCTAGCAATTTCAACCATGCACCTCCCAAGAACAACAACAACAACAACAACACCGCACCCAGAACCGGAAGCAATGATGTGCCCGTGGCAGCAAAAGACAAGTCTCAGATTACTTGTTTCGAGTGTGGAGTGAAGGGTCACTATTCCAATGAGTGTCCCAAGAAGATTGCCGCCACTGCCAATGTGAATGCCGCAGCTCAACAGTAGCGTTGTTTTCAACCAGGAAGAAGATTCGCCCCAGGGAACCCTCACAATCGCAACGGCCGTCTCTTCGACATGAATGCCGAAGAAGCCCAAGAAGCGCCAGATGTAGTGCTGGGTATGTTTTCGGTCAACTCAGTTTTAGCAAGAGTGTTGTTTGATTCTGGAGCATCGCACACATTTGTCACCGAAGAATTTGCATGCACTAGTAAGATTCACCCAACCAACTTGAAGCATGTCATGATAGTTCAAATCCCCGGTTCAACTATAGAAGCTAGAAAAATTTGCAAAGTTGTGCCTATCAGAATACATGGGATAGATTTTTACGCCAACCTAATAGTACTTGGAACCAAAGGTTTGGAAGTAGTACTAGGAATGGATTGGATGTCAAAGCATAAAGTATTGATGGACTGTGCCAAGAAAGCCATCACCATGACCAATAGCTTTGGAGTCTCAGTAGAGCATATATCTGAAACCTTACCCCGTCAATTCAAGTGCAACAAGAGTCTAGCCCTACCCACCATAGACCAAGTTAGAGTAGTCTGTGAATACGCCGACGTATTCCTAGATGAATTGCTAGGTATGCCCCCGGATAGGGATATTGAGTTCATTATCGAACTAATCCCCGGAACCCGACCCATAGCCAGAGACCCTATAGTATGAACCCCTTAGAGTTAGTCGAATTGAAGAAGCAGCTGGATGCTATGTTGGCAACATGCTTGATTCAACCAAGCGCATCGCCATGGAGATCTTCCGTGTTATTCGTCGACAAGAAAGATGGAGGCAACTGTTTGTGCACAGATTACAGGAAACTGAATGACGTCACCATCAAGAACAAGTACCCTTTGCCAAAGATAGAGGATCTATTTGATCAGTTGACTGGAGCAAATGTGTTCTCTAAGATCGATCTTAGGACTGGTTATCACCAACTTAAGATTCGTGCAATGGATATTCCAAAGACCGCCTTTACTACTCGTTATGGATTATACGAGTATACGGTCATGTCTTTTGGATTAACCAATGCCCCTGCTTATTTCATGAATCTCATGAATAAGATCTTTATGAATTTTCTAGACAAGTTTGTTGTTGTGTTTATCGATGATATCCTTATCTACTCTAAGACAGAAGAAGAGCATGAGCAACATTTGAGAATCATTCTTGAAACCCTTAGAGAGCATCGGTTGTATGCCAAACTCAGCAAATGTGAGTTTTGGCTGAAAGAAGTAGGATTCCTAGGACATATTGTGACTGCCGAAGGAATCACTGTTGATCCCACCAAGATCAAAGATGTCGAAGCATGGGAAGCCCCAACCACTCAAACCCAAGTCCGTGCATTTCTCGGATTAGCGGGATACTACTGCAAGTTCGTCGAAGGATTCTCGAGCATCGCTAGACCCATGACCCAATTGTTGAAGAAGGACATTAAATTCGAATGGACCGACAAATGTGAAGCAAGTTTCCAAGAGCTGAAGAAGAGATTGATTTCAACCCCAATATTCATCATGCCAGATATCAAGAAGTTGTTTGATGTGTATTGTGATGCATCCAAGATTTGTCTCGGATGTGTATTGATGCAAGAAGGCAAAGTCATCGCCTATCTGTCTCGGCAGCTGAAGCAGCATGAGCAGAACTATCCTACCCATGATATTGAGTTAGCAGCCATAGTTTTGGTATTGAAGACATGACATCGTTATCTTATGGGTAATCGCTGTGAGATTTACTCAGATCACAAGAGCTTGAAGTATATTTTTACTCAGAAAGAGCTGAATATGAGGCAAAGGAGATGGATAGAGTTAATTAAGGATTATGACCTTGACATTCACTATCTCCCCGGCAAAGCCAATGTGGTAGCGGATGCTCTTAGCAGATTGCCATGTAGGCTAAACACCATGATCAAGGAGAAGCAACCAAGTTTGTATGAGGAGTTGGAGCAGTTTAGAACTGAGCTAGTTAGCAAAGGATTTTAGCTAGCATTGAACTTCAACCCACTTTGATTAGCGAAATCAAGGAAGCCCAGAAGGGAAATGAAAGTATCAATGGAATCAAGCGTCGTATCGGTATAGGAAAGGTACCTGGATTCACCGAAGACGAAGAAGGAGTTCTGTGGTACAAAGGACGTATCTGTGTGCCAGCAGATTCGGAGCTGAAGCAAGTCATCATGCAAGAAGCTCATGATACTCTTTACTCTATCCACCCCAGAGGAACAAAGATGTATCAGGATTTGAAGGAGCAATTTTGGTGGCACAAGATGAAGAGAGAAATCGGAAGCTACATCGCCAAGTGTGATATCTGTCAAAGAGTCAAAGCGGAACATCAGAGACCCGCAGGACTGTTGCAACCATTGCAGATTCCGGAATGGAAATGGGATTCCATCGGAATGGACTTTATCACCGGTTTGCCTACTTCTAGTAGGGGAAATGACTCAATCTGGGTCATCGTTGATAGACTGTCGAAGGTAGCTCATTTTATACCTGTCAAGACAACCTACCAAAGTTCGAAGCTAGCAGAGTTGTACATTTCTAGAATTGTTAGTCTGCATGGAACCCCCAAGACCATAGTATCAGATCGAGGAACCCAATTTACCTCAAGATTTTGGCAGAAAGTCCAAGAAGGATTAGGAACCAAGTTGAATTTCAGCACCACTTATCACCCACAAACCGATGGACAGACTAAAAGAGTCAAGCAAATCCTAGAGGATATGTTGAGAGATTGGGTGCTCGAGTATGGATCAAAATGGGAAGATTGTCTGTCTTTTGCAGAATTCTCATATAACAACAGCTATCAAGCCAGTTTGCAAATGGCACCATTTGAGTTCCTATACGGAAGGAAGTGCCGTACCCCTTTGAATTGGTCACAAGTAGGAGAGAGTCAGATTTTCGGACCCGACATTCTCCGAGAAGCTGAAGAGAAGGTTCACAAGGTCTGTGAGCACCTCAAGACATCCCAATCCAGACAGAAGAGTTATGCTGACAAGAGAAGGAGAGACCTGACTTTCAATGTCGGAGATTTTGTGTATCTCAAGGTTTCACCGTTGAAGGGAATGCAACGTTTTAGTCTGAAAGGAAAGCTAGCCCCCCGATATATCGGACCTTTCAAGATTCTGAATCGTCGAGGAGAAGTATCGTATCAACTGGAACTGCCAGAAGAGATGTCAGCTATCCACAATATGTTCCATATCTCGTTACTTCGCAAATGCTTAGAAGTGCCGGAGAAGACCGAAGTGTTCAAAAACATCGATCACCGAGCTGTTGATATCAACAAGGATCTGACGTATTGTGAAGTGCCCATCCGTATCTTGGAAGAAGCTTACAGAACCACCAGGACCCGGAGTATCAAATTACATTAGGACTTTGTTCTCAGATCTCTTTAGTTCCTAGTTTTCTTTCTTAAATCTCGGGACAATATTTTTTTAGGGGGAAGGTTTGTAACATCCCAAATCTTTAATCAAGGTTAATCAAGATCAAATCTACCCAAATTTAGGGTTAACAAAACCTTTTTCCATTTAAAATCTTTAAGCATTCATGTGTGTGCGCATTAAAATAGGAGTTGTTTGAAAATGCCATTATTGTTTGTTCTAATGGTTGTAAAATGTTTCTATGATGATTGTCACATCATCTAGATCATTCCCAAGCAAAAACCAAAGAAAAAGAAATAAAAAAGAATTAAATAAAGGAAATGGTCACTTTTGCCATTTTAATCACCTAGCCCACTTTGGGTGTTCCTAGCACTCAATTTCCAACAGAGACAATTGTGGTTCTTGGCACCCCTTGCTAGTACAAGTAGTGATGTGCCAAGGCCCACTTTGTGATCTCCCAAAAACATTCAAACTCTAATTTTAAAGGACATTTGAAAATTGAATCTAGTGTATGTATGTAGATCATACTTTTTCAAAAACCACTCAAATGAATTCCATTTGACAAATCCTAGCAACCACAAATGTTTAAGCTTGTGATAAACAACTCCACCAAAAATATTTGAAAAATTCAAATCTTTTTGTCATGTGGCCATTTGATCAAACACTTGGCATGCATCAATCACACTCTAGTTTAGGCTCACTGTTTCTACAGGGTTTTGCCACCCATTTGACCTCAATTTACTCCCTCTGTCCCTCCTAGCTCTAACCAAGCCTTAATCAGCCCACCCCTTTGTCCCTAGCGCCAGTACCACGCCACCCCGAGGACATGCCCGCCAGCCAACCTTGCCCAAGCCACAGCAGACCGCCAGCCCCTCTCCGCTGCTCTAGGAAGGGAGGCGTGACCTCACCGCCGTCCACGGTCCACCCCACGATCACTGCCAGCCCCTGGACAACCCCAGAGAAGCGCCGCACTATCCTCTCTGCGCCGCGCCAGAGCACGCCAGAGCGCCATCACCGCTAGCACGCCACAGACCGCGCCTCGACCGCAGACCACACAAGCCGCTTCGCCTTGACCACATCACCCCGCCAGACATGGCCGTGCACCGCCGCGTGACCCACAGTCGCCAGGAACCCCATCGAGCACCGCCCCTGTCTCCCGGAGCGCGCGATGCTCCCGACCAATTGCCACCACCCCTAGCTGCGCCATAAAGCCATAGACGACCACCAGGAGGCAAGCCACCGTCTGCCTACGCCGCCCATGCCGATAGCACCCTGTGTCGTCGTCACCGACGAGTTCGCCGTCGCCCCTTCGGTCCCCTCCTCGAGCCTATATAAGGAAGCCTACCCAGCACGAATTACTCACACCATTCCACTCCCCCCTCTCCAGCAGCCCTTCCCCACCTCTCACCTGAGTAGTTTGAGCAGCCTCTCGCCGGAATTGAGCCGGAGACCACCGCAACAGAGGAGGAGACATTGCCATTGATTTCGTCCACCTCAGCCTCTGCCGCAACTTCGCCTAAGCTCGACGTCGTCTCCTTGTTCATTTGCCCGCCTTACCGCACTAGATGGAGCCCCGATACGTCCCCACTGCACCCCCACCGAGCCGCTTGGGTTCAGTCTCACCGGTGATGAGTCTGTCGTCGACGATGACCGTGCGCTGTTGATCTAGTTCTAATCGTGCAGTCCATATCGCCCCGTACCGCTTCGCGTGAGATGTACCGCTGACATGTGGACCCTCCTATTAGCTGTCCTGTGGTCCGCGGAGTGTACATGGGCCGGCCCAATTAGTTTCCCACGCGACCCATTTGATTCAAATAAATCCTTTTCTATTTTAGTTGAAACTTAATTCTGCCCTTAGTTTGAAATTTAATTCAGAGAGTTTTACAAATCGAAATTGAGTGATTCCAATTTTGTTGGAAAGGTAAAGAAAATATCTATCCAAGTCCGTTGGATTTAAATCAATTAGACTTAGACATCTCTCCTAGTAAAAATAACAAGACAGAAGCTTTTGCACATTCAATTTTTTTTATAAAATCAACCATAATAGCTTTTGAGTTATTTCCAACTCTCAAAAATCACATTTAACCATACCTATCTGAATATGTAATAATATTAAGGTTTTCATGTAATGACTTTGGAGTAGTACCAAAATAATGCTATATAGGCATTTCTAGTCACTTTAAATCATTAATTATTAAACTTAAACTTATTAAAATGAGATCCAACCATTAAATCACATTCCTATATGTTAGAATATGTGGTGATGACATGTGTCCACATGATCCCATATTTTAATTGGAGAATATTAAATCTTAGTTAATTTCAATGAGTAGAAATTACTTTTCTCAAATAAAAAGAATGAAACTAGTTCATTAAACCTTGTGATGTTTGTGATGATAATAGATCATCAAATGTGTGCCTTAGTGTGCTAAGTAGACTAGTTAAGTATTGTTTGGTGATTGTGTATTCCGTATGCATTTATAGATGATAGTACTGACCAAGTCTTCGAGGAGGAGGAGTTCTACCAAGAGGAGGAGGAAGAGAATTTCAACCAATGCACTACACAAGGCAAGCCATCATTAACAATGGAAGATAAACCTTGCAAGCTAGATAACCTAAGAAAGATGCAATAGGCATGCTTGGTTATACATTTTGACTATTACCTACTCCAAATTTATTTACAAGCTTTACTTTCCTTACTTTATTAAAGTCCTTTACTTGGTTTAAAGGTAGCATAAAGAGTATAAAACTTGACCTATCTAGTTAGACTTAGATGTCATTCTATGGCACGAGATTGATCTTAGCATCCCACATTAGTGAACACCTTTAACTTAGTAGTTTAGAGCTAAACCCAAAACTTGATCACTTTAGATGGGGGTACTTGGTGAAAATGACTTGTGAAAACCTTGGAATGATGAGTCATTCTATTGAGATGTTTTGACATGTGTTGAGAAACACAAATGGTTGATGATGATGATGAAAATGTTGAGGCATGAGCCTCAAACCTTTTACAAAAACTGATGGTTGGGTTCTGATGCGATACCATTCCAATTTTACCGTACAACAACAATACCTACATTGGGTACGACTTAGCCAGAAATTTATATGCATTAGTATTAGTTCCCTCGTGGGAGAGGTATGAGCTGAGGCTACCTCTCAATGTTGTCCACCTATGCAGTGCCCAGGATGACAGATGGTCATGGCTAGGAGGCCATACTCATAGGAGAGGTGCTTATACTAGAGTGTGTAAAGGAAAGGTTATGTTTTATTATCTGCATACTAAGTATGATGATTCGGGGTTATCCCTGTCAGATGTATCGAATTTTGTGGTGAAAGTGTACCACCTCTGCAGAGTGTCAAACTATTCGAATAGCCGCGTCCGCGGTTATGGACAGTTGGAGTGGCCATACTGTTCCGTTGTCAGATGTTTTCAAAATGACTTATGAAACGAATTGTGACATGACTTGACCACAACAAAGTTGTGACTATGACAACTAAGTTCCCACTTAGGTGATTTTAAACTTTATTTTATCTTTCTTTGTTTCTGAACTCAGTTTTGGTTTCAAACTTAATTTTACAAATAAACTTAGAATTTAGCATTTCCTACTAGAACTATCTTACTTGTTAGTGGTAGTTTGCGAGTACTTAAAGAGTACTCATGGCTTTGTCCCTGGCTATTCCTATGGCCAGACTATGAGGAGGACTACCTTAAAGGAGGATAGCAGGACGGCGACGACAACTACGATCATCTCCTATTGTCAGCATTGCATGTGACTCTGAAGATGGACCCCACCGCTATGCTATTTATTCCGCTACTTGATTGTACTAAGACTGGATCATGAGATCCTTTATTTGTGTAAGACCGTATTATGGTTTGTAAAGGATGATGTACTGTAATAGCCAATCTATTATGTCTCACAAAAATGGTAATCCTGGGATTGCGATGTATGGCATAACAGGCATCTGGGATTAAAAATCCGGGTGTTGACAACTTCCTCCCTGAGTTCGATAAACCTTGGGTAATCCAATGAAGGGAAACTTTCTGCTGTTCTACAAACCTCTGCACTTAGAGGCCCAACAAGTGTCTGCAAGAATAGAAGTGCGTAGACATCAGGGCACTGGAGCAAAATTTGCGAGTCAGGTAGTGGTAACGGAGGGAGGGAGAGAGAGCCACCACGCTAGACCAGAGGCACCACAAATCCCCGCCGCAACGGCCGCCGTGGCTGTAACACCGCAGCATTAGAGCTTAAAAATAAGCTGAACACAGGTGTGTGCATTGCATTCATGCATAGAACATCCGGATAATTTTCACGCTTTTAAAATAAAACTTGCCAAAGTGATTGAAACTTCTCTTAACTTGGTGGAACTGAAGTAGATCATCAAGTTGATTGTGATAAGTTTCAATATGACCTTTGCTAAAACCTTATCTTTGGGTAATATAATTTGATCTAAGCGTAGATCAAATGTAATAAAACTAAGTCATAATACACTACTTAATAAGGAGTACTAGATCTCCTAGAGATCATGACATGGTATTCCATACAACAACTCAAGGATGAATATTTAATATTCCAAAAATGATGTCAAGATATTACCTACAACGAACCCTGAATACCAAAGTAAGCATATAACTTAAGTAAAGAAACCCCATAACTAAACTTTGATATACTTGCTTGCTATAGTTATTCTTACTAGGAGAATCATGGTAGTTCTTAAACATTAACTCTTACTAGTTGAATACCCGTGCGTTGCAACGGTCTCGTAAAATTTATTCACACATCCACGTATAAAAACAAAAAAGTTTACATTTTTTATTTCACGAATATGCATGAAGTTGAATTGTCCATCATTGCCCTCCACCCCCATTCACCAACAACATTTAAGATGCGTCCGACTTTCCATCTGGTTTATTTGTACTGCATGCTCCGCCCTTAGTTAAACCTAAATTTTTCAATGGTGGCAATAGTTGTCATAGACCTTACTAGTATTAGTTGCATACATTACTTGAGTCATACAAACTTAGCTATGCACATAAGAAGAAATGGGAATAAATGAGTACAAAATTGCACAATGCAGTAACTGAGCTACTCACTCCTGAGTATATCATTGATCCGATCATAAGATGTTTGCAGGCTTAATAGTAGCGTCTTTTCACGATTTTGATGGCTCCATTTTGTATCTTAGCTTTTCCCATTGGCATCATCCCAAAAGGAGCCCCAAACCTTGTGGACATGCAGCAATGATTTGATCTAGAAAAAAAATGTTGGATGGAACCTTCAATGAACACAATGAAACGGTATTAGGCCAGAGCACATTATTCTTATGGTATGTAGGGAAAGATCCATACAAAATTGATAAATTAGCCATAGAGAGGTGACTGGGCCTTAAAATGTGGCATGGACAAAAAGAGAGGAATATTGAGGGAAATCACCTGCCAATCTATAACACCATCAAATTTTATCCTCTTGCGCAACGGCAATATAGGTAAGTAAGTCCAATTATGATTTTCTATTAAACTTTAGTGTACAAAATAAATGCAAAAATTCTGATTTTTACCCATGACCATCACCCAATAGCAAAAGACACCTCCCATTTTCTACATCTTTTTAGACAATGAAGTATGTTTTAAGGTAAGCTCATAAATGGAATAGGGAGAAAACATATATATTCCAGCATCCAATTCTTTCTCTAAACTATTTGTATGAATTGGAACTCCAGTTACACCTCCAATTGGAACTCTAAAGGAATCTGAAAAATAATTATCGAAAATTCTTATTTAGGGAAAACTCACTATTGACCTCTATAATTCTTCATGTCGTTCACATCTATGTCTTCTTAGCTCCCGTGATCCAACCTCCAAAATAAAGAGGCACAATAGAAGAGTAGAAGAAGGATGAAAAAAGAGGAAGGAAAGGTAAAGGTAAGTGGACATGTCGAAGCTTGGAAGATCGAGCACTTGAACTGTGCATATTTGGTTGGTCTGCATCAAAGGAATGAAACAAATGATGGTACCAGTAATGATGAGCACAATCCACACAAAATATTTAGATTGAAGAATAAGATTAATATATATATATAACTGCAATTTTATTTAAAATAAAGTGAAGTTACTGATAAACAATCAATTTCCAATTTGGTACGTCTGTTGCTTCAATATAATTATTGAGAATTCTGATTCTAAGACAGTTCACTATTCACCTCTATTTCTTTCTGCCATCACATCTATGTCTTCCTAACTCCCATGACCCAACCTGCAAAATAAGGAGGCACAATACAAGGGTAGGATAAGGATGAAAAAAGAAGGGGAAGGAAAGCCAAAGGTAAGTCAATGTACCGTGCGGCTAAGGGCTTTCTTACCTGGTGTATGGGCTTTCTTACCTGGTGTATACTCTTTCTGTGGTTGTGTCTAGCATGACATGCTTAAGCTTGGTCGATGGAGCACTTGAATGATGCACATTTTGGTTAAAAAGGAAGCAAACTTTAGCCTGTGCCAAAGGAATGAAATAAAAGATGGCACCAGTCATGATGAGTACCATTATTATGTGGATCCACACAAAATATTTAGCAACAGGTTAATCTTGTATCATTAATTCACTTTTGTACAGATTACTAAATCGTTTTGAGGAAGTATTTGGTCTGACTGATACGTCCATTTTGCATCACTATTCTATATCATAATTTACTATTATTCATTGATATATTTCATATTAAGAGATGATACTTATGTTATTTCATTCGTTTTTGCATGGTCGATGACTTTTGGAGGATGGACCGCTGAAGTCAGTATTCTGATGGAAAAGGCACTATTTGGAGGCGAAATTTGTGAAGATCAGAAAATCCCAGAAAATATATGGAAAATCCTATTTTTCCAGAAGATGAAGGATGCCAGAAGGGGGAGCGGAGATGGGCCACAAGGGGCCCACACCACCCCCTGGCGCGCGGCCAGCCCTGGCCGCGCCACCAAGTGGTGTGGCCACCCTGGCCCACCTTTGGCTCTCCCTTTGGCGTATATTATCCCCACGAAACCCTAAGACTCGGGGAGCGACCATAGAAAAATTCCACCGCCTCTGCGGGGCGGAAAACTGCAGAGGGAGAAAGAGCTCTCCAGCAGGCAGAAATTTGTCGGGGAAATTCCTTCTCGGAGAGGGGAGATCATTGCCATCAACACCGTCATCAAGCTGGACTTCATCGGGATCATCATCATCATCTCCACCAGCACCATCATCACCACTCCATACCGCTATAAAAATTGGGTTGAATCTTGCATAGTTATTAGGGGAAACTTTCTCGGTGTTGATACTTGTTGTAGTTGATGCCATTGAGTGGAACCATTGAATTATCGTTCATGTTCAGATTGTTACTTATCATTATGATGACCCACAAGTATAGGGGGTGTATCGCAGTATTTTCAATAAGTAAGAGTGTCGAACCCAAAGAGGAGCAGAAGGTGTTGGCTAGTGGTATGGATCAGGAATTCTCCGCAAATACTTAGCAAACGGATTTTTAGGGGTTTTTGATAAAGCAAGTAAACAAAGTACGAGTAAACAAAAGACAGTAAGAATAAATGCAGCAAGTGTCCCAATCCTTTATGTAGCAAAGGACAAGCCGGTTGTATTATTTAAGATGACCAAACGTTCTCGAGGACACATGGGAAGACTGTCAAGTGCTTTCGCTTCATATAGTTGATTAATCTTCTTTAGCTTGCTAAGTGTTGTGTGGGTGAACCTGTGCTAATGTACCGACCTTCCTAGGACTAATACATACTTGTGATTATACCCCTTGCAAACATCCGTAAGTATAAGAAAGTAATTAAGGTAGAAACCTAACCATAGCTTTAAACTCTAAGACCCTTACGTCCCTTGTGCAATGGTTTCCTAACAGGGGTTCAGGTTTCTGTCACTCTGGCAACCCCTACGATTAGTAGCCAAATACACAATGCATTCCCCTAGGCCCATATAGGGGAAGTGTCATATAGTCGACATTCTCATAACACCACTAGAAGAAGTACACCACAACTTAAATATCAAACTATTGAATCTTTCTCAACATAACTCCACTACTAACAACATGACTTCTCCCATGTCCTCAAGAACAAAACGAACTACTCACAAGAAATCATATGGATCATGATCAGAGATGGAATAATGATGTATAACAATATGAACATAAACAATAATTCAATGGTTCACTCAATAGCATCAACTACAAAGAGTAGTCAACACCAGAAAAGTTTCCCCTAAGAACTATGCAAGATTCAACCCAATTGTTTCAGCAATATGGAGATGGTGATGAGGGTGCTGATGGTGATGATGGTGGTGATGACGATGATGATGATCCCGATGAAGTCTAGCTTGATGGTGGTGTTGATGGCGACGATCTCCCCTCTCCGGAAAGGAATTCCCCCGATAGAAATCTGTCTGCCGGAGAGATATTTCTCTCTTGGTATTTTCTGCCCCGCAGAGGCGACGGAATCTTTCTGTGGTCGCTCTCCAAGTCTTAGGGTTTCGGGAGGATAATATACGCCAGAGGGGAGAGCCAAAGGTGGGCCAGGGCAGCCACACCACCTGGTGGCGTGGCCTAGGGTGGCGCGCGCCAGGGGGTGGTGTGGGCCCCCTGTGGCCCATCTCCACTCCCTCTTCTGGTAGCCTTCGTCTTCTGGAAAAATAGGATTTTCCGTATATTTTCCCGGATTTTCTGATCTTCGCGAATTTTGCCTCCAAACAACACCTTTTCCATCAGAATCCTGACTGCAGCGGTCCATGCTCCAAAAGTCATCAACCATGGAAAAACAGATTAAATACCATAAGTATCACCTCTCAATATGAAATATATCAATGAATAATAGTGAATTATGACATAGAATAGTGATGCAAAATGGACGTATTACATTATTTCATATCTGATCTTGATCCATATGATGTCTCGTGAGTTGTTCGTTTACTTCTTGAGGACATGGGAGAAGTCATGTTGTTAGTAGTGGAATTGTGTTGAGAAAGATTCAATGGTTTGATAATTAAGTTGTGGTGTTATTCTTCTAGTGGTGTCATGTGAACGTCGACTACATGACACTTCACCTTTATGGGCCTAGAGGAATGCATTGTGTATTTGGATACTAATCGTAGGGGTTGTCGGAGTGACAGAAACCTAAACCCCTGTTAGGAAACCTTTGCACAAGGAAGTGTAGGATCTCAGAGTTTAAAGCTTTGGTTAGGTTTTTATTCTAATTACTTTCTTGAACTTGCGGATGCTTGCAAGGGGTATAATCACAAGTATGTATTAGTCCTAGAAAGGTCGGTACATTAGCACATGTTCACCCACACAACACTTATCAAACTAAAGAAGATTAATCAACTATATGAAGCGAAAGCACTTGACGATATTACCGTGTGTCTTCAGAACGTTTGGTCATCTTAAGTAATAAAACCGGCTTGTCCTTTTCTAAAGAAAGGATTGGGCCACTTGCTGCATTTAGTATTATTGTTTTTATCTACTCGTACTTTATTTATCTGCATTATCAAAAACTCCTAAAATCGGGTTGCTAAGTATTTATAGAGAATTCCTGATCTAGGACACTCGTCAACACATTCTGCTCCTCATTGGGTTTGACACTCTTACTTATCGAAAATGCTGCGATACACCCCCTATACTTGTGGGTCATCACTGACCAAGGAGATCGACAAGCAAATTTTATATTTTTTTATCTGATCATGTTCTAGTTATTGAAAATCATGGCAATGGACATATGAAAGAGTATAGCAGAGTACATAATCCACATGAATTTTAAGCTAGAAAATTGTGAAGAAAATCCAAAGCACAACAAACCTGCCTCCGCTAGAAAATGATCAGATAAAAAAGATGAAATTTTCTTATTGATCTCCTTCGTCAGACAAATACCTCACAAGTAGCACATTCTTCTAAATCTCCTTCAGATTGTGAGCATATCGTGAGGTCCATCTAGTTGAATGATAAAATAACGCTAGTCAGAGACATCATCCCATGTTCCTAGAGCGGAGAACGAGATCGAATCAACACAAAAAAAATGAGTGCGCAAGTTGTCATATGAGCCACCCTTGCTCGTGGAATAGAGAATGAAATTGAACAACAAATATCTCTCTTTCAAAAGATAAAGGAGGGAGACGAATAGAGAGATCTGGACCTGGACATGAAGGGAGGGGATGCATCCTACATACTTGTTGCCAACGCATTTTGTCAGGGTGTAGCAACAGGTCCTCGGCCACACGTCCTTGCTTCATCCTTTAGCCATGTGAAGATGCCGCCCAATGTCTAGGCTAGAGTCACCGCTAGAGAGGGTGAGAGGCGAAGGGTTAGGGTTATCGGGAGGGACTATGCACTCATGATTCATGAGTAGGGATGCAGGAATCATGGAGACGTTGGCGACCTTCTATCTAATCCTACATTGAGGGTGTTTTGTAACAGTTTTAGTGCGTATGACTCGCAACCAATTTTAACTAACAATAACAAAATCGCCGCGGGCGCTAGGGACGGGCTAATTTGTTAGCGGTGGCATTTTTACAGTAATAATATTGAAGTGTGACACCGTGTGACACCACCGTTTTCTTTTAATAGTAAAGATCACAAATAGAGTAGAAAGGAAAGTCAAGCCAAGACTATTCATTACATGCCCTTGTTGTCATATTAACATATGACATTCCTAAATAGTCAAGGCCTAGTGTCAATTGATCATCAATATTGAGTGATCAATTCTTGACTTAGAACTTGTTGACTCATCCTTTGACCTATTATTTTAACCTTCCAAAGACCTTGAGTAAATAAATAAGAAGGAAGACTTACTTATAATAGAGTGTGCCATCATCAATGGAATGAGATCCTTAGTGGAGATCAAACCATTGGATGTTGGAGGAGTTAACTCACTCATGAGTTAACTAAAAGAAGTATTTAAACCCAAGAGTTTAGATAGTATTATGAAGCTATGAGAAGACTAATAGTATTAGTACATCAAATGATAATCTTGTTAAGAAAAGTGGATATAAACTTAGAGTAAGTTTCCTTAACAAGATAAGTCTTATAGAGAGACTAGTACAAGTCTACTACTTAGTGGATAGATGATAGAACTTGACCAGGCAATTAGAAGCCTAAGCTATGCTTGATCAAAGGTTGGTGGTCAGTATTCTTAAGTCACTTGAGAATAGATGACCAGCTGATGAAGAAGAGTTATGAGTATACCAAATTAGGAAAAACCCTAATAAGCTGAATCATCTAGCTTGATCTTGAGAAGTCCATCTAGAGTATGATTAAGTATGTAATATAAGTTGTATGGAGTAGTTGAAGGCATTGTAGCTTAGCCAAGCTGATACAAGAACAAACTTGTATTGAGGAGGGTAGTACCATACCTATTCCAAAGGATTGTTATCACATGTGATATAGAGAGAGTTATAGTGTTGCAAGCCTTGGATATGGATACAAGGTGAATTTAAAGGAGTTAATGGATGGAGTTAGAAGTAGCTACATTAATGGATTCCTCAAGGGTAGTTTAGCAATAGTAGTCATATAGATACTAGGAGAATAATGGAAAGGGAGTAATGTTGAAGTGGCATGACCATGTCATCATATGATGATGGATATGGTGGAGTCAGATGATGGACTTATTCAGGAAGATATGATCTTTGTGAATAAAATAAGAGATATTTATAGAGTATATTTAGGAAAGGAATTCCTTATCTCAAGATAAGCCTAGTGAGGTATTAATGTAAGGATTCTTTAGACACCTTTAATTAACAGTATATCAAGCCATGATAGAATCATGTCTACCTGTTTGTTTAACATCCTAGAATAAAGAGGGTAATTAAATCAATTCTATTTTTTTAGGCATCCAATGGATAGTATCTCTTAGTAAAATGAAATGTCTAAGATATAGGTATGATACCAGTGGAGAGTGTATTGATGGAAGCCCTGTCCATCTGATTGTCTTAAACCCAAATAGAGACCTACCCTCATAGGATTAATTAGATCACATTATGAAAGTAATCCCAATAACTCACTTTAAGTTGAGAGGTTATTTAGGATCACAAAACATGGTGGCAATATGTCTAGCCTTAATAATCATCCATATCTCTAATTGAATATGTGTTGTTAAACCCTCTCAAAACCCATATACCTATATTTGAATAAACCTTAGTATTTCTCCACTAATGGTTATTATTAATTCATCATTATCTCACCAAAAGTATTCTGTGGTAATTCTAAACTCTACAAACCAAGTAGAATTAGGTTTGGCAAATCACCAAATATGGAGAACCATGAAAATCAAATCTCCTTATCATGAATCACAAGATTTAATACCTTATAATATATATAGATAAATCTTTATGAGGATAAGTAGGAACAAGATTCTCTACAAGAAACTAGGTTCTTTACTAATTTAAAATTTATAAAGAAACATGAAAGATATAAGTATCAATTAGTCTCAAAGATCACTTTAGAATTTCACAAACTTTCTGAATGAACAAATAGTTTAAAAGTCAAATTTGAAAGGAATATGGATTGAAAATGGTTTATTGAAAACATAAAAGCGAAATAGAAAAAAAGCAGCACCACAGTACCAGCCGACGGCCCATGTCATCCTTGTGCTAACCGTCGCTCACGTGTAGCCCCAGGAACAACTAACTCGCGGGCCCACGGCCCAACACGGGCCCAGCCCAGATACCCCTTCACCTCGTCATCTTCATCGATGACGGCGAAGCAGCTGCATGGCCGCGCGGCTACCGTCGATACTCCACCAATGGCCCATGGATCAGTGTGAGTGGCTAGATTAGGGGTAGGTATAAAACGTAGTTCCTGTTTAGGAAATAGATTAGATATTATAAATTCGATTATAAGTATTTTCCAGGAATTTAAGAAAATGGTTAAATCTTATATATCAAAATGCTCATAAAAATAAATTATATATTATAAACCTATTAGCACATTTTATTTTCCAACTTAAATAAAATTATTATTATTATAAAAACCTATTAAAGATTAATCTTTTAAAATATATGTTCTATTTTTTAAAATTCCCAAAAACAAGTTTAATATATCAAAAGTCTTAGAAAAACAAAATATAAATTTATAAACTTGTTTTATACATTTTTGTATCACCTAGCTAATATTTATTATTTATTAAGTGTTTATAAAGGGATAAAACTTATAAAAATCATATCTTATTATTTAAAAATCACAAAGATATTTATAATATACCAAAATGATTACAAAAATAATATCTACATGTTAAAAATAGAATAATCCACTTTTTAATTGAATAAGTGTTTAGTAATCCAATAAACGGGAAATAAACTTGTTTCCTTAATGGATAATTCATAAAAGTATATATAAAATTACCAATGCTTCTCATACTATCCATTAAAGGTCTAATACTAAGTATTAATCTTAAATAATGCTACTACGAAGTAAAAATAGTCTAAAACATCCTAAATAAAATATTTGTTCACAAATAAGTGGATATTATTTTCCAAAGAGACTTTATCAAATATAAAATCCTCAAGAATAATATATTGAATTATCAAAACCTTTACTATTATTCCACTACAAGTTTATAAACATATTAAAAAATCTAAAGGTAATTCATAAGTAGTTAAATAATATTGTTTCCTCGTTTATAAATTATAACCACTCATTTATAAGGAGACAAATGGTTCTATTCAAACATAAAGTTAAGAAACTGCTACTCAACTAGAAGTAATATTACTCTTAATTGACCTTAAAGAAACATTATGGAGTAAACCAAGTTATAATACCATATAATGACCAAGATAGATAAGTATCAACTACTAGTGTAGTCTGTATTCAAATAAAGTAATTCTTTCTTCTTTGAGAATTATAACTAGCAAGAAAGCCTAAAAGTGTTGACTTATAGTTTAATTGCTTTTTCCTTGTAAAGTAATCTTTTCATAAAAGGTTATCCTTTTAAGGAACCTTTTAGATCACATGCCCTATTAAGTGCTTTAGTATTGCATGCTACTTATTGTATATACATATTGTTTCACACACTCGCATAAGCCTTAACAAGAAGCACATGTGTAAAGCTAATATAAAAGTACAATACATTCCAAAGAACTCATCACAAACTCCAAACCCTAGATTAGATACGATTATTCCGGGGATTCACATTTATCAAATTGCATTACATTACTTATGCATAATTGCATCTTGTTTCTTTAAAAATTAGTCCTTACCGGACCAATGATGCTATCTACAGAATTTGGATCTTCTAATGTCTTGAAGACCGTGAGTGCATAATCTTGCAATCACAAAAGGCAAGTTCACAACTTGCTCATGTACTTTGATTATTTTCTATCAAATGCTTGTAACTCAAATGTTGTCATCACCTGCATTTCAAAAAGGTCAGAAAATACTATTTTCATAATAATATGATTATGGATTATTTACCAAGTGGTAATAATCTATTGATATAGTTCTAGTGGTAAAGGAACATAATATCTAGGACTTAACAACCACTGTCGCCAGTGATTCTAGCACCGTATATTACGCGTTAACCATGAGATTTGGAATGGGACAGAGAAGTCAGCTGTATCTTCTTCCTTTCATATGTAGGCAAGATTATCTTATCGTGACATTGTGATTCCTTGTGCGGATCCAACATATGGGTGGGCACCCTTAGGCCCCACATTATTGGTATCTAGATTATCTATGAGCGGCTGCCGGAGGTATAGTTAGACCTTTATGGAGCTTGCCAGGGGCATAACTGGCTCATAGAGTCTTCGGGAACTCATCAGGGTTGTAGCTTGCCTGAAAGGGGGCTTAACGGAGGTGTAGTTAGCCCCGAAGGATCGTGCAGACATATGGGATCACAGAGAGGGCAGTGATTAGCTTGGATCACCTACTGGGCCCCCCATCATAGAATTGTGGATGGGAATAAGCTGCCCGGTTGTGTAACAAGGAGTTGATCTCTCATGGGTAAAACAACGCACCTCTGCAGAGTGTAAGAACTGTGACATGTTACTCCCTATTTTGGGAAGGAGCTAGGAATGCGGCAGGAAAGGAACCCCCTGAAGGTTCTAGTCAACCTGTGAAGGCTATCATACATAGCTTTTAGAATAAAAGCAACCTTTGAAGAAATGTTTACAAAAACCTACATTGCCTACGACCTCTGGTCTATGGCTGTAGAGATAGTGCATCATACACTCCTTTTTAGTGAACTTGCTGAGTACACTCATACTCGACCATACCTTCTTAACCCTTGCTAGGTTCTAAGCCGTTGAAGACGACGTCAACATCAATTTCTACTCAAGAAACCATCATCGACAGCTCAAGTTCTTCAATAAAGTCAATGAAGTCAACATATACATCAACTGAAGTGAAGAAAAATATCTTGATTAGATAGGAGTAGATACTCTAGCCATAAAACCTACTTCTGTAGAGCATTGCATTAGTAGCAATTGCAAGCCAGGTAGTTTAGATGCTAGTCTTTTAGCCAGATAGTTCAGAGTTATTATTTTTGTTTCTTATTTATAAGAAGTTGCTTTCTCTCTCTTTCACCTGGAGTGTTCTCTGGATCTTTTGTAAAGAGTCGAGTTGTAACCTATAGTTATGTCTTGGACCTGCTGTGTTTCTGTTATACCACTCTGTGGGATGTAATATTAGTGAATGGTGTTTCATGGGTGTTATGTCAACGACTATAGTGTACTACATCATGAAGTGGTATGCTGGGTTACCGCAGCGGCGAGGCCCACGGATAACGCGTTTTCCCGGTAGCAACGCGCCACCACCAACTATGTAACCAAATCAACAGGTGAAGGCGCTGCAGCAACGAAGAGCCTCCTAAGGCGGCAGCGACGGCCATGCGCCCGACGCTAGTGGACAGTCCTCCATTGGTGTTGTATTTGGGGAGGAAACTCACGGTAGACGGAAGATCTTATCCTCTCAGGCCATTTTCATTTTAGCCCTTTTGTTCATCTTATTTCAAGGACTATCACGTGCTGAAGAGAAATTTTGTTTTGTACATGTCTATGACTATTAGTATTGTGATTGACATCAATGAGATGAAGGAAATATGCCCTGAGAGGCAATAATAAAGTTGTTATTATGTATTCCTTGTATATGATAGATGTTTATGTTGCATGCTATAATTGTATTGAAAGGAAACGTCAATACATGTGTGTTTAATAAACAAAAAGGGTTCCTAGTTATGCCTCTCTTTAAGACTAGCTCGTTGATTAACAAGATGATCAAGGTTTCCTGATCATGGACATTGGATGTTGTTAATAACGAGGTCACATCATTTGTGAAATGATGTGATGAACATTCCTCCGAAGTATAGCATTACGATCAAGTCATTATGTTTACATTGCTATAAACATCATACGAAGTAATCTTAGTCATTAGACCATGAGATCATGTTAATTGCTAACACCGGAAGAGTATCTTGATAACATCAAACGTCACACCGTAACAGGTTGATTATAAAGGTGGGTTCAGTGCAACGAAGGTGTTATATTGAGGCTCATGGATCAAGAGTGGGATTTGTCAATCCTGATGACGGATAGATATACTCTAGGCCCTCTCGGTTATATCACATTAAGATAGCTTGCAAGAAAGTGATGTGATCACTAGAATGTTATATCACGGGAACGAGAAAAGAGTGCATGTCGGTAACGAGATCAAACTAGGTATTTGGATATGCAGGAGTCAGTATGGATCTCCAGGTCCCGCTTCTGATTATTGATCTGAGAGGAGTCTCAATCATGTCTGCATTATTCGCGAACCATAGGGTGACACACTTAAGGGTTGCCGGACACCATTTTGGAGCACATATGTTTCAGACAAAAGTATTGCAAAGCGTAGGAATTGTTTCGATAGAAACCGGAATTGTTTCGGGTAAAATTGCAGAAAGTGGTTCTACATGTGATATTGAAATGTTGCAAGGGGTTTTATGTGAATGTTTGTAAATTGAAGTAATTAACAAATTCTGAATAAAATAAATAAAATAGTTTTATTAATTGAGAGCTGCATTAAATTTGGTGGAAATTTAATGCATGTGAGTGGAATTTTGGGTGGAGTCAAAATTTATGTGAGTGGAGCTTCCACCACATGAATGAGGAAGAGGTGGGTGTAACACCCTCGAATCGGCCCTATGCAAGTTTTAGCGCTTCCCGCCAAACCCGCATAGAAACGATTCAACGACGCCCACCAGGCACTTTCGTGCGGGTGGAAAACGAAGTAATACCATTACACAACAGTCCTCGATGGGACCCACAGAACAGATGTATATACAACACGACTCCATGAGTCAAGAATACCGATATACAGTACAAATATCCAAATCACCTTGAAATCGCTATAGCGTTCGAGTACAGACAAGATGCAAATGGGGCTAAGAGCCCTGAAGAATAACCAATGGCGTCCATAACCCTGCCCAGGCCAAGCCAGAAGGGTAACCCTGCTAACGACGTCGATCTCAAACCTGCTAAAACAAAAGGGGTTCCGACAAAGGGCAAAGGAAAAAGAGGAGTGTCAGTACTGAGGCCAGTACACGGCGAGGCTAGAATTCGGCGGCTCTCGCCCACATAGGTATGGTGGACTGAAGCGGTAGTACAACATGCACTAAACAACCTATAGAGACTCGATTAACTGTCGGCTATTAGAGAGAGGTAAGAAAGACCTATTCGGAACCAACCTTATACTAACACCAATCATACCCATCCTGGTATTCCCTCTCGAGACCAAACGAGGAAGTCAAACCGAGAAACTCACACAGTTGGCAGTTTTATTCATTCCATTATAGTTGAAGCACTTACTAGTCAGATATAGATAGCATGAGTCCTCCTGATATCATAAGTAGTGGGCAGTTTTAGTTAACCATTCAGTGGTAGTTGTATTACTTACTAGTCAGATACAATTAGCATGTGACATCCCAAACCCAACAGTTGTTGGCACTTTTATTTCATTCCATTGGAGTTGCGATACTTACTAGGCAGGTATAACATGACACGATACACCCCAGTTCCACCAGTTGTTGGCACTTTTATTATCGATTCCATTGTAGTGAAGCTGATTACTAGTCACATATTAAGTCAAATTTATAGCACTACTTTAGTTATGATTGTCTATGATCGAGATACTATGCTCCAAGTCGTCCATAACCGCAGACACGGCTTTCAGAAAGATTTACCCTGCAGGGGTGCACAAATAGCAACACACACACGATCAACCTCGGAAAAACCAAATCAAAACCCAACAAGGCTTTCACGACAAAGCAATCATAGGATTCATAAAATATTTCAGGGGGCAACCCCATTAAGCTACCCGCAATGAAGTTGGTCGGCTTCGAGACGGACCCAAGGTTTGCGCCAATGGCTGTAAACGACTGGGAACCCGAAAGTGTGACAGGGCTTGTCGATACCGCGAAAACACTCCGCAATCCTAAACAGTACAGGTGCTCCACGCACAATCTTAAATAAAGCAGTAACATGTTATAAGTATAGGATAGTAAATAAAACCCCAAACTAGTTTGTGGCCCCAAGAAATAGAAATGAATCAAGCTCTAGCTAAGGGGGATTCATAGACTCTCCCGGATGTGGATAGTGCGAATAGTCAAGGAACAAGTATCAAGTACTCGGGGCCTACGGGACACAAGTGGACATGAAAACCAAATAGCATATATTGCCCACTGGTGCCTCTCTCATTAGTTATCCCAGCAATTTAATAATTGTATTTAAAGTCATGATCATCTCCACCATTAAGCATCTACACCATTAAGCATGTGCCAACCTTTTATCAACGGTGGAACGACAACGACGCAAAGCAGCACCTGAGCAAGCAACTACGACTCGCAAGGCCGACTGTCTATCAATCAACAGGCAATAGGATGTGTCCAAGGCAATATAAAGGCTACACGGAATACATCTGGTACAGAACACTAAAGCATCGCGACACGGATATCAATAGATCAACATGAGGAAATAAAGACTATAAATGCAAAATAGGTAGAAAGGGGGAGAATGCTCGCCTGGGAAACACTGCTAAAGATTCATTATCCGAAGAACTTGTCGATACTCGCATCAACTCAATGGCCTAATCCGCGAAGAACCAAAGCACTAAAAGAAACACCGAATGCACTATTTAATACTACAGCAGAAGAACAGGCATGATGCGTGTATGATGCATGCCATGGCAAAGATGCGGTGCAATTAGGCAATATTAAGCGGAACTGGGGTCCCAACAATTAATTAATAGGTTCCAGTTATTTAGATACCCCGCAATTTAAATGTTGTCTTAACAAGGCAAAACATGGCATCGGTTCGCTACACAAATTTAAAGGAAGTCCGGAATAAGACTAGAATAGCCCGCATATAGACTCCATATTTAATTTAGGTGAATCGACTATTTAACCCAACCCACCCGATGACATGTATGCAAGCATGATAATTTAATGATGCGACATGTATATGTCATATTATAAAAATACAGGCTTAGGGTCACACATCTGGGTTTGGAAGATCTTGGTTCGATGTGGTTCATGTTCGGTCTCACCGGGATCGGTCTTCGGACTCCGGGAACAAGGCTCCAGGATCCGTGAGAAGATCTTGGCGTCCGGGGTCTCGGCGTCTTCGGATCCCCGGGATGAAGTACTTGGTGGTCTGGAGGGGTGCGGACTTGATCTTTAGGTTCCGGGAAGGAGGACTTGGTGTTCCGGATCCATGTAAAAGTCCTTGTCATTGATCTTCGATTGGCAACAAGTACGGTTCGTCATGTTCGACTTCTCGCGTCGGCCATCAGAAGATCTTGGCGTCGAAACTTGGGTTCCATGTTGTCGTCCTTGGGGTTTCCGCCTCGGTCAGTGGCGAACTTGTCAACGGATTGGGCAGAGAGCACCCACAGCACATCACACCAGGTGATGTCTCAGACTATGGGTCCATACGAACAACTGGAGCGTCTGGTCAGCAACAGCTTCAGAGAACAGAGAACGGACCCAACAACAAAAATGATCCCACCACCAAAGGGAGCATTCCCTAGACATGGAGTAGTCCTGGACTTCTGCGGCCGGCAACGTGCGCTGGCAATGACTTGAGCGAGCTGCAGCAAGCGGCCGAAAAACAACTTGAACAACGGTGTGAACCACACCGTCGAAGGAGAGGACCACGCGAACCAGGGGCACGATGGCGAGGAAAACACATCCGAGGTCGAGATCGTGCAGACGCGGCGTCTAGCGGCACCGGGCACACGCGGGATCACAGAACACGGAGGACGAGGCCAGGGAACGGGGATCGCGGGAGGAGGGGCGACGCGGCACGGCAGAGGGTGAGGGCACCGAGCGTCGGTCGGAGGTCGGAGCCGAGCGGGGAAGACGAGGCCGACGAGGAGGAGCACGGGTCGTGGCGGCCTACGAGGATGATAGGAGCCGCGGCGATGGGGTCTGCACGCGAGGCGAGGTGGTCGAGGGTCGGTGAGGAAGGTCGCGGGCGAGGGCGCGCGGGGCCAGCGTGGCGACTGCCGGGCTCGAGGAAGGGCCCCGGAGAGGGATACAGGTGGCGACTGCGCCTGGGGTCGGCGAGAGGATCGTCGGGGGTAGGGCACGGGGCGAGAGGAGAGGCATGCGATGCGAGGTTGGTGGGGAGCGGGGTTGAGGAAGAGCGGGTCGAGGTGGGGCCAGGGAGCGACGTGTGTCGCGCGTGGTAGGTGGGTCACGGGATTGGGGCGGGTTCCGTGAGGCGAGGGCGGTGACTGGGAGCGGGATGGTGGGGCCCGGGCGGGGATCCTAAGGCTATCGCGGGCGGGGTTGGGCGACGTGGCCGTGTCGAGGTGGACTTTGTGCGGGATACGCCTGCCGCGCGTTTGTATGCGTGTGTGGCGGCTGGCTGCGCACGGGTGCATGCGATGTGTGTGTGACACGCGACGTGGCGGGGTGGTGTGGTGCAGTGGGAGGGAGCTGGCAGGCTG
Source organism: Avena eriantha (assembly GCA_910589775.1). Lineage (NCBI taxonomy): Eukaryota > Viridiplantae > Streptophyta > Magnoliopsida > Poales > Poaceae > Avena > Avena eriantha. Next base: position 12,732,727 of record OU342746.1, read on the forward strand.
GCGCAGGCGGCAGTTGGGCGGGAGATGGTGGTGGGGAGACGAGCCAAGGTGGCGGCGGGGTGTGAGGTGGGGTGTGGAGCGGAAGAGGGTCTAGGGTTTGGGATAGGGTTAGCCGGGTTTTTGGTTATTTTGGGGGTGGACGGCTAGGCTTTTGGGCCTAGCTGGCTGCCCCCCAAAAATAATACAAGTTTTATTTATTTATTTAAAAGACTTTTGTAATCTGTTTTTAGACAAATAAAATATCCGGAAGAGACCGGGGTTTTAATTTGAAATAAAGACAAGGATATTTAGAAAACAAATATAGGCTTTTAGAAAATAGTTTCGAAACAAATCATGCATGATGATGACGATGCTCAAATTCAATGTGGCATGATGACATGAGCATGCGGTCATGATGATGCAATGCACAAAAGCACAACGATTTTCTAGTAGTGGTTTTAGCGGGGCGCCACAGTGGGGGCACCCTCCTTGGCCACCGGCCATGGTAGGGGAGGAGCCCCCTCTCCTATAAAAGGCCCCCCTCCCCTCCCTCACAAAACACACCTCCTCGTGAAGGATCTCTCTCCCCCTCTAGATATTCCCCCATGGTCTCGGATTAGCGAGATACATGTTCCCGGTGGCCTTGCGTCTGGAAGGAGTTGCTGCTTCCGCTCATTCACTAGAGCGAGGAGGTGGAGGATGTCCGGTGGCTTGAACCTGTGTGCGAGGACGGATGCGCTGCTAATTTGCGGCGCTCGGACTTCCACACGATCTTGAGATCAGGAAGCGTACAACTACATCATCCACGAGTTCCAACTCGTTAACAAAACTCTGTTGTCTTCGAGGGTAAGTTCTCCATGGATGTATATCCACCCGTTGCTCTATATCTAGTAGATAAATCATGGCGTATAGTTCTCATCGTAGGATTTTTTATGCGAACCCAACAGTGGTATCAGAGCCTGATCTATGCGTAGGTGCTTTGCACGGGTAGTACACATATGTTTATATGTGGGCGATGATGATCATGTTATTGCTTCTTTCATGTATTTTGGATATTGGTGGCATAGTGGGATGAAGCAGCCCGGACCAACCTTACATGTCATCATACATGAGACCGGTTCCACGACTGATATGCAACTAGTTTTGCATAAGTGGCTAGCGGGTGTTTGTCTCTCCTACTATAGTCAATATCTGATTTACAACGAGTTGCTAATAACTTGGTTATCCTCGTTGTGGTTCATGTTCGTAGGTAAGACCGATTCTATCTCCGAAAGCCCTAAGCCACGTAAAACTTGCAATTGATAAATTAGAGGCATCTAGTTTAGATCATTGTTGGGCTAGTGTATTGATATGGTAATGTTGTAAGTAGATGTATGGTAGATACTCTTACAACACACTTAACGTGTAAGTTCCATAGACCTTGGCCTTACACACAAAGGAATGATAGAGATCATACCACGATGCAAATGATAGAGATCAAATGCATGGACCATATCATCTCACTTTACACATTAGATGTTAGCATCTTATACTGCTAGTTTGGCGCTTTTGGTAGCATTGTAAGATGATCCCTCATTTAGATATCAAGATAAAATGTGTTCTTCCTTCAGTATGCACCGTTCTATGGATCGTGTTTCGAGACATCACGTGATGATCGTGTGTACTCGACTCCGCGCTTTCATACAATGGGTGTAAGACAGTTTTACACACGCGGAATACTAAGGTTCTTACTTGACGAGCCTAGCATGTACATACATGGCCTCGGAACACGGACCGAAAGGTTAAGCATGAGTCATATAGTTGATATTATGCCCATATAGATGCTCGCCTTTGAAGCTACACTGACTCACGTGATGATCGGACTTGGTGTAGTGGATTTGGTTCATGTAATCACCAAAAAGACACGAGGGATGTCGTTTTTGAGTGGGAGTTCATCAGTAATTTGGATTAGTTGAAATCAATCTATCAGAAACTTAGTCTAAATATATTTTACAAATTATGTTGTAGATGGCACCACCTGCTTTTAATTTCAATGTGTTCATGGAGAAAGAGAAACTTGCTGCGAATGGTAGCAACTTCACCAACTGGGCTATGAGTTTGAGGATTCTCCTCACTGCTGCACAAAAGCAATATGTGCTAGAGGCACCGCTAGGCCCCCCACCAGCTCCTGATGCCCCTGACGAGGAAAAGAACGTCTATATAACTTGTCAGGAGGACCACAACTTAGTTCATTACGGCATGCTGTATGGGCGAGAGCCAGAACTTCGAAAACGTTTCGAAAATGGCAATGCCTTTGATACCATGGGAGAATTGAATATGATTTTTGATACCCATGCTGCCGTAGAGAGTTATAATGCTTATGAAAAGTTCTTTAGCTGCATGATGGAGGAGAACAACTCCGTTAGTGAGCACGTACTCAAAATGTCTGGGTACGCCGATAAGCTTGTGTCCTTGGGAATAACGATTCCCATTGACTTAGGCATACATCATGTTCTCCAATCTCTGCCACCTAGCTACAAGAGCTTCGTGATGAACTATAACATGCAGGTCATGAAGAAGTCTCTTCCCGAGCTTCTGTCAATGCTTAAGACTGTAGAAGTGGAGATTAGGAAAGAACATCAAGTGTGGATGATCAATAAGACCACCGGTTTCAAGAAGGACAAGAAAGGCAAGCAGAAGGGAAAGAAGGGCGACAAATCTGTTGCCGCACCTGAAAATAAACCCCGAGCTGGCCCTAAGTATGATACCAAGTGCTACTATTGCAAGGGGACTAGGCATTGGAAGCGCAACAGCCCCAAGTATTTGGCGGACAAGAAGGCCGGCAAGGCAAAAAAAGGTATATGTGATATAAATGTTATTGATGTGTACTTAACTAGTACTCGCATTAGCACCTGGGTATTTGATACGGGATCGGTTGCTAATACATGTAACTTGATTCAGGGGCTGCGGAACCAGCGGCAGCTAGCAAGGGATGAGGTCACAATGCGGGTCGGCAATGGATCAAGAGTTGATGCCATCACCGTCGGAACGCTTCCTCTCCATATGCCATCGGGGTTAGTGATAAATCTGAATAATTGTTATTTTGTGCCTGCACTGAGCATGAACATTGTATCCAGATCGTGTTTGATGCGAAGTGGTTATTCCTTTAAATCAGAAAACAATGGTTGTTCGATTTATATGGACAATATCTTTTATGGTCATGCACCTGTGTTGAATGGTTTATTTCTGTTGGATCTCGGTAGTAGTATTATGCATATTCATTATGTTGATGCTAAAAGGGTTAAACTTGATAATGATATATCTACATATATGTGGCACTACCGTCTAGGTCATATTGGCGTTAAACGCATGAAGAAACTCCATTCTGATGGACTTTTGGAATCACTTGATTTTGAATCATTTGATACATGTGAGCCATGCCTTATGGGCAAGATGACTAGAACGTCGCTTTCCGGTTCAATGGAACGGGCGACAGATTTATTGGAAATCATACATACTGATATATGTGGACCAATGAGTGTGTCGGCGTGAGGTGGATATCGTTATTTTGTTACTTTCACGGATGATTTGAGTAGATACGGGTATATCTATTTGATGAAACACAAGTCTGAAACCTTTGAAAAGTTCAAGGAATTTCAGAATGAAGTGGAAAATGATCGTAACAGAAAGATCAAATTTCTGCGGTCCGACCGTGGAGGAGAGAATCTTAGTTACGAGTTTAGCACACATATGAAAGACTGTGGAATAGTTTAACAACTCACGCCTGCCGGAACACCACAATGTAATGCTATGTCGGAACGTCGTAATCGTACTTTATTGGATATGGTTCGATCTATGATGTCTCTGACTGACTTGCTATTGTCATTTTGGGGTTATGCAATGGAAACCGATGCATTCACTTTAAATCGGGCACCATCTAAATCCGTTGAGATGACACCGTATGAATTATGGTTTGGAAACAAACCTAAGATGTCATTTCTTAAAGTTTGGGGATGCGATGTTTATGTGAAGAAACTTCAGCCGGATAAACTCGAACCCAAAGCGGAAAAATGCGTCTTCATAGGATACCCTAAGGAAACGATTGGGTATACCTTCTATCACAGATCCGAGGGCAAGGTTTTTGTTGCCAAGAATGGATCCTTTCTTGAGAAGGAGTTTCTCGCAAAAGGTGTGAGTAGTCGGAAGGTAGAACTCGAAGAGGCTATTGAACCTTCTCTTCAGGAAATGGCGAGTAGCGCAACACCGGAAGTTGTTTCAGAGTTGACTTCACCTAATGAAGAGAGAGCTAATGATATTGATCATGAAACTCCGAAAGAGGACACTACCGAACCTCGCAGGTCAAGCAAGACACGTGCAGCTCCTAAACTGTACGACAATCTTGTTATGAATTTCATGATTTATGAAATAGATGACCCTGCGACATATGAAGTAGCGATGATGATCCTGGATTCCAACAAATGGCTAGAAGCCATGAAATCCGAGATGGAATCCATGTACGAAAACCAGGTTTGGACCTTGGTGGACTTACCTCACGATCGAAAGGCCGTTGAGAATAAATGGATTTTCAAAAGAAAAACTGATGTTGATGGTAATGTGACCATCTATAAAGCTCGACTTGTCGCAAAGGGGTTAAAACAAATTCAAGGAGTTGACTACGATGAGACATTCTCTCCCGTAGCGATGCTTAAGTCGGTTAGGATTATGTTAGAAATTGCTGCATATTTCGATTATGAAATATGGCAGATGGATGTCAAAACTGTGTTCATCAATGGTAATATTGAAGAAGAGTTGTATATGATACAACCTAAGGGTTTTGTCGATCCTAAGGATGCTGATAAGGTATGCAAACTCAGTGATCCATCTATGGACTGAAGCAAGCATCCCAGAGTTGGAATCTCCACTTTGATGAGGTGATCAAAGAGTTTGGATTTGTCCAAACTTATGGAGAGGCTTGTATTTACAAGAAAGTGAGTGGGAGCAATGTGGCATTTCTAATATTATATGCGGATGACATATTATTGATTGGAAATGATATAGATCTTTTAAAGAGTGTTAAAAGTTAGCTAAACAGCAAATTTTCGATGAAAGACCTTGGTGAAGCTTCATATATATTAGGCATTAAAATCTATAGAGATAGATCAAGATGCCTAATTGGGCTATCGCAGAGTACATACCTTGATAAGATATTAAAGCAGTTTAATATGGACGGAAGTAAGAAGGGGTTCTTACCTATGTTGCAAGGCAAGACATTGAGTAAGACTCAAAGTCCGGCTACGGTGGAAGAAAGAGAGATAATGGATAAGATCCCCTATGCCTCAGCCATAGGCTCTATAATGTACGCCATGCTATGTATAAGACCATATGTGGCACATGCTATTAGTTTGATTAGTAGGTACCAATCTAATCCAGGTTCGGAACACTGAATAGCGGTCAATAATATACATAAGTACTTAAGAAGAACTAAGGATATGTTTCTTGTATACGGAGGTGAAGAAGAGCTAGTCGCTAAGTGTTATGACGATGCTAGCTTTGATACCGATCCGGATGACTATAAGTCTCAATCTGGATATGTATTTCTCTTGAACGGAGCAACAGTTAGTTGGAGGAATTCCAAACAACCTGTGGTGGCTGGATCAACGATGGAGGCGGAATATGTTGCTGCTTCAGAAGCAGTGCAGGAAGCGGTTTGGATGAAGGAGTTCATAACGGAACTAGGTGTGGTTCCTAGTGCATTGGACCCAATGGTGATCTATTGTGACAACAATGGAGCCATAGCCAATGCCAAGGAACCAAGGTCTCACAAGAATTCCAAGCATATTAAGCGCCGATTTCACTCCATCCGCGAGCATGTCAAGGATGGAGATATAAATATTTGTAAAGTACACACATACCTGAATGTAGCAGATCCGTTGACTAAAGTTCTCCATAGGGCAAAACATGATCAACACCAGAACTCCATGGTTGTTAGATTTATCACTATGTAAACTAGATTATTGTCTCTAGTGCAAGTGGGAGACTGAAGGAAATATGCCCTGAGAGGCAATAATAAAGTTGTTATTATGTATTCCTTGTATATGATAGATGTTTATTTTGCATGCTGTAATTGTATTGAAAGGAAACGTCAATACATGTGTGTTTAATAAACAAAAAAGGTTCCTAGTTATGCCTCTCTTCAAGACTAGCTCATTGATTAACAAGATGATCAAGGTTTCCTGATCATGGACATTGGATGTTGTTAATAACGAGGTCACAACATTTGTTAAATGATGTGATGAACATTCATCCGAAGTATAGCATTACGATCAAGTCATTATGTTTACATTGCTATAAACATCATACGAAGTAATCTTAGTCCTTAGACCATGAGATCATGTTAATTGCTAACACCGGAAGAGTATCTTGATAACATCAAACATCACACCATAACAGGGTGATTATAAAGGTGGGTTCAGTGCTACGAAGGTGTTATGTTGAGGCTCATGGATCAAGAGTGGGATTTGTCAATCCTGATGATGAATAGATATACTCTAGACCCTCTCGGTGATATCACATTAAGATAGCTTGCAAGCAAGTGATGTGATCACTAGAATGTTATCTCACGGGAACGAGAAAAGAGTGCATGTTGGTAACGAGATCAAACTAGGTATTTGGATACCGATGATCGAATCTCGGACATGTATTATATCATGAGACATAGGGATTAAGTTACTAGCGTTAAAGGTTCTCACGATCACAGAACTCATCGTTGAATGTGCAGGAGTCAGTATGGATCTCCAGGTCTCGCTTCTGATTATTGATCCGAGAGGAGTCTCAATCATGTCTGCATTATTCGCAAACCATAGGGCGACACACTTAAGGGTTTCCGGACACCATTTTGGAGCACTTATGTTTCAGACAAAAGGATTGCAAAGCGCAGGAATTGTTTCGATAGAAACCAGAATTGTTTTGGGTGAAATTGCAGAAAGTGGTTCTGCATGTGATATTGAAATGTTGCAAGGGGTTTTATGTGAATGCTTGTTAATTCAAGTAACTAACAAAATTATGAATAAAATAAATAAAAGAGTTTTATTAATTGAGAGTTGCATTAAATTTGGTGGAAATTTAATGCATGTTAGTGGAATTTTGGGTGGAGTCAAAATTGATTTGAGTGGAGCTTCCACCACGTGAATGAGGAAGAGGTGGGGGCACCCTCCTTGGACACCGGCCATGGTAGGGTAGGATCCCCCCTCTCCTATAAAAGGCCCCCCTCTCCTCCCTCACAAAACACACCTCTCGTGAAGGATCTCTCTCCCCCTCTAGATATTCCCCCATGGTCTCGGATTAGCGAGATACATGTTCCCGGTGGCCTTGCGTCTGGAAGGAGTTGTTGCTTCCACTAATTTGCTAGAGCGAGGAGGTGGAGGTTTTCCGGTGGCTTGAACATGTGTGCGAGGATGGACGCGCTGCTGATTTGCGGCGCTCGGACTTCCACACGATCTTGAGATCGGCAACCGTACGACTACATCATCCATGAGTTCCAACTCGTTAACAAAACTCCATGGATGTATATCCACCCGTTGCTCTGTATCTAGTAGATAGATCTTGGCGTATAGTTCTCATCGTAGGAAAGTTTTTGTTTTCTATGCTGCGAACCCAACATGAGAGCCAGCCGAGCAAATGACAGCTGGAATTCTTGTACGGCTGGGAGTGACATTCCATCACTTAGCTGATAAGGTTATGTGTAATTGTACTTTTTTCACTAAGTATCACTATACAAGGATAGGCTAGGAAACCAACTAAAGTTGTATAGGTACAAAGAAGGGGGCATGCAGTTTTGGCTCCTAGGTCCAAATACTCCCGCTTTGCTGAACCAGTCACGTTATCTAGACATCTCTGTGTGGCAGGGCTACTTTTTGTTTCAAGACGTGCAGGAAATGCAGGTAAAGAGAGGGTTGCATATTGGTACGAAAGTACGGTTCAGAGAGACACGTATGCTAATAAATTTGAACTTGAACAAGCACGGTCTATGAAGGTAAGGATTGTGGAACATGTAGTACAGGAACGGCCGTACAATATTTTCACTACTCTGCATCTCTTAGCCTCATTCAGTGAGTGGATGGATCATGTGGTGTGGCCCGATTGGAACGGAGTTGTTTCCTTTCTCTTTGCTGCGAGAGTGCCAAAAGCAATACAAGAACACATCGCTGTCACTCACCAGCATTGACTCTTTGATTACGAGTTGAAGCACTGGCCACCACCAGTAGATCAGCTTGGCGAGGATGTTGAGGCTTCCACTGATCCCATTAGCATCCAAGAGGAGGAAAGGGTCGCTGCCATGGGAGGAATCAAACCGATGACCAAGAAAACAGGGAGCTCAACTAGGAGAAAAAGAGAAAGAACCAAATCGGGAACATCAACAAATATGAGTCGAGCCATCTTAGAGGGGTCACCGAAGACCTGGGAAAACACACATCAAAGACACCCCCAGCTGGAATCCTTCACCGTTGTGCCGTGGAGATGGCATGGTGTCAACACCCGGATTTTTAATCCCAGATGCCTATTATGCCCTACCTCACAATCCCAGGATTACCATTTTTGCGAGACATAACATTTTGGATATCACAATACATCATCCATTACAAACCATAATAAGGTCTTACACAAATAAAGGATCGCATGATCCAGTCTTAGTACAATCAAGTAGCGGAATAAATAGCGTAGCGGTGGGGTCCATATTCAGAGTCACGGGTAATGCTGATGATGGGAGATGATCCTAGTTGTCGTAGATGTCCTGATGTCCTCCTTCAGGGTAGTCCTCCTCATAGTCTGGCCACGGGAATAACCAGGGACAAAAGCCATGAGTACTCTTTAAGTACTCGCAAACAAGTAAGATAGTTCTAGTAGGAAATGCTAACTTTAAGTTCATTTGTAAAGTTAAGTTTGAAACCTAAGCTGAGTTCAGAAACAAAGAAAGATAAAATAAAGTTTGAAAACACCTAAGTGGGAACTTCATTGTCATAGTCACAACTCTGTTGTGGTCAAGTCATGTCACAATTCATTTCATAAGTTGTTTTGAAAATATCTGACAACGGAACAGTATGACCACTCCAACTGTCCCTAACTATGGACGCGGCTATTCGAATAGTTTGACACTCTGCAGAGGTGGTACACTCTCACCACAAGATTCGATACATCTGTCAGGGATAACCCTGAATCATCATACTTAGTATGCAGATAATCAAACATAACCTTTCCTTTACACACTCTAGTATAAGCACCTCTCCTATGAGTATGGCCCCCTAGCCATGACCATCTGTCATCCTGGGCACTGCATAGGTGGACAACATTGAGAGGTAGCCTCAGCTCAAACCTCTCTCGCAAGAGAACTAATACTAATGCATATAAACTTCCGGCTAAGCCTTACCCAATTCAGGTATTGTGGTTGTATGGTAAAATTGGAATGGTATCGCATCCGAACCCAACCGTCAGCTTTGTAAAAGGGCTAAGGCTCATGCCTCAAAATTTTCATCATCATAAACCATTTGTGTTTCTCAACACATGTCAAAACATCTCAATAGAATGACTCATCATTCCAAGGTTTTCACAAGTCATTTTCACCAAGTACTCCCATCTAAAGTGAATCAAGTTTTGGTTTAGCTCTAAACTACTAAGTTAAGTGTGTTCACTAAAGTGGGATGCTAATCTCAATCTCATGCCATAGAATGACATCTAAGTATAACTAGGTAGGTCAAGTTTTATACTTTTTATGCTACCTTTAAACAAGTAAAGGAGTTTGATAAAGTAAAGAAGGTAAAGCTTGTAAATAAAAAAGTTGGAGTAGGTATAAGTCGAAGGGTATAACCAAAGCATGCCTAATGCCTTTGCTTAGGTTATCTAGCTTGCAAGGGTTAGCTTGCATTGTTAATGATGACTTCCAAGTATTAGCTTGCCAATAATAACTTGCCTTGGTTGGTGAAGTGGTTGAAGTTTTCTTCCTCCTCCTCGAAAGCTTGGTCGGTACTATCATCTATAAATACACACGGGATACACAATCACCAAACAATGCTTAACTAGTCTACTTAGCACACTAAGGCACACATTTGATGATCTATTATCATCACAAGCATCACAAGGTTTAATTAACTAGCTTCATTATTTTTATTTGAGAAAAGTAATTTCTACTCATTGAAATTAACTAAGATTTAATATTCTCCAATCAAAATATGGGATCATGTGGACACATGTCATCACCACATATTATAATATATGGGAATGTGATTTAAAGGTTGGATCATATTTTAATAAGTTTAAGTTTAATAATTAATGATTTAAAGTGACTAGAAATGCCTATATATCATTATTTTGGTACTAGTCCAAAGTCACTGCATGTAAACCTTAATATTATTACATATTCAGATAGGTATGGTTAAATGTGATTTTTGAGAGTTGGAATAAACTCAAAAGCTATTATGGTTGATTTTATAAAAATGTTTGAATGTGCAAAAGTTTCTGTATTGTTATTTTTATTAGGAGAGATCTCTAACTCTAAATGATTTAAATCCAACGGGCTTAGATAGAGATTTTTATTACCTTTCCAACAAAATTGGAATCACTCAATTTGGATTTGTAAAACTCTCTAAATTGATTTTTAAACTAAGGGACAGAACTAAGTTTTAATTAAAATAGGAAAACATATATTTGAATTACTGGGTCAGCGCGGGAAACTAAATGGGCTGGCCCGTGTACACTCCGTGGCGTTGAGGGCTACTGACAGGGGTGTCCCGCCCGTCAGTGACTAATTAAACGCGAAGAGGTACGGGGCGAGCTGGATCGTAGGATTAGAACTAGATCTAACTACTCACGGTCGTCGTCGACGACGGACACATCGCAGGCGAGAGTGAACCCTGGCGCGGTCGGTGGGGGTACGGTGGGGACGTACCAGGGCTCCAACTAGTGCAGCGAGGCGGGCAAACGAACAAGTCGACGACGGCGATTCTCCTGGTGCTGGCGGCGTCCCAGGAGATGGCCTGGATCGCTAGCCCCCTTCTCCTCCTTCCACGGTAGACTCCGGCGAAATTCTAGTGCTACGGGCTACGGCTTGCTCCGGTGGGGCTCTAGGAGTGCTCTGAGGGGGAGTGGATGAGAGTAGTATGAGGAAACGGTGCTGGGAGGCGCTCTATTTATAGCAGGGCAAGGGGTGTAGAGAGGCATGGGCGGAGCTCGTCGGTGATGATGACACAACGAGCTAGAAGCTTGGGTGGTGGGCTAGGACGGTGGGCGGTGCCCTGGCAAGTGTCACGGAGGTGCGTGTGCAGTGGATTGTGGTTGGGATAAGTGAGCGGCACGGCACGCACGATGTTTCTGTCGACGGCGAGTTTCGCGGTGGCCGGCGGCTACGGGTCATGGTCGGGGAAACTGGCGTGTCCTCTAGCTTCCCGGGGCAATGGTGATCATGTAGGTGGGTGGCGAGAGCGAGACGGGGTCTGGTTGAGCGGGGTACCATGCATGCTCTGCGGGCGTCATCGGCATGGCAGACAAGTTCCGGGCGCGGCAGTTCCTGGCTGCTCCTTGCTCTGTCTGCGGGCTAGGGCTGGCCTGGAGGTGGAGGTGGACCACGAGCGACACATTGGGCAAGGAGGGCGAGGCTGGCGGCTGCTGTGGCGCACTGTCACTAGTGAGGTGCTCGAGTGGGCTCGACATTGATGTCCATGACCATTTGGTCATGGGCACAGTGCTTGGCCGGGCTAGAAAGGGGTAGGGGATGGAGTGGAGAGGGTTTGGTGGCAATGTGGGAGATAAGTTTGGCCAGAACACTGCTCACACTAGTGTTTTTGGTTTTGTTTGATCTGTGCCCACCAAGTGTTTGACAAAATGGCCAAAAGAAATCAAATTTGGAATTTTGAAATGAAAATTTGTGGAGTGGTTTGTCACATGCTTAAATATCTGTGGTTGCTAGGATTTGCCAAATGGAATTCATTTGGATGGTTTTTGAAATAGTGTGATCTTGGTACCTACACTTGATTCAATTTTAAAATGTCATTTAAAATTAGAGTTTGAATGTTTTTGTGAGATCACAAAGTGAGCCTTGGCACATCACTACTTGTACTAGCAAGGGGTGCAAATAACCACGATTTTCTCTGTTGGGAATTGAGTACTAGGAACACCCAAAGTGGGCTAGGTGATTAAAATGGCAAGAGTGACCATTTCCTTATTTAATTCTTTTTGATTTATTTTTCTTTGGGATTTGCTTGGGGATGATCTAGATGATGTGTAATTCACCTTAGAGTCATTTTACAACCAATAGATCACTCAATGATGGAAATTTAAAACAATTCCTATATAAATGCAACACTCATATGCATGCTTAAATATTTTAAATAGAAAAAGTTTTTGTTAACCCTAAATTGGGTAGATTTGATCTTGATCACTTGGATTAAAGTTTTGGGACGTTACAAACCTTCCCCCCTTAAACAAAATCTCGTCTCGAGATTTAAGAAAGAAAACTAGGAACTAAAGAGATCTAGGAACTCAGTCCTAATGTAATCTTCTCGCTCCCAAGTGGCTTCTTCTTCAGTATGGTTGCTCCATTGAATCTTGAGAAATTTGATACTATGGGTCCTGGTGGTTCTGTAGGCTTCCAACAAGATACGGATGGGCACTTCACGATACGTCAGATCCTTGTTGATATCAACAGCTCTGTGATCGATGTTTTCAAACACTTCGGTCTTCTCTGGCACTTCTAGGCATTTGCGAAGTAACGAGATATGGAACACACTGTGGATGGCTGAAATCTCTTCTGGCAGTTCTAGTTGATACGATACTTCTCCTCGGTGATTCAGAATCTTGAAGGGTCCGATATATCTGGGGGCTAACTTTCCTTTCAGACTAAAACGTTGCGTTCCCTTCAATGGTGAAACCTTGAGATACACAAAATCTTCGACATTGAAAGTCAGGTCTCTCCTTCTTTTGTCAGTGTAACTCTTCTGTCTGGATTGGGCGGTTTTGAGGTGCTCACGGACTTTGTGAATCTTCTCTTCAGCTTCTCGGAGAATATCGGGTCCGAAAATCTGACTCTCTCCTACTTGCGACCAATTTAAAGGGGTACGGCACTTTCTTCCGTATAGGAACTCAAATGGTGCCATTTGCAAACTGGCTTGATAACTGTTGTTGTATGAGAATTCTACGAAAGGCAGGCAATCTTCCATTTTGATCCATACTCTAACACACAAGCTCTCAACATATCTTCTAGAATTTGGTTGACTCTTTCAGTCTGTCCATCGGTTTGCAGGTGATAAGCGGTGCTAAAATTCAACTTGGTTCCTAATCCTTCTTGGACTTTATGCCAAAATCTTGAGGTAAATTGGGTTCCTCGATCTGATACTATGGTCTTGGGGGTTCCATGCAGACTAACAATTCTAGCAATGTACAACTTTGCTAGCTTCGAACTCTGATAGGTTGTCTTGACAGGTATAAAATGAGCTACCCAGATTGAGTCATTTCCCCTACTCGAAGTAGGCAAACCGGTGATAAAGTCCATTCCGACAGAATCCCATTTCCATTCCGGAATCTGCAAGGGTTGCAACAGTCCTGCGGGCCTCTGATGTTCCGTTTTGACTCTTTGACAAAGATCACACTTGGCGATGTAGCTTCTGATTTCTCTCTTCATCTTGTGCCACACAAATTTCTCTTTCAAATCTTGATACATCTTTGTTCCTCCGGGGTGGATAGAATGATAACTTGCTTCAGTTCCGAATCTGCTGGCACACAGATACGTCCTTTGTACCACAAAACTCATTCTTCGTCCTCGGTGAATCCAGGTACCTTTCCTGTACCAATACAACGTTTGATTCTGTCGATACTTTCATTTCCCTTCTAGGCTTCCTTGATTTGGCTAATCAAAGTGGGTTGAAGTTCAATGCTAGCTAAAAATCCTTGGCTAACTAGGTCAGTTCTAAACTGCTCCAACTCCTCATACAAACTTGGTTGCTTCTCCTTGATCATGGTGTTTAGCCTACACGGCAATCTGCTAAGAGCATCCGCTACCACATTGGCTTTGCCGGGATGATAGTGAATGTCAAGGTCATAATCCTTGATTAACTCTATCCATCTCCTTTGACTCATATTCAGCTCCTTCTGAGTGAAAATATACTTCAAGCTTTTGTGGTCTGAGTAAATCTCACAGGGATTACCCATAAGATAATGACGTCATGTCTTCAATGCCAAAACTATGGCTGCTAACTCAAGATCATGGGTTGGATAGTTCTACTCATGCTGCTTCAGTTGTCGAGACAGATAGGCAATGACTTTGCCTTCTTGCATTAGTACACATCCGAGACCAATCTTGGATGCATCACAATACACATCAAACAGCTTCTTGATATCTGGCATGATTAATAATGGGGCTGAAATCAATCTCTTCTTCAGTTCTTGGAAACTTGCTTCACATTTGTCGGTCCAGTCAAACTTCTTGTCCTTCTTCAATAATTGAGTCATGGGCCTGGTGATGCTTGAGAATCCTTCTACGAACTAGCGGTAGTATCCCGCTAATCCGAGAAATGCACGGACTTGGGTTTGAGTGGTTGGGGCTTCCCATGCTTCGACATCTTTGATCTTGGTGGGATCAACAGCTATTCCTCCGGCAGACACAATATGTCCTAGGAATCCTACCTCTTTTAGCCAAAACTCACATTTGCTGAACTTGGCATACAACCGATGCTCTCTAAGGGTTTGAACGATGATTATCAGATGTTGCTCATGCTCTTCTTTTGACTTGGAGTACATAAGGATATCGTCGATAAACACAATGACAAACTTGTCTAGAAAATTCATAAAGATCTTATTCATGAGATTCATGAAATAAGCAGGGGCATTGGTTAATCCAAAATACATGACCGTATACTTGTATAAACCATAACGAGTAGTAAAGGCGGTCTTCGGAATATCCATTGCACGAATCTTAAGTTGGTGATAACCAGTCCTAAGATCGATCTTAGAGAACACATTTGCTCCAGTCAACTGATCAAATAGATCCTCTATATTTGGCAAAGGGTATTTGTTCTTGATTGTGACATCATTTAGCTTCCTATAATCTATGCACAAACGGTTGCCTCCATCCTTCTTGTCGACGAACAAAACAGGCAATCTCCGTGGCGATGCGCTTGGTTGAATCAAGCATGTTGCCAACATAGCATCCAACTGCTTCTTCAATTCCACTAACTCTGAGGGGTTCATACTATAGGGTCTCTGGGCTATGGGTCCGGTTCCAGGGATTAGTTCAATAATGAACTCAATATCCCTATCTGGGGGCATACCTGGCAATTCATCTGGGAATATGTCGGGGTATTCACAGACTACTCTGACTTGGTCAATGGTGGGTAGGGCTAGACTCTTGTTGCACTTGAATTTATGGGGTAAGGTTTCAGATATATGCTCTACTGAGACTCCAGAGCTACTGGTCATGGTGATGGCTTTCTTGGCATAGTCGATCAATCCTTTATGCTTGGACATCCAATCCATTCCTAGTACTACTTCCAATCCTTTGGTTCCAAGTACTATAAGATTGGCGTAAAAATCTATCCCATGTATTCTGATAGGCACGACTTTGCAAATTTTTCTAGCTTTTGTAGTTGAACCAGGGATTTGAACTATCATGACATGCTTCAAATTGGTTGGGTGAATCTTACTAGTGCATGCAAATTCTTCGGTGACAAATGAGTGCGATGCTCCAGAATCAAACAACACTCTTGCTAAAACCGAGTTGACAGAAAACATACCCAACACTACATCTGACACTTCTTGGGCTTCTTCGGCGTTCATGTGGAAGAGGCGGCCATTGCGGTTGTGAGGGTTCCCTGGGGCAAATCTTCTTCCTGGTTGAACATGACGCTGCTGTTGAGCTAGGGCATTCACATTGGCAGTGGCGGTAATCTTCTTGGGACACTCATTGGAATAGTGACCCTTCACTCCACACTCGAAACAAGTGATCTGAGACTTGTCTTTCGCTGCCACGGACACAACATTGCTTCTAGTTCTGGGTGCAGTGTTGTTGTTGTTCTTGGGAGGTGCACGGTTGAAATTGTTGGAGTTGCCGGGGTGATTGCTGTTTCTGCCGAACTTCACATTTCCTCCGCTACGGTTGAGGTAGCTTGGGCGAGACATTAGGGGTCGATTGTTCCACGGGGCATATCCGATAGACATGTTGGGACAGTACTTTTGGTGACTATTGGATCTAGCTTGGTGCATCATACGATGTTTGCGGTTGTCGTTTGCCTGGTTGATCTTCCCTTCCATCTCAATGGCAGAGTCGACTAGCTCTTCGAGATCCTCGAAACGGATGTTGACGAGGACAGTCTGCATCTCATCATGCAGTCCGTTCAGGAATCTCTCCTTCTTCTTGGCCTTCGTGTTGATCTCATCAGGTGCATACCTGGCTAGGGACAAGAATCTGTCACGGTACTCCACTACAGTCATTCTGCCTTGCTTCAACTCTCTGAATTTATCCCTCATTCTAGTGACTAGACCCTGTGGCACGTGGGTGCGGCTGAACTTGATTTTGAAGTATTCCCATGTCATCACTTGACCATGGTTCATTGTGCGGGTGCTGTTCCACCATGCTCTTGCATCTCCTGCCAAATAGTGGGTGGAAAAAAGAACTTTCTCGTGGTCATCAACTCTGGCTACTTCTAAGTTGTTCTCCATTGTCTGCAACCAGTCATCAGCATCCAGTGGGTTCTCCTAAGTGCTAAAGATTGGGGGATTGGTATTCTGGAAGTTTTTAAGCTTGGATCCTGGATGATCCTGATTTCCATGGTTCTGATTGTTGTGAGCCATCTGGGCAATCTGCTGCAGTGTTGCGAGATTAGCTTGGCGCTCGGCCCTACTAGCTTCACGGTTTGTAATGAGAGTCTGCAGAATATGCAGCATTGGGTCTTGCGATGAGCTGCTTCCTCCTTGGTTTCCACGAGTCATCTGAAGATTGAGGTAGATAACGGGGTAAGAGGGAAAGTTCTAAGGTTGATGGTTTTGATTTCAAAGCTAAAATTTTGAGTTTGACTAAGGTCTTGCAACTAACTTCTTTTCATTCATTCAAAAAAATCACACGATACAAACACACACACACCACAACATCAAAGGAAAACAGATGGTTTTAAGAACCATTCTGCAAGCTACGATACAATGGGACCGATACTCCTCACTCTACGATAGTGCTCTAGTGCATCTACTAATCATTGATGAAGTCGAAGTCATCCTCGTCGGTGTAGAAGTCCACATCATCCTCCTTCGCATAGTCATCATCATTGCTGAGATATGAGTCAATATCCCCTTGGATATCTTCACCTTCCTCTTCTTCTTCTTTTGCTGCAAGCTGAGCTTCTTGCTCCTTGATGGTCTTCTCGAGGTTGGCCACCTTCTTGCGAAGGCGGATGATACGTCCAAAATGTATCTACTTTCTCGAACACTTTTGCTATTGTTTCTCCTCAAAAATTGTGTGATTTGGATGCAACTAACACTGACAGACGATGTTTTCAGCAGAATTGCCTTGGTGTCTAGTTTTTGTTCAGAAAATCAACTATCAGGAAAAATCCCAGAAAATATGCCAAAAATCAAATTTCACTAGAAGACTCCCGGTGCCAGAATACGAGACGAAGGAGGGTTGGGCCCAGGACACACCACCTGGCCGTGCGGGCTAGCCCAGGCCGCGCCAGGGGGTGGTCTGGCCGCCCTAGACTCCCCCTCGGTCTCCCTCTTCACCTATAAGATGCCTTCTGACCTAAAAACTCAGGGGGGTTTGACGTTTTTCCAGAAAGAGTTCCGCTCCGCCGCCACCACCAGATTCCACGAAATATCACCAGAAACTCCGTTCTGGCACCCTGCCGGGACGGGGAATTGGAGGAGATCATCACCATCATCATCACCATCCCTCCTCCATCAACCATCCATGTTTCCCCCATCTATGAGTAAGTAATCCCCCGCTATAGGCTATGGGGATGGTAGGGATTGGATGAGATCGTTCATGTAATGGCATCAGATTGTTAGGGCATGGTGCCTAGTATCTTCTATTAGTGCTTTTTGACTTTGTTGCAACTTGTTATGCTTAATGCTTGTCACTAGGGCCCGAGTGCCATGATTTCAGATCTGAACATGTTATTTATTCATTATGATAGTATTGTTTTTGGTCTTACCTGCAAGTTGTATACACACGTTGTTGTCTAGAACCAATGGCCCCGAAGTGACAGAAATCGAGATAACTGGAGGGAATGACTTTCATGTGAGGATCACATGTGTTCACAGAGTGTTAATGCTTTGCTCCGGTGCTCTATTAAAAGAAGCACCTTAATTGCCAGTAGTTCCCTTGAGGCCCCGCTGCAAACAGGCTGGCAGGACAAAAGATGTTGTGCAAGTTCTCATTGCGAGCATGTATGACTATATATGGAACACATGCCTATGATTATCTAGTACTTGGATGATTTATCTTATTTATCTGCAATTGCCCTATGTTCTGATTGCCATGTGAATTGTCTTGTCCATGCAACACATGTTCATCCATCCCTATGCCTACCACACTCGAATCCTACTGTTTACTGCTATCGTTACTGTTGTCTTTACTTTTACTACTGTTGTTACTTTACTATTCCTACTACAAAACTGTTGCTACTGATAAACTGCTGTGAGCAAAGATTGTTTCCAGGTGCAGCTAAATTGACAACTCAGTTGTTAAGGCTTATAAATATTCTTTGGCTCCCCTTGTGTCGAATCAATAAAGTGGGTTTCACTTCCCTTGAAAATATTGCGATACACCCCCTATACTTGTGGGTAATCAAGACTATTTTCTAGCGCCGTTGCCGGGGAGCATAGCTTTATTTATCAAGTTCACTTGGATTCTCTATTGTTCGCTGCCATCCATCCATCATTGGTAAGTCTCGTGATGGCAAGGTTCCTATTTTACCATCCACTACAAGAAGAGGTACGGTTCTGAACAGCTCTGTTGCTCTTGATTCACCATGTGTTATGAGTAAGCTTGTTACACCACCACATACACATGCTACACACACCGCTACTACTATTGAATCTGAAACTTCTGATACTTATCATGCTGCCTCTACTGTGCTTGATAAGAGTGGTTCATTAGGTCCTTTCCTAGATGCTACGATTGCTAGAACTATAGCTAGAAATACTGAAACTCCTAATGAAAACACTACTACACCTGTTAGTTCACCTGAGACTAGTGAGAGTTATGATATTGAAGATGGTTATGTTGAGATGACCGATGAATTTATTAATGAATGTAAAAACACCCATGATAGGAGTGCTGCTAAGAGTCTCCTTGAGAGGCGTACTATTAGACCCAAATTCTCTACTATTGCTAAGTTTGCTGCTTCTCCCATAAACATTAAAGATAAAGATTATGATTTCTCTCTTGATCTATCTTACATAGCTATTGTTGAGAAAGAACCTTTTTGTGGGACTAAGAATGAGAGTGCGGTAGCACATATGAATGAGCTTTCTACCATGAGTGGCCTTTTTTCTGATGATATTAAGATGCATACTTACTTTGTTGCTAAGATTTTCCCCTTTTCATTGAAAGGAGAAGCTAAAACTTGGTTTAGTAATTTACCTCCTGGATCTATTGATAGCCCTGATTGCTTGATTAGTACTTTCCTGCAGAAATATTTTCCTCCTAGTGCTAGACATGCTATTTTGCAGGAACTTTTTGATTTTAAACAGGGAGAAAAAGAGATATTACCCGAATCTTGGGCAAGGTTTTGTGCTTTGATTCATGCACGGGCTGGAAGTCCATTACCTAAGAATGAGCTTCTTGATATATTTTATAATGGACTAACTGAAGAATCTAGGACATACCTAGATAGTTGTACTGATTGTGTTTTCAGGAATAGGACCCCGAAGGAAGCTGAGGAATTAATGGCTAAAACAAGCAAGAACTATGAGGATTCGAATCCTCCTGAACCAGCTATACCTGAAGTAATTATACCTGAACCAACTATATCGGTACCTATTCCAACATCAAAGAAGAGGGGAGTTATTTGAATTAAATGATGAAGTGATGAAGGAAGATAAGAAATGTCTTAAGGAGAAGGGAATTAAAGCTGCAGATGTCAAGAATTTACCTCCTATAGAAGAATTATGTAAGCCTATCCCCTACTCATCCACTATTGAGGTACACTCTCTCCAACACTTTGATGAAGGTGATATCCCTTACTCTAAACCTCCTGATCAATGCTTAGAAGAATTCAATATTTTTATTGTTAAGAAAGATAATTTTAATAAAAGGGTGCAAAATCATCTAATGGAAAACACTAGAGCTATTGTTGAGTTAAAGGATATTATGGAAAGAACCTATAATGATGTTAAAATGATTGTTAAACACATTCAAATGGTACAAACTCAAATAGATCAACTCATTAAATTGCAAAAAGACTTGCTAGTTAACGCTGCTAAAGAAAAACATGCTTATGAAATTAGAACTAGAAGTGGTGCTGCTACCCATGATCCTCTATATCCTGAGGGGCATCCTAAAAGAATTGAGAAGGACTCTCAACAAGCTGAAAATAGTAGTACTACTCCTAAGAAAAGAAAGAAGAAACATAAAACTATTGTAGAACCCTTTGAACCTGCTAAAGATCCTAATAGTATATCTGTCTCGGATGCTGAAACTGAAAGTGGTAATGAAGAAAATGAAGCTCCAAATGAAGAAAAAGTTGAAGAAGAACCTGAAAAGCACACTAAGAATACTAAATACACTAAAGAAGATTTTATTGCTAAGAAACATGGTAGTGAAAGAGAACCTTGGGTCCAAAAACCTATGCCTTTCCCTGATAAGAAACACAAGTCAAAGGAAGATGAACACTATAGTAAGTTTTATGAGTGGATGAAACCTTTATTCTTGCATATTCCTTTGACTGATGCTATTAAATTGCCTCCTTACTCAAAGTATATGAAGGATATTGTCTCGAATAAAAGGAAGATCCCTAATGAAGAAATTTCTACTTTGCTTGCTAATTATTCCTTTAATGGTAAGGTTCCTAAGAAACTTGGAGACCCAGGGATTCCAACTATCCCTTGCTCTATTAAGAATAGTTATGTTAGAACTGCTTTGTGTGATTTGGGAGCTGGAGTTAGTGTTATGCCTTTCTCTCTCTATAAGAGACTTCAATTGGAAAAATTAATACCAACTGATATATCTTTGCAAATGGCTGATAAATCTACCACTATTCCTGTTGGTATATGTGAAGATGTACCTATTCAAGTGGCTCATAATTGCTTGATATTAACTGATTTTGTTGTGCTTGAAATGCCCGAAGATGATAATATGTCTATTATTCTTGGGAGACCTTTTCTTAATACTGCAGGGGCTGTTATTAATTGTAATCAAGGAAAGGTGATCTTTGATGTTAATGACAAGGAACATACTGTCTAATTCCCCAATAAGATTGAAAGGACTTATGGTTTGAATTCAATTGAACATGTTGAGGGCATTTAAGTTGGAGAGATATATTGTCCCATACCAAGAGAAAAATTTGAAACTATTATGATTGGGACCATTACTATCAAGGTTGAGGTAACATAATCATTAGTGGAATACAAAGTTTTGTCTCTTATGGAATTGTTTTGGTAACAAGACCTGATCAACCTTGTTAACAAAAGGATTTCATTGAACAAAACAATGTTTTCACCATGATTATCTCTGTTTAATTTTATTCTATCCATTTTAGTTTTTGTTTTCATTTAGTTTTCTTTGTTGTTAGTTGCTTGCATGTTAGAGTGTCTTAGAACTTCTATAGTTCTAGCCTTTATTTAACATTGCATCATTCTAGAAAAAAATTTTCTGTCAGAAATTCATTCATCTATGCCTGAAAATACCCAAAAATAAAGTGTCTCGAAAAATTCCATAAAATTCATATTAAAATTTTACGTGAAAAAAGGGGAAGAGGAGTAACTAGAAGGTACCAGGGGGGGCACCAGGCAGTCACACCACCTGGTGGCGTGGCCTGCCTTGGGTGGCACCATGCCATGGTGTGGGCCACCCCTGGCCCTCCACTCACTCTCTCACTTGCCACTTTCTTCTCTCTCCCGAGTAAGCTCCAGTTCATTGCTCAAAATCGTGTTCTTGTTGTGCCTGCCCTCGATTTTTCGATCTCCTTTCTCAACCCATCTTTGCTGCTGAAATTTGGAGCATTTGTTCTCCGGTATATGACCCCTCCGCTTGTCCAAGTAGACTTGTGTTTAGTGGATTATATCTTGAGTATTTTGCTGCTGTAGGTGACAAGTTATGAGAGCTTGTAAGATTGTTTGATGCTTAGAGATATAGTTTTGATGCATGTTTAGGCCTCTTACAAGTCCCTTTGAGTAGTGCCCTTCATTATATTCACTTTGCAATCACTTGTTTAATAGGTGTTTAAATTTCAGAATATCAAGCATGAACAACCATACCTTTGGAGAGATATTTGAGAGGGATGCACCTAGGAGGTTAAGGCCCTCAAGATCAGCCTCTCAGTTTAGGCCATCATACAACGGAGATCTCATTGCAACTCGTATTGGTAATGAAGGGGATGATGGGGATGCTCACCCATCTACTTTTCCTTGTTTTACTTTCTTACAAGCTGTAGGGATTCTTGAGGATTTCTTGATACTTATTCAGAGAGTTGGTTTGACCTCATATATGCAAGATGAGAGTGAGCAATACGCTATGCTCACCAAAACTTTTGTTGAGAGCTTCGTGTTTACTAACATGCCCGATCAATCAACTATCTCTTTCAAAATTTATAATCTACCCTTTACCATGTCCTTGGAAAGATTTTGCAGTGTTGTAGGTGTAAGGATGACAAGGACCGTGAAGAAGATTCAAGGGCGACCCGCTGATTTGCTGAAACTTTATCGAGGGGTGACCAATGATGATGACCGTGTGGCTCAGCGTGGAAAGATAAGAAACATCCAACTCCCTGCTCTTAGATACTTTGCATATTATCTTGCTACTAGCGTTCTTGGTAGGGAGAATACGAGTAATATCTCCAACTATCATTTAGCCTTCCTTGCTGCTACGCTTAACAATGACACTCTGTACAACCTTGGCTCGCTTATTGCTCGCCGCCTAGCTGCTAGGGGGCCTATCTATGGGGGCATCATTGCCTCACGTATGGTCAATGCATTAGGGATTTCAGTGGACCCCAATGATACTATATTAGCGCCACAAAGGCTTGACCTTGTTGCTATGAAAACTCATCACTTTGTCACTGCGGATTCTGATTTGGATAGTCTAGTATATAGGATGTTGTTTACTGACGGGGATGAGAGGGAGATCCCTTTGCCGCACTCTTCTTTGTTTAGTGTTCACAGGAGACCGTGGTCGCGCTCTAAGGAGGAGGTGGATGAGCAGCTCCACTTGCTGGGTTTCCACGAACAACACCAGGAGGATGTGCCCTCCTACGATTACTCTGCGCACTACAGAGGGACGTACTCGAGCTTGCACCAGGACAAGGGTAGCTCCTCCTCATACCACGGTGACACTTCATCCTGGCCAGCTTGGGATTGACACCCACTTAGGACAAAAGCCTAAGCTTGGGGGGAGGTACGCCGACATCGCACTCATTTCCATATCATTTTGCATCGGTACTTTGTATATTCATGTTTCATTCTCTTTTTAGTTTTCGTTCTTTCTTTGTTTTTGCTTTCTATAACACAAAAAGACCAAAAATATTTATGTTGCTTCTCTTTGGTTTGCTTCTTTTGTTTTTGCCTTGGTTTGTTTTTCCTTTTTGCTTTGTTTGAACTATTCGAAAAACCCAAAAAGATTTTGCTTTGCTTGTTCTTCCTTTTTGGTTCTTGTTTTTAAACAAAATCAAAAACACCAAAAATATTTGTTGTTCTTCTTTGGTTTTGTGAGTTTTGTTGCAGGATTCAGCAGTCCCAAGTGGGATTTGGTTACATATTATTATTCAAGCCACACAAGTGAAGGGCAATAATGAGGATTAATGACAACTTGAGGTGTGGTAAGAGGCTGGTAATGAACTCTATTTGTTTTCATTTTTGTACATATACTCATCATTGTGGGCATGCTTAGCCTATTCCTGTAGGGTGTATGTTATCTTTGGATGCTTGGTAGTTCTTGCTTTCTTATGATTAGTCCTAGCTTGCTAATAGTTTGTAGCATGTCATATGAATGTTTGCTTGCATTACTCTATTCATAACTTAGTATGACACCGTGGTATCCTCCTCTGAATGTTTCATTTGAATTGACTTGGCACATGCTCACGCATGCATATTTGTTGAAATAATCAGTTAAGCCTCGATGAACTATTTTTCCTTGAGGATCTTGAATCACTTTCATGCCATGATTAGTCATGTTTTGTTGCAAGCATGATTATGACAGCTATTTCTCTCTCGTTTGTCACTCCCTTACTATTGCTAGCCTTCACTTTCAGTGAGTATGTTTTACTCATGTTTCCAACTCCCTAAAACCAAATATTGCCAAAGTGTCCACCATACCTACCTATTAGCATCATTTGCTATTTCCGTGCATATTCAATATGCCTTGTTTTCTTCCGAATAAAATGTTTGCTTGTTATGAGAAAGTTAGTTAGTAAAGCTCTCACGAACTTGATGGCACACTTTATTTCCTACACTTAATAAACCTGAACCATTATGACTGTCAATGAAAGTTATATGCTTGCAAATTATAGGCTGGGGATTAGCAGAACCGTGCTGTCACGGGGAACGCTTTCAACACTTGTAAATATATACCCAGTTGATACCTTGCTCTTTTGTTTGCGGATGTCGTCGGTGTGAAATAAAAGGGGAGCTTGTAAGTCCATGGAGTTATGTATGTGTGTTAGAGAAACGCTTGGGCCTCCGGTATAATCCATGCCGTCATGGTGGAAACCTGCAGCGTAACCATAATGATATCTATGAAGCATTCTTCTTATAAAAAAAGAGAGATAGCTATTGAGAAAAAGAAAAGAAAAAAAGAGATTTGAGAAAAGAGGAAAGAGAGAAAAAAGCACCATTTTCCCATGGTAAATAAGAAGATTGCTGAGATACTCATTGTCTGCTTGCCTTGTCATTTTGATATGGGGATTCTTCCGTATCATCGGGCAAGGGGTACCCCGTTGGCGGTTCTCTGTGATAGGCACGTATTTACGATGACAAGAACTTACCGGTAACTAAAGTTGAGTAGCATGAGGAGCAGCCCTCATACTCAAGGGACATGGGATTTCCAGTTTATAGTCTGTCAAGCATATAACTCAGATTGGACCTCACTTTCACCTTAACCATATTAAAGATGCTTATGATAGGGGCAATGAGAGCTCAAAGCTAATGAGTACCATACTTTCAGCATTTGGAAGCCTTTCAAACTATTCAAAACCTTTTTATTTCCTTGTTGAGTCTCCACTTATTCTATGAGCACCTTCTTGAGAGCATAGTTATCATTCTTAGTGTAATGTGCTTGTCTCTAAACTTTATTATTTGTGTTATGACTTTGATGCTTGTATCTTTGACATCTTTACTTCTAGTCTTCACCTAAACTTCAGAGGTGCCTTGGAATTCACCATAAAATGGCAAGCGAGATACCACTCTATCATACCTTGTTATGAGCATTGTAATGTTGCTTATGTTTATTTTTCATGCTACTTATTATTTTTGAGCTGGAATCTCTTCATAGCTTGCATTGCCTATTAAGTAAACTTAGTTGCATACTCCTTATTATGAATTGTCTAAGTAGTTGATCACATGCTGAGAATATATAGATCATATGAAGCAAATGTGTTCATGAAAGTTTCTTTTATCGCACTCAGTTTTCAACTGAATTGCTTGAGGACAAGCAATAAGCTAAGCTTGGGGGTAGTTGATACGTCCAAAACGTATCTACTTTTCCGAACACTTTTGCTATTGTTTCTCCTCTAAACTTGTGTGATTTGGATGAAACTAACACGGACTGACGCTGTAGCAGATTGCCTTGGTGTCTAGTTGCTGTGCAGAAAATCAACTATCAGGAAAAATCCCGGAAAATATGCCAAAAATCCTATTTCAACAGAAGACTCCCGGAGCCAGAATACGAGACGGAGGAGGGCTGAGCCCAGGCCACAGCACCTGGCCACGCAGGCTAGCCCAGGCCGCGCCAGGGGGTGGTCTGGCCACCCAAGACTCCCCCTCGGTCTCCCTCTTCGCCTATAAGATGCCTTCTGACCTAAAAACTTAGGGGGGGGTCAACATTTTTCCAAAAGGAGTTCCGCTCTGCCGCCACCACCAGATTCCACGAAACAGCACCAGAAACTCTGTTCTCGCACCCTGCCGGGACGGGGAATTGGAGGAGATCATCGCCATCATCATCACCATCGCTTCTCTATCAACCATCCATGTTTCCCCCATCTACGAGTGAGTAATCCCCTATTGTAGGCTATGGGGATGGTAGGTATTGGATGAGATCGTTCATGTAATGGCATCAGATTGTTAGGGCATGGTGCCTAGTATCTTCTATTAGTGCTTTATGACTTTGTTGCGACTTGTTATGCTTAATGCTTGTCACTAGGGCCCGAGTGCCATGATTTCAGATCTGAACATGTTATTGATTCATTATGATAGTATTGTTTATGGTCTTACCTGCAAGTTGTATACACACGTTGTTGTCCGGAACCAATGGCCCCGAAGTGATAGAAATCGGGATAACCGGAGGGAATGGCTTTGATGTGAGGATCACATGTGTTCACGGAGTGTTAATGCTTTGCTCTGGTGCTCTATTAAAAGGAGCACCTTAATTGCCAGTAGTTCCCTTAAGGCCTCGCTACAAACGGCTGGCAGGACAAAAGATGTTGTGTAAGTTCTCATTGCGAGCACGTATGACTATATATGGAACACATGCCTATGATTATCTAGTACTTGGATGCTTTATCTTATTTATCTACAATTGCCCTATGTTATGATTGCCATGTGAATTGTCTTGTCCATGCAACGCCCGTCCATCCATCCATATGCCTACTACACTCGAATCCTACTATTTACTGCTATCGTTACTACTATCTTTACTTTTACTACTGCTGTTACTTTACTATTCCTACTACAAAACTGTTGCTACTGATAAACTGCTATGAGCAAAGATTGTTTCCAGGTGCAGCTGAATTGACAACTCAGTTGTTAAGGCTTATAAATATTCTTTGGCTCCCGTTGTGTCGAATCAATAAATTGGGTTTCACTTCCCTCGAAAATACTGCGATACACCCCCTATACTTGTGGGTCATGAACGGTCGATGGTGCGATCCTTGTTTGCGCGTTGATGGCGAAGAGACTGACGATCCTGGACGAGCAGTGAGAAAGTCTGGGCCTTCTGGGCGGCAAGGGCGAGGTTATTGTTGATGACCTCTCTAGCATTGTCCAGCTCTCTCTGACTGTCGTACAGTAGGAAGTCAAGGTTCTCCACTTGACGCTTCAATATTGGGTGACTTGGCATCTCTAGCGGCATCCCCATGGAATCACGCCTTGCATAGTGAACAAAGCGGGTTCATTGGATTAGGTTGACACTCAGGGCACATAGACGTGCGAGAGCGTCATGCATTTCCCTGGCTAATCCATCTAGCCAGTTGTTCTCTCTCACGGAGAACTGAATCCTCCCAGATACTGGTGCTTCTATCTTGCCTCGAAGATCAGCAGTCACTAGCCATTGTAAATCTCCTCCTGGTGGACTCGGGAGTTGAGCTCCAAGAAATTCCGGATGCAGATGCTTCAAGAACTCAGATAGTGAATCTAGATCCCTCTCAAAGATCAGTTGACCTCCGTTGCCCAACTGGTAGAACTTGCTGTATTGGGCTTCCATCTATAAGAATTTAGGATGAGAAAGTTAGTGAAGTGATCAAGTGTGTCAAAGTTTTATGTAGTAATGTAAGAATTTGGAGGAACATGATTTTTTTGAGAGAAAGAATTCCCAAGGGTAAGAGAGGAAATAGTTTTCATAAATACTCACTTTGGTTTTTGAAACTAAGTTTTTGTTTCGGACGTCCATTCTAACTAGGGTCTCCTATGGTCAGGATGGCTCTGATACCAACTTGTCAACACCCGGATTTTTAATCCTAGATGCCTGTTATGCCCTACCTCGCAATCCCAGGATTACCATATTTGCGAGACATAATAGATTGGATATCACAGTACATCATCCATTACAAACCATAATAAGGTCTTACACAAATAAATGACATCATGATCTAGTCTTAGTACAATCAAGTAGCGGAATAAATAGCGTGGCGGTGGGGTCCATCTTCAGAGTCACAGGCAATGCTGACGATGGGAGATGATCCTAGTTGTCATAGTCGTCCTGATGTCCTCCTTCAGGGTAGTCATCCTCATAGTCTGGCCACGGGAATAGCCAGGGACAAAAGCCATGAGTACTCTTTAAGTACTCGCAAACTATCGCTAACAAGTAAGATAGTTCTAGTAGGAAATGCTAACTTTAAGTTCATTTGTAAAGTTAAGTTTGAAACCTAAGCCGAGTTCAGAAACAAAGAAAGATAAAATAAAGTTTGAAAACACCTAAGTGGGAACTTCATTGTCATAGTCACAACTCTGTTGTGGTCAAGTCATGTCATAATTCATTTCATAAGTTGTTTTGAAAATATCTGACAACGGAACAGTATGGTCACTCCAACTGTCCCTAACCGCGGACGCGGCTATTCGAATAGTTTGACACTCTACAGAGGTGGTACACTTTCACCACAAGATTCGATACATCTGTCAGGGATAACCCTGAATCATCATACTTAGTATGCAGATAATCAAAAATAACCTTTCCTTTACACACTCTAGTATAAGCACCTCTCCTATGAGTATGCCCCCCTAGCCATGACCATCTGTCATCCTGGGCACTGCATAGGTGGACAACATTGAGAGGTAGCCTCATCTCAAACCTCTCTCGTGAGGGAACTAATACTAATGCATATAAACTTCAGGCTAAGCCTTACCCAATTCAGGTATTGTGGTTGTACGGTAAAATTGGAATGGTATCACATCCGAACCCAACCGTTAGTTTTGTAAAAGGGCTAAGGCTCATGCCTCAACATTTTCATCATCATAAACCATTTGTGTTTGTCAACACATGTCAAAGCATCTCAATAGAATGACTCATCATTCCAAGGTTTTCACAAGTCATTTTCACCAAGTACTCCCATCTAAAGTGAATCAAGTTTTGGTTTAGCTCTAAACTACTAAGTTAAGAGTGTTCACTAAAGTGGGATGCTAATCTCAATCTCATGCCTTAGAATGACATCTAAGTCTAACTAGGTAGGTCAAGTTTTATACTTTTTATGCTACCTTTAAACAAATAAAGGACTTTGGTAAAGTAAAGAAGGTAAAGCTTGTAAATAAAAAACTTGGAGTAGGTATAAGTCAAAGGGTATAACCAATGCATGTCTAATGCCTTTTCTTAGGTTATCTATCTTGCAAGGGTTAGCTTGCATTGTTAATGATTGCTTGCAAGTATTAGCTTGCCAATAATAGCTTGCCTTGGTTGGTGAAGTGGTTGAAGTTTTCTTCCTCCTCCTCTGGGTACAACTCCTCCTCCTCGAAAGCTTGGTCGGTACTATTGTCTATAAATACATACGAGATACACAATCACCAAATAATGCTGAACTAGTCTACTTAGCACACTAAGGCACCCATTTTATGATCTCTTATCATCACAAGCATCACAAGGTTTAATTAACTAGCTTCATTCTTTTTATTTGAGAAAAGTAATTTCTACTCATTGAAATTAACTAAGATTTAATATTCTCCTATCAAAATATGGGATCATGTGGACACATGTCATCACCACATATTCTAATATATGGGAATGTGATTTAAAGATTGGATCATATTTTAATAAGTTTAAGTTTAATAATTAATGATTTAAAGTGACTAGAAATGCCTATATAGCATTATTTTGGTACTAGCCCAAAGTCACTGCATGTAAACCTTAATATTATTACACGTTCAGATAGGTATGGTTAAATGTGATTTTTGAGAGTTGGAATCAACTCAAAAGCTATTATGGTTGATTTTATAAAAATGTTTGAATGTGCAAAAGCTTCTGTCTTGTTATTTTTAGTAGGAGAGATCTCTAACTCTAAATTATTTAAATCCAATGGGCTTGGATAGATATTTTCATTACCTTTCCAAGAAAATTGGAATCACTCAATATGAATTTGTAAAACTCTCTGAATTGATTTTTAAACTAAGGGACAGAACTAAGTTTTAATTAAAATAGGAAAACATATATTTGAATTACTAGGTCAGCGCGGGAAACTAAATGGGCCAGCCCGTGTACACTCCGCGGTGCTAAGGGCTACTGACAGAGGGGTCCCGCCTGTCAGTGACTCATTAAACGCGAAGCGGTATGGGGCGAGCTGGACCGTAGGATTAGAACTAGATCTAACGGCTCACGGTCGTCGTCGACGACGGACACGTCACCGGCGAGACTGGACCCTAGCGCGGTCGGTGGGGGTACGGTGGGGACGTACCAGGGCTCCAGCTAGTGCGGCGAGGCGGGCAAATGAACAAGTCGACAACGACGGTTATCCTGGTATCGGCAGCGTCCCGGGGATGGCCTGGATCGCTGGCCGCTTCTCCTCCTTCCGCGGCAGACTTCGGCGAAATTCCGGCGCTACGGGCTGCTGCTTGCTCCGGTGGGGCTCTGCGAGTGCTCTGAGGGGGAGTGGACGAGATTGGTGTGAGGAAACGGTGCTGGGTGGCGCTCTATTTTTAGCGGGGCGAGGGGTGCAGAGAGGCATGGGCGGAGCTCGTCGGTGACGACGACACAGCGAGCTAGAAGCTTGGGCGGTGGGCTAGGATGGTGGTCGCTGCCCTGGCGAGTGTCACGGAGGTGCGTGTGCAGTGGATTGTGGTCGGGATAAGTGAGCGGCGTGGCACGCACGATGTTTCTGTCGACGACGAGTTTCGCGGTGGCCGGCGGCTACATGTCACGGTCGGGGAAACGCGCGTGTCCTCTAGCTTCCTGGGGCGGTGGTGATCATGTAGGTGGACGGCGAGAGCGAGGCGGGGTCTGGTTGAGCGGGGGACCGTGCGTGCTCTGCGGGCGGCGTCGGCATGGCAGACAAGTTCCGGGCGCAGTGATTCCTGGCTCCTCCTTGGTCTGTCTGTGGGCTGGGGCTGGCCTAGAGGTGGAGGTGGACCACGAGCGACACGTTGGGCAAGGTGGGCGAGGCTGGCGGCTGCTGTGGCGAGCTGTCGCCGGTGAGGTGCTCGAGTGGTTGGAATTGATGTCCATGACCATTTGGTCATGGTCACAGTGCTTGGCCGGGCTAGAAAGGGGTAGGGGATGGAGTGGAGAGGGTTTGGTGGCAATGTGGGAGACAGGTTTGGCCAGAACACTGCTCACACTAGTGTTTTTGGTTTTGTTTGATCTGTGCCCACCAAGTGTTTGACAAAATGGCCGAAAGAAATCAAATTTGGAATTTTCACATGAAAATTTGTGGAGTGGTTTGTCACATGCTTAAACATCTGTGGTTGCTAGGATTTGCCAAATCAAATTCATTTGGATGGTTTTTGAAATAGTGTGATCTTGGTACCTACATTTGATTCAATTTTCAAATGTCATTTAAAATTAGAGTTTGAATATTTTTGTGAGATCACAAAGTGGGCCTTGGCACATCACTACTTGTACTAGCAAGGGGTGCAAAGAACCACAATTGTCTCTATTGGGAATTGAGTGCTAGGAACACCCAAAGTGGGCTAGGTGATTAAAAGGGCAAAAGTGACCATTTTCTTATTTAATTCTTTTTGATTTCTTTTCTTTGGGATTTTCTTGGGGATGATCTAGATGATGTGTAATTCACCTTAGAGTCATTTTACAACCAATAGATCACTCAATGATGGTAATTCAAAACAATTCCTATTTTAATGCAACACTCATATGCATGCTTAAATATTTTAAATAGGAAAAGGTTTTGTTAACCCTAAATTGGGTAGATTTGATCTTAATCACTTGGATTAAAGTTTTGGGATGTTACACATGGGGATGGATTATGGCATAACGGCCTAGATGCCATATACTCCAAGCACAAAATTATTAACTATTGTCTTAGTGCTTCCTGCTAGCATAGGACCATGCATATTTGGAACAGATACGGACCTTGCCTCTCCTTGACTCCGCCGCCCGCAGAGCACGCACAGTTTAGCAAGGAAGATACAAAGGAGGCGATTGGTCCACAGTTCGGGATCATATCGACCCGAGATCCAAAATTAATTTCCTCAAAGAATGTCGTTGGTAACTTATGAATGTCTCGGGTTGTTGAGCGGGCTTCATGTATCACAATAATATATCCGTTAGGACTGTTTGGTTCCGCTCATTTATGGTTTTTAAAATTTGGCTTATAAGTCATAAAAATACTTTATAGGTTCTTTTGGCTTTCTTTTTATTAGATACCGTTAGAAATGATATAAGTCAAAAGGCGAAAAAAAGTTCTAACCAAACAACTTCTACTTATCATCTGTAATCCTTGGCATAGAGGCAGGAGAAGGTCTTTGCAGAGTGGGATGAGGTGGCGACATCGCCATATATATTTTGCCAACGATGCAAATGTACGGTTGGGCTGGTTAAAGCGACCAAAAGAGGAGGCGGTGGATGGCGCGACTGACCTCAAGTGCCGTGCCGACACACTAAATCCGACTGGTGTCTGCAACACACCGTCCGTTATGTACTTATTTTGTATGTCTGAATAACTTTTTCTTCCATTACAACGTATAGACATTTGTGCTAGTCTATCTATAACTAATAATGAAGAACACAAGATTTCTGTCCTTCGTCAGTCAGAAAAAGACCGTTTTGCCCCTAAAGTTGGTGGAAATTACCCACCAGTGCCACAGTTAACTCGAAATACGGGTTCATCGTTTCTCCCGTCCCGCACGCGAACACGACACCCTGGATGCGAGCGAGAGACTGATCCAAACTATCCATGGTCCTGAATTCTCTGAGCCCCATCGCCTCCTCCGCTGTCACGCGAGATGGAAAATAAATTAGCACTCCCGACGGTCTCCGAGATGCGGAATCGGCCGATCTAGACGACGAATAGAGGTCGGCGGCACTGAACAATCTCTCCCTGCTGCTCCCACCACCAAGGCAACTGAATCCCCTTCACTAAATCTGGGCTCATTATATGATATCTACTGTGTTCATTATATATTACAGTGCTACCATCGTGTGTCTAAAACTCATATTTTTTTCAGGCCATAAAAATTGCTAAGCAAGTTGATAACTCGCAACTTGAACCCAATGAACCTCCAGAATTTCCTTTTGTCCAGAATTCCCATGCATATGAGTTATCAAGGATGGAAGGGGAAACAGAGTCAACCGTATCGTCACCCCAACCACCCTTACCTAGAGGGAGAGGTCACTCTTCTATGCCAGAAATGGGGTTTCCAAAAGCAGCCGAGATGGGAATCGGAGCAAGCGATTATGGGATACCCACAAATGATGAACTTAGGCCATCAAGGAATACTACTAAAAAGACATCTCTTGTCAAAGTTTAGAAGCCTGGCAAAATAAAGAGAAGATCTTCAAGGACGACTTCCGATGTTTGGGATTACTTTACTCACTTAGAAACCGAGGATGGTCCTGTGGCAGTTTGTGGTTTTTGTGGCCAGGTTTATCAATGTGACCGATCTTTCCATGGAATTGGAACATTGTGGAGTCATTTGCAATACCGCTGTCCTAGTTGTCCATTCACAGACCATGAGAAGAGAAGGAAATTGTCTTCACAAGATGTTCATCGGTTCAGTCAGGAAGATTGTCGTCAAGCCCTTGCTAAGATGATTATAATGGATGAATACCCTTTCAGTGCTGTAGAAGGTGAAGGTTTCAGAGCATATTCAAAAACTCTTCAACCACAGTTTGAACCTCCTTCTCGTTACACGGTTGCTAGGGATTGCTTGAATCTATATTTAGAAGAAAAGGCGAAGTTGAAAGACATTTTGAGGCATCAGCGAGTCTGTCTGACAACTGATACATGGGCATCCATTCAAAACCAGAATTACATGAGTTTGACTGCGCACTGGATCAATAGTAGGTGGGAACTAGAAAGAAAAGTGTTGAACTTCTGTTTTGTACCTGATCATGCTGGTGATACTCTTGGCAGAATGGTAGAAGAATGCCTTCTCGAGTGGGACATTGGGCAAGTTTTTACCCTAACCGTGGATAATGCAACCTCAAATAATACTGCAATCGGGTATTTGAAAACTGCTACCGAACATTGGCCATCCACAATATGCAGCAATCAGTTCTTGCATGTGAGGTGCTGTTGCCACATCGTGAATCTGGTGGTGAAAAAGGGTTGGGAAGGTAGTAATCCATCGGTTGCAAAAATTAGAACTGCCCTTCTGTTTGTAAAATCATCCCCAGGAAGGTTAGGTCTATTTAAGAAATGTGTGAAGAAAGAGAAGATTAGAGAGAGGGGTCTCTTTTCGCTAGATGTTGACACAAGGTGGAACTCCACTTACCTTCTGCTCGAGGATACGATCCCCTTTGAAAAAGCTTTCAAAAGATTAGGTGAAGAATGCAAATACTTTACACCATACTTTTCTAGAGTTGGTGGTCATCCCACTGCTGATGACTGGTTAGAAGCCCGGAAATTGATTTCTGTGTTCAAACTTTTCTACAATGTGACAGTCCGATTCTCCGGACAACTAAATGTCACATCAACTGCCTTCTTTCACGATTTCTTGCTGATGCATAACAAGATAACACAACTGATTCGCGGAAAAAAAAGGAAGAACCTGGCCTAGCATCAATGGCAGAAAATATGAAGCTGAAGTTTGAAAAGTATTGGGATAATAATGATATATTGAACCCACTGCTATTTATTGCTGTTATTCTTGATCCTCGGTACAAACTTAAATTTTTGGAATTTTGCTTCCAATATTTATGATCAAGATAAGGCCAAAAATTTCACAAAAAGGTTGAAGATGGTTTGAGAAGGCTGTTTGAATGGTAACTTGCAGCTGAGTCAGCTGCAAGTAATAGTGAGGCTCCTCATGCACCCCTTGTAGTTGATCTTGAAGAATGTGCCGAGGATCCAAGAAAGTTGTGGGCATCCAATTTTAAGGAACATTTGCAAGTCATAGAAAGTAAAGCAGCAAATACTGAGTTATCTAGATATTTGTTAGAATTGTGTGAGAAGGATACATATGAATTCAACATTCTAACTTGGTGGAGAAGGCAACGAAACAAATATCCAACATTATCCAAGGTAGCAAAGGATGTCTTAGCTGTTCCAGTTTCAACGATTGCTTCTGAAGCTAGCTTTAGCACTGGTCGTAGAGTAATTAATACGCAAAGGAGCTCATTGTCCCCAAAGATGGTTGAAGCACTAATTTGCGGACAGAGTTGGTTAAGATCATCACCCAACAAAATTGATATACGATAGACAAATACAGATTTACACAAGTATGAAGAGCTTGCACAAGGTAAGAACAAGATCCTAGATCCTAGCTCTTAGTTCTTTTATATTCTTGATGTGTAAGTTATACTGAATTTCTTATTATTTAAATTCATTAGAGCTTGGAGGTTTGGAGTTTGGAGAAGCATGATGTCGGCAAGAAAAGCAGGTATGTGGTTTCCCTTTTACGGTTGTCTATATTATTTCTAATTTTTATTTGTTAGAATGTATGCATGAGGACCTATGGACAATAGTCAAACTGTTGTGCTAAACCCAGCTAAAACTGTTAAAACTGTTTTAAACCTAACTAAAACCGTTGTGCTGAAACTATGTCTTTCTTGTTAAATCTGCTCTTTTGAGACATGCTGCAGTTTCTATTTTAAATCAAGTAGCAAACTACACTCATTTGAAAATTCTATCCAGGTAAAGAAATATGACAGAATTGTCAGGTTATTAATCCATTGCATCAAAGTATATATTAAATAAAAGTATATATTCAAATAGCCATCATTGCTTTTTTATATGCACTGAGTATATTACAAGTATATTACAGCGCTACTGTTCTTTTTCGACTTCTCATTTGACATGTCTGATTGTATATTACAGTGCTGCTATTGTGTGTCTGAAACTCATATTGCTTTTTCAGGCCATCAAAACCAATAAGCAACATGAGATACCCTTCTTGAAGACAAACAATGCAACATGCATGGTCTATATGTAGTCAATGACTTCTCTGAAATGGCTTGGTGGTAGCTGGATTATGTTCTGAATTCTATTTAGTGTTCATTCATTACCAAGATCTATTCTGTAACTAAGTTGATTGTCGTAACGAGCCCTAGGAATATGATTTCAAGTTCCGACTCCAAATAATAGTGTATTGTTTTTCTACTGGACTAACACGGTTTGACCATCGGCTGATAATTTTCCATTTGTAATCTCGACGTGTCGTCAAACTCATTAGTCTCAAGTGGCGCATTAATCATCAGAATTCACAGATTTGTTCCGGACATGTAATATTCTGTTCTAGACATGTAAAACTGTTTAGAACATTGCTACCATTTCATGAATTAATCAGTTCCAGTGATGGTTCTTAGAGTATTATTTGCAACTTCTGAAATATATACTTTGTTTAGAAACCCACATAAGTTTATGTGTACAAGGACAGAACAACATGTAGCCACTGGTGCACTGTTGTCATGCGTGCAGCGTGATGTCACTCTCAGCCGGTGTCAAACCAATTAAACCGTGAAACCGACCCGCACCAACCCGTGAGACCATGTTCCATCTCAACAGTTCAAACCACACCAATCCAGCCAAAACTGGTAGCATCGGGTTGGTTTGAGGAACCGGACGAAACTGTTGTAAACCGGGAATGCCCAGGTTTACCCTTCACCTATCGTGCCGACGGAGTCACCCTGCCTCCTCAACGGCAGACACCGCCTTCCCACCGGAATCCGCCGCAAACGACGGCGCCGATCCTACCGATGTGCGTCCCGATGCATCCCCGCGCCTCCTAGACGCGCCTTCACGGCACCCTGCTGCCGGTGGGATCCCCCGGCGTGTATCCCGCCACAGTCGGCCGTGTGTTCTCGTGGTCTCGCCAACCACCAACCAGCAGCGCTCCGGATACCCACCGTCCCCCCATGCCCCTCCATCTCTGCAGGTAGGCGGCTGGCCGGCCGGCCAACATCCGCACGGCCAGGGCAGCAACGGCCTCCCGGTTCAACAGCTGCGTGTAAAACTAAGATTCCCGTGGTCTCGCCAACCACCGACCGGCAGGGCTCCGGATACCCACCACCGCCCCATGGGCCTCCATCTCTACAGGTAGGCAGCTGGACGGCCGGCCAGCACCCGCAGGTCAGGGTAGGAACGGCCTCCCGGTTCAACAGCTGCATGTAAAAGTGAGATTGAGACAGAATTTTGAATAGAGAGATTGACAGAGGAGAAAGCCATATCAGGTTAACTGTACGATGGATTGAGAGAGATTAACGGGGCTTGAGAGATTCATGGCCTGAGCGTGCCTCGCATCCGAGATCTTTGAGGGCGATTTCATGCTTGTGAAGTTGCTGCAGCCCAATGACTCGGAGGAAGTTTTCGATCTCCCGTATGGGCACCAATCACTAGGGTTTTCGCGTCCCTGATGCAGCTCGTGCAGTCGTGCTCATGGGGCTCCGCTTTGCCGACAGTGCCGGCACACTGCTTAGTGAGGACGTGGCCTCACGCTGCCCTTGCTTGGTTTTGTTGCTCATGCTACACGTCCACGGCATGACGGCGCTCACGCTTCAAGCCTGAGCGGATGCTACTTACGCAGTGGCACCGAAGCTTTAAGTGCAGCTATCCTCCAACGTAAGGCTATTAGAGCGCGCACACACAGGTCTCACTAAGATGAAACAGCTAACATGACAAAACACTACAAATTAACTTTGAGTATGGGAATAACATAGCCTGAGATAACCAGAAGGGCTTCTGCACACAGTTTTTGCAGCGTGTATTAAGGATAACGTAGTAACGATGTTGCCAACTCTTGCCAGTCTTTAACGAGAATCAATCACTGGACTGACATATATATGTGAATCTTAATGAGTTAAGTTGAAAAGAGTTGAAACGGTTACATTGGACACCTTAGTCTCTGGAAATAAGAAGTTGATACATACTCTGCATGTTATGTTGAGTCGATTAGAATGCTAACAACGAGAACATCTATTTAACTGAATTTATTTCATCAAACGGGCTCGGAGGTTATCAGTCTAGCAGATGTGACGTCAATAGGGATATGATTGGGGCCTTGGCGGGCGTCGGCCAAGCTTGCCAGATGGACCGAACAGGTATTGCGACCTCTTCATCTTTTTAATTTTTTCTTTTTCTTTTCCATATATTTTTAGAGAAAAGAGGGCTTGGGATACGTGAGACCACATGGTGTTATATTGCTTGGCAAATAATTCACTGGTCTGATACGCTATATTATGCTCATGGAATATAATCTTCAGGGTCAATAAGGTTGCTCTTCCGCAGCAAAGCGCGGGCATTGTACTAGTAATAATAAAGGAAGGACTGTTTCTGTCCACCGTCCGTCTGAAAAAGACCATTTTGCCCTTAAAGTTCAACAAAATTACCTGCACGTGCCATCGGCGAGTGGAAATAACCGTTCGATGTTTTTTCGTCTGTCTCGTACTCCTTCCCTCTCTCCCACAACCACCACCCTCCTGCAGCCGTCGATGCCCCCGGCAAGTCGGCAGATCCGCGACGTCTATGCGCCCGTGCTCCGCCCAACAACCCAATCCTCTTCCGGCCTTCACGCCGCACCACCGGCTCCCCTCATCGCCCAGCCGGGCCTCTCTCTGGTCTCAATCGTGGTGTTCTTCTTCCTCTTCTAATCCTCTCCATGGTAGATGGTATTGGAGATTTTCGAGGATGTTGGCCTCAGATCCCCATTGGGTATTCCTTCGATCAGAGTCTCTCTCCCCGTGGAGGCGCCCATCGGACTACGCGCACGATGTCCTGACTTCGCTTCTAGATTCTGGAATCATCAAGCTCGAGCCAGATCCATCCGTGGAACCAGATCTTCATGGATGCAGGAAGCAGTATAAATCTGATCTACGCGAAGACGTTGAAAACAATAGGCTACCCCCTGGATAATCTCGCTCCAACAGAAACATCTTTCCACGGAATAGTACCAGGTAAAGGTGAAATCTCTTTAGGCAAAGATTTTCTTGACGTTGTTTTTGGCTCCAAATTAAATTTCAGGCAAGAAAAACTCGAATCCGAAGTCATGGATTGGCCATCACCATATCACGCAATCCTGGGATGACTAGCCTTTGCACGGTTCATGGTAGTGCTACATTATGCATATTTAGTAATGAAAATGCCAGCACCAAAGGGAGTTATCACGATACAAGGAAGCTTCACCCGTGCTGACAGCTGTGATCGGGAGTTCAACAAAATTTCTGAATCTTTCAGGATGGCAACGGAATTTGAGCAACTCAAAAGTTCAGCCAACGCACAAGCTCTAGAAGTAACACGTGTCAATCCCGATCAGGCTTTTGACATAGCAAAAGACACAAAAGAAGTACAGATCCACCCCGTCGACTTGACAAAAACGACATTCATGGCTTCTAACCTTGATCCCGCATAGGAAAGCGCGCTCATCGAGTTCCTCTATGAGCATTGGGAGATTTTCGCATGGCTACCTTCTGTCATGCCGGGAATCCCCAAGGAACTCGCTGAGCATGCATTAAATCTAGACCCAAAGGCTAAGCTAGTAAATCAACCACTTCGACGCTTCGCAGAACCGAAACGCAAGGCCATTGGAAAGAGCTCCATTGCCTAACTGATGCCAATTTGATGAAAGAATTAAAAAAATTAGAATGGCTTGCAAACTCAGTATGTGGTCCAAAGAAAAACACTATAGAACATCGGATGTGTATCGACTTTACTGCACCGAACAAACATTGCCCAAAAGATCACTTCCCATTGCCATGAATCGACCAAATCATCGATGCAACCGCGGGATGCGAACGTCTTTCTTTCTTGGATGCATATTTAGGATACCACCAGATCAGAATGAAGGAAGAAGATCAGGATAAAACGATGTTTATCATGCCTTACGGTGTATTTTGCTACACAATAATGCCTTTTGGCCTCAAGAACGCTGGAGCAACATATCAGCGGATGATGCAGAAGTGTCTGGGAA
The DNA here is from genome assembly GCA_910589775.1 of Avena eriantha. NCBI lineage: Eukaryota > Viridiplantae > Streptophyta > Magnoliopsida > Poales > Poaceae > Avena > Avena eriantha. Next base: position 12,772,801 of record OU342746.1, read on the forward strand.
GCCAAATAGGTACAAACGTGCTAGTGTATATTGATGACGTCATAGTTACCACAGGTCACGGATCTGCGCTGATCAAGGATCTAGAGGAAACATTCAGAAATCTCGACAGGTTTAGCATCAAACTAAACCCGAAGAAATGTTCCTTTGGAGTTCCGGCAGGACAACTCCTCGGGTATTTGGTATCAACCAAAGGGATCGAGGCTAATCTCGAAAAAATACAAGCAATCCTCGCAATGAAAAAGCCAGCAAATCTACGTGGTGTACAACAATTGGCAGGACGAGTGGCGGCACTAAGTCGTTTTATTGCAAGGTTAGGAGAAAAATGCTGCCATTCTACGCCCTCATGAGGAAATTAGAAAAAATCGAATGGACAGAAGAAGCTCAGCATGCCTTTGAAGATCTTAAAAGAACACTTTCGACATCCCATGTCGTTGTGTCGCCAAAAGAGAAAGAACCTTTACTCCTTTATATTGCTGCCACACATCAGGTGGTAGACACAGTCCGGGTCATAGAACGACCCGAAGAAGGGAAGACGCATGGCGTGCAGAGGCTAGTATACTTCCCGAGCGAGGTTTTATCGCCATCTAAACAAAGGTACCCACACTACCAGAAGCTAGCATACAGAGTATTTATGACAACACGGAAACTGTGCCACTATTTTTCGGAGCACCCGATCATAGTGGTCAATGAAGCGCCTTTGTCAAGCATCCTCAACAATCCAGAAGCAACTGGACGTGTTTCTCTATGGGGCATCGAACTATCCCCTAGGGACATCACTTATGAGGAGCGCAAAGAAATTAAGTCACAAGTTCTGTCAGATTTCATCACAAAGTGGACAGAGTTGCAATGTGCGGGTCCACCAGACCTTTCGAGCGCTTGGACAATGTATTTTGATGGATCAAAAAGAACGGAGGGAGCGGGAGCGGGAGTCGTACTAATATCACCTCAAGGCGACAAAATTCGTTACATTCTTCGGATGAGCTTTACAAACGCATCCAATAACGAAGCAGAATACGAGGCCCTGTTGCACGGCATGCAGATGGCCAAAGCTTGTGGTGCAACTCACCTCAAAATCTTCGGAGATTCCAATCTTGTAGTGCAGCAGGCAATGAACAAGTGCAATGATGTTAGCGAAAATATCTTTGCTTATCGTGACCTATACAACATCATGGAGGCTCAATTTGATGGATGTGAAGTATCACATATAGGAAGAGCAAGCAATGAGGAAACGACAATTTAGCAAACATCGGATCATTATGTTTGCCAATACCACCAGCAGTTTTTTGGGAAGAAATAATGGAGCAATCAATCAAAGCGAAAAGATTCTCCGAGGTCGTAGCACCAAAAACAGGGAAAAAGAAACATCTGCAAAAAGAGTCGGGGGCTCCTTCAGAAACCAAAAGTATAGAAGAAGCCATCGAAGAAGAAGAACGAGAAATCAGAGAGGTCATGTTAATCGAACCAACCTGGATGCAATCGTATATAACATGCATGACTAAAGGGGAACTGCCATAGGATGTAATAGAGGCCCAACGAATCACCCGACAATCAAAGGCCTTCAGGATAATCAAAGGAGAACTGTACAAAAGAAGTATTTCGGGTGTGTTGCAACAATGCGTAACACCCGAAGAAGGAAAAATGATACTTAAAGATATACATGAAGGAGTCTGCGGCCACCACGCCAGTAGCCGAGCAATTGCTACAAAAGCATTCAGGGCAGGATTCTATTGGCTCACTGCAGTACAAGATGCAAAAGACATCGCAGAACATGTGAAGCATGCCAACGATTAGCAACAAAACCTAGAGCACCCGCCGCTGAGCTGAATCCCATACCCTTGGCTTTGCCTTTCTCTCAGTGGGGACTCGACATGGTAGGAAAACTTCACAAATCATCACTAGGAGGACACATTTTTCTGCTAGTGGCAATCGACAAATTTACCAAATGGATTGAAGCAATGCCCGTCACAATCCAAGATGGAACTTTGGCTGTGAATTTTATTAAATCCATAGTATTTCGGTTTGGCCTATGAGGAAGAATCAAGAGAAGCACTCAAATATGATGTGGATGCGCTTGATGAAGCTCGAGATGAAGCCCTCCAAAGAGCAACTATGTAGCAGCAAAACTTGCGCAATTACCATAGCAGAAGATTGCGACCTAGGTCCTTCGCAGTGGGGAACCTCGTTCTTCGCCTCAAGCAAGATGTTCATAAGAAGCTAGAATCTCCATGTGAAGGACCATACATCGTCACATAAGTTATTTCTAGAGCAGCATATCGACTACAAGACAAGAAGATATGAGTAAATTATTCAAATCCATGGAACGTAGCACAACTACGACACTTTTATGCATGAAATTGTTTGCAAAGATGATAAGAGTTACAGTTTGGCTTATTAAGCCAAGATGTCCAGGACACAAGCTAAAAAGCAATCCGATCAAAAAAGAATAATGTACCGTCAATTTTTTGCCTTATATGTAAAGATAAGTTATTTACACCTTAATACTTTTTTCCCAAAGATTGATGCTTTCCATCAAGATAACAACGATTATGAGCCTATGTCCAGATACAAGCATCCAAACATAGCCTCGGGGGCTACTCCTATCGGGAGCGCTATCACGCACCTGATAAAAAATTCAAAAGTGTATGATGTATATTTATAATAGCTAAAATCTTTTTGAGTTTTACACCTGTGTATCCTCAAGAAAGTGTTATTCCTATCGGGAAATTGTATAAAATAATCTGATATAATCAAAAAGAGTGGCGGCCTAGTAGGGCACCCGACCAAAAACCTCAGAACTCGCTTAGACGTGACAAAAAATCTGAATGCCATGTTCAGAAACATGAAGGTAAGAACCCAGGATTCGTCCTGTGTGGCCTGGTAATCGCACAAGAATGCACTCTACCAATAAATATCGGTATCAACGATACGATGAAAAATCCTGATGGACGCGTTGTGTACGCGATAAAAAAACTGGAATTCATTATTCGGTAAGACCTCAACGGCTCGAACTGAATTACACTAGTTACAAATTCTGGATTCAAGCCTGGGGACTTTAGTCTGATGTAGGTCAACCTTGTTTTTTCCCAGGAGCAATTAACCGATTCCTGATCTGTCGGAAGCATCAGACTCGTTGTACCAAAATCCCTACAAAAAATAAAATCAAACAGAATAAGAGAAAGAAGAAAACTTTGAGGCTCAACCTGAAAACTTCGGATTCAGGTAGAGTCACGGGGGCTACTGACATGGGTATGATTACTCGGATGCTCATTATTCGCTACCCTACATTGGGTAAAAGGCCTACGACCCATAAAGATTCCAGATGATGGCCCAAGGAAGCAACCGACATAGACTTTTTATTGTATTAGGAAAGAAACCATGAACCGACATTATGTTGGTATTGTAATAACGCGTGTATGAAACCTATCCGCATACAGCTTTGAGACCCGGCCTATTATATATAGGGCGGGAGAAGCCCAAGCGAGGGTACACAAATCTAGAGGATAACTTGTAATAGTGTGTTTTCCCAATACTCAGGCGACTTTGTTTTTCATTGTGTTGTGACATCCGACGAAATCCCCAGCGTTCTCTTTTCCACGAAACCCTAAGTCCATCACTTCAGTGACCCAGCATACCACTGCATGTGTAGTTCACTATAGTCATTGACATGACATCCACAGAATACCCTTCTGTAAATATCACATCCCTCAGAGTGGTACAACAGAAACATTGCGGGTCCACATAACAAACATACACACTTCATTATTATTACAAACCAGGAGTTCCAAACTTCCAGTGTTACAAAATTACAAACCAAAACGTAAATAGTTTCAGCGGAAGATATAAAGTTCAAACTCATACTCTAAATTGAGCTCAACAACTTATTTTATATAGTTTATGCTGCTAGGCTCAATTGGTTTACTAATAACTAAGGCAACTACTCGGACTTGTTGCCCTCCACTCCATAGCGTATTTCATAGTCCACCCCTTCAACTCCTCTGGACAGGTCTGGCTCCTCGTAGTAGACATCTTCTTGCCCTTCAACTACGTACATCGAAGGTTCTTCTGGATTCTAAGTGTCTAAGCAGGGGTTCAAAGGAAAGAGTGAGTAACAACGTTACCCAGCAAGTTCATTATATGCAAGGTGGGAAGTTTGATCCTCTATCTACCACCTCGGACTATCAGTCCTTGGCTCTAAGCAGTTTTCACAAACATTTCTTCAAAGATTGATTTTATTATCAAAAACTATACCCATCAGCCTTCATAGGTTGACCAGAGCTTCATGAAGTTCCTTTCCTACCGCATTCGTAGCTCCTTCCCTGAACAGGGAGTAACAAGTTACATTTCTTACACTCTGTAGAGGTGTGTTGCTTTACCCATGAGAGATCAACTCCTTGTTGCACAACCGGGCATACTTTCTCGTCCACAATTCCGTGATGTAGGGCCCAGTAGGTGATCCAAGCCAATCACTACCCTCTCCGTGACCCCATATGTCTACACGATCCTCCGGGGCTGACTACACCTCCGTTAAGCCCCCTTTCGAGCAAGCTACAACCCTGGTGAGTTCCCGAAGATTCTACGAGCCGATTATACCCCTAGCAAGCTCCATCAAGGTCCGACTGTACCTCCGACAGCTGCTCATAGATAATCTAGATACCAAAAACGTGGAGCCTAAGGGTGCCCACCCATATGCTGGATCCACACAAGGAATTCATAGCGCCACGTTAAGGTCATCTTGCCTACATATGAAAGGAAGAAGATACAACTGACTTCTCCATCCCATTCCAAATCTCATGGTTAACACATAATATACGGCGCTAGAATCACTAATGTCATGTGTTGTTAATCCAGTGGTGACTTATGCACTTGGAATCCTAAGTTCCATTGCCAATCTTTATCATCACTTAGGATGATAACTACATCTTATTTATTAGAGAAGATAATATTCTCTTTCTCTAGATCATAGATGATAACACACAATTTGCATTTTCTTTGATAAAGAATCTTCAAAGGACATGAGCAAGCGATGAACTTGCCTTGTGACTACAAGGTAGTGAAGTCGGATGCTTCCACCTGACCTAGAGCTCTGGCTTCTACAGAGAACCATTATTGCCCGGTAAGGACAATATTTAAAGAAGCAATATGCAATGCATAGTAATGTCATGCAAGGTTTATTATTTGTTTATTTGCATGTTTTACCCTCTTAGTAAAAGTTTGCAATTTCTTTAATTAAAAGAAAAATCTTATTACTTTAAGTCCTTGGAAATTTCATCAATATTATATTTAGTATTTTTATAAAGACGAGTATTATTTAAAGAGTTTAAAATTGAATTTATTTAATTTTTTATCTCTTTTAAATATTTAACTAAAATTCCTTTAAGGAAATAAGACTTTATTTTTATCACATTTAATTTACCTTTCAAAAATACAAATTAATATTTTTCTATTATAGCATTTCCTTTTAGAATTGTAAAAATGAATTTTATTCAATTTTTATGTGTTTGATATTTTTATAAAATTCCAAAAGGAACATATACCTCAGTAATAATAATTTTAATTTTAATTACCTAAAATTTCATTTGTTATTTTTCTTGAATACAGGACATTTTTATGAGTCCATTAACATTTTATTTATATTTTTAGGGTTTATTTTAATTTTTAGAACTATTTAAGTCCTAGGGGTATTTTGGTCATTTGATGATTTAATTAGGCTTTTTCCTATTATAAATTGGACCTAGCCCATTGGGCTGGCCCGGGCCTGACCCGACCCATCTGGGCTGGTCAAACCCCCTATCACGAGCGACCTAGTACCACTCGATTTTCCCCTTTCTCTTTCTCTTGTTCCACCTCGACTTCTTCCTCGACCCCGTGGTGCCGCCGACACCGCCGCGAGGCGTTTCACGCAGCCCTGGGCTTCCCCAGTTATCACCGTGGTGGGTGGCGAGTTTGCTGACCCCGCTCCTCCGTCTGGTCCATTTCGATTTGGTTCTAGGGCTCTCCTTCGGCTAGGCTAGCTCCATTCTGAACCCTAGGATTTGGGATGCTGCTGGTGATGCCTTTGCCGCTGCCCCAGTGGTGCTGTGAGGTGCTCATGCGTTGCTGTGGTGGTGTTGTTTGTCCTCATACGATGTTGTGGCCACCTCCTTGGCTCGATGCGGGTTCCAGCGCCCTTTGGGTGCTCCCCGTGCCGCCGTGCGCTCGTCGGTCCCTCTGCTTCCTCTTCTAATCTACAACGAGGACCACCGGTGAGTTTAATCTTTCAGTGCCTTCTGTCCTCTGCCTCTCTTGAGATCCTTTGTATGCTTCTAGTGGCTATCCCTAATGAGGGTTCATAAATGATTAGGGTTCATCCCTCTGTGTTGGTTATAGTCGATGATTTGACACTAGAAGTTATGGTAATTGAGGATGGTGATTAAGTATATCATGATATCATTGTCTACTGTTGGTTTTTATGATGCTAGTGGTCTTGTTAGTCCGATTCCAATTGATTATTGGGCATTGGCTAAATGATGGTGCTACTGTGGGATTATTACTTGTGGATTCTTGTAATCTGGAAGTTCTCTACTGTCATTAACTTGTTATTGACAGTGGTTCTATCAGTGCTTAAGATTGGAAAAATGCGAAAGATAAGTGGAAAGCTTCTTTTAAGCATATCTGCCAATGACGTTGGTCTGAGGCATAGGAACTAGTTTCCTACCTTGCTGTCCCTCATAGATCTGCTCTAGTATTGATACCAATTACTTATTCTGGAATCCTTTTGATAAATGGTTGGTATGCTTATATGGATCCCTAATATCTATGGATTCTAGGGTGCTACTCTTTTAAGAGATGTGCCCAGAATTCATAACCTTGGCTATGTTTATATTGGAATTTGGAATATAACTTTATATCCAGGATCAATGATGTTCGTCTGAGATCCTAGTTTAGTTTGAATAGTTTACTGATGACTTTTGTACTCAAAATTTCTTCTATGATGGATTCACCCCACTTGGGTGATTTCTGAGAGATTACGTATAAAATAACACATGACTGCTTATCTAGATGAGATTGTTAGATCATGTGAGGGTTATATTACTCACCACAATAGTTGAGTTGTTGGTGTTGTTGCTGGTTGATCTTGGTGGTTGATCTTGCTAGCTTGCTTTGCTGGTTTGATCTTGTCCTTCACCTCCTGGTGCTGCTCCTGCTGCTTATAGATCTTGGAATCTTGTCCTTGATCTTTCTGTCTACTTGCTCCACCCCCTCCTTATATCACCATCTAGTGAGCGTTTGTATGATCAGGTGTATGGTTTGGCTGGTGGTTTGCTTGCCTTTGGCAGGATTGATGTGTTTCTGGTTTGGTGTTGGAGAAGAAGTGTAAGCTGCTGGGGCTGTGCTGCGGTTGTGCACTTCTCCTTTTGGTTGTGTGTCTCTTGTTTCTATGTTGACAGCACACCCCATGCAGTTTGGTGACTGAGTTGTGTGTCTGTGTGGGCTGGTCGTGTGGATCAGCTCAAGTGAAACTATCTCCACCTATTACCCTTTTACTAATTACTTCCTGGTGAAACTTACCCCTCTTTTATTACTCGATGATGTAATTTGAACAATGCATCTCATTATTCACCACTGAGAGTAACACTAACTAATTAACCCTTGTTTTCTTTTTAGTTGTTTTATCTTATATGCAGGAACAAGATCTGGAGATACCATATTTTAGTATAGGACTAGATAAGTAGCATAGGTCTTAATTGTAACCTTCTTTCCTTTATTATTTTTGTAAATAATCTTGTAAAGATTTATCATAAGATAATAAAGTTGTATTTCTATTCTCTGTAATCTTCTACTTTTGATGTATTTATTACAATTTGTAATGTTGTACTGTAATCAGGAAATAAGAATCTATTTCTCATCTTGTTTTCACTGTCTCCAATCTTTATTGTTGTTTACTATATCTATAACTTAACCAATTAATGTTAATGAGGTATTTTGGAAAACAATTCAATATTACCATCTTCTAGTTTTCAAACACTTTCAAATTGATTTATATTTCAAACTTGAATTCAAAATAACTTCCCCAAAACTTAATAATCCCTAAAGGTCATGTAAAAATTCATAGCAATCACTAACAAGAGCTATTCCTACCTCTAGTTAGTGAAAGAAACTCTGATCCCTTTAGGTTTTTTTTGGCGAAAAATTTACCCTGATTTAGCAGATGCATGCATGCAGAAACTTAGTTTCCTATTTCTACCCTTTGTTGGATCCTAATGCTGGGATGTTACAGACTTCCCCCCTTACTCATCCCAAAGTTTGCAGATGTGTACCTGAATAGTTCTGGATATGCTTCCCTCAAGTCATCCTCTTTCTCCCATGTGGCTTCTCGCTCTGGGTGATGTTCCCACTGTACCTTGCACTATTTGATTGCCATGTTTCTCAAACTTTTCCAGTTCTCCTCTAGAATCTTACAGGGTTTCTCGACATAAGTCAAATATGCTTGTAACTCAATCTCTTGATGTGTGATGGCATCATCGGGAACTTTAAGACATTTTCGGAGTTGTGATACATGGAAAACATTGTGAACCTGAGCTAGCCGTGTTAGTAACTCGAGAGCATAAGCTATTGTTCTATTCTGACTCAGTATCTTAAATGGTCCAATATATCTTGGGCTTAGTTTTCCTTTGACTCCTCTCTTCACTCCCTTCATCGGACTTACCTTGAGATATATCATATCCCCCACTTCTGGATGCCATGATCTTCGGCTTTGATCAACATAACTCTTCCGTCGACCCTGAGCTATCTTCAATTGATCTCTAATAATATCGATGATATCTTGTTTTTCCTTGATACAATCTGGTGCAAATTCCTTGCTACTACCAGGTTCATACCAGCATATAGGTGATGTACACTTTCTTCCGTATAGTACTTGGTAAGGTGCTGCCTTCAGACTACTCTGATAGCTATTGTTGTAGGAAAATTCTGCCAACGGTAGATGATCTTCCCACGAACCTCCAACATCTAATGCACAAGATCTAAGCATGTCCTCTAAGATTTGATTGGTCCTTTATGTCTAGCCTCTAGTTTCTGGATGATAGGCTATGCTGAAATCCAACTTTGAGCCAAGTTCTTCATGAAATTGTTTCCAAAATGCTGATGTACACAGAAATCCTCTATCTGATACAATCTTCTTGGGTACCCAGTGCTTACTCACAATCTCTTTGATATAGATTTCTACTAGTTTTTTGGCATTATCCTTTTGGTTTACTAGAATAAAATACACACTTTTTGTGAATCTGTCCACAATCACCCATATCATATCCTTCTGCTTCGGTGTCATGGGTAACCCTGTGATAAAGTCCATACCAATTTCTTCCCATTTCCATCCTGGAATTTCTAAGGGTTGTAATGGTCCTGCTGGACTTTGATGTTCTGCTTTTACCCTTTGGCAAGTATGGCATTCAGATACATACTTTGCAATATCCCTTTTCATATTATTCCACCAAAACAACTCTTTTAAATCCATGTACATCTTTGTACTTCCTGGATGTATGGAATATGGTGTTTCATGGGCTTCCCAAAGTATCACCTCTCGAATCTCTGGCACATCTGGTACACAAAGACGGTTTTGAAACCATAAAGATCCGTAATCTCCTAGGTGAAAAGCTGATGTTTGACCTTGAGAGATTCTTCGAACTTCTTCAGCAATAAAAGGATCTTCACCTTGATGTCTGAAAATTTCATGCCGAAGATCACTACTCCGCTCTTCAATTACTCTCATGGTAGCTAATCCTTCAAGAACTGCTGTACTAATAAATTGTATTTCCAACCTTTCCAAATCCATTTGTAGTTATTTTGGCAATTCTCTATTCACAGGATGTGTATCTGTGCTTTTCCGACTTAAAGCATCTGCCACAACATTTGCTTTTCCAGGGGTATAATTGATTGCTAGATCATAATCTTTAATTAACTCTAGCCAATGCTTCTGTCTCATATTCAATTCCTTTTGAGTAAAGAAATATTTGAGACTTTTCTGGTCAGTGTATAAATCACACCTTGCCCCATAGAGAAATTGCCTCCATCCTTTGAAAGCAAAGACTACTGCTGCTAACTCTAAAGCATGGGTTGGATAATTCACTTCACGTGGTTTCAGTTGTCTAGATCCATAAGCAATTACCTTACGATCTTGCATAAGCACACAACCTAATCCTGTTGGAGATATGCCCAAGAGACAATAATAAAGTGGTTATTATTATATCTTTATGTTTATGATAAATGTTTACATCCCATGTTATAATTGTATTAACCGGAAACATTAATACTTGTGTGTTTTGTAAACATAAAAGAGTCCCTAGTAAGCCTCTTGTTAAACTAGTTGTTGATTAATGGATGATCATGGACATTGGATGTCGTTAATAACAAGATCATATCATTAGGAGAATGATGTGATGGACACACACCCGTAGTAAGCATAGCATAAGATCAAGTCATTAAGTTCGTTTGCTATAAGCTTTAAAATACATAGTAACCTAATCCTTCGACCATGAGGTTATGTTAATCACCATCACCGGATGGGTACTTTGATGACATCAAACACCGCTTCGTAACTGGGTGGTCATAAAGGTGTCATTGAGTATTCTGAAAGTATGTGTTGAAGCGCATGGACCAAGATTGGAATTTGTCCATCCATATGACGGATAGATATGCTCTGGGCCCTCTCGGTGGAATGTCATCTAATTAGCTTGCAAGCATGTGACTGGGTCACAAGGGATGACATAACATGGAACGAGTAAAGAGTACTTATCAGTAACGAGGTAGAACTAGGTATGGAGATACCGACGATCAAACCTCGGATAAGTATAGTATCGCGTGACAAAGGGAATTGGTTTCGTATGTTAATGGTTCTATCGATCACGAAGTCATCGTTGAGTATGTGGGAGCCGTTATGGATCTCTAGATCCCGCTGATGGTTATTGATCGGAGAGGTGTCTTCATCATGTCTGCATATTCATGAACCGTAGGGTGACACACTTAAGGTTCGAAGTTGTTTTAAGTAGATATGGAATGTGCGTTGGAGACCGAATGTTGTTCGGAGTCTCGGATTGGATCCGGGACATCACGAGGAGATCCGGAATTGTCCGGAGAATATGATTCATATATTGGGGATCATTTTCTAAGTTAGGCAATGTTCCGGAGTATTTGTATGGGGATTTTAGAAGGTTTCGGATTGTTCCGGAAGGTTCTGGAAGATTTCTTGGAGTTTGCTTGAAAACCAAGAAAGGATCAAGGAGTCCTTGTGGGGCAAGACAAGGAGTCGTGGGGGAGGAGGACTCCTCCCCCTCCCAATCCGCCGGCCAAGGAAGGGAGGGGAGTCCTACTAGGACTCCCCCTCTCATGGTGCCTCCCTCCTTTAAATAGAGGGGTGGAGGCGCCACCCCCTGGCCCCCCTCCACTTCAATCCCTAGCCGCCTCTCTCCTCCTCCTTTCTTCCACTCAGGCTTAGGCGAAGCCCTGCAGAATTCTCTACTCCACCACCACCACCACGCCGTCGTGCTGCTGGGATTCCGTGGAGAAGATCTACTACCTCCGCTGCTCGCTGGAACGAGGAGAGGAAGGTCTGCTTCGACTCCGCACGTGTGACCGACTGCGGAAGCGCTGCCGGAACGCGGCGCCGGAAGGATCGTCCACTCGATCTTGAGATCGGCAAGTGATCGACTACATCAACCACGAGATCCAATCTCGTAACGCTTTCGGATCTACAAGGGTTAGTACAGATCTATCTCGTTGCACATGTCTAATAGATTAGATCTTGGCTTTTATCTAGATTAGATCTGGGTTTTGTTCGTTCTTGCGGTAGAATTTTTTTGTTTTCCATGCTACGAACCCATCAAATCCTTCCTTAGATGCATCACAATATACTGTGTAATATTTTCCTGGTTCCGGAACTGCTAGGATTGGTGTTGTAGTTAATCGGGTCTTTAACTCCTGAAAACTTGCTTCACACTTCTCATCCCATAGGAAAGGTGTATTCTTTCTTAACAATTTGGTCATTGGTCTAGCTATCTTGGAAAAACCTTCAATGAATCTTCGATAATAACTAGCCATGCCTAAGAATCCTCAGATTTGTTTCACATTGGTTGGTGCCTTCCATTCCAGCACTGATTGAACTTTGGATGGATTTACAGCAATTCCATCCTTACTGATCACATGACCAAGAAACTCTACTTCGTCCAACTAGAATTCACACTTACTGAACTTAGCATAAAGCTTATGTTCTCTTAGGATTTGCAATGATATTCTTAAATGCTCTGCATGCTCTTCTTTATCCTTAGAGTATATCAAAATATCATCAATGAATACTATGACAATCTTGTCCAAGTAAGGCATGAAGATTTTATTCATCAAATTCATGAATATTGCTGGTGCATTGGTCAGACCAAAAGGTACGACGATATACTCATGATGTCCATACCTTGACACAAATGCTGTTTTAGGAACATCTTCGAGTTTGATTTTTATCTGATGGTATCCTGATCTAAGATCAATCTGGGAAAATACTCCAGCTCCCTTGACTTGGTCAAATAGATCTTGAATTCTTGGTAATGGGTACTTGTTCTTGATGGTGACATTGTTGAAATTTCTGTAATCCCCACACATTCTTCGTCCTCCATCTCTTTTATCTACAAAAATTACCGAAGTTCCCCACGGGGATACACTCTCCTGAATAAATCCTTTTTTGGCTAACTCATCAATTTGCCCCTTAAGCTCTTTTAATTATTTTGGCCCCATATTATATGGTTCTTGGGCTATTGGTGCTGTACCAGGTATCAAGTCAACAGTGAACTCTATTTCCCGATCAGGTGGCATTCCTGGTAACTCTGCTGGAAAAACATCTTGAAATTCCTTCACTACATGAATATTTTCCAATTTGACTTCCTTCATTGAGTTCAACTGCAGATCCACCATGATATGGCTATGTTTATCTGCCTGATAGACTATCCTTCCTCCACTTGGGACCTGATTGAAACGGTTTTCTCTTCACAATTGATCTGAGCTCCATAGTCTGTCATCCAATCCATTCCCAGCACTACTGCTATTCCTTTTAATGGGATCACATAAATATCCACATAATAGGTTTTACCACATATTGAAATGACTTGGTTTACTTTAAAGTTTCTAACTACCATGATTCCTCTGGCGGTAACTACGGTCATAGGTTTTTTAATGGTGCCCTTCTAATCCCGAATTTATCACAAAATTCTTCAGATATGAAAGAAGTAGTTGCACCCATATAAAATAAAACTTTTCCGGGATTTGTGAGAATATTGAGCGTACCTATCACCGCTTGATCCGAGTTATCCACCTCCTCCAAGGTTGCGCAATTCAGCTTTCCAGTAGGCCTACCTCTCTTTCCATTGTTATTTTTGGCATAACTTCCACCTCCATTAGGCTATCCACCTCCACCTCCACTGGCTTGTCCTCCACCCTTTGTGGGCCAACCACCGGGTGGTTTGTTTGGGCAGTCAGGCTTAATGTGACCCTTTTGTCCACAACCAAAAAAAATAATCACTGGCTGCCTGCAATCCTTGCTAATATGTCCCAGAAGTTTGCAATTCTGATATATGACATTCCTTCTAGGATTGAAGTGACCTCCATTGTTGTTGTTACTCTCATTATTGTTGTTGTAAGGTATATTTATGGGTTTGAATTCCAAATTGGTTTTGGGCTTACTTGCTTGAATCCTCTTTGTTTCCTTCTTTGCTCTCTTCATGCGGTCCTCTTGGACATTCTTGTAATCATCTTCAAAGGTTATAGCTGCATCAAGCAACTGTTGAAAAGCTTGGGTGTTGGCAAGCCTCAACTGCATCTTCACAAATGGATTTAGTCCATGCATGAATCTCTTCTTCCTTTTTGCCTCCGTGCTAACTTCTTCAGTAGTATAACGAGATAAATCACTGAACTCCTAGATGTACTTCATGACACTGGAGTAACCCTATTGCAGTTCTTCAAACTCCCTACGCTTCAACTCAATGATACTTTCTAGAACATGGTATTCTTCGGAATCTCTTCTTGAACTCCCCCTAGTTGTACTCTCTTCATGGAAGTTGCACAACTAACTGACCCTCCCACCATGCGGGTGCAGGTCCGGTCAACAGATGTGTTGCATACCTCAACTTTTCTTCCTCATTGCATCCTATAGTTTTCAACTTTCTTTCGGTATCTGCTAACCAATCTTCTGCATCCATTGGTTCTGGGGTGAATGCAAAAGGTAAAGGCCTTGTATCTTGAAAATCCGAAAGACTAACACCGTGTCCTTGAGGTGCCCTCTACTGTCCCACTCGATCTACTAACCCCTCCATGAACTTGTTCTGGGACTCTTGCATCATTTGCATATACTGCATAAAGTTCTGCTCCAACAATGGCGTCATTGGTGGTGGTGGTAAATTTGCTTGCATTCTGGCGTCTTCATCCGCCCTTCCCTTGGCTTCGTGCTCCATGCCCTGCTGTTCAGTCTCATTCTCTATACCCGTTTCCATACCCCCTAGTCCTATAACATAAAGTGAACACTTATAATTACATCATGCATATGTGTTCTGAGCTCAACTTCATGCACAGAACTAGTCACACAATGGAAAAGAAGATCCAAATAAGAACCAAATATGCATTACAGACATATTATATACAAATAACATAGTCGATAAAGTGGGATTACAAGCCCATATTATTTAAGTATTACAAGCTCATGTGGATACTATCCCACTTATTTAATTACATTAAGTTCTCAGACTCTAACTTTCGTATCACCGCTGGGATACTCCAACTCAAAGTCACACTCCCCATAAGCTGCGACATTCATTGTACATACCTAGAGTACAACCGTGCTGGCATGTAGTACGATGCACCGTCTGTGGAACGACTTGCCTCTTCAACGGATGATACTCAGTATCATAAGTCTCCAGACTTGACACATCATTCAGCTGAAGTGCATCCATACCTTCCAACTCATCTGAAGTATCTTCAGAATTATCCTCATCACTGTCTTCTTCATCCATCTCTTGCATCCCGACTCTAGAGGAATCAACAGAATATTCCCCTTCCGGTGCTCCCCAAGTACTCTGATGGGTACGATAGTCCTCAGCTATGATTCGATAGTGCACGTTATCTGAAGTAGGATAATGTTCTAGTGACTCAAACACCCTTTCTTCAGGATCTTCCTCATCGGACTCTACATCCTCCACATGGACATCTCTTCCATCAACGGAATAAGATCTCACGTCCATGCGACTAGTCTGCCCGGTATCCCCAATCGAATCTTCCACAAGAATAGGATTCCCGGCAGATCCATCCATCGATCCGTACCTCCATCCCTCAGAATTTTCCAATAGGTAGTTCTGAGTCCTCAGTTCCCCAAGAACTTTGTGGTAGAGGATGATTAGTGCCCTCATCAGGATATCTAGTGGGTTCTGGTATAGGTGAGTAAGGATATGGTGTGAAAGATGCTGGATCTATAGGTATATCCTTAAAAACTGGGTTAGTCCTAACCACTGATTCATTCTCCAATTTAGATTCTAACTTCTCCCTTCTTTCAGGATTCGTTAAATCCTCTAGCATATCAACCTAATCTTGTACAATAACCTGATGTGTCTTATAAAAAGACCCAATCATCAGTCGATACAGATCCATAAACTTAGAAGCTAGTTTTGGATGCTTCCTTACTAAAGTAAGATGATCCGGTTCAGGTTCCTTGTCTATAGAGTCATGAGGAATCATAGAATATGTGCTTCCAGCTAACTCTTCTGCTTTGTGCTCCCGAACATTGGCTATCGCCTCCACAATAGCAACACGGTATGCTGCTAAGTGACTTCTACCTTCTCCCATAGGTAAATCATGATATAAACCAAGCTTCTTTGGTAGTTGGATGCTAACACGATATTTGGCTAACATTCACCCATCATGGTATGTCATGGTATAGACTGGAATATTAGTTGTGCAACCAAACACTCTCAGAAGTTCTCGAAGCTGTTCAGTCAAATCCCCCTGATAGTCATCGAGAGTCTCTTCTGTCCTTACCAAAGTCCGTTTTGGAAACTTTAGTGCCATTTCTACTGTATATAAATAATAGAAATAAATATAATTAGTATCCATTAGTTTTAATGATGCATCATAATAAAGAATTATCGCTCTAAAGAAATATAACAAAATACTCCCAATTGAATACTCATCATATAATCTAGAGAACTCTTTACCATTGCTCCTAGACTCCTACAGGTAATTCCCTTTACTAGGTTTCCAACCTAAAGTCAAAGCAATTGCTCAGATACCAGCTGCGGTGACCCAGCATGCCACTGCATGTGTAGTACTCTATAGTCGTTGACATGACATCCACAGAACACCCTTCTGTAAATATCACATCCCTCAGAGTGGTACAACAGAAACATTGCGGGTCCACATAAGAAACATACACACTTCATTATTATTATAAACCAGGAGTTCCAAACTTCTAGTGTTACAAAATTACAAACCAAACGTAAGTAGTTTCAGCGGAAGATATAAAGTTCAAACTCATACTCCGAATTGAGCTCAACAACTTATTTTATATAGTTTATGTTGCTCGGCTCAATTGGTTTACTAATAACTAAGGAAACTACCCGGACTTGGTGCCCTCCACTACATAGCGTAATTCGTAGTCCACCCCTTCAACTCCTCTGGACAGGTCTAGCTCCTCGTAGTAGACATCTTCTTGCCCTTCAGCTGCGTACATCGAAGGGTCTTCTGGATTCTCAGAGTCTAAGCAGGGGTTCAAAGGAAAGAGTGAGTAACAGTGTTACCCAACAAGTTCATTATATGCAAGGTGGGAAGTTTGATGCTCTTTCTACCACCTCGGACTATCAGTCCTTGGCTCTATGCAATTTTCATAAACATTTCTTCAAATATTGATTTTATTATCAAAAACTATGCCCATGAGCTTTCACAGGTTGACTAGAACTTCATGAAGTTCCTTTCCTGCCGCGTTCGTAGCTCCTTCCTGGAACAAGGAGTAATAAGTTACAGTTCTTACACTCTGCAGAGGTGAGTTGCTTTACCCACAAGAGATCAACTCCTTGTTGCACAAGTGGGCGTACTTTCCCGTTCACAATTCCGTGATGTGGGGACCAGTAGGTGATCCAAGCCAATCACTGCCCTCTTCGCGACCCCATATGTCTTCACGATCCTCTGGGGCTGACTACACCTCTGTTTAAGCCCCCTTTCGGGCAAGCTACAACCCTGGTGAGTTCTCAAAGACTCTACGAGCCGATTATGCCCTTGGCAAGCTCCATAAAGTTCTGACTGTACCTCCGGCAGTCGCTCATAGATAATCTAGATACCAAAAACATGGAGCCTAAGGGTGCCCACCCATATGCTGGATCCACACAAGGATATTACAGCGTCACATTAAGGTCATCTTGCATACATATGAAAGGAAGAAGATACAACTGACTTCTCCGTCCCATTCCAAATCTCATGGTTAACGCGTAATATACGGCATTAGAATCACTGATGTCATGGTTGTTAATCCAATGGTGACTTGTGCACTTGGAACCCTAAGTTCCATTGCCAATCTTTATCATCACTTAGGATGATAACTACATCTTATTTATTAGAGAAGATAATATTTTCTTTCTCCAGATCATAGATGATAACACACAATTTGCAATATCTTTGATAAAGACTCTTCAAAGGACATGAGCAAGTGATGAACTTGCCTTGTAACTGCAAGGTAGTGAAGTTGGATGCTTCCACCTGACCTTGAGCTCCGGCTTCTACAGAGAACCATTATTGCCCGGTAAGGACAATATTTAAAAAAGCAATATGCAATGCATAGTAATGTCATGTGATACATTGCAAATGTATCTATAATTTTTGATGTTCCATGCTTGGTTTTATCCACTTTCTTGTGTTTTGTCCACACTTTGGAGTACTTTTCATATGATTTCTTGGACAAACCTATTAACAAGAGCCATAGTGCCAGCTGCCTGTTTTCTGCTGTTTTTGGTTCCAGGAAAGTCAGAAAATGAATATTCTCGGAATTGGATAGGACAAAAGTCAAAGTGCCTATTTTTCTGGAAGTCATCAGATGCCAGAATACGAGACGGAGAAGGGCTGGGGGCCGGCCACACCACCTGGCCACGCGGCCAGGCCTCGCCCACGCCAAGGGGTGGTCTGGCTGACCCTAGCACCCCCTCGGCCTCTCCTTCCGCCTATAAGATGCCCTCGAGACGAAAACCCTAAGTACCCGATCAAAAATCCACAAAAGAGTCTGTATCCTCCGTCGTCTCCATCCCTAGATCGGGAGGGATCTGAAGCTCTTCCTGGCACCCTGCCGGAGAGGGGAATTCACCCTGGAGGCCTTCTTTATCACCATGCAAGCCTCCGGTGTGATGCGTGAGTAGTTCATCCTTAGACTACGGATCCATGTAGTAGCTAAATGGCTGGTTATCCTCCTTTGTGCTTTCATGTTTAGATCTTGTGAGCTCCGTTCATTATCAAGATCATCTATTTGTAATTCTGCATGTTGTGTTTGCGGGGATCTGATGGATAGTGAGATGCTATTTCAGATTGATTATTGATTCTATCATGTCTTTGTTATTTGTGATCTTGCATGCTTTCCGTTGTTAGTAGCTATCTTGGCCAAGTAGATGCTAGCAACTCCAAGAGTTAGTATTTATGCTCGATAGTGGGTTCATGCCTCTGGTAATCTGGGGAAGTGACAGAAATCTCTAAGGTACTAGATGTGCTGTTGCTACTAGCGAGAAAACAAGAATCCTTTGTTCATAGAACAATCTTATTGTTTACATTACACGCAATTTGTAAAGCAATAATCTGTTGCTTGCAACTTAATACTGGAGGGGGTTCGGATGATAACCTGAAGGTAGATTATTAGTCATATATGCAGTTGGATGGCGGTCTATGTATAATTTTGTAATGCCCAATCAAGTTCCAAAGGAGTCAAGATGATTAGTATATGCATGTATTGGTTTCTCGATGTTTTTCAATTGCCCCGCTGTAATTTGTTCACTTAGCATGTTATCTATCTTAAGGAGAGCCACCTCTAGTGAACTTTGGATCCCGGTCCTTTTCTTAACATACAATCTACAAACTGTTTACTGCTTTGTGTTTAGTTTCTGCAAACTATTACTTCCTTCCATTCGATACGTTTAATCCTTTGTTTTCAGCAAAACCGGTGAGATTGACAACCTCATCGCAGGTTGGGGACAGAGTTATGTGGTTGTGTTGTGCAGGTCTCCACGTTGCTGCTGGCACCGGTAGTGCGCCCTGCCAACGTTCAGCTAGCAACACCTTTGGGGTGTTTCCTTGCTCCTACTGGTTCGATTAAACCTTGGTTTCATAACTGAGGGAAACTTGCTGCTGTGCTCATCATACCTTCATCTTGGGGTTCCCAACGAGTTCTACATCAACACTGAGCCATCAAGCATTTTTCTGGCGCTATTGCCGGGGAGTCAAGGACATCTTCACAAGGGGAGTCCCTCATAACCAATCTCTTTACTTTGTTATTTTTGTTTTTCTTAGTTTCTTTTTGCTTTGTTTGCTTGTTTCTTTATCAAAAACCAAAAAAAAATAGTTTTACTAGTTTGCTTTCTTATTTGAAAACACAAAAAAAATTAGTTCCTATCTTAAGTTGCCATTATGTCTAGCCTTCCTCCAGTCACTATGTCACCCGAGGAAATGATTTTCACTTTTAAACAAGGAATTGAGGAAAGTTTTAAGGAAGCTTGGTCTAGAGTCTCTGATCTACATGAAAAAACTGAGCCTAAAATGACTCAAAGCTTGTTCCTCAACAGTTTTTACCTTGGAATTGCTCTTTTCTATAGATATGCTTTAGATGCTGTTGTGGGAGGAGATTTCCTCCAATGTAATGAGGATGATGCTATAAAGAAATTGATCCTTACTTACAACTTGCCTAGCCAAACTGATATTTCTTTCTCAAGAATATTTGCTAGATTGAACACTCTTGAGGCTGGCACTGCTAGCTTAAAAGATTGCTATAATACGCTTAGGGAGCATCATAATTATGTTCCAATAAATTTTGAACCATCAAAGTGGCGCCCTACAGTAAAGAGTGAGATAAACACTGAAACTTTTCAAGCTCGCTGTGATATCATGTCTGAATTTTGTCTTATGCCCAAAGATATTTATGAATCTTTGAATGTTTGGGGTCTTACTGAAAGAGGAAAAGAAATATCTCTTGCTAATGATGCTACCATATTACCTATTGGAATAGCTGAAGGAGTGTTTACAAAGATCCTTGGGAAAATGATTTCTACTGATTATCTTGTCATTGAATGTGCAGGGAAAGGACAAATTACACTTGGAAGGTCCCTATTAGAACTCCTTGGAGCAATAATAGATGTGGGAAAGGGGACCATGCACCTTTATTCTCCACCAAACAATCATATTTTCCCCAAGGTTAAGAGTAAAAGTAAGAGAGGTAAGGGCAAGAAATTTGGTCTTAATGCTTCTTCATTTGAGAACACTTGATTCTTTTTCTTGCTTCTTATGCCTAACTTAAAGGCGTGAAAGAAAAGTACTTATTGGGAGATAACCCAAAAGTTTTAGATGAGTCTTGGAAGTTATTACCTCTGTAATAACCGCTCCTTATCCTTTTTATTTGCTTTTAGTGCCAAGAGTAACCTCTAATGAGAGAGAAGTAATGATTGGGAAAGTTGCTGTGTGAGGACCGGAACTTAACTTCCAGACCCCCTGTGTTTACTCGTCAATCCCAAGATCAAAGTTGACGACACAGAGAAATGTATATCATTGCAGACGTACAAACATAATTTATTAGAAAGTCTGGATAACAACATAGTAAAATGTCTACTGACATTTATTACATCTAGAAAGCACAACGGAAATATAAAACGCGTAGTGACTCCATCTCAGCCACAGGCAGTCGATGTAGTCAACGTGGCCTCACTCCTCAGCGTCATCATAGTAGTCGTAGTCCTCCTCTTCATAGTATTCTGAATTCAACAAAAGTATTGCCATGTAGACGTACTCAACATACCCCTTATGCAAAACCTGATACATCTACATGTGGCTTTATGTGGAGGTCATATGGTTCTTTTTCATAAAAGCCAATTTTATTTGCAATTGATAGAAGTTTTGATAAAAGCGGTTTCACACGAAAACATGTTTATCATCAATATGGTATTTCTCAATAGTGTGATTGTCCATGACAACTCACATAGTTCATAGACTCCAGGATAAGATAGGGGTAAAGAGGGAAGTAGCAAGACAGGTTCATGTATGTCAAGAAAGATTCATGTGTCGTCCATGACCGTGGACATGGATATTCGAATAGGTTTACACTCTGCAGAGATTGTACACTTTTCCCACACGACACAATCCTGTCTTGTTCCCCACCAGTGGCCGCTGGTTTAGTACACACCTATTGGTGTACCGACAGAGGAATTGTGACGAGGTCTTTTAGCTAGGTCCCCAAAAAATGTGATGAGCCCACCGGGTATGGCATTCGGAACTGAGAGTACGTCCCCGAACCGGTCCCGCCATCTGTGCCGAAGGTTCCCCCGCAGGGAGACATCTCATCAGCGGTACGGCGACATCGACACCTAAGGCTGACTAACTTACTTGACCAAGCCAGTGCCCATTAGAGCATGTGGTTGTACGTTTGGTCACAATCTTCAAATCCAAGACTTATTAGGCCCTCATGCAGCACGGATGACGGATTGCCCCCTTCATCTAGTGAAGGGCAGCCAATCGCTCCTTCCTTTGATCCAGCTGTCGCCCGCACCAGTGTTTAGATGGTAATTTTCACCCAGAGTAGAATAGAGTAGGGGAAGCAACAACGGCTAGCTCAACGAGCTCAACAAGTTTCAAAAGTGTGTATCTGACCCGAGGGTCATCCAATTCCTCCGAAGAGGAAAGATCAAGGATCCTAAATATTATTTAGCATGGCTAAGCAATTCTACTCTACAGGATTAATATACAATCTCTACTCAGGGTTGTGTATGGCGACATGTGTATCAAGGTATGTGAGTAACCAAAATAGCAGTATATTTGTAAAACAATAAATAACATGCACTTGTAAAACATGGGATAATTATGAAAGGGGCATGCCTCTATTGATGAATAGTTCTTCTTCAATAAGCTGATTATGTCCTCATCCAAACTCGTCACTCCCTACTCGTTGTAACGCTAGCAAAAGACAACCAAATAAATACCGAGGCAATAAATACCAAATGAAATACAAATCAGAACGAATGATGAATTGGTGTAGCATAGGACATGGGACAATTTGGATAGAATTGAGAAAGTGAGTTGTTGGAACTCGAATAAGAATTCAGATAGTGTGGGTATGATGCAAGGATAGATTGTCGGGATAAACAACTATGATAAGATATCAGCAGAGGGCTTGTTATAACTACCTAACAACATAGCCATGACCTAAGGGTTATGGTATAGTTGGTCATAACCGTGTACATAGTAAACCCGTACAACATAATATAGCATAACAAAATAATGAGCAAACTTGTAAACAAGCCAACAATAAATCATATCATACAATCTTGCAATCATCAAAAATACATATCATACTAGTGATACAAATAGTAGCAAGGATTATCTAGCATGCTAACACCAACATCTAAGTGATACAAAGTTTGAGATAAACATCCATCATAAAAACAATAGGAAAGGCAAGCTAAAGATGATACTATGAAAACATGCATCACACTAGCAAACCATATATGTACACCACATCAAATAGTATGGTAAACACAGACAATAAACAACTACTTCCATAAGTATGCTTTAACGATCATAAGGCAATAGCTAAACATGGCGTGACAGGATATCGAACATTCAAAGCATGCCATAGCAATGTATCAGAGTTAGTGTTATCACATGTGTAAAGTAATAGAGCATGATATATACTAAACAAGGTCATAACATGAAACTGTATGACTTAGTTGCGAAGTATATATAAGCATATACATTCGAGTGTTACAATAACATGGTACAAAATAATTTTCACGCTTAACATTGCTAGGACGAGCTAACCAAAAATATGACTATGTAGTATATGGTAACTCACATTCCGTTCTACCGTCTACTTAATAAGAAAACTTTAGCACACAAGCTTATACAAAGATATACTATTTCCATGCACAACTAACATGAAAATAAACTAAGCATTCACAATTATAGCACAAAGGAATGAGCGATGGAGCAAGATATAATGTGAGATCCTATATGACTATGTACACATGCAAGACATGAACATACATCCTAGCACAAATATATGCTACGAGATTGAATAGAACTAAGATACGTATATCACACATGGTACATAAAATATAAATATATATAATTAAGCATGAATGAAAATCAGACACACCACACACATGCCGATACACAATAAGCTACTTATAGCATCAATACAAGAATTACATGTATGCATGAGCCACTAATTAACCAAGAGCAATCGGAGAATGTTATCAAATTATATACTACTAGGCTACTAGCTTACTTCCCACCAATATATAGTAGACAAGTAATACAACTCTTAGCTAAACATGCATTATCTAATCAAGTACTAGTAACATAATGCATGAGATAAATACCAAACCATGGATCAACTTCACACAAATATTACTATAATCAATAACAAGCTATTGAATAATTACAAAGCAACGCATGCAATTTTATATATAATAAACCATAGAAACAAGTTATTTAAATACAACTGACTATCTAAACATGTTACAAAGTAATATATAGAAATTATAGAGAACTCATACACATGTGATTTAGCTAGGAAAAATAAACAACACACACATTCGAGCATAAAAATACCATATGAATTAGACCACCCCATATGGACTTAAAATCTAACTTCGACACGTGCTGCCTAAGGTCAACAAGAAACTTTTGTATGTTGAGGTATAAGTATATAGATCAACAAAACATGGTGTCCCACGGACGATGTCTGTCTACAATGAATTGGCATCAATGGTATTTACTCTCTAGTAGACGGATTTGAGATCAGTTTTCTCCTATGGACTGCTAGAGATGAGTTGTACAAGGCGACCACGAAAGGATGTCATGGAATTATACTTAAAGGTGGAGATGACATAACCATGTCGATGTCAGATGGCATGGTCGAGAGTTGGCACAACCAACGGAATAGGACGGCTATAAAACAATGTCTGATAGATAGGATTAGATGACATGAGACTAGAGTTCATAGGAATTGATCCGATTCTTACCATATACGACGAATTCGTCTGAAGAACTTCTAGATTGAGCGGCAGTAGATGGCGAAATTCGAGAGATGTGGTTGATGGATCAAGGAATAGGTTCTCTGAATGAGATCCTCATGTCAAGGAGGATCTAGTGGTGCTAGGATACGAACAACGGAGGCTCAGATAGTTGTATTAGACGACGACATCCATGGTGCGAGTTGTGGCGGCTATTGGTTTCTCTGATTGCTTGGGAGTCACGTGATTGGAGATGGGAAGCGGATCCGTAGGGGAAAAGGATGCGGAGAGGTGTAGTATTGAGAGGAAAAGGGAAGCTAGGCTTCAGAGGGTCACGCCACGAAACGTCAGGAAGGAGAAGCGACGCTGCGTGTTGTGCTCGTGCGAGACTGTCTCGTGAGAGAGGAATAGGTAACCAAGGAGTGTTTGGGTTGGGACACCGGTAGAAAGAGGGCCTTTGGTCCAGCACCCAAATTCCATTGGTCCCGGTTCGTTTCCATAATCGGGACCAATGCTAGGCATCGGTCCCGGTTCATGCCGCCTGGGCATTGGTCCTAGTTCATCTCTAAGCATTGGTCCCCGCACACGTGGCGCTCTGCCGGGCATTGGTCCCGGTTCATGCCACGAACCGGGACCAAAAACCCCGCGACGGTCAGCAGTCCAGGACAATTAATGTAAATTAATTCAGGGCAGAAATTAATTCGAGGCAGAAGTTAATTCGAGGTAGAAATTGAATTGATCAGTATTTTTAAAAAAATCTTTCACAAATTAATCGAGACAAAGATCTAAAATGAGACATTTTATTATTCGACCACAAATTTTTCCATACAAAGCTGTGACTTTACAAATTTTCCTAGTCGACAACACTTCCGTTGCCGCTGTCCTCCGGGCCGCTGGCTTCCTCGTCGTCGTCGGACGAAATCTCCACGATTTCGGTGTTGTTCCGGAGACGGAGCTCCTCTGCGCGCCTAGCGGCGTCGATGGCGGTGTAGATGGTCCGTCCAGGGACGGACCAGAACATCTCCCGCCCTTCTTGGTTGCGGCGATTCGGGTGCACCAGGCGCCTGTCCATGATGCGGTTGCCAAGCTTGGCCTTCCGCTCCATCTTGAATAGCCGGCGCCAGTACTCGCTGGCCGCCACGTACAGGGGCAACGCCCTCATGCACGCGGGCAGCTGGCGGCGACGCTCCACGATGACGCACTCCATCTCGTATCCGCAGGGGTTGAGGAGCGGAGCCACCGGCACACCCGCCTCACTGATGCAAAATCCGGCGGGCACAGTGGCGCACGGCGGCGCGAGGATGCCGTAGTACGCAAACATCGCCGCCTCATAGTGGTTGAGCATGGGCACCTCCATGACGGCACGGTGGAGATTGGAGAGGGAGGGGAGGCGAGACGATGGCGCGGTGGAGAGGCGGTGGCTAAAGGGGTGGGGTGGAGAGGGACTGCAGAGAGGCCGAGGCGATGGCGAAAGCGAGCGCTGTGGCCTCATATTTATACACAGGGACGACAAAGAGACGGTGGGCACTTGTCCCAGTTATTGCCATGAACCGGTACCAAAGCCCCTCTCGAGCGACACGTGGCGGCCCAGCAGTGCGCCCCCCACCCAGGTCATTGGTCCCGGGTCGTGCCATTAACCGGGACCAATGACCTGGGTGGGGTGCGAGCTGCTGGGCCACCACGTGTCGTGCGGGAGGGGCTTTGGTCCCGGTTCGTGTCAATAACCGGGACCAAAAACCCTCCCTTGGCTATATATAAGCCCAGCCCTTTGCCCACCAAATTTTGCTAGGTTGCGTGTGAGGTGTGGGTGCTAGCTTTTTTTATTTGATTGCACATAAGGTGTTCGATGAAATGTCCGAGCCACACTTTAGTTCGCACAACACGGTATCCTTGGCAGAGGTTAGCAACCTTATCTTCTTTATCTGTAACTGATACAAAAATATTGCATGTGTCCATGTAGGGTGGTCATTTTACTATTCACGATGTTATTGTAATGGTTAATTATTATGACGCAGATCGATGCATGGATGTGACGGATGTATGGCGACCGACGCCATTCCGATTTTATTACAGGCCTCCATAAATTTATCGATTTGGCTAAGGCAAACAAAGTGGATAATTTTATGCCTTTTCCCTGTGTCGACTGTCGGAACGTGGCGGAGCACTCTGCCCCGAGAATCCTTCAAAGCCATATGCTCTAGAGAGGTTTCATGCCCAAATATTATTGTTGGGCCATGCACGGAGAAAGAGGGGTTGGGCTGGAACAAAATGAAGAAGAGGAGGATGATGACAGCTATCCTATGTCCTCTGAAGAATACGGTGATACTGCAATGAAAGACAATGAAGAAGAGGGAGACGGCAATGAAGAAGAACAACGGGCATCGGATGAGCCCGCTGATGGTCTTGGTCGGGTCATTTCTGATGCAAAGCAACAATGTGATACAGAAAGGGAGAAGCTTAAGTTGGAGGCCATGCAAAAGGATCACAAAAAGTGTTGTACCCAAATTGCGAAGATGGCAGCACAAAGCTCGGTACCACTCTTGAACTGCTGAAATGGAAGGCAGAGACTGGCTTATCTGACAAGGGATTTGAGAAGTTACTGAAAATAATGAAGCTGAAGCTTCCAAAGGATAACAAGCTACCCGAGACAACGTACGAAGCAAAGAAGACTATCTTCCCTCTAGGATTAGATGTGGAGAAGATACATGCATGCATTAATGACTGCATCCTGTACCGCGGTGAGAAGTACGAGAATATGGATAAATGCCCGGTATGCAATTCATGTCGATACAAGATCAGACAAGATGACCCTAGTGATGTTGAGGGCGATGACGAGCCCTCCAGGAAGAGGGTTCCTGCTAAGGTTATGTGGTATGCTCCTATAATACCACGGTTGAAACGTCTGTTCAGAAATAAAGAGCATGCCAGGTTGTTGGAATGGCACAAAGAAGAGCATAAGAAAGACGGGAAACTGAGACACCCCGCCGATGGGTCGCAGTAGAGAAACATCAAGAGAAAGTACTCGAACTTTGAAGGTGACGCACGGAACTTATGGTTTGGTCTAAGTACAGACGGCATGAATCCTTTTGGGGAGCAGAGCTATAGTCACAACACCTGGCCAGTGACTCTATGTATCTACAACCTTCCTCCTTGGTTGTGCATGAAGCGGAAGTTCATTATGATGACAGTGCTCATCCAAGGACCGAAGCAACCCGACAATGACATTGATGTGTACCTAAGGCCATTAGTCGATGAACTTTTGCAGTTGTGGGCAGAACCAGGTGTAAAGGTGTGGGATGAGCACAAACAGGAGCCATTTGACCTACGAGCGTTGTTGTTCGTAACCATCAATGATTGGCCTGCTCTTAGTAACATTTCAGGACAGTCAAACAAGGGATACAATGCATGCACGCACTGTTTAGATAATACTAAAGGTACATATTTGGATAAATGTAAGAGGGTTGTGTACCTGGGGTGTCGTAAATTTCTTCCGACCAATCATCAAGTAAGAAAGAAAGGCAATAATTTCAACGGTGAGGCAGATTACCGAAAGAAGCCTAAGCTCCCTAAAGGTGCTGATGTATTTGGTATGGTGAAGGACCTAGAAGTAATCTTTGGAAAGGGTCCTAGCGGTCAATCTGTTCCGAAAGACCCCATTACCGGACACACGGCCATGTGGAAAAAGAAATCTAT
Source organism: Avena eriantha (assembly GCA_910589775.1). NCBI lineage: Eukaryota > Viridiplantae > Streptophyta > Magnoliopsida > Poales > Poaceae > Avena > Avena eriantha. Next base: position 12,800,739 of record OU342746.1, read on the forward strand.
ATTTTGGGAGCTTGAGTATTGGAAAGACCTAGAGGTCCGTTCTTCAATCGATGTGATGCACGTGACGAAGAATCTTTGCGTGAACCTGCTAGGCTTCCTGGGCATGTATGGGAAGACAAAAGATACACCAGAAGCACGGGAGGACCAGCAACGTATCAAAGACCCATACAACAAGCATACTGATAAAGGACGTAAATACTTAAGAAGCTACGCTCTTACCAAAGCAGAGAAGGAAATCTTTTTTGAAGTCCTTTACAGTATCAAGGTCCCGGCTGGCTTCTTGTAAAATATAAAGGGAATAATAAATATGGCAGAGAAAAAATTTCAGAACCTGAAGTCTCATGATTGCCACGTGATTATGACACAGTTGCTTCCGGTTGCATTGAGGGGGCTTCTACCAGAAAATGTTTGATTAGCCATTGTGAAGCTATGTGCATTCCTCAATACAATATCTCAGAAGGTAATCGATCGAGAAAGTCTGGAAATGCTACAGAAGGATGTGGTCCAATGTCTTTCAGTTTTGAGTTGGTGTTCCCCCATCCTCCTTCAATATTATGACGCATCTCTTAGTTCACCTAGTCGAAGAGATTTACATTCTCGGTCTTGTATTTCTGCACAATATGTTCCCCTTTGAGAGGTTCATGGGAGTCTTAAAGAAATATGTTCGTAACCCTGCTAGGCCAGAAGGAAGCATCTCCAAGGGCTATGGAACAGAGGAGGTCATTGGGTTCTGTGTAGACTTTCTTCCTGACCTTAAGCCGATTGGTGTTCCTGAATCACGGTATGAGGGGAGACTGAGTGGAAAAGGCACCCTAGGAAAGAAAGCAATGATATTTAGGGACGGACATTCTTTGAATCAAGCACACTACATAGTTCTCCAAAGTTCTACCTTCGTGGCTCCGTATATCGAGGAACACATGAATGTTGTACGCTCCAAGTTCCCGGGGAAGGATGACTACTGGATTAAAGAAAATCACATGGAGACTTTCGGCACTTGGTTGCAATTACATCTCATGAATGACACCACTATTGGAGATCAGCTCTACTTGTTGGCCGCGACACCATCTGTGACTATATTGACTTTCCAAAGGTATGAGATAAATGGGAATACATTTTACACGATTTCCCAAGATAAAAAGAGCACCAACCAAAACAGTGGTGTCCGCTTTGATGCAACATGCGAGAATGGGAAAAAGGACACATACTATGGTTACATAGAGGAGATATGGGAACTTGACTATGGACCTACTTTTAAGGTCCCATTGTTTCGGTGCAGTTGGGTTAACATGAATGGAGAAGGGGTAAAGGTAGACCAGCTGTATGGAATGACAACTGTGGATCTCAAGAATCTTGGTTACAGAGACGAACCATTCGTCCTAGCCAATGATGTGGCTCAGGTTTTTTATGTGAAGGACATGTCCTCTAGACCGAAAAAAGAAAAAATAAGGAAACAAATACATCAGACAATGAGCCCAGGCATCACATAGTTCTTTCAGGGAAAAGAAACATCGCGGGAGTCGAGGACAAGACAGACATGTCAGCAGATTATGATAAGTTTGATGAAATTCCGCCCTTCACCGTGAAAACTGACCCAAGCATCCCGTTAAGCAAAGAAGATGCTCCATGGTTACGGCCTAAGAAGCGAGCACAGGCAAGGGATCGACATACACGACGAAGGATTCATATCCTAAACCCTAAACCCTATGTAAATCTATGTAATGTATGGAAACTTTATGTGATGTATCGAAACTTTATGTAATGGAGTCTTTCACGGGCTTGCAGGGAAATTTTTCCGAGGCGGAGCTTCCGAAGATGCCGTAGGGCGTGTGCACCAACGACATCTTTGAGAAGCTCCGCCACGGGAGATTTCCCAACCCTTTCCCCAACACTGTTAGAGGAGATGGAGTCTTTCACGGGCTTGCACGGAAATTTTCCGAGGCGGAGCTTCCGAAGATGCCGTAGGGCATGTGCACCAGCGACATCTTCGAGAAGCTCCGCCACGGGATATTTCTCAACCCTTTCCCCAACACTATGAGAGGAGATGGAGTCTTTCACGGGCTTGCAGGGAAATTTTTCCGAGGCAGAGCTTCCGAAGATGCCGTAGGGCGTGTGCACCAACGACATCTTCGAGAAGCTCCGCCAAGGGAGATTTCTAAACCCTCCATCCATGGGGATGAAACTCTCTCTACCTATGTTGGCTTGTTGAGCTGCTTGCCATGGCGTATCGATGGTCCTTTTATAGGCACGGCGCCGCTTCTACTTTGTCTTGTTCCTCCGACAGGGCGTCGTGCGCTACATGCTTTATCTCATCGAGTAGTGCGTCCACCCACATGTCCTTATCCCGCCGATAGCTTTAGTCTCGGTTGCACCCACCAGCCGGGACTAAAGGTTACCCACGCGTCCTTATCCCACCGACAGCTTTAGTCTCGGTTGCACCTACCAGCCGGGACTAAAGATTAACCACGCATCCTTATCCCACCGACATCTTTAGTCTCGGTTGCACCCACCAGCCGGGACTAAAGGTTACCCACGCGTCCTTATCCCACCGACAGCTTTAGTCTCGGTTGGCTTTTACGTGCGTCGAAAGGGAAAACCTCCTCCTGCAACATCGTAAGCCATCCCAAAATGCCCATGTGTGCACAATATGGGCACATTATCACAAACTATGCCCTGATTCTAGCCATAACATTTGTTGGTTTGACCTAAATGCCATGAAACCTCGAACATGATAGGTCATTTTGTGAAGGATTTTTTATGATGTTTGCAATTTTTCAAGTTCAATATTTTTCCTTACAACTGTGACACATAATATGACACCACGCGAAGGTTTCACATTGTTTGGATCATTTTTGAATTTCTTATGCCCTTTTCAAACTATATTCAAAACGGCGGGCATGAAGCTTCTTAGCCCGGGGCTGAGCCTCGCTGAACTTGAAGTGGATCTCTGATGAAATAGCATGTTGTGAACCTATAAATGATTTTTTTTTAAATTCACAAGCATTATATCATGTACTTGTAGTTCAAATCTTGGTAACCTCCTACCGATTCGGCATGAATTTGTCTTTTTCATGTGGGATAGAAAGAAAGGTTCCAGATACACCGATTGGGAAATTGTCCATATTAGGTGGTCTAGTATTTTTGAAAAATGGTTTGGTACCAATGCCAAACTTTAATTTGGTGGTTGCTTCACATAACACCCCGATTTCGGCACCTCAAAAATGGAAATTGGCTTTTTCGTGCGTCGAAAGGGAAAACTTGCTCCTGCAACATCGTAAGCCATCCCAAGATGCACATGTGTGCACAATATGGGCACATTATCACAAACTATGCCCTGGTTCTAGCCATAACATTGGTGGTTTGACCTAAATGACATGAAACCTCGAACATGATAGGTCATTTTGTTAAGGACTTTTTATGATGTTTGCAATTTTTCAAGTTCAATATTTTTCCTTGCAACTATGACACATAATATGACACCACGCGAAGGTTTCACATTGTTTGGATCATTTTTGAATTTCTTATGCCCGTTTCAAACTATATTCAAAACGGCGGGCATGAAGCTTCTTAGCCCGGGGGTGAGCCTCGCTGAACTTGAAGTGGATCTCTGATGAAATAGCATGTTGTGAACCTATAAATGATTTTTTAAAAAATTCACAAGCATTATATCATGTACTTGTAGTTCAAATCTTGGCAACCTTCTACCGATTCGGCAGAAATTTGTCTTTTTCATGAGGGATGGACAGAAAGGTTCCAGATACACCGGTTAGGAAATTGTCCATATAAGGTGGTCTAGTATTTTTGAAAAATGGTTTGGTACCAATGCCAAACTTTAATTTGATGGTTGCTTCACAAAACACCCCGATTTCGGCACCTCAAAAATGAAAATTGGCTTTTTGGTGCGTCGAAAGGGAAAACTTCCTCCTGCAACATCGTAAGCCATCCCAAGATGCACATGTGTGCACAATATGGGCACATTATCACCTCCCTGATTCTAGCCATAACATTGGTGGTTTGACCTAAATGCCATGAAACCTCGAACATGATAGGTCATTTTGTGAAGGATTTTTTATGATGTTTGCAATTTTTCAAGTTCAATATTTTTCCTTGCAACTATGACACATAATATGACACCACGCGAAGTTTTCACATTGTTTGGATCATTTTTGAATTTCTTATGCCCCTTTCAAACTATATTCAAATCGGCGGGCATGAACTTCTTAGCCCGGGGCTGAGCTTCGCTGAACTTGAAGTGGATCTCTGATGAAATAGCATGTTGTGAACCTATAAATGATTTTTTTTAAAATTCACAAGCATTATATCATGTACTTGTCGTTCAAATCTTGGCAACCTCCTACCGATTCGGCAGGAATTTGTCTTTGTCATGAGGGATGGACAGAAAGGTTCTAGATACACCGGTTGGGAAATTGTCCATATAAGGTGGTCTAGTATTTTTGAAAAATGGTTTGGTACCAATGCCAAACTTTAATTTGATGGTTGCTTCACAAAACACCCTGATTTCGGCACCTCAAAAATGAAAATTGGCTTTTTGGTGCGTCGAAAGGGAAAACTTCCTCCTGCAACATCGTAAGCCATCCCAAGATGCACATGTGTGCACAATATGGGCACATTATCACCTCCCTGATTCTAGCCATAACATTGGTGGTTTGACCTAAATGCCATGAAACCTCGAACATGATAAGTCATTTTGTGAAGGATTTTTTATGATGTTTGCAATTTTTCAAGTTCAATATTTTTCCTTGCAACTATGACACATAATATGACACCACGCGAAGTTTTTACATTGTTTGGATCATTTTTGAATTTCTTATGCCCCTTTCAAACTATATTCAAAACGGCGGGCATGAACTTCTTAGCCCGGGGCTGAGCCTCGCTGAACTTGAAGTGGATCTCTGATGAAATAGCATGTTGTGAACCTATAAATGATTTTTTTTTAAATTCACAAGCATTATATCATGTACTTGTCGTTCAAATCTTGGCAACCTCCTACCGATTCGGTAGGAATTTGTCTTTGTCATGAGGGATGGACAAAAAGGTTCTAGATACACCGGTTGGGAAATTGTCCATATAAGGTGGTCTAGTATTTTTGAAAAATGGTTTGGTACCAATGCCAAACTTTAATTTGGTGGTTGCTTCACAGAACACACCGATTTCGGCACCTCAAAAAATGGAAATTGGCTTTTTCGTGCGTCGAAAGGGAAAACTTCCTCCTGCAACATCGTAAGCCATCCCAAAATGCACATGTGTGCACAATATGGGCACATTATCACAAAATATTCCCTGATTCTAGCCACAACATTGGTGGTTTGACCTAAATGCCATGAAACCGAACATGATAGGTCATTTTGTGAAGGATTTTTTATGATGTTTGCAATTTTTCAAGTTCAATATTTTTCCTTGCAACTATGACACATAATATGACACCACGCGAAGGTTTCACATTGTTTGGATCATTTTTAAATTTCTTATGCCTGTTTCAAACTATATTCAAAACGGCGGGCATGAAGCACTTTTCCTGTTCAAAATTGTATAGTTCAAATAAAAATATTTGAAAACACAAAATGGTTTTTGATTAGTTATTTTAATTGAAGCACTTTTCCTGTTAAAAGTTTTTTGAAATTCCAAATTATGTAATAAGTACTTGTTAATGCAATTTTAAGTGAAAATAGTAAAATTGTATAGTTCAAATAAAAATATTTGAAAATACAAAATGGTTTTTGATTAGTTATTTAAATTGAAGCACTTTTCCTGTTAAATGTTTTTTGAAATTCCAAATTATGTAATAAATATTTGTTAATGCAATTTTAAATTAAAATAGTAATATTGTATAGTTCAAATAAAAATATTTGAAAACAGAAAATGGTTTTTGATTAGTTATTTAAATTGATGCACTTTTCATGTTGAAAGTTTTTTCAAATTCCAAATTATGCAATAAATATTTGGTAATGCAATTTTAATTGAAAATAGTAAAATTGTATAGTTCAAATAAAAATATTTGAAAACAAAAAATGGTTTTTGATTAGTTATGTAAATTGAAGCACTTTTCCTGTTGAAAGTTTTTTGAAATTCCAAATAAATAATCATCTTAAATTGAAACATCTTATTAATTAAAGAAGAAAACAAATTTGAAAATGGCGGGAAGACCAAAATGTTTGCCAAAATCTGAAAAACGGGTCAACGATCTCGGTTCGTCCCACGAACTGGGATCGATGATCCTGGATGCGCGCGCTGCCATTAACATGCCTTTGGTCCCGGTTGTTGACACGAACCGGGACCGTTGATCCTTTGGTCCCGGTTGGTGGAACGAACCGGGACCAAAAGCCCGCGCACGTGGCAGCACATCAACGCTCCTGCCCCAGACCTTTGGTCCCGGTTGGTGGCACGAACCGGGACCGTTGGTCCTTTGGTCCCGGTTATTGGGACGATTCAGGAACAATGGTCTGAACAGTTAACAGCCCCGGCCCTTCCTCCTCCCGAACTCCCCCAATTCACAGAGCACATCGACGCGCGGCTAAGGAAAATTTGCGGTGGAGCAAAATCACGCCGGCTGGCTGCCCAAATCTAGAGCGGCCGCATCATGCCGTCGACGCCCGCCGCCGCCGCACCACCACCGTCTGAGGAATCGACCGCGCACGCTGGAAATCGACGCCACGTTCACCGTATGCTCGGACTCCGGCCGTCGCCATTGTTGCTGCTTCTGAGCTCCTCCGGCCTCGTCGACCCGTCTATTTTCTTCGTGGTGAGCCGCTGGTCCTCCAGGACCTCTCCTTTCTCTCTCTGTCGCTCCGATTCCTTCTGTCACCGAGCGCCACTGTCCGCCGCCATCGGACGCCGTCGCAGACGACGCTCTGATGACCAATAAGGGGCGGCGCGACCACCGTTAGCTTCCTTGTGATGCGCTTGTTCGAACCCGATCTTCTGCGCATTCCAGCAAGAACTCTAGTGCCGCTAACCACCGTCGGCCGACGTGCCCTCCGACGAGCCCATGTGGCGCCAAGGTGGCGCTCATGTGGCCCTGACGTGGGCGTCGAGCAAGCTCTGCCAGCGTGGCAGCCCGACGTGGCCCTGGCCCCACTAATCAGTCACTGTGGGTAGGCAATGCATCAGTGAGAAAAGGTTCCCCAGCCTTAGGTGACGTCAGCCTTTACCTATGCTGACGCAATAAAAGTTTAATAATTGTTTTAATAATTTCAGAAAAAGGATAAATCTTATAAACTTAATAAGTTTTAATAATTTCAGAAAAATACAAATAATATATCAAAATATTCAGAAAAATGAGATCTACACTTTACCATCAATATCATGCATTGTTCAACAACTTTAATCACAAGTTTAATTAGAAGAACAAATGAACTCCCGTAGGTGATTCGAGGGTCTCTCCTGTATTAGGATTTGGACCCCTCGGATCCCACTTAAATTCCCAAGCATGCCTTAGGGTTAAATTTCAACTATGTTTAAATTGTCATATCATTATTGATGCCATGTGTCGATTGTTGTTTCCCCTTTCTTATCATAAACTTAATATGTAATTCCAGAACATCATATTTGCAGATACTATAGATCCAACACATCAGGAAAATATCCTCCAAGGAATGATCTGCGAAAATGAAGATATCGATATCGATGTCACGAGTGAGTTTCTGAACGATTCCGGTCAAGGAGATGAGTCTCTCAACCGAGGAGACGACTCTGGTGAGGTAGAAGCCGGAGCCTGGGATAGGGGAGAAGCCGATGAGGAAGAAGGCGACAGCTCCGGCGGAACCTTAAATCTCGCAAATACCGACGAGGTGTCTATATGTATTTTTGTAATTAAAATGTTGTTGTCTATATATATACATGCATATATTAACATTCTTTCTTCTTTTAGCCCTCCGGATCGAGAACTTCTTCCGTAAGAACGAAACGAGGCCCAACAAAAAAGTTGGATGACACTGTCAGGTATAGGATCAACATGGTCGGTGTAGATGGCGAACCGCAAGCTCCCGTCGATGTCGCAAGAAAATTTGTCAAGCAATGCGGAGTTCTTGTGAGGGACTACATCCTGATCACCGTTCAAGAATGGAATCGGCCAAGCGGCGGTGGAGTCCCGTATGTCGGCGACAACGCCAAAGATAAGCTTTTTGACAAGCTCATGACTAATTTCCTCCTTCCGGTACCAGATGTGAATCCAGATGAGGAGGAGAGAGCAAGAATGGATCTTGTGCAAAGAGTCAAGAAGTTTGCTCTCAGCAAGATGGCCGATGCATTCAAGATCTGGAAGAAGAAACTGTAGAATAACCTTGTCAAGGTAGATAAGACTCCGAATTTCAATGAAGCCGGCTATGCTAAGTTAAGACACCAGTGGGAGGATTTTGTGAAGTACAAGACATCAGAGAAAGCTAAGGAAAGGTCTAGAATAAATACGGAGAAGCTGCTAAGAAAATGTACCATCATAACATGGGGCCTGCTGGCTACGCCGGTTGCATGCCTAAGTGGGATGCACTTGAGGTTAATTACATAGCTGCCGGGATCAGACCAGAGCCCGCAACATGGACACCACGGGCGAGAAACTGGTTTTACGGCCATGGGGGCACGTTGGACAATGAAGGGAGGGCAATATATAATCAGAAACACAAAGATGATCCCCTACTACCCATCGACGATATTAGAAATGCAGTAGATGATGTTGCAGCGGGACGGTTCGTTCCCAATAGACAGAACGACGAGCTCACACGTGCCCTTAAAAATCCTGAACACGACGGATGAGCACGAGGGACACCAGGCTCCAAGCCGTGGAAGGTTGCCTTCCCCCCCAGAAATGAAGAGATATCCCGATAAAATCCATCAGAGGAGAAAGGAAAGGGAGGCAGCTGAGAAAGCGGCCGCTGCAGACCATCTGCGTAATGTAGAAGAAGCATTAAAGCGGCACCAGGATCAACTCGACAGAATTAGCCATCAAGGTACTAGCGGCCAATCTCAGCGGCACGTGGTACAAACTGCATTCGAGGGTACCGGCGCCCTATCGAATAATAAAAGCAGCGTCGCTTCCACGCAGCTCCATGATGTTGATGATGATGCACCGACGACATCTCCTCCTAAACGCTACCGAGTGGATGATATCACGGAGACAACAGCTTGTGAGCTAAAGGTGCAGGTTATGAACTTAAGGGTGACGGCGGCGGTCGGCATGGCGGTACCAATTGCGCCTAATCCAACTTGGCATTGCAGACCGGTTCCAAAAGGGTACGCTGTCATCATGGTGGATGAGGTGAAGGAAGATTTTGAGGAGTTGAAGCTAGACCACCCTGCAGGGGAAGATATGGAGCTGACTCAACTAGGAGAAGCCAAAGGAGGGACTATTCTATGGCCAAAGGAGCGCATCATGCTTACAAATTATGTGCTGCCAAGGCCACCCACTCCTCAGAGCAGCAATCCACCTTCGTCGCCACCTCACCATTCTCCAGCGCAACCATCGCCTTCACCGCCTCACCACTCAGCGCAACCGTCTCCATCGCCGCCTCAGCCTTCTCCGCCGCCGCCTCAGCCGTCTCTGTCCCCTGAGCCTCAGAGACAAAAGCGGAAGTATACTAAGGGGGGCAGCACCACCAACAGCAGCAAGAGCATGTTCTGATCACCGAAACGTTAGCTATTGCCCCTCCCAAAAGTACCTCATCAGAATATGAAGAAGCTACCTTGCGAGAAGACAGATGAGGAAATTGATGCGGCCGCAGCTGCCCATTATGAGAAGTGGAAGATTGACATGGCTAACAAGAAAAAGCCGATAGAGGCATATTTCCCGGTCACCGCAGAAGATAAAGCCAAAGCAGTCGCGCTTAAGATTCAGCTTCACCAACCCATAGCGCTCACATCAGACTATAATCGCTCTATTACCAAGTCGGCTGAGGCAAAAGAGCGGAGAGTCGGGAAAGAAGTTGCCCAGCTCGGACAACAGAAAAATCAATCGATCGAACCGCTCAAAGTGTACGATACCAATGAGTGGAGAGCCCAGGAGCGGCATGATCCAAACATTGATCCGGAGTTTGTTCGACTGTACGGAGAAAAGGCCCAATTATATGGATTGTCTATTACTGAGTACACGAGCCGTATGAATGAGTTCGAGGGGTACCAAGAAACAACATATGTGTATCAGTCTGGGGATCCTCTCGTCAAACCCGAGTTAGTCAAAGATCTACCAACAAAAATGCGAAGATTGCATAACTGGTACATCCAAGCCTGTGTTGATTCCAAAAACTGGATCTATGCTGCATATAAACACCACCATTACGGTCATGGAGATGGCTTCCTACTGATCGAATTTCCAGAATTATTTCAGTTTTACCAACAAGACGCCCTTGACAAAACTATCGTCAGTGCCTATTGTTTGTAAGTATTATTAATTTCTGTAATTAAGTCTTTCTAGCTCAGCTCATTCGTTGCTTGTATAATCTTACTAATCACTATATTAATTATATATGCAGAATGAAGATTCAAGAATGCAACAAAGGACAAATCTATGACCTTGGGTTTGTTGACTGTAATTTCGTTCATGAAGTTACTCTAAAAACAAATCCCAAAGAGACAGAGGATAACTTGTTCCAAGCGTTGAAGTATTTCAGCAACAGAAGGGAAATACTATTTCCTTACAACGCTGGGTGAGTGTTACTGCCTTGTACACATTCTATTTTTTCTTACTCGATGTTAAGAGTATAATTGACTCGTGTTATATTTTGTTAGTGTGTCAAGCTTCCACTATATTCTGTTAATCATTGTTGTTGACACCGGAGTAGTAAAAGTCCTGGACTCGAAACGCACACCATTAGAAAAGTGGGCGGACATGCAGGAATGCCTCCAGAAGGCTTGGAAACGGTTCACCGCCAAAACTAGGGGTGTTTGGAAGCCAGAGCTTACATTTCAACCATTGACTGTAAGTACTATTTGCTAGATCCACGCATCTCTTTGATTCTAGTTTCAATACCACAATTATCGTGCTTGATTATTATTTTGATTGAACTCCGTTCTCGTAAAGTGCTTGAGGCAGGAAGACGGGAATAACTTATGTGGATACTATGTCTGCGAGTTCATTCGCCAGACGACCAAAGAGAAGAGCGCAGACCGGAACATAAAAATATAGAATTACGATAAACAATAATCACAACTTTATTTTATTACCACCAATTGTGTTTAGTTTCATTCATATATATTGACCCCCTTCTTTATATTAGACTGAACGGATGTGGGACGGTCTTTTATCACAAGAACGCGTGCAAGCAATTCAAGAGGAAATTGCCGGATTCTTGTTAGAACAAGTCATAGATCCAAAAGGAGAATACTATTACCCGTTTCATTTGGAAGGGTGAAGTGTAAAAAAGAAGATGTAAATTAGATCAAATTCGTGTGAGAGTGCATGATGTGTAATATATTTCGTTTGTAATTATATCAAATTAGATCAAACTAGAGCAAATTCTAATTAGATCATGATGTCTAATTAGATCAAATTAGAGCAAATTCGAGCATGATGTCTAATTAGATCAAATTAGAGCAAATTCGTTTGTAATTATAATATGTTTCGACCAAGAAGACGGATGAGACGGTGTATATATTTGTGATCATGCATGATGTGTAATATATATATCGTGGTTTTATTATTGCTGTATATATGTAGTATCATTAAATTGATAAAAAAATCCCGCCACGGCAGAAAAATAGCCCGCAAATCCTGCCGCGGCACAAAACCCTGCCGCGGCAGAAAAATAGCCCGAAAATCCTGCCGCGGCAGAGAGACCAACGATCCCGGTTCGTGCCAAGAACCGGGACCAATGATCCACCCCCGCCCATCTCTGGCGCTGCCACGTGGAGACCCATTGGTCCCGGTTTGTTCCACGAACCGGGACCAATGATCCACCCCCCTCGTCGCCCGCCCGCCCACATGGATACCCATTGGTCCCGGTTCGTGCACGAACCGGGACTAGCATTAGTCCCGAGTGATTGGTCCTGGTTCAGGAACCGGGACCAATGGCCCTTATGAACCGGGACTAGAAGCCATTTTTCCACCAGTGGGCTGAAACAAATAGAAGAAGAAAACATGGGATGACGGTCGTGATGTTGGTCTTCATGATAATAAGGTAAAAACTAGAGAGATGCTTAGACCATCACGTGGTTGAGGTAAAGAGAGAGAAATAACAAGAGGAGAAGAATCAATGTACTCGGTATATACATATACATAGAATTGAACACGAAGGGAAGCACATTGCTGGTGCAACCACATCGTAGCTTGCATGAACATCTTTGACAGAACACATAAAATATGACGTGCATCCTGGGCTATTTGCTTCGGTGATTGTTAGGAAAAGTAAAAGAAAAGAATAGGAGAGATAGTATGATCGGGTGCAACGTATTTGCAACGTATATATATACGGGAAGAGGCCAGCCAAGACATGTGCATAGCTACAGCATGAAATCTCATGGGACTTTTGGAAAGAAGTAAAATAAAGAGAATCGGAAATCAAAACAAATTCAAAGGAGCATATTTAAAAATATATATATACTAAAGCCAACAAAAATTTAATCCAACCTGGGGGACAAATAAAACAAAAAATTATATTCGCGTTGGTATTAATTCATGTTAAATCCATTTGTGTATGAATATTCTAGTTTAAGATCTAATAAATTGAAATAAATTTTCTAGTCCTTATTTTCGGATAAAAGTTTTTTTTACTCCAAAATTCAGTCCGTGACAAATCTACCCCACTTAACAGAATCTCGTCCCCGAGATTTGGGCTCACTATAGAATGTTTTTTGTGTGTGTGGCTCTAAGGCTTATGACCGATGGGATGCTCGGAATATCTCGTGTTCTTTTCTCGTACTTACGATCTTCTATTTTCTTGGCTTGTCTTTGAGCAGCATGAGGTAGTATCTAATACAAGCGGTATTGCTTTAGATTCTTCAATCATATTCTTGAGGTCGACTAGAATGTCTTCATTGCATTGCTTGATCTCACATTGCACCATAGAGTGGAATGACCATGGTCTATGGTAATTCTATGTTCATTCGCAAACAAACCAATCTGACTCTAGGTGTAGGCATTCTCCAAGCGGGTGGCTTTCATCGTTGTTAGGGAAACTTTCGGTCCTTCGAAAATGTTTTAAATCTCATCTGGAAGTTTGCATGCATAATTCATCCTCCTTGATTGGTATGGAACGTGGGAGAAATAGACTTCGGTGTAGGTAACATATGATTTTTTTCCACCTCTATGACCATGAGAGCTTCAATACTTAGTACCATCACCAATGTACAACTTTTTTCCCAAGGGTCCATAGGTATGAGGGAATAGCATAAGATGGGTTATGGAACCTAACTTTGAGGGGTATCCAGAAAGAAACAAGAGAATAGGCAAAAGAATACAAAAGAAGAATTCAGAAGAACCAATAGTTTCTTTGAAATTGGAGAGGTTTTAGCATGATTGCATAGAAAAAGGTGCCAAAGGCCAAACATATGCAGACCTTGCTCAAGCAAAAACTATTTTTTTGTCTAACGTTATACTATATAGCTACCATCGATCTATGCAACCTTATTCTATATGGTTGCCTGGTCTCAACAAGCCTTGGTGTTAATCTTCCATATTGAAGAATGTAGAGTGTGGTTGAAGACTCTTGACTCCTTGAGTTCTTGAAAAGTCTTCTTGTGGATAGAGCATGGTATACAAGAGAAGTGTTTAGGTAAGGTGAATTTGAACATAATATTAAATAAGAGAAGACAAGCAACTAGAATAGTCAAGAATTAGACTACTAGATTTTCAAAAATACTTTTTATTTTTTGCAAATAGTCTCTAAGGCTTTTCATTTCTGACTAAGGCCACGTGACTAGGTCAACATCGGCTCTAATACCACTTCTGTGAGGACCGGAACTTAACTTCCAGACCCCCTGTGTTTATTCGTCAATCCCAAGATCAAAGTTGACGACACAACGAAAGGTATATCATTGCAGACGTACAAAAGTAATTTATTAGAAAGTCTAGAAAACAACATAGTAAAATGTCTACTAACATTTATTACATCCAGAAAGCACAGCAGAAATATAAAACGTGTAGTGACTCCATCTCAGCCACAGGCAGTCGATGTAGTCAACGAGGCCTCACTCCTCAGCGTCATCATAGTAATCGTAGTCCTCCTCTTCATAGTATTCTGAATTCAACAAAAGTATTGCCATGAGTACATGACATACTCAACATACCCCTTATACAAAACCTGATACATCTACATGTGGCTTTATGTGGAGGTCATATGGTTCGTTTGAATAAAAGCCAATTTTATTTGCAATTGATAGAAGTTTTGATAAAAGCGGTTTCAGACTAAAACATGTTTATCATCAATATGGTATTTCTCAATAGTGTGATTGTCCACAACAACTCACATAGTTCATAGACTCCAGGATAAGATGGGGGTAAAGAGGGAAGAAGCAAGACAGGTTCCCGTATGTCAAGAAAGATTCATATGTCGTCCATGACCGTGGACACGGCTATTCGAATAGGTTTACACTCTGCAGAGGTTGTACACTTTTCCCACACGACACAATCCCGTCTTGTTGCCCACCAGTGGCCGCTGGTTTAGTACACACCGATTGGTGTACCGACAGAGGAATTGTGACGAGGTCTTTTAGCTAGGTCCCCCAAAGATGTGATGAGCCCACCGAGTATGGCACACGGAACTGAGAGTACGTCCCCAAACCGGTCCCACCATCTGTGCCGAAGGTTCCCCCGCAGGCAGACACCTCATCATGGTACGGCGACATCGACACCTAAGGCTGACTAACTTACTTGACCAAGCTAGTGCCCATTATAGCATGTGGTTATACGTTTGGTCACAATCTTCAAATCCAACACTTATTAGGCCCTCATGCAGCACGGACGACGGATTGCCCCCTTCATCTAGTGAAGGGCAGCCAATCGCTCCTTCCTTTGATCCAGCTATTGCCCGCACCAGTGTTTAGATGGTAAGTTTCACCCAGAGTAGAATAGAGTAGGGGAAGCAACAACGGCTAGCTCAGCGAGCTCAACAAGTTTCAAAAGTGTGTATCTGACCCGAGGGTCATCCAATTCCTCCGAAGAGGGAAGATCAAGGATCCTATATATTATTTAGGATGGCCAAGGAATTCTACTCTACAGGATTAATATACAATCTCTACTTAGGGTTGTGTATGACGACATGTGTATCAAGGTATGCGAGTAACCAAAATAGCAGTATATTTGTAAAACAATAAATAACATGCACTTGTAAAACATGGGATAATTATGAAAGGGGCATGCCTCTGTTGATGAATAGTTCTTCTTCAATAAGCTGATTATGTCCTCATCCAAACTTGTCACTCCCTCCTCGTTGTAACGCTAGCAAAAGACAACCAAATAAATACCGAGGCAATAAATACCAAATGAAATACAAATCAGAATGAATGATGAATTGGTGTAGCATAGGACATGGGACAATTTGGATAGAATTGAGAAAGTGAGTTGTTGGAACTCGAATAAGAATTCAGATAGTGTGGGTATGATGCAAGGATAGATTGTCGGGATAAACAACTATGATAAGATATCAGCAAAGGGCTTGTTATAACTACCGAACAACATAGCCATGATCTAAGGGTTATAGTATAGTTGGTCATAACCGTGTACATAGTAAACCCGTACAACATAATATAGCATAACAAAATAATGAGCAATCTTGTAAACAAGCCAACAATAAATCATATCATACAATCTTGCAATCATCAAAAATACATATCATACTAGTGATACAAATAGTAGCAAGGATTATCTAGCATGCTAACACCAACATCTAAGTGATACAAAGTTTGAGATAAACATCCATCATAAAAACAATAGGAAAGGCAAGATGAAGATGATACTATGAAAACATGCATCACACTAGCAAACCATATATGTACACCACATCAAATAGTATGGTAAACACAGACAATAAACAACTACTTCCATAAGTATGCTTTAACGATCATAAGGCAATAGCTAAACATGGCGTGACAGGATATCGAACATTCAAAGCATGTCATAGCAATGTATCAGAGTTAGTGTTATCACATGTATAAAGTAATAGAGCATGATATATACTAAACAAGGTCATAACATGAAACGGTATGACTTAGTTGCGCAGTATATATAAGCATATACATTCGAGAGTTACAATAACATGGTACAAAATAATTGTCACGCTTAACATTGCTAGGATGAGCTAACCAAAAATATGAGTATGTAGTATATGGTAACACACATTCTGTTCTAGCGTCTACTTAATAAGAAAACTTTAGCACACAAGCTTATACAAGGTATACTATTTCCATGCACAACTAACATGAAAATAAACTAAGCATTCACAATTATAGCACAAAGGAATGAGCGATGGAGAAAGATATAATGTGAGATCCTATATGACTATGTACACATGCAAGACATGAACATACATCCTAGAACAAATATATGCTACGAGATTGAATAGAACTAAGATACGTATATCACACATGGTACATAAAATATAAATATATATAATTAAGCATGAATGAAAATCGGACACACCACACACATGCCGATACACGATAAGCTACTTATAGCATGAATACAAGAATTACATGTATGCATGAGCCACTAATTAACCAAGAGCAATCGGAGAATGTTATCAAATTATATACTACTAGGCTACTAGCTTACTTCCCACCAATATATAGTAGACAAGTAATACAACTCTTAGCTAAACATGCATTATCTAATCAAGTACTAGTAACATAATGCATGAGATAAATACCAAACCATGGATCAACTTCACACAAATATTACTATAATCAATAACAAGCTATTGAATAATTACAAAGCAACGCATGCCATTTTATATATAATAAACCATAGAAACAAGTTATTTAAATACAAATGACTATCTAAACATGTTACAAAGTAATATATATAAATTATAGAGAACTCATACACATGTGATTTAGCTAGGCAAAATAAACAACACACACATTCGAGCATAAAAATACCATATGAATTAGACCACCCCATATGGACTTAAAATCTAACTCCGACACGTGCTGCCTAAGGTCAACAAGAAACTTTTGTATGTTGAGGTATAAGTATATAGATCAACATAACATGGTGTCCCACGGACGATGTCTGTCTACAATGAATTGGCATCAATGGTATTTACTCTTCGGTAGACGGATTTGAGATCAGTTTTCTCCTATGGACTGCTGGAGATGAGTTGTACAAGGCGACCACGAAAGGATGTCATGGAATTATACTTAAAAGTGGAGATGACATAACCATGTCGATGTCAGATGGCATGATCGAGAGTTGGCGCAGCCAACGGAATAGATCGAATGTAAAACAATGTCTGATTGATAGGATTAGATGACATGAGACTAGAGTTCATAGGAATTGATCCGATTCTTACCATATACGACGAATTCGTCTGAAGAACTTCTAGATTGAGCGGCAGTAGATGGCGAAATTCGTGAGATGTGGTTGATGGATCAAGGAATAGGTTCTCTGAATGAGATCCTCATGTCAAGGAGGATCTAGTGGCGCTGGGATACGAACATCAGAGGCTCAGATAGTTGTATTAGACGACGATAGCCATGGTGCGAGTTGTGGCGGCTATTGGTTTCTCTGATCGCTTGGGAGTCACGTGATGGGAGATGGGAAGCGGATCCGTAGGGGAAAAGGATGCGGAGAGGTGTAGTATTAAGAGGAAAAGGGAAGCTAGGCTTCAGAGGGTCACGACACGAAATGTCAGGAAGGAGAAGCGACGCTGCGTGTTGTGCTCGTGCGAGACTGTCTCGTGAGAGAGGAACAGGTAACCAAGGAGTGTTTGGGTTGGGCTGAAACAAATAGAAGAAGAAAAAATGTGCTTGAGGTAAAAACTAGAGAGATGCTTAGACCATCACGTGGTTGAGGTAAAGAGAGAGAAATAACAAGAGGAGAAGAATCAATGTACTCAGTATATACATATACATAGAATTGAACACGAAGGGAAGCACATTGCTGGTGCAACCACATCGTAGCTTGCATGAACGTCTTTGACAGAACACATAAAATATGACGTGCATCCTGGGCTATTTGCTTCGGTGATTGTTAGGAAAAGTAAAAGAAAAGAATAGGAGAGATAGTATGATCGGGTGCAACGTATTTGCAACGTATATATATACGGGAAGAGGCCAGCCAAGACATGTGCATAGCTACAGCATGAAATCTCATGGGACTTTTGGAAAGAAGTAAAATAAAGAGAATCGGAAATCAAAACAAATTCAAAGGAGCATATTTAAAAATATATATATATACTAAAGCCAACAAAAATTTAATCCAACTTAGGGGACAAATAAAACAAAAAATTATATTCACGTTGGTATTAATTCATGTTAAATCCATTTGTGTATGAATATTCTAATTTAACATCTAATAAACTGAAAGAAATTTTCTAGTCCTTATTTTCGGATAAAAGTTTTTTTACTCCAAAATTCAGTCCGTGACATGCTGTCCCAAAACAGATTTCTGTGCTTCACCGTAACAATTTGTGTAAAATCTCTGGATGTCTTTTTGAGGCGCGAATTTTTGTACTTCTGCCCCAGGTAGTTATCTAACTTGATTTGAGCAACAGAAGGTCTTGTAAAAAAATTGTCTTTACCTGCTGGTCCGTTTTGACAGATTTCTGCCATTTTCTGCATTTGCTTCTTGTTGGTTCCTTTTTGAGTTCTTTTGGGGAATTGCGTTTTTTGAGGGAAGTTCCTCAGTATCTAGTGTTTTAATGAAAGTTTATTTGGTGTTAGAACTGATCCTTAAGGCTTATTTATCTTGAGTGCACTAATGTTGCTAATAAAGATTGTGTGAAGTTTTGTATGAAGGAAAAAATTTAGGTGTATGGAAGGAATGAGTAATGAGATGAAGGATGGACTAAAACTCAAGCTTGGGGATGCCACAGTTGTCACCGCAAGAAATATCCAAGAAGTAGAAGCGTCAAAGCTTGGGGATGCCCAAGGCATCCCCTTCTTCATCAATAAAAATCCTAGGTTTCTTCCAAACACTTCATTTTTATTGTTTCATGCACAATTCTGTTGTTCTTTGAGCGTCTTCTTTTTCGTTTTTGTTTTGGTTTTTCGTTTGCTTGGTTTTCTTAGTTTGTTGAATAAATTGGTTGGACCCCCTCTTTCATACCTTGGTTTGCAAATAGTTTGGTTTGGTTTGGAATAGAGTAGGAAAGTTCATGCGTATGTGGTGAAAAGAGCTCGTTTTTGACTGTGGCCTATGCTCTATCATGCCATGCTTGATATTGTTTTGGCTTGATGCTTAGTATTCTTT
This sequence comes from Avena eriantha, assembly GCA_910589775.1. NCBI lineage: Eukaryota > Viridiplantae > Streptophyta > Magnoliopsida > Poales > Poaceae > Avena > Avena eriantha. The sequence continues at coordinate 12,820,087 of OU342746.1, forward strand.
GCTGCAGCATGACTTGTTATAAACATTTGAGATTGTTTAATGTGCCTTGGATGAATCATGCGTTGTTTTAGCATATTATAGCATAGTATAGTGGTATTCACCTTTGATGTTTTATTTGGGTTGACTTGGCGCATGCTCACACCATGTTATGACTATCTCAAGTCACCATAGCCTTTATGATCCTTTAGTTTTCAACTTGTAGTATCACTTTATGCTTTGATCAATGATGTTTTGTCGCTCTGCATGATTATGGCCATTATTGCTCTCTTAGTTTGTCGCTCCTAGTCTTTTGCTAGCCTCCACAACCAAGTACGAGTTCCACTCATGCATCCAACTCCCTAAACCAAGTTATTCCAAAGAGTCCACCATACCTACCTACTAGCTTATGCTATTCCAAGTATATTCATGCTTTTGTTTACCTTCTGAATTAAACTTGTTATGAGAAAACTAGTGATTAAAGCTCTCACGAACTTGATGGCACACTTTACTTTTCTTGCCCTTAATAAACTTGAACCATTGTGTCGCCTATGTTGTATATGCTTGTACTTATTTGTTGGGAATTAGCAGAACCATGTTGTCATGGGGAACGCTTTCAAGATTGCACTTGGTACTTGTACCTAGTTGATATCATGCTCTTTTGTATATGGATGTCGTCGGTGTGAAATGAAAGGGGAGCTTGTAAGTCCATGGAGTTATGTATGTGTGTTAGAGAAACGCATGGGCCGCTGGTCTAATCCATGCTGACATGGTGGAAACCTGCAGCGTAACCATAATGATCCGTCTATGAAGCATTCTTCTTAAAAAAAAGAGTACTATATTGAGAAAAAGAAAGAGAAAAAAAGAGATTATGAAAAGAGGAAAGAGAGAAAAAAACACCATATTCCCATGGTAAATAAGAATATTGTTGAGATGCTCGTTGTCTGCTTGCCTTGTCATTTTGATATGGGGATTCTTCCGTATAATCGGGAAAGGGGTACCCAGATGGCAGTTCTCTATGATACAAATGTACTTACAATGACAAGAACTTACTGGTGACTAAACATGAGTAGCATGAGGAGCGGCCCTTGTATACAAGGGACATGAGATTTCTAACTTATACTTCGTTAAGCATGTACACCATAGTTTGTTCACTTTAACCTTAATCACTTCAAGATGCTTATGATATGGGCAATGAGAGCTGAATGCTATAAGTACCATAATTTTTGGAAGCTCTTTATGAGACTTGAATCCCTACTTCCTTCTATGAAGGCCTTTGTTCCACCATTATATTGAGTCTCCACCTTCTATCTTTATGTACCTACTTTGAGAGCATTGTGGCCATTCTTAGTTCTATGTGCATTGTCCCAAGACTAGTTGATTGATGCATAACTTGATATTGCTTGTTTTAAACTATTTGTATCTAGTCACTCTTATGAACATTGAAGGTGTCCTATGCATTTATATTTGCTACTCTATGAGGGACAAGCTGAATGCTATTATGCTATGTTTTCTTTATGTGAAACAAACAAACGTCTTGCAAAGCATTGTTCTTCATGAATCTTTTGTTTGTGCCTTTTCATGTTGCATCATAGTTTCTTTGTCTTATTTCTAGAAATTTGTCTTTCATGTTATGATTGAAGTACTATGATCCCAGCTTTGTATGTTTTACAAATACTTTGATCAAGTCTTTGATGGTGCACGTCACCTCAAAAATTATTATTTCTTTTTATCACTTACCTACTCGAGGACGAGCAGGAGTTAAGCTTGGGGATGTTGATACATTGCAAATATATCTATAATTTTTGATGTTCCATGCTTGGTTTTATGCACTTTCTTGTGTTTTTTCCACACTTTGGAGTACTTTTCATATGATTTCTTGGACTAACCTATTAACAGGAGCCACAGTGCCAGCTGCCTGTTTTATGCTATTTTTGGTTCCAGGAAATTCGGAAAATGAATATTCTCGGAATTGGACGGGACAAAATCCAAAGTGCCTATTTTTCTGGAAGTCATCAGATGCCAGAATACGAGATGTAGAAGGGCTGGGGGCCGGCCAAACCACCTGGCCGCGCGGCCAAGCCTGGCCTGTGCCAGGGGGTGGTCTGGCCGACCCCAGCACCCCCTCGGCCTCTCCTTCCGCCTATAAGATGCCCTCGAGACAAAAACCCTACGTACCCGATAAAAAATCCACGAAAGAGTCTGTAGCCGCCATCGTTGCCATCCCTAGATCGGGAGGGATATGAAGCTCTTCCTGGCACCGTGCCGGAGAGAGGAATTCACCCTGGAGGCCTTCTTCATCACCATGCAAGCCTCCGGTGTGATGCGTGAGTAGTTCATCCTTTGACTATGGATCCATGTAGTAGCTAGATGGCTGGTTCTCCTCCTTTGTGCTTTCATGTTTAGATCTTGTGAGATCCGTTCATGATCAAGATCATCTATTTGTAATTCTGCATGTTGTGTTTGCGGGGATCCAATGGATATTGAGATGCTATTTCAGATTTATTATTATTCTATCATGTCTTTGTTATTTGTGATCTTGCATGCTTTTTGTTGTTAGTAGCTATCTTGGCCAAGTAGATGCTAGCAACTCCAAGAGTTAGTATTTATGCTCGATAGTGGGTTCATGCCTCTGGTAATCTGGGGACGTGACATAAATCTCTAAGGTACTAGATGTGCTATTGCTACTAGGGAGAAAACAACAATCCTTTGTTCATAGAACAATCGTATTGTTTACATTACATGCAATTCGTAAAGCAATAATCTGTTGCTTGCAACTTAATACTGGAGGGGGTTCGGATGATAACCTGAAGGTGGATTATTAGTCATAGATGCAGTTGGATGGCGGTCTATGTATAATGTTGTAATGCCTAATCAAGTCTCAAAGGAGTCAAGATGATTAGTATATGCATGTATTGCTTTCTCAATGTTTTCCAATTGCCCGCTGTAATTTGTTCACCCAGCATGTTATCTATCTTAAGGAGTGCCACCTCTAGTGAACTATGGATCCCGGTCCTTTCTTTTACATACAATCTATAAACTGTTTACTGCTTTGTATTTACTTTCTACAAACTATTACTTCCTTTCGTTCGATACGTTTAATCCTTTGTTTTCAACAAAACACGGTGAGATTGACAACCTCATCGCAAGTTGAGGACAGAGTTCTATGGTTGTGTTGTGCAGGTCTCCACGTTGCTACTAGCACCGGTAGTGCGCCCTGCCAAGGCTCAGCTAGCAACACCTTTGGGGTGTTTCCTTGCTCCTACTGGTTTGATTAAACCTTGGTTTCATAACTGAGGGAAACTTGCTGCTGTGCTCATCATACCTTCCTCTTGGGGTTACCCAACGAGCTCTACATCAACACTGAGCCATCATCATGCAAGGTTTATTATTTGTTTATTTGCATGTTTTACCCTCTTAGTAAAAGTTTGCTATTTTCTTTTATTAAAATAAAAATCTTATTACTTTAAGTCTTTGAAATTTTCATCAATATTATATTTAGTATTTTTATAAAGACTAGTATTATTTAAAGAGTTTAAAATTGAGTTTATTTAATTTTTATCTCTTTTAAATATTTAACTAAAATTCCTTTAAGGAAATAAGACTTTATTTTTATCACATTTAATTTACCTTTCAAAAATACAAATTAGTATTTTTCTATAATAGCATTTCCTTTTAGAATTGTAAAAATGAATTTTATTCAATTTTTATGTGTATGTATATTTTTATAAAATTTTAAATGGAATATATACCTCAGTAATAATAATTTTAATTTTAATTACCTAAAATTTCATTTGTTATTTTTCTTGAATAGAGGACATTTTTATGAGTCCATTAACATTGTTATATTTTTAGGGTTTTTATTTTATATGTTTAGAACTATTTAAGTCCTAGGGGTATTTTAGTCATCTAACGATTTAATTAGGCTTTTTTCCTATTATAAATTGGACCTAGCCCATTGGGCTGGCCTGGCCCTGACTCGGCCCATCTGGGCTGGTCAAACCCCCTGTCACGAGTGGCCCAGTACCACTCGATTTTCCCCTTTCTATTTCTCTTGTTCCACCTCGACTTCTTCCTCGACCCCATGGTGTTGCCGACACCGCCGTCATGCGATTCACGCTGTCCTGGGCTTCCCCGGTCGCCACCGTGGTGGGTGGCGAGGTTGCTGACCCCGCTCCTCCATCTAGTCCATTTCGATTTGGCTCTAGGGCTCTTCTTCGGCTAGGCTGGCTCCGTTCCGAACCCTAGGATTTGGGATGCTGCTGGTGATGCCTTCGCCACTGCCCCAGTGGTGCTGTGAGGTGCTCATGTGTTGCTGTGGTGATGTTGTTCATCCTCATATGATGCTATGGCCACCGTCTCGGCTCGGTGCGGGTTGTAGCGCCGTTTGGGTGCTCCCCGTGCGGCCGTGCGCTCGTCGGCCCCTCTGCTTCCTCTTCTAATCTACAGCGAGGACCAATGGTGAGTTTAATCTTGATGTGCCTTCCGCCTCTCTTGAGCTCCTCTGTATGCTTCTAGTTTCTATCCCTAATTAGGGTTCATAATTCATTAGGGTTCATCCCTCTGTGTTGGTTATAGTCGATTATTTGACACTAGAAGTGATGGTAATTGAGGATGGTGATTAAGTATATGATGATATCATTGTCTACCGTTGGTTTTTATGATGCTAGTGGTCTTGTTAGTCTGATTCCAATTCATTATTGGGCATTGGCTAAATGACAGTGCTACTATGGGATTATTACTTGTGGATTCTTGTAATCTGGAAGTTCTCTATTGTCATAAACTTGTTATTGACAGTGGTTCTATCAGTGCTTAAGATTGGACAAATGCCAAAGATAAGTGGAAAGCTTCTTTTAAGAATCTCTACCTATGATGTTGGTCTGAGGCATAGGAACTAGTTTCCTACCTTCCTGTCCCTCATAGATCTGCTCTAGTATTAATACCAGTTACTTAGTCTGGAATCCTTTTGATAAAATGGTTGGTATGCTTATATGGATCCCTAAGATCTATGGATTCTGGGATTCTACTCTTTTAGGAGATGTGCCCAGAATTCATAACCTTGGTTATGTTTATATTGGAATTTGGAATATAACTTTATATCCAGGATCAATGATGTTGGTCTGAGATCCTAGTGTAGTTTGAATAGTTTACTGATGACTTTTGTATTCAAAATTTCTTCTATGATGGATTCACCCCACTTGGGTGATTTCTGAGAGATTAAGAATAAAACAACACATGACTGCTTATCTAGATGAGATAGTTAGATCATGTGAGGGTTTTATATTACTCACCACATTAGTTGAGTTGTTGGTGTCGTTGCTAGTTGATCTGGGTGCTTGATCTTGCTAGCTTGCTTTGCTGGTTTGATCTTGTCCTTCACCTCCTGGTGCTGCTCCTGCTACTTGTGGATCCTGGAATCTTGTCCTTGATCTTTCTGTCCACCTGCTCCACCCCCTCCTTATGTCACCATCTGGTGAGCGTTTGGATGATCAGGTGTATGGTTTGGCTGGTGGTTTGCTTGCCTTTGGAAGGATTGATGTGCTTCTGGTTTGGTGTTAGAGAAGAAGTGTAAGCTGCTGGGGCTGTGATGCGGCTGTGCACTTCTCCTTTTGCTTGTGTGTTTGTTGTTGCTGTGTTGACAGCACACCCCATGCAGCTTGGTGACTGAGCTGTGTGTCTATGTGGGCTGGTCGTGTGGATCAGCTCAAGTGAAACTATCTCCACCTGTTACCCTTTTACTAATTACTGCCTGGTGAAACTTTCCCCTCTTTTATTACTCGATGGTGTAATTTGAACAATGCATCTCATTGTTCACCACCGAGAGTAACACTAACTAATTAACCCTTATTTTATTTTTAGTTGTTTTATCTTATATGCAGGAACAAGATCTGGAGATACAACATTTTAGTATAGGACTAGATAAGTAGCATAGGTATTAATTGTAAACTTCTTTTCTTTATTCCTTTTGTAAAGAATCTTGTAAAGATTTATCATAAGATAATAAAGTTGTATTTCTATTCTCTGTAATCTTCTAATTTTTATGTATTTATTACAATTTGTAATGTTGTACTATAATCAGAAAATAAGAATCTATTTCTCATCTTATTTTCAGCGTCTCCAATCTTTATTGTTGTTTACTATATCTATAACTTAACCAATTAATGTTAATGAGGTATTTTGGAAAACAATTCAATATTACCATTTCTAGTTTTCGAACACTTTCAAATTGATTTATATTTTAAACTTGAATTCAAAATAACTTCCCCAAAACTTAATAATCCCTAAAGGTCATGTCAAAATTCATAGCAATCACTAACAAGAGCTATTCCTACCTCTAGTTAGTGAAAGAAACTCTGATCCCTTTAGGTTGTTGTTTGGCGAAAAATTTACCCTGATTTTACAGATGGATGCATGCACAAACTTAGATTCCTATTTATACCCTTCGTTGGATCCTAATGCTGGGATGTTACAATCACCATGGGCATTGCCGAGGTTACCCCTCGTCAACGACCAAGGCCTTCATCAGGTTCTTCCACCTAGCTTCCTCTTGTGGGTGGTTCCTCCACCTAACTTCCGCCATCTCTCTAGTCTTGTTCCCTTTGTAGTTGTTGCCTCTAAAACTGTTCACTTATTTCAGACAGTCCTCCCACTCGCTGTAGACTCCTGGAACGACATCGTTGTACACCATGTACCACTTTGCCATCTGTGTACACAAGGCAGATAGAATATTATGCAACCGAAATCCAATGATTAACATGATGCATGTTCACAAGAACTACAAACCAACGAAATGAACATCATGCAGATTGAGCCATTGCAACAAATATGAACTAGGGCATCATCATACTTAGAGTGGGCATAGAAAATCATAGGGACGACGTGAGTGAGCTATGTAGGATGCACACGATATATATATGTGCATATCACAAAGCTCATTCACACCACCCCAGGATCACATCCAAAATCAAGGCACACCTATAGTGGCACTCTAGCATTTTAATCATCGGCCATTCCAACAAAAATAAGAACCAAAACTTTGAACATCAAGTACTATAGGGCCTCGTACTTAGAGTGGACATAGAAAATCATAGGGATGGCGTGAGCCATGTAGGATGCACAAGATATGTATATGTGCATATCACAAAGCTCACTCACACCACCCCCAAGATCACATCCGAAATCAAGGCACACATATAGTGGCGCCCTAGCATTTTAATCATTGGTCGTTGCAACAAAAATAAGATCCAAAACTATGAACATCAAGTACTATAGGGCCTCATACTTATGTTGGATAGATAAAATCTCAGGGATGGTGTTAGCGAGCCATGTAGGATGCACACGATATGTATATGTGCATATCACAAAGCTCACTGACACCACCCCCAGGATCACATCTGAAATCAAGGCACACCTGTAGTGGTGCCCTAGCATTTTAATCATCGGCCGTTGCAACAAAAATAAGAACTAAAAATATGAACATCAAGTACTATAGGGCCTCATACTTATGTTGGACATAAAAAATCATAGGGATGGAGTGAGTGAGCCATGTTGGATGCACAAGATATGTATATGTGCATACCAAAAAGCTCACTCACACCACCCCTAGGATCACATCCAAAATCAAGGCACACATGTAGTGGCGCCCTAGCATTTTAATCATCGGTCGTTGCAACAAAAATAAGAACCAAAACTATGAACATCAAGTACTATAGGGCCTTATACTTATGTTGGACATGAAAATCAAAGCGGCGGTTTAAGCGAGCCAAGTAGGATGCACACGATATGTATATGTGCATATCAAAAGCTCACTGACACCACCCCAATAATCACATATGAAATCAAGGAACACCTATAGTGGCGCCCTAGCATTTTAATCATCAGCCATTGCAACAAAAATAAGAACCAAAACTACGAGCATCATGTACTATAGGGCCTCATACTCAGAAAATCATAGGGATGGAGTGAGTGAGCAATGTTGGACGCACAAGATATGTATATGTGCATATCACAAAGCTCACTCACACCACCCCTAGGATAACATCCAAAATCAAGGCACACCTGTAGTGGCGCCCTAGAATTTTAATCATCGGCCGTTGCAACAAAAACAAGAACCAAAACTATGAACATCAAGTACTATAGGGCCTTATACTTATGTTGGACACGAAAATCAAAGGAACGATGTAAGCGAGCCAAGTAGGATGCACAAGATATGTATTTTTGCATATCACAAGGCTCGCTCACACAGCCCCCAGGATCACATCTGAAATGAAGGCACACCCGGCGCCCTAGAATTTTAATCGTCGGCCGTTGCAACAAGCAAGAACCAAAGAATATGAACATCAAGTACTAAGGACCAATTATATAAGTAAGTCTAACGACCGTCGAAACAATATTATACATAGAGAGCCAGGCACATCATCGATCACAATAATTAAGTTCAATGACTATACAGTTTCGAGCTAGGCAAGTTACTAATCAGTTTACAACGTTAGTGACGAGGGTTTAACTCATCAATGCCCATTGTTATGGACTTTGGTTTTGGAGAAGGAGGGAGCACTGGAAGCGTCAATCATCTAGCAAGCAAGCACACAGGGACGCAAGGTTTACCCAGGTTCAGGCCTCGTAGAGGTCCCTACTCCTTCTTGTCTGCTTGTGGAATTAATAGAGGAATCGAAGATTACAATGGTGCACAGATGCAATCTAGCAAGGGTTGTGGAAACTAGGGTTTCTTGTGTCCTCCTCGCCACCCCCTCTTAGCCTTTATATAGATAGGCTAGGTCTCAGGTAGCAGGTCGAGTCGGTTACAGGTTAGGGTTTCCCTTTAAACTTTCTATCTTTAGCTTCTTCTTATTCCGCAAGCAATCGAGAGTCCGTAGGTTACTCGAGTTCTCCATTTGGGCCTTGGCAGCGCCCTGGGCTTCCGCTATATTTAGGCCATATATACCAAGCTCGAGTACCTGTAGCGTATACCCATGTCAGTAGCCCCCGAGTGCCTAGTGGAATCGCAGATTCGAATAGGGACTTTATGAAGCCTTTTGAGTGCATGAGTGAGTATATTTTTGACTGCTCTGTTTGTGTCATAGGGATTGTTGATGTGCGTGCCTGATTTAACCGATGTATCGGTATCAATTAACTACCTTAGGGTAAAACAACACAATCTACTCGAACTCGAGTCCCCGGACTCAAATTTGGAAAAGTGCTGGTGTAATTCGACTCAAGCCGCGGAGGTCTTACAAGAGTCGAATTCCAGTATATGGGTGTGAGCACTCGACGCGTCCGTCAAGGCATCTTCATCGTACCTGTAGGCACGGATACATTTCTGGTAGTGCACAGCGAATGTGTTCCCAGGCCTTATTCAGGTCTTATCTTCACGCTGCAAGCGCGACATCCGAATTTTGTTATCACGGAGATGATTCGGGTGACCCAGGAGATGCAGTCTCTTTGTAGGGAAAATTTATGAGGTGGTGTCGCCATAAACTTCGAGTGTGGATGTTATCGACACACAGTATAACGTACAAATAATCATAGGGTGACTAAAGAACTTTTGCGACTGCTGTCGTCTTTTGTTTGCTTGTTTTAGTCGAATCTATTTCCGGCGCTCCCTATGGGAGTAACCCATGTCCATAGTCGAATCATGGATTCGAGTGATTGGGTATGCTTTGAATATCCGTATTCCTGCAGAGGAGAAAAATAAAAATAAAAATCATTGGGTGCGCGACCAGCGCTCCCTATGGGAGTAGCCCCCGAGTGCTTGGTGGAGTCGAAGACTCATGCAAGGACTAAAGTAGTCGAAGTCTTTTGTTGCTAAATTTTTGATGACATCAGTGCTGATAATGTGATGATCTCAGTTGCCCGTGTGAGCGGGTTTGACGGGACGTGACGAGCGGTGGGTCCCACTTTCTGACCCTGACTTAACTGGGTGCGCGTAATCTTTGTTTTAACTATGCCTCCTTGATTTCCGCGCGTAATGGGGGTAGTGGGGGACGGTTCGCACTTCGGGTCCTCCATGTGTCGATCACGATGGGTGCCACGCGTCTGATAGGGTTTCTGCTGGCCGTTGGATTGCATCTTCTAGGGGGTTAAGTAGTAGTGTTGTGGCGGTAATTTTTCCCATCTGCTCTTTTCTCTACCTTTGCCTTCATCTCCATTGTTGCTCCTCTCTGCCTCCAAGAGCTTGTTACGTTTATGGCGCTGGACCAGCTCCATGTTTTCCTGAGCTACTTTCTTCGCTCTCATTGCCACCGCAAGATGGGGAAGAAGAAGGGAGGTGCCGTCGCTGAGTCCGCCGCCACCACTGCTGCTGCCAAGAAGGAGGGCAGATCCGCCACTGCGGGCACCAGCACCACCGTCGCCGGTAAGAAGAAGGGTGCGGGCACTCGCGTTACCAATGGCGCGTTGCGCGCGTCTATTATCAAGTCGTCTGAGCTCCGTCTCCTATGCCAAGACGGAGTTCTGTCTTCCGCGGTCACTGACTCATGAGTCCCAGGTGGTGAGGTAACCCCTTGTCCTCCTGCTGGTTTCCGGGTGATGTTCCTAGCGTTCATCATCCGTGGTCTTTCTCTGCCCCTGCATCCTTTCTTCAGGGGCCTCCTTTGTTTCTATGGGCTCTATCTGCACCAGTTGTCCCCCAACTCCATCCTCCATGTTGCTTGCTACATTACATTTTGCGAGTGCTGGCTCGGAATCGAGCCGCACTTTGGTCTCTTCAAACGTCTCTTCAAGCTGAAGCGTTAGTCGGTGTCTCGCTCCGTAGTCTATGATGTAGGAGGCTGTGGTATCCACGTCGACTCCTCGGTCACGTATTTTGACATCAAACTCATGGCGTCCGTCCAAGGGTGGAGGAACAAGTGGTTCTACATCCGCGACCAGAAGGCCGACGGAGACCACTTCGAACTCGCGCCTTTAGATCCCGCGATGCCGTGCAAGAGGAGACGCTCCTAAAAGAACATGGTGATGCCCGGCGAGTCTGTGGAGACAGATGTGCTGTACGAGCGCGTCTACGACCTCGAGAGTCGCATGGGTAAAGAAGAAGGAGGTTGCGCCCTTATTCGCACGTGGTTGTGCCGTCGCGTCTAGCCCCTGCAGGCCAGAGTCCACCCTATGTTCCAATGGGCTGGCGCGGACAATGTCACTCGCGTATCTGCCGATGGCATTTCTGTGAGTGAAGTAGATAAAAGGGTGCGACTGGTCACCAAGTACACCGCCAATGATGTACTCCCATGTGAACTAGTCGTACCTCCATTCGATGCTGCTAATCCTCCTCCTGAGGTACGATTGTGCTACGAAGTAGCTTTGTTTGTTGAATGCTTCTTTTTTCTTGACTTGTGCTGACTTGTTTCCAGTATGCAGGATTGGAAGGTGTCACCCTGTATGCCCCCTCTTCTTGAGGGGGTTATTCCTCGTGAAGCTTTGGAAGAGGATGAGTTGGAGTCGACCGTCCCATCTGACTGGGAGGAGGAAGCCCCCCAGTCCAGCATTCAGGACACTCGCAAGCATTCGCGCAGGGAGGATTCAGATGCATCATCTCCTTCGACTCCAGAAGGCCCAGCTATTGGTGTAGAGTCGCCGATGCCTGCCATTCCTATGAGTGCTGTGGCGCCATCTTCTCGTAAGAAGATGCGACTGCCAAAGGAGTCGTCGTCGGAGGGCCAAACCTTCGATTTTGACAAGTTTGATTGGTAAGTATACAATTCTTCTATTTGGTTCTTCTTTGGAGTTGCGTTTTCCTGATGTTGGTGTTGTTCTGCAGTCAACCGGCGTCGTCATCTTCTGGTGATGTCCAATTTTTGAAAGAATCTAGAGTCGCGACCTCCAAGGCCAAGAAAGTGGCTGAGCGGACTCCTTCTCCTCCATTGGCGGCCCACTCCGGGCATAATTCATCAAGTTCTCCACACGATGTGGAGCATCATATGGTTGTCCGGATGACTACACGTCAATCGACTTCGGAGTCATTGGAGGATCATGTATGTGTAGTGGTGCTTCTTCTGATCAGTCGAATTTATCATCCATACCATCTGTTGATCCTTTACTGTTTCTCCCGTTGTAGCTTATTGTGAAGGAAGCTGCTCACCTGGCGAAGCAGGTGCTTGCAATGGGTCGCCAGCATGCAATGCTGGACAATCGCCATCTCGTGGTTGAAAGAGAGTGCTTTTTTGCTTCTTCGTCCTCGCCCTTGTGATATACTTGACTGATGGTCCGTCTTTGTTTATTTCACAGTTGAGCATAATGCGCTTCTTCACGACATCGCTGCCCTCGAAAAGACACTCACCGCGGCAGTGAAGGGTCGCGATGAGGCAGTTATTGCGCTTAACGAATCGCGAAAACGCGAAGAGGATTTGTGCGCCTCCATCGTGGCTAGGGAGAAGTTATTTGAAGAACAACTCTTCTCGATTGCCAAGGCTCTTTCAGGTACTCCTTCGTCTGGATTTCCATCGCGTCCCTTCTTTCGAATTTGTTATTGTGCTGACTTTTTGTGCCAACACTTTGCTCTTGTGTAGATGATGGCGGTCTGAGCTTCGATGCCTAGGCGCTCCGTCGTGATGATGCCTTGGCAGGTGCTGTCTCTGCAGTCGAGGATCGCAGTGCTTCCATCTAGGGGACGCTGATCAAGGCCAAGGGCATACTCAGTCGCCTCCGTGAGGAGCTGGCGCCCAAAGCTGAGTTAATCGAAAATATAGATGATCTGGTGGAGTCCCTTGCTGGAGGCATTCCTGCGGGCTTCAAGAACTGACTCCGTGCGGTTGGCACTTCTATGTCACTTGCAATGGTTCAAGACCATGGAGTCGAGGTTGATCCTGCTGCGGTCTCCAAGGCAATGCCTGTCAGCGCAGATGGCCAACAGGTAGTTTTTACTCCTTTTGCAACTGCCTGTGGCAAATACGGGCCGCAGCTAATCAACACAGTGGCGAAGTACTCTGAGGAGGTGCAGCGAGCCAAGAAGGCAGCGAAAGCTGTGGTGTTAGGGCCGGCGGGAAGTCTGTGGCATCTGATACAGCCACAGACTCGATGAGGCCCCCAAAACCGAAGTCTAAGTCGAAGAAGCCAGTTGCTCCTTAGTAGTCATATCTGTAATTGTTAATAGCATGTCTCTTTTGTCTGGAACATGCCTTTGGCGAGTGTATCCACTGATACTTTATTATGCTTGAACGCACTCGAGTCTTTTGTCCATGTATTGCTTTAGTCTTCTTATTATCTCTTGCTTTGCTTGTGATAGGGCACATCGAGTGGTCCTTGGAGTGAACCTCGAAATATGCCATCCACTGATGATACCTTAGCACAGTCGCGCTCAAGGGTGGATGAGCTGTCTCTGCTCTCACGACTCCGTGACCGTGTGAAGCAGTTGGAGCGCGAACTGCTCATGCTCTGTGGTAACGCGGATGTATGGAAGTCGAGGGCGGAGAAGGCCGCCGCCCGAGAGCAATATCTTCTAGGGGAGGTGACGCAGCTGGGCGACCAATTCAAGTGTTAGCTTTCTGCTTCCTTATCTTTTCTTGTAGCCACTCGCGGTAGTTCATTGTCTTCATACTTTTGCCTTTGCTTGGTATAGTTGTTAGTGCACGCCATCCGCAAGATGAGAAGTACAGGATTGCCATTCGCATGAATGATCTGACCCAAGAGCAGCTTTAGGCGAGTGGGTACTTCTGGGTGGATCATGATCGCGCAATCGCACTGGCGACCCTGCAGGATCGTGCTTCACGAGTGCTTCATTTCCTGAAGAAATCGCAATCATGCTTAAGGAATATTTATCAGACGATGTTCCCGCTAGACGTCGTTCCATCGAGCCTGCTGGCCCTTCTTGCAAAATTTCAAGACTTGAGTGCAGTCCGCGAGTGTGTACGGCAACAGTTAGTGGCTGGTGCCAAGGCTGCTGTGTCACTGGTGCGACTGCACATGCCTGATGTGGATGTTACAATGGTTGTTGCTGGACCGCCAGTGCCGCCAGCAGGTTCGACCTGGAACATGGTTGCTCACTACCAGGCGGTGGATCACCCAGCGGAGGAAATCGTCGACTTCTTCAAGGAGCAGATAAACGTTCCTTTGTTGCAACAGTAATTTAGTTTGTATCCTGCACATTGTTGCACCTGTGTTGTAAAGCTCATGTATATATGCTATGTATAATTGATTGACATTGATGTATATAAAGAGCTTGTTAGCTCGCATGTTTTGCGAGTGCGTTGCACTATGCGATTCCTTTTCGTTAGTCTGACTTGTGTTCATGTCATCACCTTGCCAACCTGTCAGGTGCGTTGCAACTAGGTTGATGTTTTTCTCAAGGGTTCGATTAGTGCGTTAGCTACTCAGGATATCGCGTTGGTTCGTAGAACATATGTGTATAGGGTGGCGTAGCCCCCGAGTGGATAAAATGTAAAAATAAATAAAAGAGCATAGAGTTTGGGGCACTTAGCTTTATTTATTCGTAGGATAGTACGAGGTACAATGTGTGGCTAAGTAGCCTTGGCTGAATAGCCTTATTTGCAATGTAGGAAATAAAAGACGACTAAGGGTAGAAGCACCACAGCTGCGCGATGTTCCAGGGGTTGGAGTACGCGACTCATGTCTCGAAATCTTTAAGGCGATAGGCGCCACCTAGGTTTACTTCTATAATCACTTACGGTCCCTTCCAAGGGGACTCGAGCTTGAGATGCCCTTGCTGTTTCAATCGCAGGACCAGGTCTCCTTCGACGAAGGACCCGGGGCGTAGCCTTCTGCTGTGGTAGTTGCACAGGTCCTGCTGGTAGATCATTTATCTTTCTGCAGCGATTTCCCGTGCCACATCAAGGAGGTCGACGGAGTCTTCAAGTGCAAGAGTTGATTCCTGCTCGCTGTAAGCGACCACTCGCGGTGCTTTGTATCGTACCTCTGCGGGTAGCACCGCTTCGGCGCCGTGCACCATGAAAAACAGGGTGTACCCCGTGGCACTGTTTGGGGTTGTGCGTAGGCTCCAGAGTAGCGATTGCAGCTCTTTTGGCCAGCATCCTGCGGCTTGTTCGAGTGGCCTAAGGAGTCGCTTCTTGATTCCGCCGCAGACAAGCCCGTTGGCTTTTTCGACCTGACCGTTGGTCTGTGGATGAGCTACAGAGGCATAGCTGACGTTGATTCCCAGGTTCTCACAGAATTCTTGGAACTCCTTGGAGGTGAAGTTCGTCCCGTTGTCCGTGATGATGCTGTGTGGCACTCCGAAGTGGTAGACGATGGACTCAAAGAACTTGACTGCGCTGGCTCCTAACTAGTTAGTCACCGGCATGGCCTCTATCCACTTGGTGAATTTGTCGACTGCGACCAAGAGGTAGACGTAGCCTCCTCGTGAGGACTTTGGGAGCTTGCCGACCATGTTAAGTCCCCATTGCATGAAGGGCCGGGCCAATGGAATTGGCCGGATCTTTGCGCCAGGTGCGTGTGGCTTGTCTGTGAATCGCTGGCAAGCGTTGCATTTTTGGACGATGTCCTTGGTGTCACGCATGGCCATAGGCCAGTAGAATCCAGCTCGTAGAGCTTTGGTGACGAGGGCGCAACTGCCGGCGTGGTTCCCGCAAGTCCCCTCATGGATGTCGAGGAGAACAGATCTTCCATCATGGTTTGAGACGCATCGTTGGAGTACTCCTGTGATGCTGCGCTTGTACAGTTCGTCATTGATAACAGCGAATGCCTTGGATCACTGCGCAATGTGCCGTGCGTTAGTCGGATCGTCCGGTATCCTTTTGCTGAGAAGGTATGTGATGTACGGTTGAGTCCAAGATGGCTCGATCATCATGACGCGCATCGGTCCTTCGAGTCCTATGTCAAGATCTAGGTCGTCGAGTGCCATTGGCTCATTGGGCGGCACAGCCCCCGAGTCCGTTGTTGCGCTTGTTTTCTTCTCTGTTGCTTTTGGCTTGATGAAGCATTCGCGGATGGGATCGAGAAATACCCCAGGTGGTATGGGGCCGCAGGTAGAGCCAATTTTGGCGAGTGCGTCTGCCTCTTCATTGCTTTCGCGGCCTATGTGCCGCAGCTCGCAACCGTCGAAGTCCCCTTCGAGTGTAGTAGAGGTCGCGGTAGGCGATCATATTGTCGTTTAGTGTGTCTCACTCATGCATTGTCGGGTTGACGACCAGCTTGGAGTCGCCGTATATTATGAGCCTCTTGGCGCCACAGGCTTTTTCCATCCTCATCCTGTTGGGGGGATGACCCCCGAATAGCCCAACCGGACAAGAAATAGGGCAGTCGGATCGCGTCCGGCTAGCTAGGTGTAGCCGGACAAGGCAAGCCGGGACGGCTATCGCGTGGTAGCCGGATCGGTGAGAAGCAGCTGGCTACAGCAGTGTAGCCAGAACCAATCAAGGAGACAGGACGACGTGTGGATTAGTGCGTGGTACACCCTGTACGACGACAAGACTGGCAACTACTCAGCCATACCGAAGACTTTGCGGGGATGATGTGGGAACAGTCGCCCGGTGCTGACGACAGGCTCGCACAGCGTCCACAGTGCCTGCGAAGCCATACTGCTCGTACTCCGATGGGACATGTTGTACCGGATACTGTAGATGGCCAGCCGGCTGGGACCAGCCTATGGGGCCCGCTAGTCGGACTGGCCAGTGAGACCGTTGCCTCTCTGCCTATATAAGGAGAGGCAAGGCCTCAGTAGAAAGGGTTGGTCTCAGTGCATTTAAGGCAGTAGCTAGAGAATACAGCTCGAGGAGCACCTATAGTTCGTATATCGCTCATAGCCAGATCGGCAGGAGTAGGAGTTTTACCTCACCACGAGGGCTCCGAACCTGGGTACTTCCTGCGTCCTGCTACGCTTCCTTGTATCCAATCCCGCCTGCAGACGCCGTCGATAGCTTCCCTGCTAGTCCCCACACCTCTATCTGACCTTCTTAGGTACTGCCATTCCCAATACAACGACAGTTGGCGCCCACTGTGGGGCTAATGGCATCGACCGGAGTCACGTTCCGCATGGGACCCCACACTTCAGCCGGTGAGCGCGTGGCCTCTGGCCTGGTGCTCACGCTCGGCAAGTTCGACTGCATCATCGACAACGCTTCCTGCTTCGCCGGAACCACCTTCCCAGCAAACGGCACCATCCTGCTCTTCGGCGACCTCCCTGTCTACGTCGCCACCATTCCGGAGCATTTCCCTAGGGAGATCGTCTTCGGCGCGGAGCTACCGCATCCAGGCGGTAGCGCCTCCTTCGCTTCCTGTGGCATGGAGGTCATGATGGCCGGCTCCGGTTCCCACCCCCGCCAACCGCGGGAGTGGGGCGCGGACGAGGGCAGAACCTCCGCAGCCTCGGAATCCGGCGGAGGAGGCCATTGATCGGCTCTTGACGCCGGTTAACCTCGGGGATAACCCGGAGGAAGTGGAAGTCGCCATGGAGAGACAGATCCTCCTCCAAGAGGCCATGGAGCTGGCGTCAACCCGCAAGCAACTCGAGATCACCCGGCGCAAGTACGACCGCGCGCATGGCTTCACTCCGGCTACCGCGGAGCCGAGCCGGTGCGGCCAGGTACGGTGCCAGGGCGGCGAGCTGGGCGGAAGGATGGAAAAGGATGGGGAGCCGGATCCCGCGCCCGCCCTCATCCAGCCCACCTACAGCACGCCCATCAAGAACCTGCGCGCATCGCAAGCCGCAGCAGAAGAACTGACCAACCTGGAGGGCGAGGAGCGAGCCCACCAGCACTCTCGCATGCAGGAGCTCCTCCGCATCACGGATGAGCAGGCTGATGCCAACCGGCAGATGCAGGAGGACCCCAGCTACTCTAGGGGGAGCAAGCTGCCTGTCAACAGCAAGTGCGCGCCCTGCAACACCCAACAGACATCCTCCCCTCGGCCGGCTAAGGCCCGCAGCAGGTGCCGCAGCTCTGGCAACAAGGGCCAGCTGCGCCAGGAGCAAACAGTGAACAACAACCCACCGCCTCCCCCTCCACCAACAGGAGCACCAAGACCCGCTGGTTCTCGTCTCTCAGGACGGGTAGGAGCGCCCAACCCGGATCGTCCGGATGCCCGTGACCGCATCGAGCTCCTCGCTCAAGCGCGCGTCACGGAGGAAGAAGACTCCACCGGACCGGTTTGTTTTGGACCCCGCATCCGGAATGAGCCGTTTCCGGATAAGTTCACCCTGCCTAGGGACACCCCCAAGTACGACAGTAGTATGAAGCCGGAAGACTGGCTGACCGACTATGCTACGGCAGTCGGCATCGCCCATGGGAACAAGCGCACAGCCGTGCGCTATGTCCCTCTTATGCTAACCGGGTCGGCAAGGACATGGCTCAACAGCCTTGCGCCCAACAGCATCAACGTCTGGCCAGACTACGAGAAAGTGTTCGTCCGCAACTTCAATGGCACGTACAAGCGTCCGGGACGCCCACGCGACCTGTCCTTGTGCGTCCAGGGTGACCGCGAGACCGACCACGAGTACCTCGCCAAGTGGACGGAGCTGCGCAACACTTGCGAGGGCATCCTAGAGAGCCAGGCCATCAACTTCTTCATCGAGGGCTGCTGAGAAGGCACCATGCTTCGCCACCGGCTACTGTGTGACGAGCCGAAAACCATGGCAGAGCTGATGACGGTTGCGGACCAGTACGCCATGGCAGATGCCGCCATGAAGAAACCCGTCCGCATAAATGTTGACGGGCGTCCGACTCCTACGGAGCCGGCTCGCGACCGTCCGAGCAATCTGGTTGGAGAAGCCGGATCCTCTAGATGCCATGGCAACGACAATCGGTTCCATGGGGACTGCCAAGCCAGACAGCAGAAGCCCTGCTACCACGTGTGGCACGTCAATGATGTGGAGGGTGCGCCCGACGCACCGGCTAACGATGCAAGGAGGCAGAAGCCACGGCTCACCTTCGACCAGATGTTTGACGGCCCGTGCAAGTGGCACAGCGGTCCCTTCAAACTGGCTACACACACCACCCGGAATTGCAGCTGGACTCGCCAGCTAAAAGAACAGGGTAGCAGCCACGTCTCCCCCTGCCCCCTCCTGGTGGACCACCACCACCGGCTAGGGGAGCCGACAATGATGGTAACGGTGGCAATGGTGGCAACAACAACAACGGCTACCCCCAGCCGCACGCCGCCTAGCACATCTTTGAGATGGAGCTGGACGACAAGCACAGCCGCAGGCGACGCTCCAAGGAGGTCAACGCCATCGTCTCTCCAGTCCCCAGTACCTGAACTGGTCGGAAACCCCCATCACCTAGAGCCGAGAGGACCAGCTGGAGCAGCTGCCCACTCCCGGGGGCTACGCCATGGTGCTCGAACCCTCATCGTCTCCAATGCGCACACCTGCCATTTCTCTCGCATCCTCATTGATGGAGGCGCACAGACTCCGGCTAGCCAAAGAGATTGGTGTCAACCGGATCCTCTGCTTCGGCGATTTGGATCTGGTGGTGTAGCAAGTATCCGGAGAATGGGACGCCCGCGATGCAAACATGGCTCTCTACCGGCTCCACATATAGAAGCTCAGCGCCTCCTTCGACGGATGTGAATTCCATCACGTCCCCCGCGCCAACAACGAGGCGGCCGATTCGCTCACCCGAATCGGATCCACTAGGCAGGCGATCCCACCCAGGGTCTCCTTGGAGCACCTACGCAAGCCCTCCATCAACCTGTCACCCGAGTCGGATTCCATCATATGGGCAGGGAGCGCTCCGGCTAACGGGGCGACCGAGGCAGAACCGGCAGAACCTCCAAAGAAGAAGGCCCGTGCCAACTCCGGCAAGTCAGTGCCCTCCGGTTTGCAAGACCCGGGGGCCGCGGACTCGTCAGGCGGCTCGGGGGCTGCCGTCCCGGGTGCCTCACCCAGGCGCCCC
This sequence comes from Avena eriantha, assembly GCA_910589775.1. Taxonomy (NCBI): domain Eukaryota; kingdom Viridiplantae; phylum Streptophyta; class Magnoliopsida; order Poales; family Poaceae; genus Avena; species Avena eriantha. The sequence goes on from OU342746.1 coordinate 12,839,856, forward strand.
CCCCCCGACGACCATCAACTGGAGAGCGGGAGCATCCTCGTCATGCGGGAAGTGCCATCCTGGGCACAACCCTTCATGAACTACATCGCCAATGGGGAGCTTCCGGATGACGAGGTGCAGGCCAGGCAAGTCCGGCGCCGCGCGCACACGTGCACCATCATCAACAAATAATTGTACAAGCGCAGCGTATCCGGCATCTTCCAAAGGTGTGTCGATGTGGACACGGGCTACCGACTACTCAAGAACATCCACCAGGGCGAGTGCGGGCACCATGCTTCGTCAAGGGCGATAGTTGCCAAGGCGTTTCGCCACGGCTTCTATTGGCCCACCGCTCTCGAGGATGCCGAACAGCTAGTCTGCACGTGCAATGGATGCCAGCACTTCGGGCAACTCAGGCACATGCCGACTTCAGTGCTCAAGACCATACCGATTACTTGGCCCTTCACAGTTTGGGGCCTCGACATGGTTGGCCCCTTCAAGCGAGCGCGTGCAGGCATGACCCATCTGCTAGTGGCGGTGGACAAATTTACAAAATGGAGCGAGGCCAAGCCCATCCGGAAGTTGGACGGGGCAACGGTCGTCACCTTCTACACCGACATCATCAATCGTTCTGGCTACCCCAACAGCATCATCACCGACAATGGCACGAACTTCGCCAAGGGGGCCTTCGCCTGATTCTGCGGCAACAAGGGCATCCGGCTGGACCTTGCCTCCATCGCGCACCCGCAGTCCAATGGGCAAGTCGAAAGGGCAAACGGCTTAGTGCTAGCCGGCAACAAGCCGCGCCTCATCGAGCCGTTGGAGCGTTCACCCGGATGCTGGATCGAGGAGCTTCCGGTTGTGCTATGGAGCCTACGCACCACGCCGAATAGATCAACCGGCTACACTCTGTTCTTCCTGGTCTATGGATCGGAAGCCGTCCTCTCCGCGGATATCGAGTTCGACTCTCCGCGCAAGCTCCTTTACGACGAAAAGGCCAACCAAGAGGCACGGGAGGATGGTGTGGACCTCCTTGAGGAGGCCCGCGAGTTGGCACTGTCCAGGTCAGCCCTGTACCAGCAACGACTATGCCGCTACCATTCAGGCCGGATCCGCCCAGTTGCGTTTCGCAAGGGCGACCTGGTCCTCCGGCTGGTACAAGACACGAAGGACATGCACAAGCTATCGCCACCCTGTGAGGGCCCCTTCATCGTCAGCCGGGCACTGCCCAACGACTCCTACTACCTCATCGACGCGCAGCAGCCGCGCAAGAACAAGATGGACTAATCGGACGAGGAGACCGAGCGTCCATGGAACGCGGCCCTGCTGCGCCTGTTTTACACCTAGTCACAAGATAGTGTATGTATCCCACAAACCCCATGAATGAAAATGCGGACCCCTACGAGATGCTCGGGGGCTCCTTGCTAGAAATGTGTTTGCATCTATTTTCCGGTTCTGATTTTCTGGCTCCGGCAACCTCTACCCGGGGGCTTGCCGGCTAGCCCGACCTGCTAAGTCAACAAACTGGTCGAGTAATGTGAGACGATGTCAGAGGCCAACTCTTCGTCTTAGCTACAGACCGCAACCCGGTTGTCCAGCTAGCAAGAGCAAAAGCTCGAGGCATCCCACACGAAAAAAGGGGAGGAGACACGACAGATCGGGCGTCCCGGCCTCGTAACTAGCTTAAGACAATTTAGCTGCTAAGTCGTTAGTACCGTGCGTGATGTACTGTCAGCTCCCTTCGATTCCGGCTACATACCGCAACCCGGCTGCCCGGCAAGGACGCAACGAAAACAGCAGAGCACACGGGAAAGCGACCGAGTGTCCAGAAAGGCGCAAGCTACTTTTCAAAAAACAAATCCGCCTCCCGGCTACAGTTTAGCAGACTAACCTATTAACATGTGAGAATGTATGTGTATGTGTATTCTTGTACGACTACTTTGAGTCAGAATTCAGGAAGAAAAGAGAAGAAGATTCGAAGTCCTTGCTTTCATCAAGCGCTCTGAATCTCGGGGGCTACATCCACTGGGTGCACTTGCGTGCCCCCAGTGGAATCTTGTAGTTTCCCGACTGGCTAAAGGCGTTTAGCCGGGTGTTCGGAGCCCAGGTGAGGGCAAGGGCAGGAGCAAGAGAAGACGAGGAAGATTCGAAGTACCTGGCTATGCCAGCTACTCCGAATCTCGGGGCCTACACCTAGTGGGTGTGCTCGCATGCCCCCACTGGAATGTTAGTTCCCCCGGCTAAAGGCATTCAGCCAGCGGAAGCAACCGACTGAGATGCGTCTAGTCGGATAAAGTTAGACGACTTGAGGAAAGAAGGAAGATTCGAAGTACCTGGCGATGCCATCTACTCCGAATCTCAGGGGCTACACCTAGTGGGTGCACTAGCGCGCCCCCACTAGAGGTGCAGTTCCCCCGACTAAAGGTGTGTAGCCGAGCGAAGTCAGCCGGATAAAGTCAATCGGTGAAATATTGAAAGAATAGGCAAAGCACACAAGTTGAAGGGAAACCAAGCAAGTTCAAATTAATATTAAAAGGAAAAGAGGAGACGAAGCTCCCATAAGTTTACCCGGCACCAGATGCAGCCGGTACGGGCGGACAAGTTTTAAGACAAGACAAGACAAACAAATACACCCGGCATCCCTGGGCGATAGCTAAACGGCAGGACCCTTGCCGTGCGGAGCGCTTTGGCTAGTAGCAGCCTCAGGCGGAGGAGGAGGCACGGCGGCCGACCCGGTTCCGGCGTCCCTAGACGGCTGCGTCGGGGCTTCCGCGTCCGGAGTACCGACGGACTCCGAGTCGGTGAGCACCTCGTCGGGATCCACGTAGTCGGCGATCTTGATCGCGGAGCCCCGGAGCTCCGGATGAGCCTGGCGGATGGCGGCAAGGTCGGCGCCGGCGCGGAAGCCTCCGTCAATCTTCTCGACGCGGGCGTCCTTGTACCACGAGAGCATGAGGGCCAGAGCCATCTCCGCTCCGGCTCGCGCCACCAAGTCTCATAGCCGGTCTACCGGAGACGGCACCTCCCCCACCTTCGTGGCTAGCTGCGCCATCGTCTCCGGGACCAGAGCATCCGGCCATAGAAACGAGAAGATGGCTTGCGCCGCTTGGCGAAGCTTGGCAGCTTCCTCGCCAAGAAGAACGACGAGCTCCTGGGCTATTGGCTGCGCCCTCGGCCAGTTCTGCTCCAGCTGGTTGTACGCCAGCAGGTCTATGCCAGGATAAAATGCTGTCAGAAAAAAGATAGTCAGATCCGACTACCGGATCCAGAAATACAGAGGAGACGGAAAAAGGGAACTTACCCTTTGCCGTATGACCAACTTGCATCAGTTCCTCCACTAGGGCCTTCTCCTTCGTCGCCAGCCGCATGATCTCCTTATCTTGGTCCTTGTTCTGGGCCTCGACAAGGTTGAAGGCTTCGATCCGGCTGGCGAGTGAAGCGTCACACTCCTTGACGGTGGCCTGCAGACCGTCCACCTTCGCGTGCCAATCCTTGTTCTGCAGCCATAGAGTGGAGTTGGATTTGCTCAGCCGGTCTTTCACATTCTTCAAGCGATCGATCTCGCGCTGAGCGCACACGAGGATAGCTGCGACAAAACCGGCTATCAGCAAAAAAAAGAAGAAGAGATGATTCCGGCTGAGGCAAACTTACTCTGGGAAGTCCCGTTGGCAGCGGCGAGCTTCTGCTCTAGGGACCGGTTCCCGCCGGCTGCGGCCTCCAGTAGCCGGATCTCCTTCACTGTCAATTCGAGAATGGCGGCAAGATCCATCAGCGAGGCGGCGGAGGAGGCGTCGTCATCCACGGCGTTGGCGGCCAAGGACTCCTTCGCGGCAACCACCGTTATCCTCCACTCCTCCCCCGGCTCGTCCTCGGTGTTGTCGTCACCAACAACCACAAGCTCCTTGCCGGTTACCGCACTCCGTGCTCCCGAAGAAGAGCTGTCCCCACCCTGCGACGAGGCCTCAACCGTTTCTGGCTGGGGACCCTCCGCTCCGGCTGAGGAAGCCGGTTCAGCTCGAGGCGGCAGCGGAGGTGGTGCCTCAGAGGAAGGAGGCGTGGAGGCAGACGTGGCCGGGGCGCGAGGTGGCGACCCGGTCGACGCTCGCGCCGGGCTCGCGGCTCCAAAGGAGACCAGCATGCTGAAGAGACAGAAGAAGAAACGGAGGAAAAATAAGCAAGTAAGCCAAAGGCAACCAAAAGAAGCAAAAACAGCAGGGGCGCCTAGAAAAGAACTTACCCCTGTACCACCAGGGGCGCCCAGAAAAGAACTTACCCCTGTACCACCAGGGGCAGTCCTTTCTTCCGGCCAAGGCGGCTCAGGGGAAGGACACTGGTCCGGCTCCTCTTAGGAGCCGGCTCCTCCGTAGCAGGCCGGCTGGCGCTGGAATGGCTAGAGCCGCTCCCGCTAGCGCCAGACCGGCTGGAGTCGCTGTCCGTCGCGAGGCGCCGTGCCAGATCAGGGGCCGGGGCAGCCTCGTCCTCCTCGTTGACCTCCGCATGGGGATCGGCGGCTGGCTCGTCATTCCGGTTGGGGAAGGCGTCCCCATCCCCATCCGACTCCTCGCCAGATAGTCGAGAGCGCGGCTCGGGCAAGTCGGGCGCGAACGCCTAAAGAGGAGCTTCGCCCTCCTCGCGAAGGATTGCAGGGGAAGATCTGCCGAGTACGAAAGATTAGCCGGGCAAACAAAAAAGAAGGGCAAGAGAAACAAAAATTTCGGCTGGAAGAACGTACCCGGGACGCGCGGTTGTCCCAACTATAGGGTGCCAGCCCGAAGGCCCACCCTTCCGGCAGCCGTTCCTTGGTAATCGTCCACACCCACTCCTTCAGATTGTGGTAGCGGGGGTCGCGGCGAGACAACCAGGTCAGGTCTAGCCAACCGGAGTAGAAGCACATCTTGTGCGCTCGCTGCTGCAGCGACATCATCAGCCAGGACATCCAACTGAGGGTGATGTCCAGGCCGGTTAGTCTGGCAGTGACAAGGGCGCGCATGCGTTTCAGCATCTCGTCTGACTCCACCTTTTCACCGTATATCTTCAGGTCCTAGTGCTGCCGACTGGACTCAACGTCCTAGAAAGCCGGAAGGTTGATCCGGTCAACGGCCGTGAGAGGCTTGACGTAGAAGTACGACTGCTGCCATAGTCGTACCGTGTCGTGCAGTTGGAACTTCGGGTAGCCGGTTTGTGCGCGGGAATAGATGGAGGCGCTGCCATAGACGACTAGCGGCCCCTTCTTAAATTGGACATGCGGCCTGACTCGGAATAGCCAGCAGAAGAGCCCGAGATCCGGCTGGATCCCGAGGAAGCTCTCGCAGAACGCAATGAAGTGCGCCAGTGTGCCGATTGCGTTGGCTCTGAGGTGGTGGAGGCGGAGGTCGAAGAAGGCGAGGAAGGTGAGGAAGAATGGGTGCACCGGCAGCGCGAACCCGCGTGCCAGGTGCGAGAGGAAGACCACCCGTTCTCCCTCCGCTGGATGCGGCGACTCCTCTCCTGTCGGCGCGAGCCGCACCGCCACTTCCTCCTCCTACGGAAGGACGCGAGTGGCGCGGTACTTCTGGATGTGGTCCTCTATGATGGAGGAGCCACACCATGCTCCGCGTTCAGCGGCCATCTCTGGCTCGTCGGAGGGCGCGGTGGCGGACGATTGATGGTGATCCGTACCGTCGACGACGACAAATGGGCGATGCAGCGGGCTACAGCAGCAGCGGCAACAAGGTGCAGAGAGCAGGAGCGTAGAAGGGGAGAGGGCAACTGGAAGCGGGGAGCGGAGGAAAGGAACTTCCCTCCCAGGCGTCCCTTTAAAGGATCGGAAGGGCAACCGTCCGCAGCGCCACGCTGCACCCATCTAGGCGATCCTCACCCCAACCGCCGCCCGGATCTCGTGTGTAGACGCAGGGTGCGCAGAGGATCCTGGAGCAGGAACCAAAGCGTTAGGCGACAGTTTCCCGAGGCGACGTGCGACGGGACGTTACGCTGCCCGCCGCAGAGAAATGATGGCGCGTGCACACGTGGCCGTCGTCCGCACTGACGTCACAGGTAGCGCAACCGCCAGGCGTAGCCGGTCAGTAATTCAAAACGAAGAGGGAGTGCGCGCACATTTTGCCTAAGGGCGGAATCCACATGCGCTCAGGGGCTAGTGTCGGGGGCATGACCCCCGGATACCCCAACCGGACAAGAAACAGAGCAGTCGGATCGCGTCCGGCTGGCAAGGTGCAGCCGGACAAGGCAGGTCGGGCCGGCTATCACGTGGTAGATGGATCGGCGAGAAGCAGCCGGCTACAGCAGCGTAACCGGAACTAATCAAGGAGACAGGATGACATGCGGATCAGTGCACGGTACGCCCTGTACGACGACAAGACTGGAAACTACTCAGCCATACCGAAGACTTTGCTGGGATGACGCGGGAACAATGGACCGGTGCTGACGACAGGCTCGCACGGCATCCACTGTTCCTACGACAGCCATACCACTCGTACTCCGATGAGACATGTTGTACCAGATACTTTAGATGGCCAGCCGGCTAGGACCCGCCTATGGGGCCCGCTAGTCGGACTGGCCAGTGAGACCGTTGCCTCTCTGCCTATATAAGGAGAGGCAAGGCCTTAGTAGAAAGGGTTGGTCTCAGTGTATTTAAGGCAGTATCTAGAGAATACAGCTCGAGGAGCACTTGTAGTTCGTATATCTCTCATAGCCAGATCGGAAGGAGTAGGAGTTTTACCTCACCACAAGGGCTCCGAACCTGGGTACTTCCTGCGTCCTGCTATGCTTGCTTGTATCCAATCCCGCATGCGGACGCCGTCGATAGCTTCCCTGCTAGTCCCGACACCTCTATCTAACCTTCTTAGGTACTGCCGTTCCCAATACAACAACACATCCCGTGTAGCAGGGACTCGTATTCAGCTTCGTTGTTGGAGGCGATGAACTGCATTCGCAGAATAGATTTTAGCTTGTCTCCCTAGGGCGATGTTAGTATGATACCTGCGCCAGCTCCATCCTTTCGCTTGGATCCGTCGAAGTGCATTGTCCAGAGGTAGGACATATCTGGTTTTTCAGGGAGCTGGTTCTCCATCCAGTGCACGAGGAAGTCAGGGAGAACTTGCGACTTGATTGCATCGTGTTTTTCATATGTAATGTCTCGTGGAGACAGTTCGACCCCCAAAGCGTGAATCGTCCGGTGGCGTCGGGATTGTTGAGGATATGTCCAAGCGGGGCGTCATTGACCACCACGACTGGGTGTTCCTGGAAGTTGTGGCGCAGTCGCCGGGCTGTCATGAAGACGTCGTACGCCAGCTTCTGGTAGTGCGGGTACCGCTGCTTTGTTGGTGTGAGTACCTCGCTGAGGTAGTAGACTGGGCGTTGTACCCCGTGGACCTTGTTTTCCTTGGCTCGTTCTACCACGAGCACCGTGCTGACCACCTGGTTGGTGGCGGAGATGTATAGCAACAGTGGTTCCCTTTCGTGTTGGGGTAACCAGTACTAGCGAGGTGGACCGTAGACGCTTGAGGTTTTCAAATACTTCCTAAGCCTCGTTGGTCCACTCGAACTTGTCAGCTTTGCGGAGAAGTTGGTAGAAGGGCAGTGCCTTTTCGCCCATTCGACTGATGAATCGACTGAGCGCCGTGATTCGCCTAGCCAGCTGCTAGACACCTCTTATGTTCTTCGGCTTCTCCATGGCTAGTATGGCTTTTATTTTCTACGGGTTTGCCTCGGTCCCTCTTGCGGAGATGAGATACCCGAGTAGTTTCCTAGATGGTATGCCGAAGGCGCACTTGTCCGGATTGAGCTTGATCCGGTAGCTGTAGAGGTTGGCTAAGGTTTCGCGTAAATCGTCGATTAGTGAAGCTTCCTCTTTGGTCTTGATTACGATGTCGTCAACATAGACTTGGATGTTGTGACCAAGTTGGTTCTTGAGGCAAGCCTGCATGCACCGCTGGTAGGGTTCTCCTGCGTTCTTTAGCCCGAAGGGCATTGTGTTGTAGCAGAACACACCAAAAGGCGTTGTAAACGTCGTTTTCTCTTGATCTTCCTCCTTCATTCGAATCTGATTATAGCCTGAGTAGGCGTCAAGGAAGCAGAGGCACTCACATCCCGCGGTGGAGTCGATGATTTGGTCGATTCGCGGTAGCGGGAAGTGGTCCTTTGGGCAGTGCTTATTCAAGGAGGTGAAGTCCACACATATCCATTGGATATCCGTGTATTTTTTAGGCACCAGCACCATGTTAGCGAGCCAAGTGCTTTCCTTGATCTCGCGTATGAAGTTGGCGTCGAGGAGTCTGTTGATCTCCATTCCGACCACTTTTGCTCTTGGTTCAGACAGTTGCCGAATTGTTTGTTTGACTGGCCTTGTGTCTAGGTTGACGTTGAGTGCATGCTCGGCAAATTCCCTAGGAACTCCTGGCATGTCCGCTGGACACCAGGTGAAGATTTCCCAGTGCTCATGGAGGAATTCGGCGAGCGCGAGTTCCTATGCGGGACTCAAGTTGTTGGAGATGAGGGCCGTCTTGGCGGGGTCCGAGGGATGGACCTGAACTTTCTTCGTGTGCACCGACGAGTTTAAGGACAGGTCCGGTGAACTTGGCCGGCTCAGGGGAGGCAAACTATTGTCTGTCGACTCCTTCAATCTTGCGAGCTCTTCCTGCATGCCAAAGGACTGGGAAATTCTGTCCTTGTCGCAACTGTTGGACCTCTCGAAGCTCCCGTTGATTGTGATGGTGCCATTTGGGCCTGGCATTTTCATCTATAGGTAGGCGTAGTGTGACACTGCCATGAACTGGGCGAACGCGACACGTCCGAGGATGCAGTGATACTGTGAGGGCCAGTTGATGCGTTCGCGTCGAAAGTTTTTCGGTGTGCCAAAGATAACGTCGAGGTTGATTTTGCCAAGGGGGTATACGCCCTTGCCTAGGACGATGACGTGGAATGTTGTGTCCGAGGCCTCTAGGCAGGTCAGAGGGATCCGCATTGCTCGCAAGGTACTTGCGAACATGAGGTTAATGCTGCTTTTGCCGTCCGTGAAGACGCGACTCATGTTGAAGCCTCCAATTTGTGCCTGGAGTACGAGGGGACAATGGCCTAGACGAGGTACTTGGTGCGGGTGGTCGCGCTTGTCGAAGGTGATGCAGGAGTCGCTTCCACTGAGGTACTCAGTGGTGGATGGTGGTGAGTTTGTCACCAAATTGACTTGGCGAGTGATGGCATTTTGTACCCGGTTGCAGGGGCGACCGTTTTGGATCATCATGCTGCCCATGGCTTGTCGCTACGGCTCGCCTCCGTGATGCTAGTCAGGCGCAGCTGCGGGTGGCAGTTGATGGGGATATGCCAAAGGGGGTATACCCAGCAGAACGTTCCGAGTGGACCGAAAAGGCCTGTGAGTGCATCTGAAAGACAGCGACAGAACTATGAAGAAAGGAAAGACCCATCAACTGGCGACTGGAAGCCCAGAAGCGTAGCAGAAGCCCAGTCGGATTAGGTCAAAGGTCTCTGGATCCTTATCTTGTTCGAGGACAGCTTGTAAACCCTAGCAAGGTACCTCATATATAAATCTCCCTATGGTACCCTGGGACCTTACGTTCCATCATACACCCCCTCAAGCGACTCGCTACCTAGCCGCCGAGCTCGCCACCCCTGTAACTCGCTCTCTCATAATCTAATCTAGCAGGAGTAGGTCTTTACCCTCAGGGGGGCCGAACCTGGATAAACCCATGTGCATCCGCCCCCATCTCGCACCGCAGATGGCCGCCACCTCTTCCTCACGAAACATTCAATCGCTGCTAGTGGCAGTGACTGCCGTGGCCATTTCCACGACAGTGGCACCCACCGTGGGGCATAGCGGGACTGGCCTGAGTTCTGCGGCGAGACCCTACTCGCCGATCGATCGGCCGATCGCCACCGGTCGCATGATCGCCATCGGCGGGATCTTATAGATCCTGCCCAGCAATTACATCCCGTTGTCACGCCCGGTCACCCACGCTGCGGTGATGCCGATTGGCTCCATCAACCTCTTCGTCAGCTTCACCGGCGCGATCGACCCAGCCGCGACGGTGATCGTCGGCGGATCGCCGCCACACCGCGACCTGCTTTCAGAGGAGCAGGTCCGCTCCATCAGGAGCCTCGTCACCAAGTACGACTCGGCCGCCAACGACGCACTCGAGCCTGGCGCCACCACCAAGGACGATGCCCTGAACGACGATGCCAACTCCGCGACCCCTGCATTGCTCGGCGGATCCATCACCGCCGCGTCACGGGAGGACTCCATCACGCGAGTCTCCAACCCCGAGGATTTCGAGGACCCCTCCATCCTGGGGATCTTCAACTCCGATTCCGGCTTGGAATACCCCGAGGATTTTCGTGACAGATCCAATCGCTTTAACGCGATCTACATGGCGGGTAGCACGGCCTCCCCGCCAGATCCGTTCTCCACGCTGATCCCGCCGACCGCGATGGCCACGGAGGTGGAGCAAGCCTGCCTGCGGCTCGCGGAGGCGCAACGCAACAAACTCGCCGAGCGCGAGAAATACCGCCTCGACCGAGAGACGGCGCGAGAGCTGTCACTCTACCACCAGCGCCGCATCAGGACCCGCTTGAACCCCGACGTTCAGGGCCGTGTCCTGAATTTCAACAACGAGGGCGACCCCACACGCGCCGCCAAGCGCGAATACTGCGAGAACGCGCCGCCGGGAGGGAGCAACCCCGCAAGACCACCACCTGGAGCGCCGGTGACTGGGGCCCCTCCACCACCCATGGGCCGCGCACCCCCACCGGACCAACCACGGATCATCATCTCGCGTCAAGCCCGTGACGCCAACGGGCTACCACTATACTCCACCCCGATGGACAATGTTGTTGCGGCTGATGCCGCGATCGCCAACCTCGATGTCCAAGGCGACGATGCGCTACAGATCCAGTACGCCAAGGCCCTACTCATCAGGGCCGTCGAGCAACAAGCCACGGGAGTCGACCCGTGGGGGCGAATGTACTCCCGCTCTTCAGCAAGAAGGGTGGCATCAAGCGGCCACCCCACCGTGGCAAACGCATTAGTTTACCCACCACCCCAGCCCCTGGCAAACCAACCACGGGCCGCCAATCCTGCGATGTCAACCAACGAGCCGCGACCGGTGAACAACACGGTCGCCGCCAATGGGCAGCCCCTTGACGCCCGAACAAACATCATCAAAAATCAGACGTGGCGGTCGTGCCAACCCTACGACCTGCGGCACACCCTCACCAACCGCGGTGAACCGGAGCCAAGAGGCTCGCTCAGCCGAGTCGGGCCGCAATGTTTTGGACCAATGATTCGCGGGGAAAAATACCACGCCAACTTCAAGGCCCCTAAGGAGATCGAGAAGTACGACCCAACGTACGACCCCGCTGTCTGGTTGGACACATACCTCATGTCAATGGGGATCGCAGGCCACACCGACCTGCTTGCCGCTCGCTACCTCCCCCTGATGATGGAAGGTGCGACCCGGCAGTGGATCAACACGCTCCCTCCCGACAGCATTGATTCCTGGGAAGAAATGAGGGACGCCTTCGTCAGGCACTTCGAGGGCTCTTACACCCGCGCCACCACCATAGAAGACCAGGAGCGATGCATCCAGGGACAACGCGAGTCGACCCGCCGGTGGATCCAAAGGTGGCAAGAACTATGGATAAACGCCTCCGGCATCCACCCAGACACGGCGATACACTGCTTCAAGAACGCGTGCCGATACGAACCCCTAGTCGCCAAGATCAAGAGGGTCTACCGGATGCTCGATAACATCCCCGACCTCCTCGAGATCGCCAAGCGCTAGGCGGAGGAGGACCCCAACCAAGACTCCGACGACGAGTTGGGAGGAAGACGTCGCACCAGCATCCACGACAGTGGGCCCCTACGCGACATGCGCTACAACAACACCCGCATCACCAGCAAGCGTTGGACGGACGGGCGAGTCGATTTCGTCGCCAACGCAGGCTACAGCCAACGCGACTCCAAGAACTACCGCCGCGACGGAGGAAACTACCGCGCCAACAACACGACAAGGCCAAAATTCGACCCCACCGCCCTGCTCAATCAGCCCTGCATCTACCATAGCAGGAAGGGAAAACCCGCCACCCACACCACCGTCGATTGCCACTCTCTCAAAGAGACTGAGAAGGCGAGACGTGCAAGGGAGGAGCCGAACAATAACCCACCTCGGGACAATAGGAACGGCGGCGGCTTTGGAACCGCCGTCGGGTCGCTACATACCTTCACCGGACTCGGCACCAAGCGTGAGAAGAAAGTGCTCGCCTGCGCGGTCGCCGTCAATGCGGTGACGCAAGTCGACATCCCCTGCTTCCTAAACTGGTCTGAGCAGAGCATCACCTAGAGTCTCCAGGACCACACGTCAAGAATCGAGTACCCAGGGCGAGTCGCCCTAGTAGTCAGGCCAAAAGTGGCCGACTACGGGCTGCCCAAGACGCCGATGGACGGCGGGAGCTCCATCAATATCTTGTACCTCGACACGTTCAAAAGGCTCCAGCTCCTAGAAACAACCATCGAGCCAACACTGACGACCTTCCACAACATCGTCCCCGGTCGGAAGGCGTACCCGATCGGGAAAGTGACGCTGCCAGTCACCTTTGGCACTCCGGCAAACTACCGCACGGAGAGGATCGTCTTTGAGCTGGTGAACTTCCGCAGCCCCTACCACTGCGTCCTAGGCCGCCAGGCATTCGCAAAGTTCATGGCGACCCCACACTACACCTACAACATGATGAAGCTCCCCGGGCCAAGCGGCATCATCACCGTCCACGGCGACCCCGACATGGCCGTGGGATGCAAGGAAAAAGGCTCCGAGCTCGCCGACGCCGTCATCGCCGTGGAGACCGACCACGCGGAGGAGCTCGCGAAATACGCGGGCAACATCAACAAGGACGATCCCACCATCCTGAAGAAACCGATCACCGCAAATTCCACGTTCGAGGCGACCACGCAGACCTGCACCGTCGAGCTCGTCCCAGGTGACTCCAGCCAGACGGTCACCATCGGGGAGCACATGAGCCCCGCATAGGAAAGCACGCTCATCGGGTTCCTCTGTGAGAATCGCGACATCTTCGCATGGAAGCCATCTGACATGCCAGGTGTCCCGAGGGAACTCGCTGAGCACAAACTTAATGCCGACCCCAAAGTGCGACCAGTAAAGCAGTCGCTACGGCCCTTCAATGAAGAGCGCCGCCGAGCAATCGCCGAGGAAGTCCAGCGCCTGCTAGCCGCAGGCTTCATCCGGCCAATCAAATACTCCAAGTGGTTGGCAAACCCAGTCCTGGTTCTCAAAAAGAACAACACCTGGAGAATGTGCATTGACTACACCAACCTCAACAGCGCTTGCCCGAAGGAGGAGTTCGTCCTATCGCGCATCGATCAGATCATCGAATCGACCGCGGGATTAGAGTCGCTGTGTTTTCTCGACGCTTACTCTGGTTACAACCAAATCAAGATGGCGGTCGAAGACGAGGAGAAGACAGCGTTCATTACGCCATTCGGCGCATTCTGCTACATGGCCATGATGTTCGGCCTCAAGAACGCAGGCGCCACATACCAGAGGTGCATGCAGGAGTGTCTAGCGAGCCAAATTGGCCGCAACATTCATGTCTACATCGACGACGTGGTGGTAAAATCCACCCGCTAGGACGATCTGCTCGCCGATCTAGCTGAAACCTTCGCTAACTTGTGGAGGTACAACATCAAGCTGAATCCTGGAAAATGCACCTTCGGCGTACCCACCGGACAGCTTCTGGGATACGTAGTCTCCAAGCGAGGCATTGAAGCCAACCCCACCAAGATCGACACCATCGCTCGAGTCGGGAAACCCGAGTGCCTGCGCGATGTCCAAAAGTTGGCAGGACGAGTCGCGGCCCTCAGTCGCTTGATCCCCCGACTAGGCGAGAAGGCAATGCTTCTCTACCGCCTGATGCGCAAGAACCCAACGTTCCAATGGGACGCGGAGGCCGACGACGCACTCAAAGCTCTCAAAGAAGTGCTACTCGCGGCACCACTACTCGCCACGCCACTCGACAAAGAGCCAATGCTCGTTTACGTCGCGGCCTCCAATCGAGTCGTCAGCGCCGTGATGGTCGTCGAACGACCGGAAGAGGGAAAGGAGCGCCCCATATAGTACATCAGCGAAGTCCTAACGGACTCACGACAGTGCTATCCGCAATACTAAAAACTGGTGTACGCGGTATTTCGTGCACATCGGCGGCTCCCACACTACTTCCAGGAGCACCCAATCACGGTGGTCTCCTCCGCGCCCCTGCAGGACATCATACGCAATCGTGAGGCAACCGGGTGAGTCGCCAAGTGGGCCATCGAGATCGGCGTCCACAACATCAAGTACGAGCCCCGAAAAGCGATCAAGTCACAAGCCCTGGCTGATTTCCTTGCAGACTGGGAAGAAGCACAGCAGCCAGAGAAGCTCCTGTACCTCCACTACTAGTCGCTCCACTTCGACGGCTCCAAGAACGCCGACGGCGCGGGAGCTGGGGTCATCCTGACCTCCCCCAAAGGAGACAAGCTCCGTTACGTGCTCCACCTCAACTTCAAGCCCTGCACCAACAACATGGCAGAATATGAGGCCCTCCTTCACGGCATGAGAGCTGCCAAGGAGATGAACATCAACCGCCTACGATGCTATGGCGACTCCGACCTAGTCGCCGACCAAGTCACCGGGACGTGCGACGCCGTCTCCCCAACAATGATCGCATACCGCCAAGCCGTCAACCAGTTGGGAGGACACTTTGACGGCTATTCCGTCGAGTGGATCGATAGGCGTAAAAACAAGGAGGCAGATGCCCTTTCCCGCATCGGATCGACCCGATGGGCGCCACCAGTAGGCGTCTTCCTCGACATCATCCACAAACCCTCAGTCAGCCCACCGAAAGAGATCGACGTCGGGATCCCACTGCAACCAGAACCAGCCCTAGTCGCCATGATTGTGGAACCTAGCGACTGTACAGCGCCATACGTCACCTTCCTGGAACACAAACTCCTACCGAGCAACAAGACGGAGGCAGAATGATCGTGCACCGCTGCAAATCCTTCGCCATCATCACCGGCGAGCTCCACAAGCGCAGCGTAACCGGCGTGTTCCAGCGCTGTGTACAGCCAGAAGAAGGCCGCAAGATCCTCCAGGACATTCACGCCGGCGACTGCGGCCATCACGCCGGTGCCAAGTCGCTAGTCGCCAAGGCCATGCGGCACGGTTTCTACTGGCTCACCGCACACGCCGATGCCACCAACATCGTCCAACGATGCGTCGGGTGCCAGAAGTATGCTAACCAGACGCACCTCCCTGGCTCAGCACTCAAGACAATCCCCATCACGTGGCCATTCGCCGTATGGGGCATGGACATGGTAGGCCCGTTCAACAAGGCCCCGTTTGGGTTCACTCACCTCCTGGTCGCAGTCGACAAGTTCACCAAATGGGTCGAGGCCAAGCCGATCAAAAAGTGCGACGGCAAGACGGCCACCAAGTTCCTACATGAACTCATCTACCGGTACAGCTACCCGCACAGCATCATCACTGACAACGGCACCAACTTCGCCAAGGGGACCATGGCGGAATTCTGTGAGGAGCACGACATCCGACTCGACATCGCATCAGTCGCCCACCCGGAATCAAACGGCCAAGCAGAGCGCGAGCATCCTCCACGGCCTCAAGCCACGACTACAGGTGCCCCTCGAGCGCACCCCAGGATGTTGGGTCGACGAGCTCCCTTCTGTGATATGGGGGATTCGCACCTCCGTCAACCGATCAACGGGGTTCACGCCCTTCTTCATGGTGTATGGCGCCGAGGCCGTAATGCCAAACGACCTAGAGCATGACTCACCTCGAGTCGTTAGCTACGTCGAAGCGGCCAACAAGGTCGCCCGCCAAGACAACATCGATCAACTTGGACGAGGCACGCGACCTGGCTCGCTCCCGCACCACCATATACCAGCAAGGACTCTGTCGCTATCACATTCGCCGAGTGCGAACTCGCACCTTCCAGGAAGGCAACCTGGACCTACGACTGGTCCAAGAAAGAAAGGGCATGCACAAGCTCTCCCCCCATGGGAGGGGCCATTCGCCATAGGCCGAGTCCTTGGCAACGACGCCTATTACCTCATCAACATACGGGGTGATGGCCAATTTGAGGTCGGGAGGCCATGGAATGTAAACCACCTCAGAAAGTTCTATACTTAGAACCTCACACTGTACTCCATCGGAATATATAATGAAATTCATTCGGATCGCACAAATTGTGTCCACTCGCCATATTCCTGTGCCACTCGCACTCGTACATGCCAGCAATACGCTACTTACGGAAGTCAACCTCTGGTCGAGCGACCGGCACGGCCAAGTTGTGCGGCACAAGGGCACCGGAAATATCCGGGCCTTGGGTCGTCCACGAAAAACGCCAACCCGGAGCCGCCATTGGAGTCGCCTCGCACGACTGGCCCGTCGGGCCAAGACATCTGACACACGCCCCTCACAGCGAATTGTCCCTCCCACCCTCGCGCAAAGCGACTCGAATGGTTAAGTACCACGCACGGGGACTCCGCAAAACGGGAAACCCCACACGGCTCGGGAACACACCAAGTAAGAGAGCTGCCTAGGGTTCACCAAGCGACTGGCTCCCCAGGCTAGGGGAGGAGACGCATTACAAACAACGCACTCACAACCTGCAAAAGGATCATGACCAATACGGTCGGGCACCACGCTCGGAGGCTCGCTCTTAAGTCAGTCCTACTCGCGATCGGGGACTCGCCACTCAGAAGAAGCGAGGGATAAAAAGAGCACATAAACAAAACAAACACACAAAAGTATACAATCGAGTTATACCCCATTAAAAGGCGGACGCGCCCGGGGACCCGCTCAATCAAAACAATGCATAAGCAAAAACACAACACACTCATCAAAGCACGAGTCGATCGACCCCCCGTGGCATATATCACAAAAATATCTTACAGCATTCGCCACTTGGCATTTATCACAACTTGGAAAATTACATTGTCTACTCTACAGGCCCTGATGACGAAGCAGCACCACCCCCCTTGACGTGCACAAAAGGCTGCCACAGGTTCGTCGGGTACGTTGTCAGCGACTTTGACAACGACGACCGGAAGGGCTGCTCCGACTTCATGTCGCGGTACTCTGGCTCGGGGTCGCCAGGCGCCAACACCGTCTCCTGATATGGCAGCAGATCCCCCATCGCCAAGACACGATCAGCATAAGGAGGGGCCTTCGTGGTCAGCTTCAGCACCTCTGACATCTCCACCGTGTCGGTCGCCGACGGGTAGCCACTCGTCACATCGTCAAGATCGAAGTCATCGGGGAAATGGGCGAGACCCAAGCTCAACGCCGTGGCGGACCCGCGTCTGAACGCCGAGCGCGTCATCCACTCCACAACGGCGGGCACCTCCTCCAGATAGCGCCATACCTCCGTCAGCCCCCCAGGGATAACCTCGGTGGGAGACATGCCCTGGAGAGCCGCTTGGACGCACAACGCCAAGGCCGTGGCTACATTCACCACGGCAGTCACGCACTGCGAGGCATTGTAAGTCTGCACAACCGGGTCGCTTTGGCCTACCACAACTGCAAAGTCAGGCGTCAGTGAAACTATGAAATCCCCAAAGCAGGGACTAGACGAAAGGGTCAAGTAAAGACAAACGCTCACCAAGGAGCTTGCGTCAGTTCTCCTTGACGTGCTTCTCCAAGGTAGTCTACTCGTTGTGCAACCCCACGATGATGGAATCCGTGGCTTTGCGTTCTTCCTCAGCCGTGGCAACGGCAGCCTTCGCTCGCTCCTCCAAAGAAATAGAGGCCGCTCTCGCCTCCTCCAAATCCTTGACCAAAGAGGCTACTCGCTCATTCGCCGCGTCCAGCTTGGTGACCGGAACATACCCCTCATGGGCATTGGAGATCTCAGCCGGAAAAGCATCTGCACAAGAATACATTAGAATGCTATACACGACCGGCTCAAACCCGAAAGAGGATAAAAAAGACGATGCAGACACTCACCAATAGTTTCCTGAAGCCGCCGGTTCATCTCCTAGGCTCCGTGCAAGTCACGCTCCAAGCGCTCTCTCGCAGCCTACCGATCAGTCGACTCCCTTTGCAATCCTTGCAAACAAAGAACCCACCTAAGCATTTGACAAGACAAAACCCAGTTCCTAGCCGCTGAAATTCAGCGACTAAGAACTCGGGGACTAGAGAAGGAAGAAAAAGAAACCCAATTCCTAGCCGTTGAAATTCAGCGACTAGGAATTTGGGGACTAGAAAGGAGCAAAACCCAGTTCCTAGCCGCTGAAATTCAGCGACTGGGAACTCGGGGACTGGAGAAGGAAGAAAAAGAAAACCAATTCTTAGCCACTGAAATTCAGCGACTAGGAATTCGGGGACTGGACATACCTGAATAGCAGCGCCGAGCATCTTGTGAAGTTCCTCGGTGTCAGTTGACGGGATCATGAAGGAGGTGCGCCCGCGGCGGGACCCAATGTTCGCATCCACGATTTTCGGACTCTGCGGAGACGGTGTGTCCGCCACACCTGTAAACCTCTTCGCCATAAAACGAGGGAACATTGCCGACGCCCTAGCGGGGGCGCTGGTTGCCGGGACCGGCGCCTCCGGCTCGGACGCAGCCAAGGTTGGCTCCAATCACATCGCCGCGATCTCTTTGGCGACTGGCGGGGCAGCTGGCTAAGCGGCGCTCCCCCTGGTCACAGTGTCGTCGATGCCCCCCTTCTGCTTCTTCGCGACCTCGACGGTCGCCACATCGTCGGAGGCCTTCCTCTTCTTCGGTAGATCACCCTCTCCCATGTCGGCGGCCGGTGGAATTTTAGCCATCGAAGGGCGACCAATCTTTTTAGCCCCCGACCTGCACGAGCCCCTTCAATCAACACAACAGCAACACAAAAGGAGCAAGGCGAACTAGGACGAGGAAGTGCTACTTACTTAGCGACCGGAAGGATGCGAAGCCCGGTGCTAATATGGGCGGGCTTGTCCAACTCAGGACCCCGCTTGTGGCTGAGCCCCCTCTCAAAGACGTCCGAAGCCCACGAGACAGAGGGCTTCCTTGATGACGAAGCTGTAGTCGCTGGGATCTCCGGCTCCGATGCGACCACCTTTGAGGAATGTGGCGACTTGGACGCCATCGCCTCAGCTGCTTCTCGGCTTGGAACCCCCGAGGTCATCAGCGCAATCGCCGCCAGGGGAACCTCTACCACCACCTCCGTGTCCTCGCCCTCCAGCCCCTTCGCTGGGGACTGTGTCCCTTGGGGCCTTGTGTGAGACTTCGGGAGATCCTTTGTTGTCAGAATCATCGTCCGACTCGAACACCACCGACGACCTAGCCGGTGATGTGGGCCTTTTTGCTGGCGACTTGGGCCGGCGCGGGGGCTTCAATGGTGTAGCGGTGCGCCTGGACGTTTGCTCCTGGGTGACCTCGTCACCTTCTTTGAGCTTGTCCAAGCTGTGGCTCGCTTCGGCTTCTCGTTGTCTCTGCATCCGGGTCTTGCGAGCCACAGGTGCTGGGGGAGGGACCTCTTCTTCCTCCCCGTCGCTATCGGAAGGATCCCCCTCGGAGTCTTCCTCCAGTTCCTGGGGAACCTCTTCATCAAGAGGAGGGAGCCAACCCTCCAATACCTGAAAAAGCTGAAAACCGCTACGAGTCAAAAAAACACCGAGCGAGAAGACTGGAATTGAGATACGGGCACAGCGATTGGAAAGAGAGCTTACTATGGGGGCTTCATTCTTCACAGGAGTGTACGGGGTGACCCCGACCGCCACGCTGGTGAACACCGCGTTGGTGATCTTCTTCAGGGCGGCCTTGTAGTCCTCGGCCTCCCATGACTCTTTGCTAGTTCGAGATGGATCATGCTTCCCACTGTATTTGTACATCCAGTGCAGTCGAGCCGCCAGCGGAACCACGCGCCACCCGAGCCAGCAGTTGTAGAGGTTGATCGGAATCAACCCCTGGTCCTTCAGCTTCTGGATCCGATCCATCATTTCTGCGACGGCCATCCGCTGATCTTCGGGAAGCTTCTTCAGCGCCAACCGACGGGGCTCGCTCCTCTCGGCGACGAACTCGAGAAGAGACACCTCGCCGGAGGGAGTGGCTTCCTTGACGTAGAACCAGCTCTTCTTCCACTCACTGGCGGCTTTCTTTGGCAGGAGGAGCTTGACGAAGTTGGCCTTCAGCTTCAGTTGAAAGGTGACCCTGCCTGCGGCCAGCATCAAGCCACTGGACGCCTCGCGCCCGATGCGGCCGTGAAAAAGCTCCGGCCACAGCGGGAAATATGGTCTGCAGCCAAGATAGCATTCGCAGAAGGCGACGAAGATCGCCAGCTGCTCGATGCTGTGTGGACCAAGATTTGAGGGCTTGATCACGTAATACGAACAGAAGAGGCGGAAGAAGAGTGAGGTGGGGAACCCCAAACCCCTCTCAAGATGACTGGTGAAGCAGATGAATTCGCCGGGTCACGGCCTCGGCTCGGTCTCGGAGGAGGGGGATCCCGCCAATTCCCTTTGTGGAGCACCCCGGCATCCTCGAAGGATCTAAGTTGGGCCGTGGTGCACTTGGATATCCCCATGAGCCCTTTGGAGGCGCCATCGAGTAAGATGTGGAATCGCACGAAGCGGGGAGAACAAATAGGGAGGACGCAGGAAGAAAGCGCAAATGAGGAAGGATGAAGAATGCGAAGAAGGATTGCGGAGCTGAAGCCATCACTCCCCTTATATGGGGAACGTCACCCGCCAAAATCGGGATAGCCGTTAGTCACGGTAATTGTGCCGTAGTTACCGTTGGAAATTTCAACGGATAGTTTGACCGGATTTGACGGTCCAACTCCCTTGGTCTACCCGCCACCCGCCAGTCTTTCCTCTCGCCGAAGCGACGACTGGGCGGCGATGATGTTTATTGAAATGACGAGTGGAAACCTGGGGAAATCTTCCTCGGTTCCAATAGAGTCCATCACCGACTCGATTGGACGACCAAATTGGGCTCGCCTACTCCGAACGCCAAAAGGACGCCCTCGCCTGCATCAACGATGGCCTCGGGGACTACTGATGGGGATATGCCAAAGGGGGTATACCCAGCAGAACGTTCCGAGTGGGCCGAAAAGTCCTGCGAGTGCATCTGAAAGACAGCGACAGAACTATGAAGAAAGGAAAGGCCCGTCGACTGGCGACTAGAAGCCCAGAAGCGTAGCAGAAGCCCAGTCGGATTAGGTCAAAGGTCTCTGGATCCTTATCTTGTTCGAGGACAGCTTCTAAACCCTAGCGAGGTACCTCATATATAAACCTCCCTAGGGTACCCTGGGAACTTACGTTCCATCATACACCCCCTCAAGCGACTCGCTGCCTAGCCGCCGAGCTCGCCACCCGTGTAACTCGCTCTCTCATAATCTAATCTAGCAGTAGTAGGTCTTTACCCTCCCAGGGGCGAACCTGGATAAACCCATGTGCATCCGCCCTCATCTCGCACCGCAGATGGCCACCAACTCTTCCACACGAAACATTCAATCGCTGCCAGTGGCAGCGACTACCGTGGCCATTTCCACGAAAGCAGTGGTCCGGGTGGTGGTGGAGGAGCTCCGTGTGCCACATCGCCTAGGGTGGCTCCGTAGCCCTTGTTGACCATGTCGCGATTCATCCGAGCCAGACCCTCATGAAGTTTGAGGAACTCGCGGCAGTCCTTGAGGAGGTGGCTAGATTTCTTTTTGCCGTCATGCTTGTCGATGTAGAAGTGCACGGTACATGGCCCGGACAGCTTGTCCTCAATGGATGTTGCGGGTGCTTTGTCGCGAGTGCGGTGCTGCCATACTTGCGTAGTTTCCCCGGAGTCACGGTGTCCACCGCTGCGGTAGCCGCTGTTGCGGTTGTCGTCACGTCTGTCGACGTAGCCAGCTGCGACCATGTTGATGTTGTCGCGGTCATCGTAGATGCACACTCGACGTTTGCTTCGGCGATCGCGTCTGAATTCGAGTTCTGCTTCATCATTGGAGTGAACGTGATTTTTCACCGAATCCTCTCCATCTGCCCACCGATTCATGATTTCCATCAGGTGGTCAATGGTTTTGGGCTTCGAGCGGCCTAGCTCCTCCCTGAGCTCTATGCGACGAACGTCGCTGTTGAATGTGTCAATTGCTAGGTCCTCCGAGATATTTTCCGCAGAGCTCTTGATGATGGACCACCTTTGGATGTACGAGCATAACGACTCACCCGACCTTTGCTGACACCATCTTAGCTCTACGATTGATGCAGGCCTTTTGTAGGTGCCCTTGAAGTTGTGCACAAAGCTGTAGACCAGCTCGTCCCAACTGGATCCGCGCGGGAGGTTATTGAGCCAAGCTCGGGCGGCGCCTTGTAGCTGTAGCTGCAGGCATTGCATGGCTGTGCTTTGACTCCCACCATGGAGCCTGACGGAGGAGATGTGGTCTTCCAGCCAGATTTTCAGGTCCTGCAAGCCGTCAAACTTTGGGTTCCCCGATGGGAGTTTGAACCCCTTAGCCATTCGCTTTTGTCTGATGGCCCTGCTAAAGCATCTGTCGCCACAGAGCTCCACGTCTTCGTCTTCTGAGTAAGTCGATCGGGCGCATCGCACCCTTGACTTGTCGATCTTGCGCTACGTGATGTCATCACGTGCATCGTAGTCGTGGACGTGTCGCCGTGAGCAGCGACGTTGAGACAGGTCGTGACTGTCGTCGCTAGATGAGGGTGAGGAATAGCGTTTTGCCAGAGCCTTGTTTTTCTTCGGCTCCGGCGTTTGCTCTTTGTCGAGAGCAGCCTCGATTAACCCCAAGATTGCGATCGTAGATTGGTGCATGGCAGCCCGAGGATCTCCAGCTGGCGGCTGGTTGTTGAGGAGGTACATGGTGGCCGCCGTTACCGTAGCTTGCAACGTTTTTGGAAGCACGTTGCCACGTGTATCCACCGTCATGGAGCCGAAGTCGAGGACTTTTGTGGCCTCTACACGCTCTTGTTTAGTTAGGTGGGCCAGTCGAGATCGCCTCTTGTTAGCGATGTACTCGTTGCACTTGGAGGAGGATCCTCCGTGGGAGGAGAGCCCAGCTCGCTAGAGGCTCGACTCGTCTGCCGCCTTTTTACGCGCCTCGAGTTGCGCGAGTGTATGCAGTTGGCATTTGTATTCTTCCTTCATGAGCCAATGGTAGCCCATCAGCAGTTCTTGCGGGGAGCCGAAGGGTAGAGGGTGGCCTCGTAGGGCTTCTCGACAGCAGGCCCACTCGAGATCATTGAGCCTGATCATGACGCGCTCCCAGTTTGCTCGTTTATCATAGTTGGAGGTTCGACTGCCCCTCCATTGTTGACGGGGGCGCATTAGTGGGGTCGCCGTTGGGTGATCCGCTATTGGGTGGTCCGCCATTAGGTATGCCACCGTTTGGCGGGTCGGTTCCCTTGCCACCGTTGCCCGTGTTGTCACGATTGGTAGAGGAGTCGCCCGCGTTGATGACGGCGCACATGAAGTGGTTGGGGAAGCTGCTGCTCCCACAACTTTCAGATCCAGAACCATAGGCTCCATCTTCAGTTGCTAGATCGCCCAGATCGGATTCGCGACTGCTGTCGCTGTCCGTATTATCGACTGTTGTCGAAGTATTGAGCTTGCTGAGGGTGCTGATCGATGGAGGGAACCATGACGCTGGAGCAATCGATGGTGTTGTTGGCTGGTCAGGCATGCGAAGCGTGCCCATCCGACCAACTTGGAAGCGGAAGCTCCCGATCGCCAGGCTAATTCCATCGCCCACGGACTCGAAAGCCGGGCGAGTGGCCAGCGTGTGGACGGCGAAGTCGAACGCGCCGAAGAGCTGGAGAATCTCCGCTGTTGCGGAGTTGTAGATCGCAGTTGATGGGGCCGAAGAAGCCGCAACATCAGCACTCCCAATTCCCACAGACGGTGCCAATTGACATGGGTTTAACTCATCAATGCCCATTGTTATGGACTTGGGTTTTGGAGAAGGAGGGAGCGCTGGAAGCATCAATCGGCTAGCAAACAAGCACACAGGGACACAAGGTTTACCTAGGTTCAAGCCTCGTAGAGGTCCCTACTCCTGCTTGTCTTCTCGTGGAATTAACAGAGGAATCGAAGATTACAATGGTGCGCAGATGCAATCTGGCAAGGGTTGTGGAAACTAGGGTTGCATGTGTCCTCCTCGCCACCCCCTCCTAGCCTTTATATAGATAGGCTAGGTCTCGGGTCGCAGGTCAAATCGGTTATAGGTTAGGGTTTCCCTTTAAACTTTCTATCTTTAGCTTCTTCTTGTTCCGCAAGCAATCGAGAGTCCGTAGGTTACTCGAGTTCTCCATTTGAGCCTTGGCAATGCCGTGGGCTTCCGCTGTATTCAGGCCGTATATACCCAGCTCGAGTACCTGTAGGGTATACCCATGTAAGTTAGAGACATCCAACGATAGTTCAAAACTACATACAACTGGTAAACAAACATCAAGACTTCTGACTCGGTGCAGGGAATAGTAGTACGTTGTCTTTCGCCATGAACTTCCTATCGTAACCCTATATTTCGAGGCGTTCTTCTATCTCGATATTTCGCAATTTAATGACAGTGTAGAACAAAACCCCCCACTCCTGAGGACATTGTGATTGATGATTTACACAACTAGATGCGAAAGAATTGTTCTATGAGATTGTCATCTGCGATGGTCGACATATTTTGGGCCCACTTCTGGAGATGTGATGGCGGCTTAAGCAGCTGTTGATCCTGGACGAACCCGCTCATGTGATAGAGCACGTAAAAGGCCTCGTTTTGACTACCTGACGGCTGCTTGACATAGGGGAATTCCGTTATGTGGGTAAACACGTGTTTGCCTTCCCTGACATTTGCCCCCTTGCCAAAGTAGCCTCCATATAAGGCGTAGTCATCGAGATCATCATCTAGAACACTCTTTATGTTGCCATAGTCTTTATTTTGTATCAAACTTCATGAGTAAAAATACATGGATTGCGAAAGCTTTGGGCAAATGTTGATGAGTGTGCAGTATTTGTCTTTGTACAAACAATTCAAACAGAAATGTATTGGAAATGAACGATGCAAATCTAAGAAAACATGTTTGGGTGGCCAACGAATAAGTATTGTACTTACTCGGGAAAGAAAGGCACAAGAAGGTAATCCTTCTTTCTATTCTTCAGCATGAAGTCTTTGAGGTAATCCCGCACGAGTGACCAGTCCCTAGGGTTCAACAAGATCCTTTCATGTATGTATAAGGGGTCCACTATAATGATGCCCTTGGTTCTCTCTCTCTCTCTCCCTTCATCACCATGTTGAGCGAGTATAGGCGGACTAGGGTATAGTGTAGCCGTTTCAAGTGAAACAAATTGAAGATGTCTTTGAACCGTAGGAAGAACAAATCCACGGGGGGTGTATCAATGAAGCCCTTGCCCTCTGGCACCTTGACCACAGAAATAGGGTGCGATGGATTTTTCTTTGAGAAGTTGAGTCTCTAGAAACAAAATACTTGCATGTAGACTCTGCATAGGTGGACTTGTCGCTTTGAGCATCGCCGATTCCAGCATCGGCTTACCCGCTATATGCATGTTCCACAAGACATCCTTGGGTTCATATGGCACGCTGTCTTGAGCTCGGATAGTCCTCGCCACCTTCGGAGCCGACTGGCTCGCAGCCTTTGGCTTCTTACTTCTTTTTAGACCCTTCTTCTGTTGGGTAGGGACCGCTAACTCATCACCGGCCACATGGTGTAGTGTGTTAGGTCTGAAAAGAATTCCACGATGGGCTTGTGGAGCATCGGTGATAGGTGGAGGCGTCTCTTAAGAACTGCCGAAGACCAGACGCTGCATGCACATCGTACTGGGACCAGCTAGATCATAGCGAGTGCGACCGAAGGGTTCAATAGAAGGCATGTAAATGCCATCATCAGAGATAGTGTTGAGGAATGCATCCATGTTGTCATCGTGTGGAATATGTAGGGTTCGTAGAATGGAAAACAAAAATATTCTATCGCAGGAACACATAAATGCCAAGATCTAATCTACGAGATCGATGCAACGAGTTTGTAGAGTACTAAACCTCATAGATGCAAAGCGTTGAACGAGATCGGATTCTCGTGGTTGATGTAGTCGTTCACTTTCCGATCTGAAGATCGTGTAGACGATACTTCTAGCACCGCGTTCCGGCAGCACTTCTACAGTCGGTCACATGTTCGGTACTCGATGAATACCTTCCTCTCCCTTGTTCCAGCAGGCAATGGAGGTTGTAGATCTCCTCGCGATTCCAGCAGCACGATGGTGTGGTGTTGGAGGTAGAGGAGTACATGTTGTAGGGATTCGCCTAAGCCGGAGCAGGTATGGTGGAGTAGCGGGGATCCTTGGCAGCTAGGGCGTAGGCACCAAGGGGAGGAGGTGGCGCTGGCGGCTTGAAGCAAGGCGGCGGTGGTGGCGGTTTAGAGCGCTAGGGGACGACAGCCTAGGGTTTCAAGTTAGGGAGTGGTGAGCGCCCACCCGTGATTATATGGGTGGAGGGGCGACGGCCAGGGTTCCCAGCTCTGGCCGAGTCCTCCCCCAACTCCTCTTGGCCGGTGGAAATGGAGAGGGAAAGGGAAACCTTTTTCCTCTAGGTTTCCTTTCCTTCCTCCACTCAGAATTTGACCTTTTCAAACTAGGATTTGACTATTCAACCTTGACGTTGTCCTTGGCTGACTTGAGCTAGGGCATGGTGCAGCGAGCCCCTTAGGGCATGGCGCACCCCAAGTGCCCCCCTCTCCGTGGTGGTGGACCTTTTAGAAGCTTCCGGTCAAAACACCAGAAATATTTCTGAACCCCAAAATTTGACTTTCCTTATATGAATCTTATTCTATGGACCATTCCAGATCTCCTCATGATGTCCTAGATCCAATACGAGACTCCGAACAACATTAGATTCTCCAACACATATTACATATCTACTAAACAACATCGAATCCTTAAGTGTGTCTCCCTACAGTTTGTGAACTATGTAGACATGACTGAGACTCCTCTCCGATCAATAACCAATAGAGGAATATGGAAATTCATATGGCTCCCACATATTTATATGATGACTTCGTGATCGAAATTAACCATTAACATTCGAAACCAATTCCTCTTTGTCTCACGATACTTTACTTATCCGAGGTTTGATCGTCGCTATCTTTGTACCTAGTTCAATCTCGTTACCGATAAGTACTCTTTACTCGTTCCTGTGGAATGGCATCCCTTGTGACCAAGTCACATGCTTGCAAGCTAATTGGATGGCATTACACCGAGAGGGACCAGAGTATATCTCTCTGTCATATGGATGGACAAGTCCCACTCTTGATCCATGCGCTTCACCACATACTTTCAGAATACCTAATGCCACCTTTATAACCACCTAGTTACGGAAGTGGTGTTTGATGTCATCAAAGTATCCCTCCGGTGATGACAATTAACATGATCTCATGGTCGAAGGATTAGGTTACAATGTATTCAAAGCTTATAGCAAATGAACTCTAAATGACTTGACCTTATGCTATGCTAATTATAGGAGTATGTCTATCATGTCATTCTCCTAATGATATGACCTTGTTATTAATAACATCCAATGTCCATGATCAGGAAATCATGATCATCTATTAATCAACAAGCTAGTTTAACAAGAGGCTTTATCTAGGGACTCTTTTATGTTTATAAAACACACAAGTATTAATGTTTCCGGTTAATACAATTATAGTGTGGGATGTAAACATTTATCATAAACACAAATATATAATAATAACCATTTTATTATTGCCTCTTGGGCATATCTACAACAATCTCCCACTTGCACTAGAGTCAATAATCTAGTTAAAAACTTGTGCATTCAATACCTATGTCTTTCTGGTGTTGTATATACACTATTGCTAGTGATAAACATAATCTTCGGATCTGACACTTCCAGGTCCATGTGTATTTGCATGTCTTTGCGTCTCTACGCATCACTCATTCTCCAATGAGATGGCATTGTATAAATTTGGACCTTTGGTGAGACCTTTAGTTCCTTAGGGTTAAAACATGTTGATACAATTGTCGTACAATATATCTTAATAGTACTAGCCCACTGTGAACCATAACTAGTTTGATAACAAACTACTTGACACAAATACCCTATTTTGCTGCTACAATAGTAGTCCTATACTTAGCCTTTTGTTGTAGTATCTGTCACAATGTCTTAACTTTGGAACTTCATTTCCATTACATTGTGCCACCCATAGTTTAAACTGAGATAAACTTAATTAGTATCCTATGACAAAACTAGTATCAATGTAACATATTTACAATGAACTATCTATATATTTGTCACATCTACTTAAATACTATATTCTTTAGTTCTTCCAAAGATCATAGGAATATCCTTACTATCATCCAATGATCATCTTATGAGTCATTTTGGTATATGCTCATAACATTTAGAGCATAGGACATATTTGGATGTGTACATATCACAGTATGATTGATAAAAATATTCTTCTGATTCACTCACCAAATGTCAAAATACTTGAATCTTGATTCAATCCTCCTTGTGCAACAAGAACCTTCCTTGTCATTTCCATATTGAACTCATTCAACATCTCATCTATGTACATTTGGCACAACCATATTAGCGCCTCAATCTATCCATATAGACATTGATACCTAATATTCGGTTTTTGCCTAAGTCTTTCATCGAAATGAAATTCTTAACCTGTGTCAATAAAAGATACATCATTTCCAATCAACAATATGTCTTTCACATAATGTATTATAAATATGTCTTAGCACTCCCACTTAATTTCTTGCAAATGCAAGCATCTTCATCGTCTCTGATAAAATTAAACCTTTTAATAGTTTCATCACGGTGAAGATTCCAACTCCACGATGCTTACTTCAACCATTGAAGTTTGCATGCACTTTTAGCATCCTTTGAATTAACAAAACCCTTTGGATCGTGTCATGTACTCATCTTAGGTAACCATTCTATTAGAAGAACTTGTTTTGTTTGTTCAACTACCATATACCAAATTATATGTAGTGGTTGCTACATTAATCCGTCCAGACTAAATATCGCTATGAAATATCAAATCTTGTCATAGTCAATTTCTTGAACATTGTCGTGAAATATTTTGCTGACATAATTTCATAGATGTCAAACATCCATGTCTATTTATTTATAGATCCAAATACGACTGATATGTTTTACACCTTTTTAGAGGGTCTTCTAAGTTTAAAAACTTGATTTCTCGTGTATGGAACTATCACAGATTTTATGGCTTCAAGGCACTTGACGGAGTCAGGGCCCATCATTGCTTCTTTGCATGTAGTTGGTTCATCATTGTCAAACAATAATGATTTACTCTCAAATCTTCATATTTGATTGTTTACCCGACCTACTTGGTTCAATAAGATCTTAGACCTCCGTGACCATAACCTTTGCGACACGTGAGCCATGAGCATTGTTGCTGCCTCCGGGACACTTTCCGGCGCTGCGCAACTCAGCACATACAGCTAAGGTTCAATAACCTTATCAAAGTTCTATTGTCCTCCCACTTAACTTTTCACAGAAAAATTCCTTCTAAAGTAACTTGACGTTCTAAGCAACAAACACTTTTGTCTTTGGTGTTATGGAGGAATATCCAACGGTTTATTTAAAATAACATACAAAGATATGTTCATCCGACTTTGGTTGTAAACATTTTACTTATGCCTAGCATACCAATATTTAAGAAACAACTACTTGGGTTTTATCCCAAACCATGACTTATATGGTGTCATATCAACTGTTCATGATGGAGTTCTTTTAAGTGTAAAATCGGTAGTCTCTAAAGCTTTAATGTTTTTAAATATAATGACAATTTTATAATTGACACCTTTGATCTTACCATGTCAAACAAGGTTTCATTACATATCTCGAACACTCCATACTCCTATGGTGTTTTGGGAAATGCAAATCCATGGAACGATTCCTCAAATCTTAGGTGTTTTGCTAAACTTGTAACTGAAATATCTTCCTTTATGATCCAATCATAAACTCTTAATTTTCTTGTTACAATGATTTTCCACTTCATCTTGAAAGTCTTTTGAACATTTTCAAATATTTCATACTTCTCCTTCATTAAGTAAATATACACATGTATTCACTCAAAATTCTGGAGAAAGCATATGAAGTTGAAATCCATCACTCACGACTACACATAATGGCCCACATACATCAATATGTACATCTTCCAATAAGTTAGTCGTGTGTTCTTCTTTGGCCTTTGAACGAAGTTTCAATTATCTCCAGGAAATCCTCACAAAGGTCATTTGATCAAAAATCAAAAGACTCCAAAATTCCATAAACATGGAGTTTCTTCATGTTTTCTTTCCAATATAATTTAAACGCCGATGTCACTTCGTAAGTGATGTTTCAATCGTTTGTCTTGTGACAGTTTTAGCATTAGCTTTTATGGATGTGATTTTGATGAGTGCATATTTGCATCATGTTTTATGTTATTATTTTGAACTGTAGATGTAGGATCTTGGTATTTTACGGCGTTCGCGTGCACATTTTATGTCTGTTTTCACCAGGATTAGGATAGATGATGGATCCAATGGATACAATTATTGAAGCAGTTGTACTAAGGAAAAAAGGAGTCAAAAACAACATAAATTGCTTATTTGGGAAATACTAATAATACCAGAAGAAAACCCGAAGCGAACAGAGGAGACAGAGAGCATAACGACCAACTAGACGGGCGGAGGAAATATTCCCGCCATATAGCTCTGGCCGTATAGCTAGCGCCGCCTTCGTCTCGTCAAATAGTTTCACCCCGTGCAATTGGTTCGAGGAGACGACATACAAAACACTAGAAATCACAGAAACCTCACCTCCAGAAGGCATCTGGAGAGGGAACTCATCCACCGGGGATCCATATTCGCCCTGCACAGATCCAGGAGGCTAAGGCATCGATCTTCATCATCCACCGCTACACCACCACCATCTCCATCTATCCCATCTACCTCTTGTCTAGATATTGTTGTAATTCCTATACTCGTTGTGGATTTATACAAGTACTATTCATCTATGATTGTTTCCATTACCATTGCCATGATGTTGATTGCCTCCATGTCTGAGTAGATCATTAGTTCTTGGGGATATGGAGAAACCCTAGTATGATATTGAAATAAGATAAAATCTATTATGATATTCGTCCCTATGACCATGT
The DNA here is from genome assembly GCA_910589775.1 of Avena eriantha. Classification (NCBI taxonomy): domain Eukaryota; kingdom Viridiplantae; phylum Streptophyta; class Magnoliopsida; order Poales; family Poaceae; genus Avena; species Avena eriantha. The sequence continues at coordinate 12,871,040 of OU342746.1, forward strand.
GTTAGATTCTCTACATCTTGATGTTGAGAGAAGTCAACCTCTCAATATTTGCCTCTCGTGGGGACTTGATGGAGGGAACTACTTGTTGGTAGACGGAGGTGTGCTAGCGCTTATGGTGACTATAAATCTATTATCAATCCTTACGTATCAACTTGGGAAGCCGAGGAAACTCACAGAAAACTATCCATGCCATGGCATACGTCCTATGGGATTATGTCCCTTAATAGCGTAGTAATTCGATTGATGTCGATTGCTGTCTGCTATGGTTATGAGGATAACATGCGCAACGGTTGTTGGAAAATCATCGATATACGGAGTTCCTCCCACACATACATAGTTGAGAATGTTCATGATGATAATCTTTTTCTTAGATCTTTACAATACTAGTGGTGTACCCGCTACTCTTTGAGAACGGTTTTTCCCTATTGCTTTTCCAATCTCTCTTACATACACGATACTTACTTTCTGTATTAAGTTACTTTGCTTTACTTTACTACTGCTCATATACCCAAAACCCAAAAACACCTTTTTACACAATACTCACATTTGATCTTGTCACTTAGAACTTTATCTAGCATTTCCATTGTAATATGTATTCCAAGAATTATTAGACTTCAGACTCCTGCTCCATGTGGGATCGATATCTTTATTTCTAAACTAGCTACAAACAATATGTACTCTTGCAGTCATCAAGCTATTTTATGGCGCCGTTGTCGGGGAGCTAAGCGTTGTAGGTCTTTTAGTCTTTGCTTATTTATTTTTGTCTTGCTAAATTTTGTTTTGAGTTACATGTTTCCACCAACATGATGGAGTTTGAGCATATGACTAGTGCTAGCCCACTCAACCACTTTGGAAAGCCCTATGATATTTATAAAAGAGACAACTCCAATGAGAAGACGAGGGGGTTTGAAATAAATCCTCTATTACTTAGTATTCTACATAAGAAGCAATTTACCGGAGGAGAAGAAGATCCTGATCCATATGAGCATATTGCATGTTTTAACGATATATGTGGAACTTTTCTATTGATGGGATATATCGCTGATGAGGTAAGGGTTAAACTTTTTAGTCAAACTTTGACAAGTATAGCTCTCTCATGGTATAGATCTCTACCCCTGAAGCCACTACTACTTGGGATAATCTAGCTTGCGAATTTCTATCAAAATATTATCCATTGTCAAAATCTTTTGGAATCAGGCATCTTATAATGACTTGGAAGAATCGTGCTAATGAAGGACTAGTAAGGGCCTATATTAGATTTACATATATTTTATGGTGGCTTAATTTAACCTAATAAAATTGAACTAGACTCTTTCGCTAAAGGAGCCTTTATGAATCTTCCTAAACCTAAATCTTGGGCTTTACTTAATAGAATTTGTGATCATAGACTTTCATGGAATTTTGGTCTAGGAAGTGAAAGAGGTGTAGAAATAGAACATGATTGTATTCATGACTATAATAAAAAAGGCCACGTTAAAGAACTATCTAAAGAACATTATTTAGATTCCGATCTTGTGTTGCAAGTTGTTAAAGCTTTTACAGAACATATTAAAGCTCCAAAGGAGGGCCCAGTCAAGTATGATCCACCACCCGAACCAGAAAAGAAAAAATAAGATGAACCAACACTGGCCTCCGTAGAACCAATTTATGAAGTGCCTTTCCCTAACATTGCACAAAAGCATATTCTGGAATATGAGCAGGTCAAAGCAGTACCAGGAAAGAGGGAAGAGGAAAGCATGCCAGAAGTCATGGGACATCAGGAAGAAACCAAAGATGAAAAGGTAACCAAGGAAGCAATTATGGATATGTACTCACACTGCAACATAGTTGAACTTGATGTAGAGACCTCCATATTGGTTGAAGGTAAAACAAAGGTAAAAGATGTGGGTAAGCCTATTCTTCCCTGCATATTTGAAGAAAACTCTCATTACGGTTTATGTGATCTTGGCACCGAAGTTTTTTATATCTTATGATTTCTACTTAGAAATAAAATAAGAAATAGACCAGCTACAATTGAAAATACTGATATGACAATTATGTTAGCCAATAAGAACCTTAGAATTCCAATGGGAGTAGTTGATAATGCAACTATCAAAATCGGCAACAAAAATTTCCTATCGACTTTTTAGCTGTTGATATGCCGACTAACACTCTCTGTCCTACTATATTTGGAAGAAGTTTTTTGGGTGATATAGGTGCATATGTCAATTTCAAGAAGGAGATTGTGATGCTTCAGCTTGGGGGAACGGAAAATAAATTCCATTTCTCCAAATTTAAAAATAGGCCTCACCCAATACAAGAGGAAGAGAGAACTATTGGGGAAATGGTGGCTCTTTTCTTAGGAAATCAAGAAGAAGAAATAGATGAAGATCCAAATTATGAAGAAATAATTATGGAGGACAAGTCCCTGGGAGAACTAGAAAATGAATTCAACTCACTACCCGTTTTGGGACCTCCAACTGATGAGGCTTTTGAAGAGCCAGAGAAGAGAGGGGATGAGGAATTACCACCCCCAGAATTGAAGACTCTACCAGATAATCTTAAATATAGGTTTTTAGATGATACCAATAAATTCCCTATTATTATTAGTGCTAAACTTTTAGAAGAAGAAGAAGAACTTATGAGGATACTTAAGGAGCATCGCCGAGCCTTTGGGTACTCAATGGATGACTTGAAGGGCATTAGTCCCATGATAGCTGTCCATCGGATATTCATGGAAGAAGGTGCAAAACCAGTGCAGAATTTAATAGAAGATTAAAGCCTGAAATAAAAGAAGTGATAAGAAAAGAAATTGTACGTCTACTTGATGCAGGTATAATTTACCATGTTAAAGAAAGTGAATAGGTAAGTCATGTTCATTGTGTTCCTAAGAAAGGTGATTTTACTACTGTTCCTAATGAAAACAATAAATTGATACCTACTAGAACTATTGTTGGGCATAGGATCTACATAGACTTCAGGAAACTAAACAAAGAAACTTGGAAAGATCACTATCCATTACCGTTCATAGATCAAACTTTAGAGAGGTTAGCAAACCATACTCATTTTTATTACTTGGACGGATACTCTGGTTTCTCTCAAATAGTTGTTCATCTGGATGACCAACTCAAAACAACTTTCGTAAATCCTTATGGTTTACATGCTTACCGACGTATTCCCTTTGGTTTATGTAATGCTCCAGCTACATTTCAAGGATGCATGACTGCTATTTTTGCTGATTTTATAGAACTTATAATGGAAGTATTTATGGATGACTTTTCTGTCTATGGAACTTTGTTTACTAGTTGTTTAGATAATCTCAAAAGAGTTTTGCAGCATTGTGAAGAAACTAATCTCGTCCTAAACTGGGAGAAATGCCATTTTATGGTCAAAGAAGGTAAATTTCTTGGACACCAGGTATCAGGTAGGGGAATTGAAGTTGATAGAGCTAAGGTTGAAGCAATAGAGAAAATGCCACCACCAAGGGATATTAAAGGTATAAGAAGTTTTCTTGGTCATGTGGGCTTTTATATAAGGTTCATTAGAAATTTATCTAGAATATATAAACCTTTGACAAACCTCTTGCAAAAGGGAATTAGATTTAATTTTGATGATAAGTGTCTTGAAGCCTTTGATAAATTCAAAAATGCTTTATCTCGCGCTCCTGTTATTAAACCACCTATCTGGGACACAACATTTGATTTAATATGTGAAGCTAGTGATGTTGTTGTAGGAGTAAATCTAGGACAACATATTGGTCATAGATTTAATATTATACATCATGCTAGTAGAAATCTCAATGGTGCTCAAAAGAACTACCCTAAGAAAAAAATGAACTATTTGTTGTGTTTTTCTCTTGTGATAAATTTCGTTCCTATATAGTTGATGCAAAGGTAAGAGTTCACACGGATCGTGATGTCTTAAAAGAACTCCTTGAAAGGAAAAACCATAAGCCAAGGCTGGTCGGTTGGATTCTTTCACTTCAAGAATTTGAGTTGCAGATTATACAGAGGCAGGAAATAAAGACGCTAGATGGAGTGTCCATGTTTGTCCCTCAAGACACCAATCTTATTGAGAGGAACTTTAGACCCGGTGATTTTCGTTTACGAGAATTATTCAATGAACTAAGGTCAATTCCTCCAAAAGAGAAGAAGTCTTTGTCATGGAAGGAATTTTCCATCCCCGAATAAACAATGGTAAGTACAAGGTAAGTGTTCTTACCCAAATAAGTGATTTATTTTCATAGTTCTTGCTCTTAAATATTCTTCCTTTGAATTCCTTGTATTTTTCTGAATTTTTAGAGAGGTTTTCCCAACTATACGGGCAGAGCTATACGACCGGAGAGGAAGCTCCCACCGTATAGTTGGTCATTAAACTCTCTGTATCATCTTCGCGAAGTTATTTTCGATATCTAAGCCTATACGATTGCAACTATATGACCGAAACAAAAAAATTGGCCGTATAGTTGGTCGTTAAACTCTTAGATGGTTTTGCTTTTTGGTGTCTATATCTATACGCTCGCAACTATACGACCGGAGCAAAAATTCCGGCCGTATAGTTGGTCGTTAAACTCTCACACACTTTTGATTTTTGTGTCTGTATCAATACGGTCGCAACTATACGACCGGAGCAAAAATTCCGGCCGTATAGTTGGTCATTAAACTCTCAGACACTTTTCGTTTGATTCTTTGTTTATTCATCTTTAAAAAAAACCATTATTGTCGATTTCGAGTCGTGATTTAATAGACCTGGACTCGAGATATTTGGAAATATCTACCCGTAACCAACTATACGGCCGGAGCTATACGGGCTGCGCCCGTATAGTTGGTCGTTACGCGGAAGGTTACTTCCAAATCCGTGATTTCTTTTTCTGTTCCGTTTGGATTCTTTTCTTGGACGACAATTTGGTGTTTCTCGCGAGTTTTACCGACCTCTGACCCCCCCTTATATACTGCTATTGTCTCTCTCTATATAATCCTAATATCCAGGAACAAATCTAGCAATGCGCTACCCCATCCCAGGCCATGGAAAACCCATGGGGCTCGTTGCTCTATCCAGGGACCGCTCAATTAGCCCATCCATGGAGGATGACAATGAGGAGGTGGAGAGGTTTAACCCGAGGTACAAGAAGTACGTCGAGCCAAGATACTTCAACAACGATTCCAACGGTGATGTGGTTGACGTCTACATCCGTCGCGGCGTCTATGATCCACCGGAGATCAATTGGGCGGTGATGAAGAAAGCTCAACAAGAGAGAGAAGACCACAAACCACATGGAAAAGGGCGCATGGAGACGGTCAAGTTCATCACCACGGATCAAAGGCCACACAAGCGTAAGGAATTATCTAATGTTGGTGCAGGTGCTAGCAAGGGAGACGAGGTACCTCTCGCAAAGCCAACCATTGGTGCTCGCATAAAGGTCAAGCCTCAAGAAGAGTGGAGGTACGGTTTCCACTTCCCCGATCCATCAATTATGGATGAGGAAGAAGAAGCTGTAATCAGGACCAAGGATCGCATCCGGGCATTGGAGATATATCAGAAGCAGGAGCTACTCCATCACGTTGAAGTCTACCGTTGTCTCGATGAGATGGAAAGGAAGGAAGTTCTCTTTCCACTAGTGACTAAGCTCGTTGATAGGATGGACACTCTGCAGTCTGATTTGCGAAGGTGCTACAGCCGCATAACCACTTTGAAGGAGACCAACAAGAAGCTACGCACATCGGTGTTACATGCCATGGCACCACCTTAATCTACAACAATCACGGTATCAAATAATCACAAGGGATTATTTGATCCCACCTGGCTTGATTCCAAGCTTGGGGAGATCTTTACGACCTTGTAATCTATCTTATAAGTTTTATTATTCTTGTATTAGTTCAAACTATAAATAAAGTTTGCATCATTAAAATTCCCTTCAGGAATAGTCGATCCCTTTTATGAAATTCCGAGTTTATTATTATATATGGAGCAATATTGAGTTTGTGTTTGCTTCATTGATATATGAATGGATTGAGTATAATTTTACTTGCACTTGATGATAGGAATAGGAGTTTTCTGCACCATTGGTATTAATAGAACATCAAAAGATAATTTAGTCAATATGCTGTAAGTCTACAGTATGATTTGCAAAAGAAAAAGTATCTACACAATTAAGTTGAAGAAGAAACCCTGAACAAAAGAAAATAAAGTGCTATCAAAATAGAGTGGGAACAAGTCGAGATAGAATCTTCAAGTCATAAGAATGCTTCATATACAGTTGGAATTTGGTAATTGAGATTGTTAAACTTTGAATTTCTACATGAAGTGGAATATATGGCTAGCTCCTTTGCACAACACTTAAACAAAAGTGTGAGCATATGTATATACAAAAAGAAAAGGAAAATAAGAATAAAAAGAGTGAATGTGCAAAGAGCAAGTAAGCATATACCACTATATTGTAGTATGACAAAGAAATACTTTTGAGATTCTAAATCCCAAGTGAATACGCTGATCCTACAACACTTGGGACTACCTCGTTTACTCATTCGGTTGAACCAGATTCTTTTACATTATGTTGAGATTCATCTTTTATGAACTATTGATCACTAAGGTGTGGAAGCCTTCTAATACTATTCCGATGGTTCAAGTAAGGTACTATTCATGAACTTATTCCTATGTATCGTACATGATAAACACATGCTGCAATTGCCTCATTTATTTTATCGACTCAGCTTCATGAATATGAGGATCACATCCTTTAAGCTAGAACTTGCTCGGGATGAGCAAGAGTCTAAGCTTGGGGAAGTTGATGAGTGCATATTTGCATCATGTTTAATGTTATTATTTTGCATTGTAGATGTAGGATCTTGGTATTTTACGGCGTTTGCATGCATATTTTATGTCTTTTTTCACCAGGATCAGGATAGATGATGGATCCAATTGATACAATTATTGAAGCAGTTGTACTGAGGAGATATTGAAATAAGATAAAGTCTATTATGATATTAAAATAAGATAAAGTCTATTATGATATTCGTCCCTGTGACCATGTGTTAGATTCTCTACATCTTGATGTTGAGAGAAGTCGACCTCTCAATATTTGCCTCTCGTGGGGACTTGATGGAGGGAACTACCTGTTGGTAGATGGAAGCGTGCTAGCTCTTACGGTGACTATAAAGCTGTTAGCAATCCTTATGTACCAACTTGGGAAGCCAAGGATACTCACGGAACACTATCCATGCCATGGGATACGTCCTATGAGATTATGCCCCTTAATAGCGTAGTAATTCGATTGATGTCGATTGCTGTCTGCTGTGGTTATGAGGATGACGTGCGCAGCGGTTGCTAGCAAATCATCCATATACGGAGTTCCTCCCACACATACATAGTTGAGAATGTTCATGATGATAATCTTTATCTGAGATCTTTACAATACTAGTGGTGCCTGAGAATGCTTTTCCCTATTGCAGTTCTAATCTCTCTTACATACGCGATACTTACTTTCTATATTAAGTTACTTTGCTTTACTTTAATATTGCTCATATACCCAAAACCCAAAAACACCCTTTTACACAATAATCGCATTTTATCTTTTCACTTAGAACTTTATCTAGCATTTCCATTGCAATATTTATTCCAAGAACTATTAGACTTCAGACTCTTGCTCCCTATGGGATCGATATCTTTATTTCGAAACTAGCTACAAACGATATGTGCTCTTGTAGTCATCAGATTTCTCCAAATAGATTTGTATATCATCCATCTATTATGGAATATGGTAATTATTTGAACAACCTTTTGTTCTCATAATACCTGATCAAAATAACAATTATCAAAATAAATCTTGAAGGCTAGCTTTGGTGTCAACGAGAAATATAACAACACTTTGTTTGTTTTCGATGAACAACATCGCATTTTCTCTTGCTAGTTACTTAGGCCATTGCAGTTCATGAATTGTGTTGTTTTTGCATGACACTTCATACCAACAAATTCATGTATCCAATACGCAAGAACCACATTGTTTAACAAGCAAAGAATACAACTATAACACGTATATCATTTGGACAATTCCAGTCTTTAATATTTTTCTACCAAATATTTTTGAGATTCTCTTTCAACATTTTCTTTGCTAAAAAGAATCTATCAACATCAATAGCGGTGCCATACTCATGACACATAGTCCCAAGCTTGTATAGTCAAATACTAATATCTTTGTACTTGCACTTTTGAAGCAGATCACCATTATCAAATATTTGGCGTTCTTTCAAAATCCATTATTTAGTAATCTTTTATTATAGTAAACATTTTCCTACATTTTCTATTCATCCTTATCATGACAACTTTCATGATCAAGCTACTATAGCTTATAAAGGTGAATCACGAGTATAATGTTTCTTTTCCAAAACCATTTGGAGGATTAGGATGACTAGCGTCTCCAACCTTTGCAAATTCTCATCAAATATGAGAACTTTATATTTTGATTAAACTATACTCTATCATGTTGCAACCAAAACATTGTTTTAGATATAGCAATAACTATTCCATATGATGGTTTCTGAAACATTTCTTTTTGCTCATAGATAACCTTGATATTAAAACAATCTTTTGAATATCAAGAATCATGGAGGCAAACATGATACATTAGATACTAACACTGGAATTGTTACTCTTGATTTAATACTGATTATTAAACTTTATGGAGTAAACGGAGTTTGCTAAAAGTTTGCAATAGGACTTTTAAACTTTAGATTGACACTCAAAACAATACGATACCAGTTCTTAAAGTAAATATCCAGAATTATATAGTTCTATTATCTCAACTATAACTAAGCGTAAGGTGGTGAATGGATGCCAATGACTACAACAAACTATGCAAATTCAGTTTGGTTTTGTTTATGATAAATTGTGTTCAACTTAATCATATTACTATATGAACTACCACTCAAAACAACATCCCTCACGTTGTCTTAGTGATTACACAAACCAAATCCACTACACCAAGTCTGATCATCACGAGAGATTATGTAGCTTCAAAGGCGAACAATCAACATGTTCATCATATCAACCATATGACTCATGCTTTACCTTTCGGTATTCCATGTTCCGAGACCATGTCTGTACATACTAGGCTCGTCAAGGTTAACCTTAGTATCCGCATGTGCAAATCTGGCTTGCACCCGTTGTATGCACATGTAGAATCTATCACACCCGATCATCACGTGGTGCTTCGAAACGATGAGTCTTAGCAACGGTACCTACTAAGGACGAACACTTTATTACTTGATATTTAGTGAGAGGGATCATCTTATAATGCTACTGTCGCGATCTAAGCAATACAAGATGCATAAACGGATTAACATCACATGCAATTCATAATATGTGATATGATATGGCCTTTCTTCTTGTGCCTTTGATCTCCATCTCCAAAGTACGAACATGATCTCCATCATCACCGGCATGGCGTCAAGGTCAATGGCGCCGCTTCATGGCTGTCCTCCACCAACAACAACTATTACAACTACTTTGATGAATAGACACGCAGGTCTTAAACAAAATTTAAAGACAACCATAAGGCTCTCGCCAGTTGGCAACTTACAATAAGGATCATTGCATACATCATATATAATCACAATCATGGCCATATCACATCACAACACAAGCCCTGCAAAAACAAGTTAGGCGCCTCTAATTTTCTTTGCATGTTTTATGTGGCTGGGGCTTTCAAATAAGAATCGTTCTAACTTACGAGCATGAACCACAACGTTGATACAAGTATTTTCAAGTGCCTGTTGTAGATTGAATCTTCACTATGGTGGGAGAGACAGCCACCCGCAAAGCCACTTGTGTAATGCAAGTTGCACGTTGAGCGTGGAGCAAGTCTCATGTGTGATGACATGTAAGGTTAGCCCGGGCCACTTCATCACACCATCCCACAAGATAAAAAGTACACGAAAACAAGCGACAACAAGAGCATCAACACCCACACAACCATTGTGTTCTACTCGTGCAACAGATCTACGCATAGACACGGCTCTGATACCACTGTAGGGTTCGTAGCATGGAAAACAAACAAAATCTATCGCGAGAACACATAAAAGCCAAGATCTAATCTACGAGATCGGTCCAATGAGTTTGTAGAGTATTAACCCTTGTAGATCCAAAGCGTTTAATGAGATAAGATTCTCGTGGTTGATGTAGTCGTTCACTTGCCGATCTCAAGATCGTGTAGACGATCCTTCTAGCACCGTGTTCCGGCAGCGCTTCCACAATCGGTCACATGTTCGGTACTTGATGAAGACCTTCCTCTCCCGTGTTCTTGCAGGAAGCGGAGGTTGTAGATCCCCTCACGATTCCAGCAGCACGATGGCGTGGTGTTGGAGGTGGGGGAGTAGATCCTATAGGGCTTCGCCTAAGCCGGAGTAGGTATGGTGGAGTAGAGGGGATCCTCGACGGCTAGGGCATAGGCACCGAGGGGAGGAGGTGACTTCGGCGGCTTTGAGCAAGGAGGCGGTGGCGGTTTAGAGGGATAGGGCGGCGACCTAGGGTTTCAGGTTAGGGAGTGGGTGGGGGGCGCCCCACCCTTGCTTATATGGGTGGAGGGGCAGCGGCCAGGGTTCCCAGCCCTGGCCGAGTCCTCCCCCAGCTACTCTTGGCTAGCGGAAATGGAGAGGGAAAGGGAAACCTTTTCCCTCTAGGTTTCCTTTCCTTCCTCCACTCGGACTTTGACGTTTTCAAACTAGGATTTGACTATTCAACCTTGACCTTGTTCTTGGCCGACTTGACCTAAGGCATGGTGCGGCCAGCCCCTTAGGGCATGGTGCACCCCAAGTGCCCCCTCTCCGAGGTGGTGGACCTTCTAGAACCTTCTAGAAGCTTCTGGTCAAAACACCGAAAATATTTCCGAACTCCGGAAATTGACTTTCCTTGTATGAATCTTATTCTCCAGACCATTCTAGATCTCCTCGTGATGTCCTAGATCCAATCCGAGACTCCAAACAACATTCGATTCTCCAACACATATTACATATCTACTAAACAACATCGAATCCTTAAGTGTGTCTCCCTACGGTTCGTGAACTATGCAGACATGATTGAGACTCCTCTCTGATCAATAACCAATAGAGGAATCTAGGAATTCATATGGCTCCCACATATTTCTACGATGACTTCGTGATTGAAATGAACCATTAACATTCGAAACCAATTCCTCTTTGTCTCACGATACCTTACTTATCTGAGGTTTGATCGTCGGTATCTCTATATCTAGTTCAACCTCGTCACCTATAAGTACTCTTTACTCGTTCCTGTGGAATGGCATCCCTTGTGACCAAGTCACATGCTTGCAATCTAATTGGATTGCATTACATCGAGAGGTCCCAGAGTGTATCTCTTCGTCATATGGATGGACAAGTCCCACTCTTGATCCATGCGCTTCAGCACATACTTTCAGAATACCTAATGCCACCTTTATAACCACCCAGTTACGGAAGTGGTGTTGATGTCATCAAACTATCCCTCCGGTGATGGAAATTACGATGATCTCATGGTCGAAGGATTAGGTTACAATGTATTGAAAACTTATAGCAAATGAACTCTAAATGACTTGACCTTATGTTATGCTAATTATAGGAGTATGTCCATCACATCATTCTCCTAATGATATGACCTTGTTATTAATAACATCCAATGTTCATGATCAAGAAACCATGATCATCTATTAATCAACAAGCTAGTTTAACAAGAGGCTTTCTAGGGACTCTTTTATGTTTACAAAACACACAAGTATTAATATTTCCGGTTAATACAATTATAGCATGGGATGTAAACATTTATCATAAACACAAAGATATAATAATAACCATTGTTTATTGCATATTGGGCATATCTACAACAGCATATCCACTGGTGATGGTGCCAGCGGCGATGGTCCTGCAACGGCCTTGCCATGGCTTATGCTGGTGGCGATGACTGGTGGTGGCGGTGGTGTTGTCCTTGGGGTGGTGCCTCCCTATGATACGAATCTAGGTCTTCGGCCATACCAAGGGCTAGCCATGGCATCCTCTGAAGTTCAAGTGTTCGTCGGCTCCTTCAGGTTGAACGTTGGGGGGGTCGACGCTGTTGCAGCCTAGCAACACCCGAGCCATGGCAACCTTGAACATGCAATTGGGCATGGGCTTGTTGTGGAACATGCGGTTCATTGGTTGAACGATAGTGCCCTTGACAACATCCTTCAACTCGCCCTCCACACACTACAGGATGGTGCAAGAAACGTCATGTGAAGAAACATGCATGTTGGGCATCAGAGATAAGGCCATCATTAAAGGCAAAGGAGATGAAGACATCGGCTAAGAATCCGAGATGCTTAGTTACCTTGGTGATGGCATCAAGATCGGCTAGTGTCGACGGACCACCGACATCGACGGGTGTGCAAGAGACAGAGGGTTTGCTTGCATCCATGGTGCCGGCTAGCATATGCTCCATCTCTAGTTGGGGTTCACTAGGACAAAGCACCAATTGCGCCCGGTGTTGTTGGGCATCATTGTCACCGGTGCTACCAGTTGTGCCGCATTGTTGTTGGGTGGTATCATCATCGGTGCTACAGGTTGCGCCGTGCTATTGGCGGCCGAGGTCATCATCGCCGCGAAGGCCAGTTGCCTCATGGCATCCGCGGGAGGGGTCACCAATGCGAACCACACCGGTATCTGGCTGGTCATGTTGCTGCTGGTCAAGCTAGGCAGAGGTATCGACCCCTATCGACCTGCTAGGTTCCAAGCATCAAGCCCATCCAACAAAGAAGGAACAATCTCTATCGTCTTCTGTCCCAATCGGTCATCGATCAACTGTGGCATATTATCCATTCTTCTCTTGATCTCTTCAAGCTTGCGTTGCCCCTCGGCCTCCTTCTGCATGTTTTTCTCCCTTCTAGCCTTGGCATCCTGTTTGTAGTGCTCCCTCATTTTCGTGGTCGTGCCAAAGCCAAACACATGGCCACTTGACATCGGCGGCTTCCACTTGTCGCTCTTCTTGAAAAGGTTCGTTGCCCTATTGAAAGGACCATCCCACGGCTCCGTCAACCCCTAGGAGGAGCCCGTAGTTGCTTCTATTTATGCTTTCTATAGAAGGATGAGTTGAACGTGTTTAGAAATTAGGCTTCGTTCTTAATAATAACTTGAGATCCGCGCAAGGTAAATTCCTTACCATATGTTTCTTGAATTCTTTCACATCCTCATTGCGGGCCCGGACAAAGTTCCTCATCTGCAGGTCCATGAATTTGTGCCACGGGTTTTCTTTACCCAGACATCGAAGCTCAGCATCCTCCTTGTCCCAAATGGTCTTTACTCCTCTATAACCTCCGCTTCCGCAACGATGGTTGCCTATGTTTTGTTCCCGCATCTTCTTCCCCCACGCAGTCCACCATACGCCTAAGTCAGATGCCACCTTCTCCTTCAAAAGGTTAGACTCTTCTTTGTATAGCCTCGTGTAATGCCCAGAATCAGGTCTATGCAAATCTCAGCATCTCCCACCAAAATCCGCATAGAAGAGATTCAAAGACGCCCACGAGACACTTCGTGTGGGTGAGATTTGATTACAAGTAGTTACATCATAGTAGTTTACAACAGAGTCCACAAGAACTTATATATATACAACAACGACTCAACAAGTCAAGAAAATAAAAGATACAGATCATAAAGAAAGTCAAATAGTATCCGAATATGGATAAGATCCAAATGGGACTAAGAGTCCTGGAGAATAACCAAGCAGTGTCCATAAACCCTGCCCAGGCCAAGCCAGAAGGGTAACCTTGCTAACATCGTCAAACACATACATGTCAAAGCCAAAGGGGTGCTGACAAAGGTCAAAGGAAAAAGAGAGCGATCAGTACTGAGGCCAGTACACGGCGAGTCTAGAATTTGGTGGTCCTCGCCTACATAGGTATGGTCGGATCAGCGGCAGCAAAGCTTGCACTATCTAACTTATAGAGACACGCTACAACTTCAGCTATTAGAGCGAGATAAGAGAGCGCTATACGGTAACAATAATATAACACTAGGCATAACCCATCCGAAGATTTTCCCCTCGAAGACCATTTGAGGATTTCCTTTGACAGCACACACACGGTGGCAATTTTAGTTAAGCAGGTGTTTAGTTGATAAGGCTAATTACTAATCATATTATTAGAGGCAAAACATTAGAGGCGTTGTCTATGATCATGGCACTGTACACCTGAGATGTCCATAACCGTTGACACATGGCTTCTCGAAAAGATTTACCTTGCAGGGGTGCACTACTATACCCAAATGGATGCTCAACCATCCAGGCAACATATTACATGTGTCATCCGAATCTCACAACAAGAATTGTCCCATAACTATGCATGTATCCGGAGGTATCACCTACTGTGTGGAACCAACCTAGAGGTACGACGATTCTCAAGGAAGGCACAATGTTTGTGCCTACTGGTGGATCAGGCCCTGCGGGTAACTTGTACACACCGTGGGTGCCACCACCATGTACAGTGATTTATGTATGCAAGCCATAGCAGTCCACCAAAATATCGAGTCCGAAGACATATTCAACTCACCCATGTCCGAGGATATATTATATGTATGCACCAAATGGAAAACCAATTTTGTGACCCTATGGATAAACGAATAGCAACGATAGTTGACGGGGGATCCCAGGGCCCCACATTTGGTTAGCATGATCAACTTAGAAATAGTATCATAGAATGAATGGTTCCTAGGTCGGCTCAATCAGTTCCAAAGGTGGTCCCTGCCGGGCCTTATCATTAGGTGAAGCCATAACCAACAACATCAAATTAATTATCTTATCACCAACAATATCCAAGTATCGTGTTCCACCTGTATGAGAGTGATACTAAGCATGCCTACGACTCGCAAGGACAAAACTAGCTAATCAAACAAGGCAATAGGATAACCAATGCAATATAGTGGAGTAGGTAAATAGGTGTGCGTTACTAAAGCATTGACAATAAAGGATAGCAATAGATCAAAGGAAGGAAGTAAAGACTATAAATGCAGAATAGGTAGAAAGGGGGGAGAATGCTCACCTGAGAGACAAAGTCGATGACCGAAGGCTTGTCGTATCTCACATCGACTCATCGTCCTATCCGTTGAATAAGCAAATCACTAGAAAGGGCAACTGATGCAATCTTTAATACTACGTTGGAAGATCCGACATATTTTTATGATATGATGCCTGACATGGCAAGATGCGATCCCACTTAGCAATATTAAACGGAATTGGAGTCCTGACAATTAATTAAATGGTTCAAGTTATTTAGATACCCGCAATTTAAATGTTGACTTAACAAGGCAAAACATGGCATCAGTTCGCTACCCAATATTAAATGGAATCGGGACAAGACAAATAACACTCACATATATTCCATATTTATTTATTAGAAGAATCACTACTTAACCCTGAACAAAAATATATGTATGCAAGCATGAGCGATTTAATATGCAATAATTTATAGGTCATTTCAAAAAATAGGGGCCTCATATAGGGGTCTCATGTTGGAGTTCGGATCCGGGGACTTAGGGTTGACAGGATCATGAACGTTCTTCGGGTTCCGGGAAGGAGAACTTGGTACCAATGCTGATGTCCTTCAAGTTCAGACTTGTCTCATCCAGCGGAGGCTTTCGAAGATCTTCCCAAGAACAGGGGCTACCAGAGCCGAGGTAGACAGGGTCATGGGCAAAGCTCCATATTCTCATAGACATCGCCTTGTCATCGCCCTAACATCTTTGTAGGGACTTCACACGGAATCATCATAGCCTTGTACTAGGTTGGTGTTCGTCTTCAGGAGGTCTCGAGAAGCCGTGTCAACACATCACCAGCACACCATCTTCACACGCACCAACAGGAGCAACACATACTAGGTTCCAAGCGTCTGGGAAGCAGTAGGGCGAGCATGACATGGCGTTGGTTGGCGTTGAGGCACTAAGTCGTCGATCCGGAGAGGGTCACTGCAGGGTGAAGGCGTGGCAGGGCCCAACGCGCGAGGTCGCAGACCGGTGAGTCAAGGTAGGGTCGCGACAACCTTGAGGGGAGGACGACGAGGACACATGGGAAAGTAGATATGACGAGATCGGGTCGCGGCGAGCTAGAGGGCAGCCATTGCTGGTGGGGCAGCACATGCAGGCTGCTAGCGGCGGCGCCATGCGAGCCAGGGAGGAGTACAACGCGGGGTAGGTGTAACACCCCCAGGATCAGGGTTAAACAAATCCCAGACCTTAGCCTGACATAAGCTTACCCTAGAGCTTGAGGATATTCAGTGATAAATCGGTAACACAACAGTAACCCTGCAACACAAAAATTATTACAGCAAGCTCATAACTAAGATAAGAACCAAAATATTACAAGCAAAGGTCACTGACCACAAACATCAAACAACGGAAGGCAAATTATGCTATTAAGTATAGTAAACTTAACAAATGGCCTAAGAGGCCTAAAGCATAATGATGACGTTCGAGCCCATAGATTCCAGGCTACCGGCTGGGAACCCCAAGCTACTCGTCAGTGTCGATGTCGTATCGAACTTGTCTTCAGGGGAACATTTACTCTTCTACAAAAGTATCAACAAAGCAAGGGTGAGTACATGGTGTACTCCGCAAGACTTATGGCTGGTGGGGTTATTTTGCATAAAGCCAGTTTTGTTTATAAAACAAGAGGGAGAAGAAGCTCATCTAATCATACTATTTTTAAAGGGGATAAGTGAGCAACATCTCCGAAGAATCGATCATCATCTTTTGATATCCACCAAAGTAATCCTCATCTCACAACTAGGATCACCCCCTCGTACCCATGAGGAAGCATGCTTAAGCACACGTTGATCTGCCAAGTTTTATGAGAAGGTTAAGGTTCTCTGTGATCTTAGAATTCGGTCACCAAGCGTTCATAACCGTGAACATAGATTTTCGAACAGATTTAACCCTGCAGGAGTGTACGACTTTACCCACACATACTAACCGACTCTTGATGCCAGAATCATTAGCCCTCTTCCTTGGAAGGCTGGTAGAGGGTGGTTAGACATGACCTTTACATTGCTTCCACCGAGACCATGACTCACGCCCTAAGGATGGTTCCGCCGTAACGGGGTCAAGTCCCAAAGCCGGTCCCTAGAGATGTGGGCGAGGTTGGTTTATCAGGGCGCTGTCTACCCCAAGCAACCCGGTCCACGCTTCCCTACCTGTTATGATGAACCTCCTTCACCACCTTCGAGAAAAACCAAATATGTGTATGTCGAATGGAACGCCGAACTAGGTGACTCATGGAATCTACTAGGCAATTTAGTTACTCGTGAGGTTTTCCAGGCCTTGTGTGGTTGTACGCTCGTCTCGGTTCCAAAGGCAAGAACTCGGGTCCTAATGGTGGCGAGCATGGGACTATAAAAACCACATCCCACTGTGGCCTCCCATACAAGCCTTAGCATGTTTAACCTTTACCACTGATCTCAGCTCATCATGTTATCCTATCAAACTAGATTCTCTGCATCTGATACATCATCTGGATGAACCAGGACAATCAGCTAAGCATGGCTAAGCAGGACACATATATAAGCTCTAGCAATGCACGCAAGCCAAACCTAGTTATGCTAGGAGTAGTGGATCAAGTAATATAAGATCAAGGGAGTAATGCAATAGATAGGATACTCTATCTATCAATAAAAGACCATAGTAGAATCGTATGCATCATGGCAAGAATGAATTACTTTCAAAATCATAGGATTATATGATGGTGGGGCTATGCTTGCCTTTTCCTATTCATAACTCAAAAGCAGATCTTCGGAAGCCTTGTACTAGACTTTGTTGGAGTTGTCCAAGTATTGTTCATCGATCTTCGATGGTGTTAATCTCGGTCTTCAATCTTGATCTCGATATCGTATTCTACCGGGAAGAAGCAAAACACCAGAAAGAAAGAGAAACAACAATCAACACATGGCATCGATGCAATGCTCAAGCAAGGATGATGATATGACAAGTTAATTTGTATTGAAATGTTACCCTAAAACAGGCTTGACAGTTTAAGCGGGATTTGAGGAGTGCAAACCCTAGAATAGGGGGAACCTCAGAATTACCTGTGGGGGTTCATCTATTATTCTAATTAAACTTGCAATGAAAGTTGTTGAACAATGCATGATTTTGAAGCTATTGGGTAGATCTCATTTTTCTAAACATTTTGATATATTATACATATTTTTCTGAGTTATAAATAATTAGTTATTGATTTTACAAGATTTAAATCAATTTCTAGATTTAATAAAACAATTTATGAAATTAAAACAAAACTAGAAAACCTTTTACACCAGGGCTAACCCTAGCCAAAGAGGTTAACAGAAGGGCCCTAGGCAACCTCAGCGTCCACGTGGGTGGGGCGGGACCTGACGCGGTTTGACCGTGCTGACCCGCGTGATGCTGACGTCATGCTGACGTCATCGTGACGCCAGCACGTGTAACACCTCAAAAATATTAAACAAGATTATCAAGTTCTAATCACCCAAGATTAGGGCTAACAATTTTTTTATTCCTAAACCCATATGAATGCATGTGTTATTTCCATTAATGCATGAATGCTTGCATTTGACATGTTTGATTGCTATAAATGATAAGGATTAGTTTAAAAATGATTACCACATCATCTAGATCATTTCCAAGCAAAATCAAATAAAAAGAAAATCAAATATGAAGCATATGATCAAATGGTCATTTTGGCCAATATTAACCACTAGCCCACTTTGGGCATCTCTAGTAAAAGATTCCCAACAGAAACAATTCTACTTCTTTGTACCCCTTGCTAGACCAAGTAAAAATGAACCCAAGAAAACTCTACAAACTTACAGAAACTATTTTCAAATTCATTTAAGAGAGAATTCAAAATTGAATCAAGTGTAGGTACATAGATCATCATTTTCCAAAAACCACTCAAACCTCCACCAATTGACAATCCCTAGCAACTAGAGACTACCAAGCATGTGACCAGCTCACCCACCAAAAATCATTGAATAATTCAAAGATTAAGTTCATGCGGCCATTTGG
Organism: Avena eriantha; assembly: GCA_910589775.1. Taxonomy (NCBI): domain Eukaryota; kingdom Viridiplantae; phylum Streptophyta; class Magnoliopsida; order Poales; family Poaceae; genus Avena; species Avena eriantha. The sequence continues at coordinate 12,890,059 of OU342746.1, forward strand.
TCGAACACTTAGCAGACAGAGTACAAACTCAACAACTATCTACTATTTGGAATACATCTTGTGCTCATTTTTGTACTGCAATCAACCCAATAAATCACCCACGATCACTCCCACAACATGGCCATGCGAAGGAGCAACCTCACTCACCACATTGACCAGTGCCACGACCGTACCGAGCATGTCACGTCGGTCAACCATGGACAAGACGACACACGCCGTACCGCCCTCTCCCACGATGTCTAGAGAGCACGACGGAGCGCCGAAGCCGCCTCGTGCAGCCATGCGCGCCTCGCTCTCTCCACTCGTACCCGCAACCTCCATGTCACTAGCCACCTCCCAGACAACATCATTCGCTGCTGTGCGCCCCATGACCATCGTACTCGATGACGAACACCTCCATACCTAAACAGAGCGCCGACGTCGCCCGACTGGCTAAGACTGCCCCTCCCCGCGCCACTACGCGCGTGACGATCACCGCATTCCACCGCGTCAACCCATCCCCTCCGCCATGCCTAGCGCGACCTGTATGAGTGTCGCCGATGAGCCCGACCATGTCGCCCTGCCTCCAATGCCGGTGTATAAATAGGAGCCACCCTAGACCTCAAACGGCACACCATCTCACTCCCCACTCTCCCAGCAACACCCCAGACCCTTTCTCGGAGCAAGGCGATCACCACCCCGCCATAATTTGACCGGAGCCCGCCGCTGTAGTGAAGGAAGGGCGTCGTCGATTGGAGCCACCACAAGAGCCGCCGTGACCACCAATCGATTCGTCGTCTACCAGCCCATTCGCCCCATCGCCGGACCTAGCTGGAGCCCTGGTAAGCCTCCGACGACCCCCACCATGCCACTAGGTTTAGAATCTCGCTGGAGTTCTACGTCGTAGACGATGAACCTCAGTCGTTGATCTTGTTCTAATCGTAGCGCTGAGATTTGCTGATACCGTTTTGATTAGGTAGAGGAGCTGGCGCATGGGACCAACCTGTCAGCAGCCTGCTGCACGCGCTATGCAATTGGGCCGTCCCATTTCTTTTCCCGCGCAGAGCCCAACGATTCAAATAGAATTTTTCCATTTAGTTGAAAACCCTATTCAATAGCTATATTCAAAATTCAATTCAAAGATATGTACTGATCCAAAATGCATGATTCTAGTTTTGTTAGAAAGGTATTAAAAATATCTAATCACTCCTGTTGGATTCAAACTAATTGAAACTATAGAACACCTATACTAAAAATAACAAGACAAAGACTTTTAGCACTTCAAACATTTTTATAAAATCAACCATAAATGCTTTTGAGTTGATTCTAACTCTCAAAAATCACATTTGCCATGCTCTACATGAATATGTAAAAAGGTTTGGTTTTACATATATTGAACAAGGTTTAGTATTAAAAGAATGATATATAGGCATTTATAGTCACTTAAATATTATTAAATAGTAATATTAAATCTTGTAAAACATGACCACCACTTTAAATCCCATTCCCAAGTATTGGAATATATGGTGATGACATGTGTCAACATGATCCACTATTTTAATTGGATAATATTATATTTTAAGTATTTTCAATGAGTAGAAATTACTCTTCGAAAATAAGATAACTAGATAATACCCCGCCCGTTGCGGCAGAAATTAAAGATGCAAGATAGCGAAGATTGATGTTTGTGTTTTGCTTTTTAATAGAATCATATTTATCATATAGATTGCGAGACAACCACGATTATGTGAAATAACATATATAACCATCAATGTATTTTGGACTGTTAGAGATGACAAAGTTCAGCTTTTCGCTTTGCATGATACTCTCATAGTATCGGTCATTTATATTTAGATTTCAGATATACAATAATGCATTTGGCAGGCCTTAATAGTTATTTCCAAAAAAAACATTGTAATCTCTATGAGTATGTGTTGTAAGCAATGAAGATGGACCTCTGAGAAAATGTGCGCTTTGAGGAAAAGGATCTAATGTGAGTTTCCTCCATACAACAACTCAACTCGTCAAGATCTCCGGTCCCTCTAAAAACTGAATATTTTATAAGAACAGATAATGGTAACTCTATTATTGTATTATTTGTTGCTTCATAGAGCATTAAAACACTTCACCGGCAGATGCAAGCCCAAATCTGCAAAAATCATTCTGAAAATAGGAGCCTGCTTTTATCAACATGATATGTAGGCTAAAAGTGATACACACCCATCATCTTACAAACACAGAAAATCTCAAGGCAAATCAGGTGTTGCCCTTTCGAGTCAACCATAATATAGTTTAGCTGCAAAAGAATAAAATTAATGCTCCACCCGTTTGTTTAACATCTATGTTGAACGGACCGAAGCTTGTGGTGGCCGATATGTTGGTGCATGGCAAGGAAAGAGCGGGCGAGTAGAAGCAACACAACATAAGAAGGAGAAGAGGCGTTGTGCCTGCCGCCTGTGGCCAACCTCCGATGATGGCAAGGCAAGGGCAGCGAGGAGTAGGTAGGAAGAATTAGAAGCGAATCCTCGGAGGACATATGAGATGGTCATGAGGGGAGGTCGCTGGAAAAATCTGGATGAGCTGCTATATAAAAGGCTAATGAACTCAACGATTAGTTTTGTTCAGATGCAAGTGAGAATAAATGTCTTTAGATTTGATGCGTAGGTGGAGGAGATGAATAGGAACAACAATAAAGTAGGAGATGAAGAGAAAAATCCAATGCTCCGACTTCGCGGGTTAATGGAACCTGCAAATAATGGACCGCATGTGTGCTGCCTGTGTACTAAGATGATTTTTTCGCCTTCTCATTACGTGGCCGATTTTCTTAGGTGGCAGGCTACTATTGGTTAGAACTGATCGATGAGGTGGATAGGCTGCATGTTGAGAGAAATCACTTAGTGGGGATGGACTTCTTAGTTATATAGGATAGGAATGTGCCATTATTACATGTGGTGATTGAGATGATGCTAGAACATCTAATATGAGCCCTTGTGTGCTAAATAGAAGTAGTTAAGTGTTGTTTGGTGATTGTGTACATTGTATGCATTTATAGACGCTAGTACCGACCCTAGGTATGACGAGGAGGAGTACTTCGAGGAAGAAGAGAACTTTAACAACTGCACTACTCAAGGCAAGCTAAAACTATGCAAGCTATTAGTGCAAGTTAACTAATGCAAGATGCACTAGGCATGCTTAGTTATGCAACTTTGATTATACCAATTGCAGTTTTACTTATAATCTTTACATTTCCTTTCACTAAAGTTTCTTATCTAGTTAATGAATTGTGATTGGTGGAAAAGTAGGATGGATATCCCAAGATTCATAGGACGAGTCTCGGATACTTATCACTAATTAGCACCCCCAATAGTGATACCCTCAATCCTAGTGGCTAGTGCTAAAATAAACTTGATCACTTTAGATGGGAACACTTGGTGAAAATGATTATGAAAACCTTGGAATGATGACTCATTCGATTGAAATGTTTTGACATGTGTTATGAAACACAATGGTTTGAGGATGAAACAGAATGAGGCATGAGCCTTGACTTTGACAAAAACTGATGGTTGGGTTCGGGTGCGATACCATTCCAATTTTACCGTACAACCACAATACCTGAGTTGGGTAGGGGCTAACTGGAAATTTATATGTCTTAGTATGGGTTCCCTTGCGAAAGAGGTGATCTGAGGCTACCCCGTGAATGAATGTCCACCTATGCAGTTCCTAGGATGGCAGTTGACCAGGGCTGGGAGGCCAAGGTCATAGGGGAGGTACCTATACTAGGGTGTGTAATTGAAAGGTTAGGATTGATTATCTGCATGCCAAGTATGATGATTCAGGGTTATCCCTAACGAATGTATCGAATTTTGTGGTGAAAGTGTACCACCTCTGCAGAGTGTCAAACTATTCGAATAGCCACGTCCACGGTTATGGACAGTTGGAGTGGCCATACTGTTCCGTTGTCAGATGTTTTCAAAATAACTTGTGACTTGAAAGATGACTTTGACGTGACCACTCAAGAATGTAGAGAACTAAATTAGGTCTTTACTCTTAAATTCCTTATGAAATAAACCTGGCTTTTTGCAAACAAACTTAGAGCTTAAGATTCCTACTAGTGTTACCTTTCTTATGTTAGTAATAGTTTGCGAGTACTTAAAGAGTACTCGTGGCTTTGTCCTTGGCTATTTCCATGGCCAGACTATGAGGAGGACTACCCGGAAAATGGACAGCAGGATGTCTATGATAACTAGGATCATCTCCCATCATCAGCATTGCATGTGACCATGAAGATGGAGCCTACTACATTTACTTTCCGCTGCTTTAATTGTATTAAGACTGGATCATGAGATCCTCTATTTGTAAGACCTTTATTATGGTTTGTAATTGATGATGTACTGTGGTACCAATTCTATTATGTCTCGCAAATATGGTAATCCTAGGATTGCGATGTACGGGATAACAGGAATCTGGACTTAAAAATCCTGGTGTTGACAGCATGGTGGTGAGCCGCATATCGGCGATGAGGACGGTGGTGGAGGGCTCGCGCGGGGCTGATGTTTGGCTCGTTCAAACCGAAAGAGCTAGGCGAGCCTAATAGGGGCGGCGCTTCTACCTAAAGGTCACCAGAGTGACATCGGCGAGCTTGATTGGTGGCGACTGACGGCAGCGCACGACGCGAGGGCAAAGCAAAGCGGGAGGCGGACGGAGGAGTGGTCCCTGGGGACTAGCAGCGCACCAGGATCTTGACGGTGGCGACGACGGGGAGCAACGAAGCCGGAGACAAATGAATCGATGACGACGAGCTTCGTCAGGGTCGGGGAAGACGAGACCGGCGGCAGTGATTAAGGACGCCCCTCCTTGATTCTGTTGTCGGGGAAGTAGAGGGCGGTGAGTTGGATCTTTAAAGCGTGTCGGCGAGGCACGGGGTGACTGAGAGCAGTGGCGTGCCGGTGAGGTCTGAGAGCTAGGGTTAGGGCTACATAAGAAATTGGGGAAAGAGAGGGGATTATGGTTCATCCGCGATGACAGGGGTACTTGTAGAAGCGGAGAATGTCGGTAGCATGCATCGCAACCCCGGCGAGGTTCTTGGCGCAGATGGGAGGCAGGGACATCGAAACGGATGAGCTTCCTCCGTCGGGATCGAAGACGACACAGAAAAGGAGAGGCTGAAGGGGTATGGGCCGTAGACGGGCTGGCGTGGGTTGAAGGTGGGTCGCAGCAAAGGTTGCTAGCTGGGCCGTGCTGAGTTGCTCGCGAGCGGCAAGTAGAGAAAAGAGGGAGGTTTACTAGCTGGACTGTGGCCCATGGAGCTAGGATCTCTATTTTTTCTAGAAAACCTTTTTCTATTTCTATTTTCCATTTATAAATTCCATTTCAAAACTTCTTTTTATAATTTCAAAAATACCAGAACAGTTTATAAAATATGAAGAACACCCAGGGCTCTTGTATTCAATTTGGGCTCCAAGTATTTGTATTTTCAAAATTCAATACCCTTTTGGATTGATCTGAGAGAAAGAAGAAACTATGGTTTTAGGGTTTTACATTATTATCTTTGCATGCATTTTTAAAAGATAATGCTCATGAATGCACAATCAAATCCCTAATTACTAGTTAATTAAAACTGGGGTGTTACAGTAGGCTCACGCGAGTAGGATCAGGTCGATGCTAGGCTCCGGAGCAAGGGACGACGCAGGGACAGAGCGAGGGGGTCCCGTTAGGGACGGCAGTGCCCGGGGGAGGTGTGCGAGGCGAGAGGAGGAAGGAGGGAGACATGGGGATCGAGAGGATCCCATCGCCTGCCCGTGGTGTGCATGTTGCATGACTAGGGTGGACCTGCGTATAGTCCTTGTGCGTGCTTGTGTGTCGTCATACATGTGTGTGTGTGTGGTGTGTGTTTAGCCGCTGCGGCGACTGCATGGTGTGGCTGGGGGATGGATGGGTCGGTTTCGGTTAGCGAGGGTTTGGGTAGTCGGTGGCCTCCGGTTGGGCCACTTGGGCCTAGCCGATTGGATGCCTCCCCAAAAACAATTTTATTTTTATTTTTAAAAAACTTTTATAAATAGTTTTTAGACAAATAAAAGATCTGGAAAAGGTGGGGTTTTTTATTTGAAATTAAAGAAGGGGCTTAGAAAACAAAATAGGCTTTTGGTGAAAACTTTTCGAGCAAAATTATGCATGATGTCATGATGATGCACAAAAGAAAAATAACAGACAACTCTAATTGGAGATATTTTCCCGTGCATTACACCTCGGCTCATGCTTCTTGATCTCCTCGTAGCTTTTACCCTTATTGTAACATCCCAAAACTCTAATCCAAGGTTATTAAGATCCAAATCATTAAATTTAGAGTTAACAAAAACTTTTCCATTTGAAAATCATTAAGCATTCATATGTGTGTGCATTTAATTTAGGAGTTGATTTGAATTGCCATGTTTGAGTGATCCATTGATTGTAAAATGATTCTAAGGTGAATTAAACATCATCTAGATCATTTCCAAGCAAATCCCAAAGAAAAACAAATCAAAAGAATAAAATAAGCAAATGGTCATTTGTGCCATTTTAATCACCATGCCTACTTTGGCTATTCCTAGAACTCAAATCTTAACAGAAACAATTGTGGTTCTTTGCACCCTTGCTAGTACAAGTAGTGATGTACCAAGGCCCACTTTGTTTCATCCCAAAAACTTTCAAACACTAAATTTAAATGACATTTGAAAATTGAATCTAGTGTAGGTATCAAGATCACACTTATTCAAAAACCACTCAAATGAACTCCACTTTTAAAACCCAAGCACACCTAGAATCTCAATCATAAGATACAACACTCCACCAAAAATCAGCCCAAAATTCAAAAACTTTCTTCATGCGGCCATTTGATCGAAAAGGTGGCATGCACCATTTTTCTGCCTAACTAATACTATCGCTAAGTTAAACCCTTGTCCCCCAATTGACCCTCTCTACTCTCCTCTATCCCCCTGAGTCCAACCAAGTCCCCACCGGCCTACCCCTTAGCCGCAGCAGCAGTGGAGCGCCGCTACTTTGTAGTCACCGCCGGCCAGAAGAGGGCAACGCGCCAGGGACAGCGCCGCGCCGTTCCGGCAAGTCCCCTAGCTCCGCCCAACCCTACCGCACCTCCCTGTCCACTCCTCGATCACCCACAGCCACTAGACCACTCCCCAGCAGCGCCGCCCTTTCTCTCTACGAGCTCGCCAGAGCGCGATAGCTGCCAGCACGCCACAGACTGCGCCTCGACCGCAGACCACGCACGCTGCTCCGCCTCAACCCCAACACCCCACCAGACATGGCCGTGCACTGCCGCGCGACCCACAGTCGTCGTGCGCCGTGTCGAGCACCGCCTCTGTCTCCCAGAGCGCGCAACGCTCCTGACCATATGCCACCGCCCCTAGCTGCACCATTAAGCCGTAGAGCACTGCCAGGAGGCAAGCCACCGTCCACCTACGCCGCCCATGCCGATAGCGTCATGTATCATCGTCACCGACGAGCTCGCCGTCGCCTCCTCGGTCCCCTCCTCGAGCCTATATAAGGAGCCCTCCCCAGCACCATTTCTTCACACCACTCAACTCCCCTCTTACCACTGAGCATTTCCCCTCTCTTGCCAGAGTCGCTCGAGCCATAGTTCGCCGGAACTGCACCGGAGGAGCCAGGTCCAGAGGAGGAGAAGCTACCGTCGATTCCGTCCACCGCAGCCCCTGCCATGACCTCGCCTGAGCCCACCGTCGCCATCCAGTTCGATCGCCCGCCTCGCCGCACTAGCTGGAGCCCTAGTACGTCCCTAGTAGACCCCCACCATCCGTTTAGGGTTCGGTCTCGCCGAAGACGAGTCTGTCATTGACGACGACTGTGAGCCGATGATCCACGTTATAATTGTGTGGCCCAGATCGCGTGATACCATTTCCGGTTTTAAGTCTCGCTGACAAGCGGGACCAACCTATCAGCCACCCTCTGTGCCACTAAGCGTCACTGGGCCGACCCATTTCCTTTCCTGCGCTGACCCAGTAATTCAAATCCAGATTTTTCTATTTAAGTTTAAATCCAATTCTGTCCCATAGTTCAAAAATCAATTCAAGAAGAGTTACTGAACCAAATTCTGTCCCATAGTTCAAAAATCAATTGCGAGTACTTAAAGAGTACTCATGGCTTTTGTCCCTGGCTATTCCTATGGCCAAACTATGAAGGAGACAACCAAGATGACGGACAGCAGGACGGCTATGATAACTAGGACTATCTTCCATCGCCAGCATTGCATGTGCCTCTGAAGATGGACCCCACCGCTCCGCTTATTATTTATTCCGCTGCTTGTTGTATTAGACTGGATCATGAGATCATTTATTCGTGTAAGACCATATATTGGTTTGTAATGGATGATATAGTGTGATATCCAATCTATTATGCCTCGCAAAAATGGTAATCCTAGGATTGCGATGTATGACATAACAGGCATCTAGGATTAAAAATCCGGGTGTTGACACTTATCAATTCGTGCCTTCACCCGGGTTCTCTAGCTGCTCAAGGCATTGCTCGTCTTCTTGAGGGCTACCCGGTTTTCCTTATTCCCTTTGAGATTTAAGTTGTCGAATGGATGTGGGAACTTGTATCATTGGTGCATCTTCTAGATGAGGATATCGGTTAGATGTGCTTGCTCAGGTGCCCTTAGGTTTCCCGTGTTGATCGAGGCGGTGTCCCAAACGATGCACCCGATTTGTATGACGTACCCTTTGACAAGGTCTTCAGGCGCCAAGGGTACGCCAAAAGGGCTCATTGCAGTAAAATCCTCTCGGATGGTGCCGAGCACTAGCGAATGTCGATCCTTCCTTTGCTTCTTGGCGCTACCGCCATTTGTGCGTTCGTCGGCAGTGGTCTCACCCTCAGCGCCAGTATCGATGGTGACTTCATCCTAGCCACCACCACTATCAGTGGTTTCGTTGTCGTCGTGGCATTCTCATCTTGCACCGAGTCATACATATTGTCGTCGCCCTGACATTCTGCCATGGCTACCTCCGCCCAGTCTGTGTCCCAGTTAAACTCCCAAAACTCCTTATTACTCTCCCGGGCTTCTTCTAAGACGTTTGTAAGCCGAGATGTGTCGGCACCGTAGTTGCTCTGCCGCTCAACATGGTTAGTACTACATACAAATATGCAACTAGTTAGTACAAAAACCCATGGGAAAATCCGGCATGACCTTTGCTAATTTATGGACCTAGGAGTGCCCATTTTTCGCAAAAACATAAGTGAATCAACATTTCCGCGAAAATGGGCAACTGAAATAAATTCCCTGGACAAGAAAAATGCCTATATAGGCACAACCAGATCTTCACAACCATTAATGGGTTGAAATCCTCAAAAACCTTAAAGGGTTGAAATCCATGGATATCATACACATACACAGAGGAGAAGCACTTCACAAGAGGCTGCCATTTTAACAAGATTTATTTTACTGCACATTACTATTCTAGAAACAACCAAATCTGCATGCCACTGGTACTTTTCTCCAAACAGAACCAAATCTGTAGCTACAAATGAGAGTTAAGCTGCAGCTACAAATTTCCAATTAATAATGTGATGAATTATCAGTGAGAGTATGCTAAGCACTGGAACTCAAGAAAAACAGATATAGGAGAACCACAATAAGCTATAGGAAGGAAAGCACCTGAATATATACAGTCAGTAGTGACAGTTTTACTTGAATATATACAACAAATAATAGAAAAAAGTTTGGTGCTAGATTTTTTAAAATGATAAGACCAAGAAAAAGAAAATATGACTAGAAACAGATAAATGTGTGAAGCATGGGCCTTTGGCTTCTTGAGAAAAGCATATATATGACAGGAAGCAACTACTGAACCTAAGCTACTAAGCAACTAAGCTAAGCTACTGCACTAAGCAACTAATGAACCTAAGCTACTACACTAAAAATATGACTAAGATACTGCACTAAGCAACTACTAAACCTAAGCTACTAAGATACTAAGCTACTGTAAAAACTAAACCTACCGCACTAAGCTACTAAGCAAACGCAACTACCAAAGCTACTGAACCTATTGCACTAAACCTACTGCAACTACTAAACCTATTGAAGCTAATGCACTAAGATACTAAGCTACTGCAACTACTAAACCTACTACACTAAGCTACTACACTAAGAATCTACTGCAACCTAAGATATCTGAACCTAAGCAATCAAGTAACACTAGTGCAAGCAAGCTATCTGAACCTAAGCAAGAAAGCAAGCTATCTGAACCTAAGCAAGCTATCGGAGCCTAAGCAAGCAAGTAGCACTACTACAAGCGAGATATCTGAACCTAAGAAAGGAAGCAAGTAAGATATGCGTGTGTTACAGAACCTGATGCGGCCCGACCTACAATCATTACCACATCAAGGTCTCCAACTTATGCCAAATCATCATGGTATCCAAAGGTGAATCCATTCCTCTATGCGAGCCCATTTACTACCCTATTGAATGGTATAGTACTTCATACTTCATCCCATATTCATGATAGGTTGACACCGACAAGGACGGAGGAAAGGGAGGAAACTCGGAGCACCAAGCCCAACAAGACGGGGGCTTCGAAGAGAAGAGGGAAGAAGCAGCACCTAAAGCCCGGGAGTCTCTAGCCCTAAAGCCTAGCGTCTCCGGCCTCCAACCCCGAAGTCTCTGTCCATGACTCTATCTAGGACTCCGGACTCACCCCAGGAGCGTTCAGTACACCCCTCCGGAGAGAATCCTAGAGAGCGTCCCCAACACCGGAGTCTTCGGCCACCCCAGAGTCTCTGGCCTCTCCACCCCAGAGTCTCCGGCCTATGACCCCGAAGTCTCCGCCCCTAGGACTCCGGGCAGGACTCCGGCCGCCCGCTGAAGCTCTCTGTCGACCATCACGGAGTCTTCCACGGAGACCGCGCTCCACCCTAGAGTATCTGGCCCACCCCGGAGTCTCCGGTGTAAGTGAAACAGGCATGCGCGCCTTGAGCTGGGCCTTCGGCCCATGTACCCCTCTAGTACGTTACAAACCCTGATTTATCCCCAAACTACCCCTTGTTTAGTGGTTGGCCTATATATAGAGCCCCCACCCCCTCATGTATCCCTTAGGCATAGATTATAGACTAAATACAACCCCCTTTGTGGAATCTCTAGTTTTGCCTCATCCCGTTCTACCAAAGGGGACCAACTATCGTCACCAACCTCATTGGAGTTTGCATGGCGCCTCCCTCGTTGTACAAGGCCTACATTTGCGAGTGTGTGAGCGTAGTTTTCAAGACCCTCTCTCAGGTGTTCTTCCATCTCCAATTGGGATCGAAGGGAGCAAATTGACCGATCTTTCCTTGCTAGGATTCTATCGGACCTATGGCCGCCGGCGGGAGCAATTGACCTTGTATCATGTGATTTTTTTGTGTGTTCATCGTGTTCTTCACGAGGTGTGTGTTTGCTTCCGCTACCTTGCCCCTTTCCCCTCGCTTTCCCATCGATTTGACCATGAGATCCGTTAAGATCGGGCCACCCTTGAGGTCACCCCTTATCATCTGGTATCAGCAGCTTTTGGTTGCCACGGATTTCTCACCGATTTGGTCTTTTCCCCATAAATTTAAAAATTCCACCAAAAAATAGCCCCAATTCATGTTTTGGATAAATATGTGATTTGAGTGTGTTTTGGTAGGTTTTGATCCATGGATTACTTGCTAAACTTGTTGATCTACCTTCCCCTGTGTTTCCATTACCTAATTCCTTGATTTCCCCCATCAATTTGAGGTTCTGGTTCGAGTTTTTCTGCCAAAACGCGTCATGTTCGAGTTCTGGACACGCATTAGACCCCGACCCCAAAGTCTCTGGCCTCGAACCCTAGAGTCTCCACCCCCCCCCCCCCGGAGTCTCCGCCCCTTGACCCCGGAGTCTCCGCCCCTTGACCCCGGAGTCTCCGCCCCTTGTAGACAGCAAAGTTGTTTCACGGTTTTGAGCATAAATTTAGCATTCAAACTCGGATTTTGGTGTTCTTTAGCTTGTTTCGGAGATGAGAAGGAGATCTACATCATGATCCAGGTCGTTCATGCTATCTACTCCATCCAAATTCCGTGAGGAAGGCGGAATCCACCAATAAAGGGTGAAGACGATGAAAGGTATAAAAATTCCATGACTTCTCCCCACTTGCTTTCTTTGTGAGCTACACTATCTTTGAGATCAACAAACACCTATTGAGACTAGTTCCTCCTATGATTGATTGGGCTATGCACATTTGATACCTTGTAGAATTCCAAGGAAAAGCTATGACCATGCTATCACATATAGTTATCTTATATAGTTGTTGGAACAAGGAAGAGGGAAGTGAAAAAGAAAAGAAAAGAAAAGAAAAGGAGTGATACAAAAGAAAACAAAAAGAAAAAAAGAAAAAAGAAACAAGTGTCTCATATAATAGGAATCGCAAACTCGATGAACATCATATAGGTGGTACTTATTGTGCATATCTTGTAGCTCACCAATTTTATGCAATTGAACTGGGGTCTCTCCTTGCACTTGTGCGACACGAGCTTATAGTCTTCACTAGGTAATCATTTGGTTCTTAGCTCACTTTATCCATCACACAAGTCACATTTATCCCACTGTGTGTGTTTCCTTGTATATAATTCTATATATTGTGGATTGACTTGTTTTGTTTGGTGATCATCGTGGTTCTTTACTTGCCATTACAACATCTTGATTTCAGATTGTTCTTGGACATGCCACCTTCCGTACCTATCCACCATAAGCTTTGTGTTTTTAGTGGTTAGTTGGTTTTGTTGTTCCGCATGAACTTCACTTTACTTGGTTTTGATTGCTCTCAAGTGTGGCCACTTGCACGATACTATCTTCCAAGGTAAAGTAAGGTTTGACGTTGCATCCCTAACCCCCTACCACTTCCAAATACAACACTTGGTATTGTGAATCATGTCTAGGGACTCCAGAACCAAGGATGATTTCTATGAAGAATCCATGATGATCCACCATGCATATGCATCCACAAGCATGGATGACATGATGGAGCACTACACCGACAATAGCTCCACATGCTTGGGTGATATGGAGTTCTACAACAACAATAAAGCCCCAAGCATGGACGACTTCAAGGATGACAATGTCATCAACAACTTCAAGCGTGACATGGAAAACTCAAGTGCGACATGGACAACAACTTCGCCAAGAACATTAGCATTCTCGCCAAACTTCACGAGTCTACCTCAATAAGGCGCCACAAGCATATGAATAGTGCCAAGGACAAGAAGCATCCTCATGAGCGTCATGTGGATGACTAAGTGCGCCACCTACGTTAACCTTCGGCAAGGCACACCAATGAACTCCATTGACAACAACATCATAAGGCAGCTTCTACTACTTTTGACACCACCACAATGGCCCCAAGAGCAAGCCCAAGCTATAACCACACTCGTCAACATGTGGTATCTCCTTCTAGGGCCACCACCACAATGGCACCCCTATGCTACAAGTGCAATGACCAAGGTCACTACCCATGGGTATGCCCAACCATCATATGTGGCAAGTTCCAACACCAAGGTCATGCGTTTTGGGAGTGCACCACTGCACAAGCCAAGGTGGTCATGGAAGAGGATGAGCAAGTGCCAAGTCACGAGTCTACACTTGGAGATGACAGAAGACAAGGCCACATATATGATGAAGTCGATCCGAGCACCTCTCTCGACAACAACAACAAGAGCCTACTTCCACCACTACTACAGCATGGCGACAAGAAGGTCGAGCATGGGATTTTCCCTTCGACCATGGAGGTGAGTGATGACCACCTCATGGCATCCAATTTTGGCGAAGACAAGGTCGAGAATGGTGAGCATGGGATTTTCCCTTCACCAAAGGAGGCACATGGAGTTGAGCACACCGAGCCTATCCCTATATGCTTGAGTGATGATGTGTCACCAATCCCATGTGAGTATGAGAGCCACTTAGCCCAATTGAGTGAAAACAAGAGTGAGATGAGTGACTCCACCATACACGAGATTGAGTGCTTCCACTTGAACGTCATGAGTGATACACCGAGTGAGTTGAGACTGGTAGTTGATAGGTCATGTGAGACCATTTTGATTTCTAACAACTTACCCTCTGCCTCTAGTGTGTTTTATCATGATGTGCTAGGATCCATGGATCAAGAAGCGCCAAGCTTGGAGATGATGATGCCTCTTGTCAAGAAGATGTACATGGTGGATGAAGATGATGCCATCGCCATAATGGACGAAGAAGTCTCCCACATGGAGACCAATACTACCAAAACACCCACTTCATATGAGAGGTATGAAAAAGGTAAAAATAAGGGTGTTGGTGATGACATGATCCCACTAGTGGACATGATGATTTGTAATGATTTGCATGCTATGGATGATACTTGTGACATGACATATGTTTCACTCTTCTTCCCATGTGTTGACTTTGCTATGCATCATGATGACCATGTGAAATCCTTTTATTGTCAAGATATTGCCATAGACATTCCATGCTCCAGACATTATGTTGATGACATCATTACTTGCACTTTGTTGAACAATTGCTCTTTCCAATGTTTTGTTTGCAATGATGACAACAACGGGATCCCTAGGATCATGCTTTGTCTTGGATGTTTACAATTTCTCCCATTGCTTGCAATAATATGAATAATTGCTATTTCACTTGTTTTGCTTGCAACAATAATTCTCATATGTTTTCTATGGAGATGGCCCCCATAGCTTTCTCAAATTTTGGAGATTTTGATGATTGCCATTATAAGCATGCTCCCCACTTGCATACTCACCATGCATCTATTTTACACTTGATTTACATTAATGGTGATGTGCACAAGAAGTGATACGTCATGATGGATTATGTGTTTCTCTACCATGCACACATGTTCTTCCTTTTGTGTTTGATGTGTGTAGGTACCCGCAAGATAATGTCAACCTCGGTTGAGAACGAGTTGATAAAAAGAGCTCTTGAGAGCATCCCACAAGTGAGTTCAAGATCGAACCCAGACGTGATACCTTTTGCATGCTTTGCATCTTTCTAGTTGACAAATTACTCTTTCATATGGTTAGCTTGCAAGAATGTTGATGGTATTCTTTCACCTTGTGACAATCATGTTTCATTGCTATTGGATATTGATGCTTTGTGTGTTGCAACAAAAATGTTGAACAATTTCTCTTTCCGATGTTTCGTGTGCAACCATAATGCCATTTTGAGCATGTATTGTCATGAGAGCTTCGAAGTCTATCGTATAGATGTTGCAAAAAACATAAGGACCACTTGCTCTTTCATATGGTTTGTTTGAAAACATGTTGTTTTTGCTTTCGCTTGCGAAACTCATACCCCCATGATATTTTTTGATGATTTGTGTGTGGCATCCAACATGTCGAACAATTTTTCTTTCCAATGGTTGGTTTGCACACATAATGATGTTTTTTTGGATATCCCTCCTCATGTGTCTTTGCCAAATTCTCCTAGCTTTGCATCAAATATGTTGATCAATATTTTAGTCAATTTCTTTGAGCGCCATAGTAAGATGTTATATGGAGTTTTTGTGCTCCCACATTTGGATGATGTTCAAACAATTTCCATGCACTTTGACTTTGCATATGCATCCCGTTTGCTATACTTGAGTTGTGCTAATAGTGTTGCGAACAAGAATGAACATGCCACAAATGACATGCTCCTCTATCACACGCAAACATATGTTTCTTGGTCTTTGTTGTATGAAGGTACAATTGCATGCTCGTCAACCTCTATGGACCAAAAGTTGACAAGACGAACCATAGAGAGTTACCTATGGCTGCCCCTCAACGAGATATTTCTACATCATAAGGTGACTTCACTCTACTTGAGGACTCATGCTATAATCTTCATGAATTGTCTATGCTTTGAGTGTTGCTTCGCTTTTGTTGTGAGCTTTGTAGGCTTCATGGAAAGTGAAGGAAAATTGAAGTGTTGTCAATTCAATCTTCCCGAGGATGACTATATGGTGAACCCCAGGATTAAGAAGTTCTCTCGACATCCTCTTGTTAGTGATGAGCATGAAGAGTCAAGATGACTCTTTTTGAAGGGGGAACTAATATGGCTGGACCTACGGTTGTTACCACATCAAGTCTCCAACTTATGCCAATTCATCATGGACTCCAAAGGTGAATCTGTTCCTCTATGTGAGCCCACATACTACCCTATTGAATGGTATACTACTTCATACTCCATCCCATATTCTTGATAGGTTCATACCGACAAGTACGGAGGTATGGGAGGAAGCCTGGAGCACCAAGCCCAACAAGACGGAGGCTTGGAAGAGAAGAAAAAAGCAACTGAAGCCCCGGAGTCTTAGGCCCTGAAGCCTAGAGTCTCCGGCCATGACTCCGGTCAGGACTCCGGACTCACCCCAGGAGCGTTCAGTACACCCCTCTGGAGAGAAGCCCGGAGAGCGTCGCCAACACTGGAGTCCCTAGCCACCCCGAAGTCTCTAGCCTCTCCACCTCAGAATCTCCGAACTATGACCCTGGAGTCTCCGCCCCTAGGACTCCGGGCAGGACTCCAGCCACCCACTAAAGCTCTATGTCGACCACCCTGGAGTCTGTCCCAAAGATCGCGGCCCACCCCAGAGTCCCCTTCACACCCCGGAGTCTCCGGCCCTCACACCCTGGAGTCTCCGGTGTAAGTGAAACAGGCCCGCGCGCCTTGATCTGGGCCTTCGGCCCATGTACCCCTCAAGTATGTTCCAAACCCTAGATTTATCCCCAAACTACCTCTTGTTTAGTGGTTGTCCTATATATAGAGCCAGCACCCCTCATGTATCCCTTAGGCATAGATGATAGACTAAATACAACCCCCTTTGTGGAATCTCTAGATTTGCCTCATCCCCTTCTACCAAAGGGGACCGACTATCGTCACCAACCTTGTTGGAGTTTGCATCGCACCTCCCTCGTTGTACAAGTCCTACGTTTGCGAGTGCGTGGGTGTAGTTTTCAAGACCCTCTCCAAGGTGTTCTTCCCTCTCTTCTTGGGATCGAAGGGATCACGTTGACAGATCTTTCCTTGCGAGGATTCTATCGGACCGGTGGTCGTCGGCAAGAGCAATTGGCCTTGTATAATGTGAGTTTTGCATGTGTTCATCGTGTTCTTCGCGAGGTGTGAGTTCGCTTCCTCCACCTTCTCCCTTTCCCCTCGCTTTTCCATCGATTTGACCACGAGATACGTGAAGATTGGGCCACCCTTGAGTTCACCCCTTATCAGAACCTAAGCAAGCACTACTGCACTACTGCAACCTAAGCAAGCACTACTGCACTACTACAATGTAAGCAAGCATTTACTTTATGGTTTATATTAGCTATTGAGTTTGCTAGACACTAAAGTTTGCTTTATTTTTCTTCTGGGGGTTTCGTGCAGAGAAGGAAATTGTGTACATAATAAACTTACAACAATGTACATGAACAAGAGAAATAGAGATGGCGGCTTCAGTGCCTACTTTCTGACAGAGAATTAATCAGCATTGTGTTGTATATGGTTATCTCACTTTTCATTTTTGGTCAATAAAAAATATGAGCGATGCTTACTGTCAATAACCCTAGGTGCAAGAACATGGTGTTGCAACATTTTATTCATATGGTGAAATAATTGCAAGAACCCTAGCTGCAAGAATTAACAGGGAATCCCTAATTTGCAAACCCTAGCTGCTAGAATTAATAGGGAATCCCTAATCTGTAAACCCTAGCTACAAGAACCTAACAGGGAATCCCCTGTTGTGCCCTAACAGGGAGAGGGGTGGGGGAAAGGGGAGGGATAGGGGAGGGGAGTGGGAGATATGGTAGCGGTACCTCGACGACAGATAGCCAACGAGCTCGTGGTCTGGCGCGGGGTATGGACGACGCTTCTCCTGAACGGTGGTGGCGGCGTAGATTGTGGCGGCCTCATCCGCCTTGTCCTCCATCCATAGAGGCGGCCTCCTCCTCCTTATTCTCCATCCATAGAGGCGGCATGCCCCTCCTTCTGCTACGTCGCTGGCGGTGGTGGGATCGGAGCGGTGGTGGTGGGCGGGTTCGATCGGAAGCGACTGAGAGGAAATGGGAAAGGGCCCGATGCGGTCGATTTTTTTGCTAAGTGCTGGTTATTCGTGGTGCATCCCTGATACATGCGCCATAGATATTAGTGGGCCCGGACACGCTGGCAAAGGGGTACACGCTAGCAAAGGTTCCACGCATATCCGTGGTGCATATCTATGTGGTGCGCCACAAATATCGGTGCTCCTTAGTACAAAAAGTCCGCGTGCTGTGTGGTTGACAACAACACCACTTAGCTGCATTGGTAGCTGAACTGGTCCTTAACTTAAACCTGGGGCATCCAGGTTCGAATCCTGGGTGTCTCAGTTTTCTTTTTTTAATATATTTTACTTATTCCCTCCGATTTAGTACAACTTTAGTACAAAGTTTGTACTAAGTATATTTAGATGTTTAAACATATATTTTGGATATTATAATTCAGCAAGAACACATATTTTGGATAATATAATTTGCAAGAACACCCAAGTAATTAACACACGAATATATATCATAATAGTCTTGTCGAGAATGCATTCACACACACATACACACATGGCGCTAGCGTTTGACAATCTTCTTGCCCTTCACAATCTTCTTGCCCTTCTTCGTCGTTGTTGAATAATTTAGCCTAGGAATCTATTGACTTCTTCTCGTGAACGGATAACCTTTTCTCGGTAGGGTGGTCCTGCTTCTTCTTGTCGAAGTAGTAGTTCGGTGTCCTCTTCCATCTTCGGGTCTCCATAGTTGTCGAAGTCTTGCTCATTGGCTACTCCGTCCATTCTGATGATGCTCCTTTTTCCCCTCCTCATGATAACACGGCTAGGATTTGTCAGGTCGGTAATGAAAAAACATTGGTGCACTTGGCTAGCCAATACCCACGGCTCATTTTTAGCAGTGACATTCACGCCGATAGTTATTGTTTTGGCTTTGGGTTAACCATGCTTGTGAATTATAGATCTTCTTTTTCGATGTTCTTGGCCCATCTAACACGGAACATTGGCACCATTTATCCACAGTAGTTGAGCTCCCATATCTCCTCAATCCTTCCATAGTATCTTTCCTTGACGGTAGTCGACACATCCGTGAAGCATTCCATAGTTACTCCTGAGTTCTGATATTCATTGTTCTTGTCCTTTTCCTCGGTGTAGAATGTGTAGCCGTTGATGCCGTATGCCTGGTAGGTCCCAAGGTTGTGTGTGAGGCCCTGTGACAAGGTGAATATGAGTTTTTCCTCTTCTGTACGAGGACTCTGCGACATATTTTTCAGTAGCTTCTCCTTGAACCTCTCTTATTATTTCTCCTTGAGTCCTCATTCGTCCCAAGTGGTTGTACTTCTTCTCAATAAATCTTTTTGCTCTGCGCACCAAGGGTTGACCAATTCTATGTGTTTTAGCACAACTAGGTTTTCTCTATCAATGTTGGCGCATCGACCAGTGTGGTCAACATTAATATCATGGTGACCCTCGTGGTGACCACATCCAGCGCGCCTGTCGAGGTGCCTATTGTTGCATGCCAGACCAACATGGTCCTCGTCGGTGCCTATATAATTCTAGCAGAAAGAGATACACTCGTATGTCAGAAAGCCCTTGGCTATGTTTGCATCTGGATGGGCCCTGTTGCGGACGAAGCCTTTTATGATTCCATTCATCCTTTCAAATGACATCTTGTTGTGAAGGAATGTCGGCTCGAGGAGGATGATATCATCCACAAAATGGACCAACAGATGCACCATGATGTTATAGAATGTGAGCGGGAAGTAAATCTCGAGCTCGCATAATATCTTCACGATATCTTCATTTAGCCTTGCGAGCCGCTGGACGCTGATCGACTTCTATGAGATGACGTCGAAAAAGTTGTAGAGGCTAAAAAACATCTCACGGATGTGCTTTACCGCATCTATATATCTGCTTATCTTCCCTGAGTAACCGTAAGGAACTTTGACTCCTAGGAGGCACTTGATAAACTACTCGATCTCCTGCTAACTTAGAGTGAAGCAGGAAGGGGGCAGTAATAGTCAGACTTCTTGGCCCTTTTCTTCCTGCGGCGACCTTCGGTCTCCTCCATATGATCATCATCATCGTCGTCATCGAGGCGTCCTCCCTGAAGATCTTCCCTGATGCCTAGTGTTTTAGGTCGCTTCTTGCTTTCAACCCATCTTTGGTCATCTCTAGAATGTTGAGTAGGGTGCCAACCAGACCCTCGAACATGTTCTTTGTGATGTGCGTGACATCAATGCTATGGGGCGTGTGGAAGATCTTCCAGTACGGTAGGTCCCAGAAAATAAACCTCGCTTTCCTTACATTCATCAGCGATTTTGGCCTCTTTCCCTTCTTTGCCCATGCAGGGCACTCTTCCCAATTATTCAGCAATTCCTCGATTTCTTCCATGCTCCTAGGACATGGGACTATTCTGTGATCGGCTTTACTATAGAATATATCTCTATGTTTTCTCCATGAGTCATCTTTGCAAAGCCATCTTCGAGTCCCTGGGTACACGGTTTTCGAAGACCCGAGATCCTTTTCTAGTTGGAGATGCGGCGTATGCTCCATGCACTTGATACATGTGTAGTGTCTGTGGCCCACCTGACATGAGACATACACATAACCATGATAGTCTTGCACTGTCATGATCAAGAAGGCTCTAAGAGGAAAATATTCTCCTGAAAGGGCGATCCACATATTCGCAACATGGCTAGATCCTCTTTTAATATCCCAAGATATAGATGGATGTA
The DNA here is from genome assembly GCA_910589775.1 of Avena eriantha. Classification (NCBI taxonomy): domain Eukaryota; kingdom Viridiplantae; phylum Streptophyta; class Magnoliopsida; order Poales; family Poaceae; genus Avena; species Avena eriantha. The sequence goes on from OU342746.1 coordinate 12,910,820, forward strand.
GATACCTGGTTGCTTCGGCCCCTGAATAAGAATACTCATGTGTATGTACCTCCTCTTCATGCATAGCCATGCAGGGAGGTTGTACGACCATACAAACACGAGTCAGGTGTTGTGTGTGCTGCTCTGGCTGCCAAATGAATTTAATCCACCGGTGCTCATACCCAGTCTGATGTTCCTTGGATCGTCCCCAAAAACGGGAATTCGATGTCCATTGCATTCCACTAGAAAGAGTCTGAAGGGTGTGTTAGCATATTCTCCTTATCCGGATCATCTTCGGGCTTTTGCCTTTCCGCATGCTCGTAACCGAGAAGCTCAAAGATGGATCAAGAGGGAATCCCTAAGCTAATTACGATATCCATGGGGAAACCCTTAATTGCGATGGCCTATATGGGTGATTGCTCTCAGGAATTGCAGTGGTTATTTAGAGGTGACCTCACACTTGGCTCAATAAAGTAGATTCCTACGAGCCTTTTCGTGAACATCTTATTATGGGGCTCTCTCCACACATATCATGACATAAGAAGTATGTTATCTTGATTACATATAATAATAGTATCATGCTAGTGGTGTATCCTACATCCCCGAGAATGTTTTAGCCCTATTGAGTTCAACCACGCTTCCATACAAACTTGTTACTTGTTTTATTTTATTTTTTTAATTACTTTTTCTACAAACAACCATAAACAATTGAAACACCCTTTACTTGGAATAAAAGACAACTTACAAGTATTCTTTGGTAAATAGTAACGAGGGGAATAAAGACCATTACCAATAGCTCTCTATGGGTTCGATATCTTTACTTTGAAACTTGCTACAATTGATATGTGCCCTTGCAGTCATCACGCCCTCTGACGGCTTTGTTTCTTCAAACGGAACAACATTTGTGAAAGCACAATGGACATATTCGGCCCCTAGCTCTGTCGGTTCGCAAAATCGACCTCCAGTTGCCTATTTAAAGAGGGGAACCCTATAATAAAGGAGGAGAGTCCACACACGCCATAGAGGTGGAGCCCTGCCGCTCCTCCGCCTCCATAGCCGTTGCCCACAAGATCTACATCACCATAGCCCTCAAGGGAGAGAGGAGACTTGCATCTTAAATCGTTACACATCGATCTTCACCGCCATATTCATCAACATCGTCTTCACACCAATCCCCTTTGTTTACTTTGCTGTAGTCCAATCTCTATTGTGCATTTGCACTTGTATTCAATTGTACCTTCATATTGCATCCATACAATTGCCATGATGTTGATCCCCTTCATGTATGAGTAGTTTCCTTGTTCTCGGGGAGAGATGGTGAAATCCTAGTATTATTATGCATTGAAATAAACATGATCTATTACTTATGTACAAAGATCCATTGATCTATGAATTGTGTTTGATCTCTCTCTTTAGATGGGATGTATAGTCGGCCGCATATCATTTGCTCTTGGGACTAAAGGGAGGGAGAAACCCTTTGGACGTGTCTTGGAAGCGTATCCGGAATGCCCCATGACAGATTGGCGTCGGCTCGTAACCTCCATGTTCAAAGGAGGATTAAAGAGGGACTCCCTAAGATAATTACGATATCCACGGGGAAACCCTTAATTGCGGTGGTTTGTATGGGTGACTGCTCTCAGACATCGCAGTGGTTATTTAGAGGTGACCTCACTCTTGGCTCAACAAAGTGGCTTCCTACGAGCCTTGTAGTGAACATCTTATTATGGAGCTCTCTCCACACATGTCATGACATAAGGAATAGGTTATTATAATCATTCATAATTATTCCATGCTAGTGGTGAATCCTACACTCCTTGAGAACCCCTCAATCATATTACACAACACGTCATAGATACTCTCTTTCTTTAGTTTACTTTTGTTATTTACTTTGTTCTTGTTTACTTTATCACTTATTCAAACACACTCTTTACACACCCTTTACTTGGAATTAAAGATAACTTACAAGTAATCCCTAGTGAATAGTAATCATGGGCATAAATACCTTTACCAATAGCTCTTTGTGGGTTCGATATCTTTACTTCGAAACTAGCTACAATTGATCTATGCACTTGCAGTCATCAAGCTATTTTCTGGCGCCATTGCCGGGGAGCTAAGCGCTTTTGGTATTTGTCTTAAGTTGCTAATTTATTGTTATTGTACTAAAAGTTATTTACAAGTTTCAAGTTATTTTTGTTTATTACTTTTTACTGCTTTTACTTATTTGAAAATAACAAAAAATATATAACTAAAAACCCATAAAAATTGTTAAAAAAAACTATAAAAACATCTGCTACTAATCATGTCTTTCGAGATTGCTATTTTTGAAAAGATGAAGCTCTCAATAGAGGAGAAGAAAGTTGGAAATTTTGGATATTATATTACGATCAAAAAGGTATTAGAAGAATGGGTGAGTTGGTTGAAAGGATATTCATCCACATTATGTACCTCATACAATTTTACTTGTGAATGATGCGGTTCCAAAGATCATTTTATTTATAAATATAAGAAGAATACCTTTGATATAAAATTAGCGCTTTATAATGGGAATTACGAATTCTATGCTAATGTAGAGGTTTATGAGAGAGTAATTTTTACCGGTTGTTGTGAGTTGCTAGCTCGCATGAGTGATATAAAAATATATGAAGTACTCGATAAGATCTATGGAATAGTATACCTTATAACCTCTTATTGTATTGATAACTTTTCTGATAATGCATTAGTGATTGCTCACAAGCGGATAGCCGCGGAAGTGACTAACCTTTTGCAGGACTCACGGAAGAAAGAAGAAGAGAATATACACCGCAGCAAAGATGGTATGGGTTTGTTTAACTTGTATGACCTACTAGATAGTTGTGCAAAATCATTTTCTAATTCATATCATGAGATTTGTGACAAATGTAAGGCTGTTGGCCGCCTTAGTTTTCAATGTTCCATTACTCTTGAAGAATCCCTTGTACCTTACACTAGAGTTGAAGTCTTAGAGTATTTGGTTTATAAAGGTGTCCATGTTCTACTCTCAAAATATTTAATTATGACAAAGAGTAGTGATAGTATGCTTCTTATGCAACTTCCCAACTTGTTACCAAAGTTACAATCTTATTGCCAAGAACTCCTTAGTGATAATCCACTTGTGGTAGAGAGTAAGGCACGGTCTAAAACTATAGTGCCCGAAGATAACCATTTGCAGGAACCACAAGATAAAGAGGAGGAACAAAAAAAAGGTGAGGTTGACAAAAATTGGCACATTACAAAAACTACATTTGTTTACGATGCCTCAGTCTCTAGTAATGATTCTTATAATGCTAAAACTGATTGTAATTTATCTCTGGAGGCCCTGTGCCTAGACACTCATGAGGAGAGCATTACTATTGATGAACTAGAGATAGAACCTTTCTATGAATCTTTTGATGCTAATATGCAGGGACCTGATTTACTCCATGTTGCAAAGGAAGAATATTATGAAGCGTTCCCCTACAATGGTAACCAAGGTAAAAGTTCAATAATTATATTTCAACCTATAATACTCTTGTTGCAGCTACATAAGGAGGCATGCTCACCACACTTGGTGCATCCACACTCGCTTGTAAGCGATAACTTATTTATCTATATGATGCCGATGCACCACAAGAGGGTACGACTTCGACGGTACTCTACTATGAGATGCTCCAATCCTTTGCTGGAGATAAGTACAATCACACATCGAATTGATATCCCCTGGGATCCAGGTGGATGATTTAATGGAGCATCTAAGCCTGGCTTTATGGCTTTAAAGAAAGTGCTTCCCGGGAGGCAACCCAAAAGTTTTTAGGTGTCTTTCTTAATTTTGTGTCTTGAGTTTAGTTGCATTCATGTTGCATTGGCACTTGTATATATGCATGATTTCCTATTAGAGTTGATTTGCGACTATATTCGACAAGTAGAATTATGTGTTGCTCTAATCATGTGTTGCATATCTTGGTTAAATCTTCACAAAAAAAATATATGGTTGCTTCGTTTGGATGTTGGACTAATGTTTTAGGTCCTTAGTATAATTTTCGGAGAAAAATAACTTGTTTCGGAGCTCATAGCGAGCTTAACAAGTAGCAGTACGGGCGGACCTTTCCGTACCACGTGCTTGTACCGCTCATGTGACAATTCAGAAGAAGTAGAAAATTCTCTAGGAAGGTGACCGTACGCTTAACGAGCATTGGTATGGTCGGACGCGTCCGTCCCGTCCGCCATTACCGACCTCGTTATCAGGCAAAGAAAACATGAAGAGGACCCTAAAGTTTTAACAACCACCGGTACGGGCGCATCCCGCCTGTACCACCCGCTCGTACCAACTTCGACGGAAGACTTCAAAAAAAGACAAGGTGCAGTACGGGAGGAGTTCACCCATACCACACGCCCGTACCAAGAGGCAACACGATGTTGTATGGGCAGGGACGAGTACAAAAAGTTTATAAACCCTCCAATATTTTATTTTGACAACCTCAGGTCAGTTGGGTTACCTTCTACATGTTCCATTGTACTTCATTTTCTTTTACCTACCTTCGAAACTCCCTAGCCTATAATTTTCGGTAGTGCTTCATATTCCTTTTATTTTATTTTCACGGTTGGTGAACAAACTCCGTTCATACACCGAATCGTTGCTTTTACTTTGTTTGTTATTTTCGCAGGGACTTGAACCTTGTGTGATGACATGCATGGTTTGTGCCAACCGTGCAAATACTTGCATAAGCCACTTGGTTGATTCGACTCAATGCTTCAACAAGGAAGTATTCATTGAACCAAAGGTCCATGTCCATTAAAAGTGAGGTTATTTGTACCTCAACGGTAAAGTGCATCACCCTTGCTTTATTTAAGCTTGGGGAGGTAACCACTTCTCACACTCTCTTTTGATAACTGCATTTTCTCTTTTCATTTGGTAAACTATTCAAGTTTGGTTCTTACTAACTTCTAGCTTGGGGAAGTTACTTCTGTATTTGTAGGGTCTTGTGCAATGTTCTCGTACGATGAAACTTTTTGTGCAATCATGTATCCCGCTGTTTTTGAATGCTTACTTAGGTAAGTTGTGTTTCATGCTTATATAGTGGATGCACTTGATTTTCTTAGGATTCAAAGGAGTTGAGTTAGAGCTTGATGCACGTTGTTAATATCTTTATCCAGCTTGAGAAGAACATTGTGCTCCTCTAAAAATACATTGCCATGATTTCTACACTTAAACTATATGTCTCCCACTTTCGAAGTTTGAATTGCTTATCTTAGTTGGTTGATTTGTGAATATGCCATGTGTCAACACCTGGATTTTTAATCCCATATGCATGTTATGCCATACCTCGCAATCCCAGGATTACCATTTTTGCGAGACATAACAGATTGGATATCACAGTACATCATCCATTACAAACCATAATAAGGTCTTACACGAATAAAGGATCTCATGATCCAGTCTTAATACAACAAGCAGCGGAATAATTAATTAGCGTAGTGGTGGGGTCCATCTTCAGGGTCACAGGCAATGCTGACGATGGAAGATAGTCCTAGTTATCATAGCCGTCCTGCTATCCTTCATTTTGGTAGTCTCCTTCATAGTCTGGCCATAGTAATAGCCAGGGACAAAAGCCATGAGTACTCCTTAAGTACTCGCAAACTATCACTAATAAGTAAGGTAGTGCTAGTGGGAAATGCTAACTCTAGGTTTATTTGTAAACTTGAGTTTGAAACCTAAGCTGAGTTCGGAAACAAAGAAAGATAAAATAAAGTTCTAGAATCACTTAAGTTGGGAAGCTAGTGTCATAGTCACAACCCTGTTGTGGTCAAGTCAAGATTCATCATTCATATCATAAGTCATTTTGAAAACATCTGACAACGGAACAGTATGGCCACTCCAACTGTCCATAACCGCGGATGCGGTTATTCGAATAGTTTGACACTCTGCAGAGGTGGTACACTTTCACCACAAGATTCGATACATCTGTCAGGGATAACCCTGAATCATCATACTTAGTATGCAGATAATCAAACATAACCTTTCCTTTACACACCCTAGTATAAGCACCTCTCCTATGAGCATGGCCTCCCAACCATGACCATCTGTCATCTTGGGCACTGCATAGGTGGAAAACATTGAGAGCTAGCCTCAGCTCAAACCTCTCTCGCGAGGGAACTAATACTAATGCATATAAACTTCCGGCTAAGCCTTACCCAATTCAGGTATTGTGGTTGTACGGTAAAATTGGAATGGTATCGCATCCGAACCCAACCATCAGTTTTGTAAAAGGGTTAAGGCTCATGCCTCAACATTTTCATCATCCTAAACCATTTTTTTTCTCAACACATGTCAAAACATCTCAATAGAATGACTCATCATTCCAAGGTTTTCACAAGTCATTTTCACCAAGTACTCCCATCTAAGTGACTCAAGTTTTGATTTAGATCTAAGCCACTAAGTTAAGAGTGTTCACTAAGGTGGGATGCTAAGATCAATCTCATGCCATAGAATGACATCTATGGATTTTGGTAAAGTAAAGAAAGTAAAGCTTGTAAATAACATTTGGAGTAGATATAAGTCCAAGGGTATAAACCAAAGCATGCCTAATGCATTTACTTAGGTTATCTAGTTTGCAAGATCTAGCTTGCATTGTTAATGATGGCTTGCTCAGTTTACTTGAAGTGCTAGGCTTGCAAGTAAAACTTGCAAGGGTTAACTTGTATAGTGCTAGCTTGCCTTGGTTGGTGCAGCGGTTGAAGTTTTCTTCCTCCTCCTCTTGGTAGAACTCCTCCTCCTCGAAAGCTTGGTCGGTACTATCGTCTATAAATACATATAGAATACACAATCACCAAACAAAGCTTAACTAGTCTACTTAGCACACTAAGGCACACATTTGATGATCTATTATCATTACAAGCATCACAAGGTTTAATTAACTAGCTTCATTCCTTTTATCTGAGAAAAGTAATTTCTGCTCATTGAAATTAACTAAGATTTAATATTCTCCAATTAAAATGTGGGATCATGTGGACACATGTCATCACCACATATTCTAACATATGGGAATGTGATTTAAAGGTTGGATCACATTTTAATAAGTTTATGTTTAATATTTAATGATTTAAAGTGACTAGAAATTCCTATATAGCATTATTTTGGTACTAGTCCAAAGTCACTGCATGCAAACCTTAAAATTATTACATATTCAGATAGTTATGGTTAAATGTGATTTTTGAGAGTTGGAATCAACTCAAAAGCTATTATGGTTGATTTTATAAAAATGTTTGAATGTGCAAAACCTTCTATCTTGTTATTTTTACTAGGAGGGATCTCTAACTCTAAAAGATTTAAATCCAATGGGCTTGGATAGATAATTTCAGTAGCTTTCGAACAAAATTAGAATCACTCAATTTGGTTTAGTAAATTTTCCTAAATTGATTTTTAAACTAAGGGACATAATTGATTCTAAATCTAAATAGAAAACCCTAATTTGAAATTAACGGGTAAGCGCGGGAAACTAAATGGGCCGGCCTAGTAACGCTTAGCTGCGCAGAGGGCTTCTGACAGGGGGTCCCGCATGTCAGCGGCACATAAAACCCGAAGCGGTACGGGACGATCTAGGCCACACGATTAGAACATAGATCAATGGCTCACGGTCGTCGTCGACGACGGACTCGTCGCCGGCGAGACTGAACCCTAAACGGCCGGTGGGGGTCTACTGGGGACGTACCAGGGCTCTAGCTAGTGCGGCGAGGCGGGCGATCGAACTAGACGGCGACGGCGAGCTCAGGCGAGGTCACGGCAAGGGCTGAGGTGGACGAAATCGACGGGGACTTCTCCTCCTCTGTAGCGGCTACCTCTGGTGGAATTCCGGCAAATGGCGGTTCGAGCGGCTCCGGCGAGAGAGGGGAAATGGTCAGTGGAGAGAGGGGAGTGGAATGGTGTGAAGAGATGGTGTTGGGGTGGCCTCCTTATATAGGCTCGACGAGGGGACCGACGGGTGTGGGCTGGCGTCTCTGGCGAGGGCGGTATAGAGGGCTACCGGCATGGGCGAGGTAGGCGGACGGTAGGCGGTCAGCTACAGCGTAATCGCGCGGCTAGGGGCGGTGGCATGTGGTCGGGGGCTTCACGCGCTCTGGGAGACAGAGGCGGTGCTCAACGGTGATCATGGCAACTGTGGGTCACGCAGCGGTGCACGGCCGTGTCTGGCGGTGTGTTGGGTTGATGGCGGAGCGGCGTGCGCGATTTGGTGTCGAGGTGCGGTCTGCTGCGTGCTGGCGGCGATCGCGCTCTGGCGTGCGCTGCGCATGGCGTGGAGAGAAAGGGCGGCGCGGTGCTGAGGTGGTCCAGGGGCTAGCAGCGATCGAGGGGTGGATAGGGAGAGGCGGTAGGGTTAGGCGGTGCTAGCGGGCACGTCGGAATGGCGCGGCTTGGTCTTTGGCGCGTTGCCCTCGTTTGGCCGGCAGTGACCATACTTGGGCGGCACGGCACTGGCGCTGTGGGGAAGGGGGACTGCTGGTCTGGGCCGGGTTAGATGCTAGGGGGACAGGGGAGTGCTGAGAGGGTCAAGAGGGGGACAAGAACTTAACTAGCAACAGTATTAGTTAGGCCACTTTTTATCTGACTGCCAGGTGTTCGACACAATGGCCGCATGAAGAAAATATTTGAATTTTTGGGAGATTTTTGATGGAGTGATTCATCTCATGCTTAAGCATCTAGGTTTGCTTGGGATTTGGAAATGGAGTTCGTTTGAGTGATTTTTTAATAAGTGTGATCTATACATATGAACTACATTCAATTTTCAATTGTCATTTAAATTTAGTGTTTGAAAGTTTTTGGGATGAAACAAAGTGGGCCTTGGTACATCACTACTTGTACTAGCAAGGGGTGCAAAGAACCACAATTGTCTTTGTTGGCATTTGAGTCCTCGGAACACCCAAAGTGTCCTAGTTAGGTAAAATGGCACAAATGACCATTTCCATATTTTATTCTTTTTGATTTCTTTTTCTTTGGGATTTGTTTGGGAATGATCTATATGATGTTTAATTCACCTTAGAATCATTTTACAACTAAAACATGGCAATTCAAATCAACTCCTAAATTAAATGCACATACATATGAATGCTTAATTATTTTAAATGGAAAAGTTTTTGTTAACCCTAATTTGGGTAGATTTGATCTTGATTAACTTTGGATTAAGTTTTGGGATGTTACACCATGCTAGTGGGAGTAATTCAAATAGTTAGAGTAAAGATTTTTATTGGTATGATGATTAGTTGTTGAAGCTCTTGCTCTAGTTATTTTAGTTAACCGAGTCTTGCCTTGGAAATAATATTGTCAAACAAGTACAATAAGAGAAGTATGAAATTTACGACTTGTTTGATGAATGATTGTATTGAGAGTATACCCTTGATGATACTTAACCCCATAGATATTTTGATAGTCTTGACGACACTCATGAAAGGAATTGTTTGATTGAAATAAAGTCTAGTGGTAATTGTGATGCATGCTAAAGCTAACCTTGTGTATTAAACCACGGTACTAGCTCAAAAAAGAGAAAGAAGTGAGACAACTTTGTTCTATGTCTCTAATGCACACCTTTGGGATGCCAACAACTTCGCTAGGTTTTGAATGATCTATGGTATAACCCCGGATTTCGGCTATGAGTTGATGACATGAGTGTCATACGTGTCAGTATATGGGCAAAAGTATTGGTAATCTCAAAGGTTGTGCAAACACTTGCAAAAGAAACATTCAGCGATCCTTGAAAAAAATGAATGAAAAAAGATATCTATGAGGATCCACATAACAAGTCATTTGCATGGTATCATTACTACTTTCCAAAATTTTCTTGAAAGACAATGATTGGATTAGAAGTGTTTTTGATAGACTTGATTTATTGATGTGGGTGTAAATAAGACACTTCATTTTTATACTACTTGGGACATGAAACTCTCTTACTCAATTTTTCTACTAAAACATCCTAGTGTTCCTTGGCAAGCTGAGAGTTAACTAGAAGAATTGGATTGATTTTTGCATTTCTAGTTATTTATAATTATATTAAACTCTACTTTGATTGTCCTGATTTACCTAAGCTTGCATAGTATTCTTGACATCTCTCTAACTTTGATGAGCTTTACAAATGGATGAAGTGTTGGACGCATATGAATGCCAACCATAAGTAAATTCATATTCTTGTTGAATCCCTTACTTTAAAAAAGTAAGGAGATACAAAACTTATTAAAAAGGCTCAATAAGAGGATCACAAGTTTGCTTTCAAGCTAGATTCACCTTTTGACATGGTGCATTGAAATTTTAATTGATCTTTTATAGATTGACATAACTAAGCTTGTGTTGCCTTGTATGGATATGATCTTTCCTACTTTGAGCTTGTAGGGAAAATAAGGATACAAGGCATTAATATTCTACATCTGGTATGATAATTTTGTTTCAATTTTTGCATCATTTATGTTATCGACTCGTGCCTCATGAACATGATGACCTTGTCCATAAGCCACTTTATTGCTTGGGATGAGCAAGATTCTAGCTTGGGGAAGTTAATGAGTCCAAAATTGATGCATATCTAAGTATATAAATTATTCATATTTTCACTCATTACATGCTACATCTATCTACAACTATGCCTATTATGTATTGATTCCTAGTTCTCATTCATTTCCACATGGACTTTGCACACTAGTAGTTTTTTTAGGATTTTATTACCTTTTTCTTGTCTTTGATTTGTGTGTAGGTGCTATGGAGAATCATGGATAAAAGGAGCGAAGAAGATTCAATGTGGAGGAGTTGCAGGCACCAGACTTAGCCATTTTAGGGGAGGAAGGCGGCCAAAATACTACAGAGTACCATAGGGATAACGACCACTGGTACCGTACGGCCGTACCACCCTCCGACGGCTTCGTTTCATCAAACGGAACAATATTTGTGAAGGCCCGATGGGCATATTCGGCCCCTAGCTTCGTCGGTTCACAAAACCAACCTCCAGATGCCTATTTAAAGAGGGAAAACCCTAGAACAAAGGAGGAGAGTCCACACACGCCATAGGGGCGGAGACCTGCTGCTCCTCCGCCTCCATAACCGCCGCCCACAAGATCTACATCACCATAGCCCTGAAGGGAGAGAGGAGACTTGCATCTTGAAGGGCTATGCATCGATATTCATCGCCATCTTCATCAACATTGTCTTCACATCAATCCCCTTTGTTTACTTTTTTGTAGTCCAATCTCTATTGTGGATTTGCACTTGTATTCAATTGTACCTTCATATTGCATCCATACGATTGCCATGATGTTGATCCCCTTCATGCATGAGTAGTTGCCTTGTTATTAGGGAGAGATGGTGAAACCCTAGTATTATTATGCATTGAAATAAAAATGATCTATTACTTGTGTACAAAGATCCATTGATCTATGAATTGTGTTTAATCTCTCTCTTTAGATGGTATGTGTAGTCGGCCGCATATCATTTGCCCTTGGGACTAAAGGGAGGGAGAAATCATTTGGACATGTCTTGCAAGCATACCCGGAATGCCCCGTGATAGATTGGCGTCGGCTCGTAACCTACACGGTAAAAGGAGTATGAAAGAGGGACTCCCTAAACTCATTACGATATCCACGGGGAAACCCTCAATTGTGGTGGTTTGTATGGGTGACTGCTCTGAGACATCGCAGTGGTTATTTAGAGGTGACCTCACTCTTGGCTCAACAAAGTGGCTTCCTACGAGCCTTGTAGTGAACTTCTTATTATGGAGCTGTCTCCACACATGTCATGACATGAGTAAAAGGTTATTCTAATCATTCATAGTTATTCCATGCTAGTGGTGAATCCTACACTCCTTGAGAACCCCTCAATCATATTACACAACACTTCATTTATAATCTATTGCTTTAGTTTACTTTTGTTATTTACTTTGTTCTTGTTTACTTTAGCACTTATTCAAACACACTTTTTACACACCCTTTACTTGGAATTAAAGATAACTTACAAGTACTCTCTAGTGAATAGTAACAAGGGCATAAACACTTTTACCAATAGCTCTCTGTGTGTTCGATATCTATACTTCGAAACAAGCTACAATTGATCTGTGCACTTGCAGTTATCAACTCCCATAGCTAATTACGATATCCACGGGGAAACCCTTAATTGCGGTGGTTTGTATGGGTGATTTATCTCAGACATCATAGTGGTTATTTAGAGGTGATCTCACTCTTGGCTCAACAAAGTGGCTTCCTATGAGCCTTTTAGTGAACATCTTATTATGGAGCTCTCTCCACACATATCATGACACAAGAACTATGTTATATTAATTAATAATAATAATATCATGCTAGTGGTGTATCCTACATCCCTGAGAATGTTTTATCCCTATTGAGTTCAACCACGTTTTCACAAAACATTGTTACTTGATTTCTTTTACTTGTTTTAATTACTTTTCTGCACACACAACCAAAAACCTTTCAAACACCTTTACTTGAGATCAAAGGAATCTTACAAGTATCCTTTGGTGGAAAGTGAACAGGGTCATAAATACCTTAACCAAATAGCTCTCTGTGGATATGATACTATTATTAAACTAGCTAGAATTCATCTATGCACTTATAGCCATCACCCCCGAGCTTCTAGTTGAAACTGATAAGTTTCGACTAGATGCTCTAGAGAAACTAAGCACTCTTATCTTTGTAGAATAAGAATACTCGGAGGAAGGCTATCAATGAGAAATATGCCAAGCTGTAGGAAGCGCTGGACATTGAAAAGGGTAAAGTAGCCTTTTGAAGGAACATATCACAAATAGAAAACGTCTATTTTCATCCAACAGCTCCCAATCTATCACTTGGAACTATTTCATCCGAATTTTCACAATGCTGTCTTTGTTCCATATTACAGAGACCATTGCCAAGGCAAAGAGCATCATCGATCTATCCAAGCATGGTCAGGAGCTTGAAGATGAAAATAAGATCTTGAATAAAGACCTGGTTGATGTTGTCAAGGGGCATGAGGAGGTAATGAAGGCTTTGCAATAATCTATTGACGCTGAGATGCAGCGCTTGAAGAACGAGATTGAACACCTAAGGAACAAAACCAAGCTGCCACAAAGCAGAATGCTCAGGGCCTTGAGGTGTACAAGAAGCTTCAGAAGGAGCATGACATCTTGGTGGAAACCTGCCAACAAGCCGAAACCAGCATCTTTGGTAACTTTCCTCTGTCTTTATCAATTCTGTAAGTCGGATAAATGTATCTTATTGTTGTGCTCATGATCCTTGTCTCTTATGAAAACACAGCTCCCATTGGTTTAACCTATATGGGTGAAGGTGCTCCGGATTCAAAGAAATGCATGGTTCTTGCTGGCAACTTCGTCAACGCTGCCATCACCTAGGCTAAGGAGTTAGCAAAGCTGCTGGACATTACCATCAAGGCGGCAGATTATGCCGCCAAGTATTCGGAAATCCTACGCCGAGCCCTCGAGAAAGTGAAGAGCTGGAAAGCATCTTGCGTCCGGGCTAGTGCAAGGATGTCCTTATCCTTGGTCAGGGCACATTATGAGAGGCCAACATAGACCTGGTGACCTCTGGCATGCCGAAGTTTGACGAGGAAGGGCTCGAAATTGACAGTGATGCTATATGGAACTCCCTCGTCAGCTAGGACACCAGGGTTGCAAAGATGTTCAAGGCGGACATCGTGCCTGCCAAATATCTGGATGATGAACTAGGATCTTCAGACTCTAGCCTCTGATCCTCCGAGTTAGATGATCTCGCTAAGTCTGATTCTCCTGTAGCTGATGATGCAACCTCGAAGTCCCCTACAGCAGAGCCATAAATACTTTGTATTAAATGTGTCTCTACAATTTTTGTAAGTATGCGGAAAACTTGTAGAAGTAACGCGGATAACTTGGCTATAAGCCTCCTGCAACTTATCTAGATCCAAGAAGTATACATTTTTTAAGCAAGTGTTGGCTTATCCATTATTCTAGTTCGTATGCTTGACCTTTCGTGAGATGAAAACTCGCAGCACAGAACCATGTTCTCAAGTGATGATGCTTAATAGCACCATCAAGAGCCTAAGAACAAAATCGCCACCTTTGAGTGACGAAAAGTCACTACTCCGAAATCCACGTAAAAACAACAAAAACGTGTAGACCAAAAAACTTAAGCTAACGCCCGTAGGCAGAATTTTCACAAGTGCAAATGCAAACTTGAGCATAAAGGTTTTATATGATACAAAAATGAACACTAAAATAGGTAAAAGACTCAGGAAATATGAGTGAACCAAATGCTTTATTTCATTGATCATATAAGGTACTTATTACATAATATAAAATATGCTAAGTGTAAAAAGGACGGCTATGCTATGTTCCATGGACGATCAGTCTCTAGATTGTTATCATCGAGGTCACATTGCTTACACTTGCATTCTTTTGGCCTATCTTTCAACTCACGAATATCGATGAGGTAATAGGAACCATTGAGCAGCGCTTTGCTTATGACAAACGATCCTTCCCAAGGCGGGGATACTTTGTGTGACTTGTGCTACTTGAGACGAAGCACCAGATCCCCCTCTTTAAACGAGCGAGGCCTAATGCGGAGGCTATGGTAGCTGTGGAGATTCTACTGGTAGATGGCAAACCTTTGGCATGCCAAGATGTGTTCTTCATCAAGTAGGTCCATAGATAGGCATCTAGATTCTTCAACGTCATCTTCGTTGTAGGCAACGACTCTTGGTGCATCGTGGAGGATGTCGGATGGTAGAACTACTTCTACTCCATAGACCATGAAGAAAGGGGTCAAGCCAGTCGATCTATTGGGTGTTGTTTATAAACTCCACAAGACAGATGGTAACTCCTTTGCCTAGGCTCCAGCTGCTCTATCTAAGTGTGGCTTGATTCCTTGCAGAATTAGTCCATTGGCTCGCTCTACTTGCGCATTTGAATGTGGATGTGCCACAGATGCTAGGTCAAGGTGGATGCCCTTTTCGTGACAATATTCCTCAACTTCTCCAAGTGACAAGTTACTATCGTTTCGGTGATGATGCTATGTGGGAGACCAAATGTCACCACTATATCCCAGACAAATTTTAGGGTTGTTGCCCCATCGAGCTTTCTAATGGGTTTAACTTCAATCCATTTGGTGAATTTGTCAACTTCTACTAACAGATGCGTAAATCCACAAGGTGCTTTTTGCAGAGGTCCAACCATGTCAAGCCTGTAGACTGCAAACGGCCAAGTAATTGGTATTGTTCGCAATTCTTCAGCTAGAACATGTGGTTGCCTTGCATAAAACTGACACCCAATACAAGTCTACACCAGCTTGTCGGCGTCCGCCTTAGTGGTCAACCAGTAGAATCCTTGCCGGAAGGCTTTGGAGACCAACGATCGAGGAGCAGTGTGATGCCCATAATCTCCGAGATGTATCTCTCTAAGGATATCCATACCTTGCTATTGGGAGACGCACCATAGGAATACTCCTGTGGTACTTATTTTGTATAGTTGGTCGATGTAGCCTTTTGCTCTGCGTACTATATGTTGGCTTTCGACTTCTTCAGCGGGAAGTGTTCCGTCTTGAACGTAGTCCATGAATGATTTCTTCCAAGCCAGAGAGGTCACTGTTACTACATTAACAAATGAGTTCACTCTATCTGGGTTGTCAGGGTCTGCTCCTTTCACGGATGGTGTCCGTAGATGCTCCAGGAAAATACCAGGTGGAATTGGTCAACGGGCTGATCCAAGCTTAGACAGCAGATCTGTCGCCTCGCTGTCCTCCCATTTGCCGTACTTGACTTTGTAGCCATCGAAGCACTTGGCTATCTCGTCTACTTCATCTCGATATGACTCCATCATAGGGTTCCGCGCGTTCCAGGTGCTAGCCACTTGCTAGGCAACCAAGTCAGAATCTCTAGAGAAAACTATGTGCTTGATGCCAATATCCTTGGCCACACGAAGTCCGTGAATGAGGGCCTCATATTCTGCCATGTTGTTGGTAGCGTTGAAGTGGATCTGCAGGACGTACTATAGCTTCTACCTCGTTGGTGATTACAGTAATACACCAGCCCTGATACGTTGAGTAACTTGGATCCATCAAAGTGCATGACCCAAAACTCTGGCTCAGGCACATGAGTGTCTTCTAGAAGTATCGTCCAATCTGCAATAAAATCCACCAAAGCTTGAGATTTTATAGCATCTCTCCTCTTGTAGGTGATTTCGAAGGCGGCAAGCTCGATGCCTCACTTTGCCACCCTTCATGTAGTGTCACTGTTATTGATAATGTCGGACATTGGAGCTTTGCTCACCACTGTGAATGGGTTCTCCTGGAAGTGGTGCCTTAGCTTCCGTGAAGCAAGGAAAACTCTATAAGCTAGCTTCTGGTAGTACGCGTAACGTTGCTTGGATTCCGTCAAGACCTCGCTTACATAGTAAACTGGTCGCTGAACTTGGTGCTCGTGCGTTGGCTCCTTGCGCTCCACCACGACGATGATGTTGATAACCCGGTAGGTTGACGCTATGTATATTAACATTGGCTCCATTGAATCTAGTGCTGCAAGTATTGGTGCGGAGGACGGTGTTCTGTTTAACTCCTGAAGTGCTGCATCTTCTTCGTCTGTCCATATGAATTTGTCCACCTTCTTGAGCAACTTGTAGATCGGCATAGCCTTCTCTCCAAGTCGGCTGATGAACCGGCTTACTGCTGCGATGCGGCCTTGAAGGGAATATGCCCGAGAGGCAATAATAAAGTGGTTATTATCTTATTCCATGTTTATGATAAATGTTTATTTTTCATGCTATAATTTTATTGATCGGAAACGTCAATACATGTGTGTTTAATAAACAAAAAGGGTTCCTAGTTATGCCTCTCTTATAGACTAGCTCGTTGATTAACAAGATGATCAAGGTTTCCTGATCATGGACATTGGATGTTGTTAATAACAAGGTCACAACATTGGTGGAATGATGTGATGAACATTCATCCGAAGTATAGCATTACGATCAAAGTCATTATGTTTATATTTCTATAACATCATACGAAGTAATCTTTATCCTTAGACCATGAGATCATGTTAATTGCTAACACCGGAAGAGTATCTTGATAACATCAAACGTCACACCGTAACAGGGTGACTATAAAGATGGGTTTAGTGCTACGAAGGTGTTATGTTGAGGCTCATGGATCAAGAGTGGAATTTTTCAACCCCGATGACGGATAGATATACTCTGGGCCCTCTCGGTGATATCACATTGAAATAGCTTGCAAGCAAGTGATGTGATCACTAGAATGTTATATCACGGGAACGAGAAAAGAGTGCATGTCGGTAACAAGATCAAACTAGGTATGGAGATACCGATGATCGAATCTCGAACATGTAATATATCACGAGACAAAGGGATTTAGTTACAAGCGTTAAAGGTTCTCACGATCACAGAAGTCATCGTTGAATGTGTAGGAGTCAGTATGGATCTCCAGGTCCCGCTGCTGATTATTGATCGGAGAGGGGTCTCGATCATGTCTGCATTATTCGCGAACCGTAGGGTGACACACTTAAGGGATACCGACACCATTTGGAGCAAATATGTTTCAGATAAAGATTTAATAAAGCGCTGGAATTATTTCAATAGACACCGAAACTGTTTCGGGTGAAATTGCTGAAATTGGTTCTGCATGTAATATTGAAATGTTGCAGGGGGTTTTATGTGAATGTTTGTTAATTAAAGTAATTAACAAAATTCTGAATAAAAATAATAAAAGAGTTTTATTAAATGAGAGAGCATTAGATTTGGAGAAATTTAATGCATTTAAAGTGGAGACTTTAAAGGGAATGTGAAGAGGCATTTTAATGTGGAGGGGTTACCACCACATGAATGGAGGAGGTGAAGAGGCACCTCCTCCATGCGCCGACCATGAAGGAGGGGCACCCCCCTCCTCCTATAAAAGGCCACCCTCTCCTCACTTCTCACACACACCTCCTTGTGAAGGATCTCTCTCCCCCTCTAGTATTATTCCCCATGGTCTTCGATTAGCGAGATACATGTTCCCGGTGGCTTTATCCGGAAAGGAGTTGCTGCTTCTGTTGCTTTGCTGGAGCGAGGGACGGAGGTTGTCGGGGTACCGGACATGTATGCGATCACGGATGCACCACTGCTTTGCGGTGCTGGACTTGGTGGTGCTGGAGCTGGATCTGAAGGACGTGCTGGAGCCAGACCTGCTCGGACTTTCTCATGATCTTGAGATCTGCAAGTATACGACTACATCAACCACGAGTTCCTACTCGTTAACAAAACTCGTTGTTTTCGAGGGTAAGTTCTCGTTGGATATATGTCCACCGGTTGCTTTGTACCTAGTAGATAGATCTTGGCGTGTAGTTCACACGGTAGGAAATTTTTTGTTTTCTATGTTGCGGACCCAACATGCCTATGAGCCACTGTATGTGCTTCAAGCATGTTAGGCGTTTGATGTCAAGGATGGCCTTGATCTTCTCTGGGTTGACCTTAATTCCATGATGTGAAATGGTGTAGCACAACAATTTGCCGGATGGGACCCCAAAGATACACTTCTTAGGGTTTAGCATCATGTTGAACTTCCGAGGATTGTCAAAGATTTCCCACAAGTCGGTGATGAGGTTGTTTGATTTCTTTGACATCACCGCAATGTCGTCCACATAGGCGTGTACGTTGCGACCTATTTGGTCATGTAGGAAACATTGCATCGTCCGCTGGTACGTAGCACCAGCGTTTTTCAACCCAAAGGGCATTAAGACATAGCAGTATGTGTCGTAAGGTGTGACGAACGAAGTGGCCAATTGGTCTGACTTTCACATCTTGATTTGGTGGTATCCTGAGTATACATCGAGAAAACATGGAAGTTCCAAGCTAGCCGTCGAGTCAATGACTTGGTCAATGCGAGGCAAAGAAAACGGATCCTTCGGGCATGATTTGTCCAAGCCGGTGTAATCAACGCACATTCTTAATTCTTTGGTTCCCTTTTTGGGGACAAGTAAGGATTTTCCACCCACTAGGTGTGAATAACTTCTCGGATAAAACTAGCCTTAAGTAACCTAGCTAGCTACTTGCCTATGGCTCGTCGTTTTTCATCACCAAAGCATCGTAGAGGTTGTTTCACCGGTTTTGTTTTAGGATCGATGTTTAAGCTGTGCTCGACAAGTTCCCTAGGTACACCCTTCATGTCGGCAGGTTGTCAGGCGAAGATGTCCCTATTCTCATGGGGGAACTCGATGAACGCTCTTTCCTATTTGGGATCCAGGTCCGTGCCAATGGAAGTGGTCTTGGAGGAATCTCCTGCAACAAGTTCCACCTTCTTGGTCTTGCTGGCGACCTTGAATGCGGGTTCAAAGTCAGAAATCTGCTTCTTCAAAGCCGGCATCTCCTAGGCGTCGACCTGGCGGTGGACCTTCTTGCTCAAAATGTAGAGCTCGTTGGGGAACCCCAAGAGGAAGGTATGATGAGCACAACAGTAAGTTTTCCCTCAGTTATGAAAACAAAGTTATCGAACCAGTAGGAGCAAGGAAACACCTCCAAGGTGTTGTTTCCAACTTGGAATCCTGCACAAAACAACCACAGAACTTTGCCCCCAAATTACAGTGAGGTTGTCAATGTCACCGGTTTTGTTGAAAACAAAGGATTAAACATATTGTGTGGAAGATAGTAATTGCTTGCAGAAAGTAAACAGAAAAACAGTAAATATATTGTAGATTGATGGTAAAAGAATGGACTGGGGTCCATAGTTCACTAGTGGTGATTCTCCTTAAGATAGATGACATGTTGGGTGAACAAATTACAGCGGGGCAATTGACAAACATCGAGAAAGCATACATGCATATACTAATCATCTTGACTCCTTTGAGATTTGATTGGGCATTACAACATTGTACATAGACCGTATTCCAACTGCATCTATGACTAATAATCCACCTTCAGGTTATCATCTGAACCCCCTCCATTATTAAGTTGCAAGCAACAGATAATTGCATTAAGCAAAGTGTGTAAAGTAAAAAATATGATTGTTCTATGAACAAAGGTTGCTGTTTTCTCCCTAGTAGCAACAACACATCTAGTACCTTAGAGATTTTTGTCACTTCCCCATATTCCTAGAGGCATGAACCCACTATCGAGCATAAATACTCCCTCTTGGAGTTGCTAGCATCTAGTTGGCCAAGATAGCTACTAACAACAGAAAGCATGCAAGATCACAAAGAACAAACACATGATAGAATCAATAATCAATCTAAAATAGCATCTCAATATCCATCGGATCCCCTCAAACACAACATATAAGATTACAAATAGATGAACTTGATCATGAATGGAGCTCACAAGATCTAAACATGATAGCTCAAAGGAGGAGAACCAACCATCTAGCTACTACATGAGCCCGTAGTCCAGAGATGAACTACTCACGCATGACACCAGAGGCAGGCATGGTGATGAAGAAGGCCTCCAGGGTGACTTCTCTCCTCCGGCAGGGTGCCGAGAAGAGCTTCAGATCCCTCCCGATCTAGGGATGGAGATGACGGCGGCTACAGACTCTTTCATGGATTTTTGATCGCGTACTTAGGGTTTTCGTCCCAAGGTCAATATATAGGCGAAGGGGAAAGGTCGGTGGAGAGCCAGAGGGCCCACACCCCCTGGTGGCGCGGCTAGGGATGGCCGTGTCACCACCAGGTGTGGTCATCCTGGTTCCCCTCTTCGTCTCCCCTTCGGACTCCGTGTTGCTTCTGGTGAAATATTGACTTGGGATTTTGTCTGGTCCAATTCCGAGAATATTTCCTTACTTGCTTTTCTGAAACCAAAAATAGCAGAAAATAGGCAACTGGCACTGTGGCATCTTGTTAATAGGGTAGTTCCAGAAAATGTGTAAAAATACTCCAAAGTGTGGACAAAACATAAGAAAGTAGATATAAAACTAGCATGGTACATAAAAAATTATAGATACGTTTGCAACGTATCAACATCCCCAAGCTTAACTCCTGCTCGTCCTCGAGTAGGTAAGTAATAAAAAGAAAGAATAATTTTTGAGGTGACATGCACCATCACAATCTTGATCAAGGTATTTATAACATTGATAGCTAGGATCATAGTACTTTAACATAGCATGCAAGATAAAGTTCTAACAGTAAGACATAGCAACTATGTTGTAGCATGAAAAGGTACAAACAAAAGATTCATGAATAACAATTCTTTGAAAGACATTTGTTTTTTTCACATATAGAAAACATAATGAGAATGGAATTCAGCTTGTCCCTCATAGTGTAGCAAAACATAAATGCATAGGACACCTTCAAAGTTCATAAGGGTGACTAGATACAAATAATTTAAGAACAAGCAATATCAAAGTTATGAATCAATCAACAAGTTTGGAGACAATGCACATTAAACTAAGAATGACCACTATGCTCTTTTAATAGGTGCATAAAGATAGAAGATGGAGACTCAACATAAAAGTAAAAGAAAGGCCTTCATAGAAGGAAGCAGGGATTCAAGTCTCATAAAGAGCTTCCAAAAATTATGGTACTAATTAGCTTTCAGCACTCATTGCCTCTATCATAAGCATCTTTATGTGATTAAGGTTAAAGTGAACAAATATGAGGATATGCTTGACAAGTTATAAGCTGAAAATCTCATGCCCCTTACTTACGAAGACCGTTCCTCATGTTACTCAAGTTTAGTTACAAGTAAGTTCTTGTCATTGTAAGTACATGTGTATCATAGAGAACCGCCAACGAGGTACCCCTTGCCCGATGATATGGAAGAATCCCCATATCAAAATGACAAGACAAGCAGACAATAAGAATCTCAGCATCCTTTTATTTCCTATTTGCATCTGTCACTACTAGGAAAACGCACGTCTGTGGCGCACCTACTTTCCCCTTCCTTGGCACACTAGGGGTGCGCCACGACTTCTGCGCTACGGCTAAAAAGTGCCCGTAGCGCACTGCCAGGTGTGCTACAGGTATCTCGAGTTAGTGGTAGCCCATTGTCTTGTGCGCCACTACTGTTTTTCCTGTGGCGCATGACCTAGTGCGTTACTAGTATCTAGTTAGTAGTAGCGCACTGGCTGGTGCGCCACTACTGTTGTTCCTGTGCCGCATGACATAGTGCGCTACTAGTATTTGACCATGTGCGCCACCAACGTAGTGCGCCACTAACCACGTATATGTGCGCCACGGCTGAGTTTTTCAAAAAACAAAAAAAATACTCAATGTAGATGATATTCAATACAGATTATATACAATACAGCTGATATACATAGATATACAGTACAGAAATAAATACATAGATATACAATACAGAAATAAATACATAGACAAGATAGAAACAAATACATATAGATAAGTCACATACATAAATACACAGTATAAGTTATATTATTTTGATCAAGTTACAAAGTAGCTAGTGATGACATGAATACATGTCTCAACCAAGTTAGAGCTCGCGGAAGCTCGCCTAGACATCTAAAGTAGGAATATGCAGGACAGACAACCAAGGATGATAACCATCACCGCGATGGAGGTATAGGTCTTCATCCGGTTCCTCGTCCTAACTCCCGCTAGATAGCGCGCGTATATAGCTTCCGCCTCCGCCATAGGGTTGTACCCTTTGTAGCTATTGCCGCTGAAACGGTGCACCTGTCTCCGGCAGTCTTCGCAATCATCATAGACTCCAGGAACCCGTCCCTTGTACACGACGTACCATGTCATCTAAAAGTTGACAATCATAATTAAATGGTGGTGAAAAAACAAGTAAAATTCACATATAAAGATATACTTATCAAATAAGGTAACAAAGTAAGCAAAAAATACCAAGTAGTAGCATGTACATGTCGACACACACAAGTACACGTGGGGATAAAGAACTACAACTAGACCAACACATCAAGACTTCTGGCTCGGCTCAGGGAACGGAAGGACGCCTTATTTCGTCATGAACGCCCTATAGTCACCCTGTATCTTTAGGCGATCTACTACGTCACGGTTATTCGAGGGATTGCCTCCATAGAATACCCCCCCTGAAGTCATGACATCACGGCTGATAATTGCCCCAAACTGTTGCTGGATGTGATACATCTCTTGTCTAATATCTGAATCATTGATCCTGGCCTTGACTTTGGCCAATCGTTTGAGATGATCTGGTAGCGTAGAATTCTATTGCTCTAGTAGGAACGCCCTCATGTGATGGAGTGCATAGTAGGCTTCCTTCTGACTGCCAGACGGCTGCTTCACGCAGGGGAATTCTGTCACATGGGTGAAGAGGTGCCTGCCAAACTTGAGCTTCTTACGCACGAAGGTGGCGCCTTCCGCTGAGG
Source organism: Avena eriantha (assembly GCA_910589775.1). Classification (NCBI taxonomy): domain Eukaryota; kingdom Viridiplantae; phylum Streptophyta; class Magnoliopsida; order Poales; family Poaceae; genus Avena; species Avena eriantha. The sequence goes on from OU342746.1 coordinate 12,934,091, forward strand.
CATAGCCGGTGAGAGCATCATCCAGAACTTCCTTGATCGTTTCATAGTTTTTCTTCTTTTCTTGACTCCCTGAGTCGAAATACGTGGCTTGCGAATGTTTTGCGACAAGCAGATGAGTGTGCAGTGTTGATCTCTACGCAAAACAATTCAAACGGAATGTGTTGGAAAAAGAATGATGAAAATCTAATAAAGCATGTTATGGCGGTGAGTGAATAATGACTTACTCGGGAAAGAAAGGCACGAGAATGTATTCCTTTGTCTTGTTCGCCACCAAGATGCCTTGGAGGTACGAGGCCACGAATCGCCGTTCAATGGCGCTTCCCAAGCAGCCATCACGCATGTAGTAGGGGTCCACTATAGCGATGCCCGGGGTGTTCTCTCTAATGATCTGAATGGCCAGGCTGAGAGAAAACAGGTGTACCATGGTATAGTGCAGTAGATACAGGTGGAACATATTGAAGATGTCGTAAAACCGCAGGAAGAACAGATCCGCGAGTTATCAACGAAGCCCAAGCCTCGTGGCACCTTAACCACGAATACCGGGTGCGAGGGATCTTTCTCCGCAAGAAGGTGTCTCTGTATCGTCAGCACACCGTCATGCACACTCCTCATTTTTGAAGTGGCGAGCCTGAGCAATTTCTTAGTTAGCATGGGCTCACCCGCCACATGCATCCTCCACATAATACCCTTTGGTCTTGGTGGCCCATCCTGAAACCTGATCGGATTCGCAGTTGACGCCACTGACTGGCTCGAGCTGCGAGATTTTCTTTTCCTGGTCTTCTTGCCTTTTGGGAAGTGGGTAGGCACCACAATCTGAGCATCGATCGCCCTGTGTAGTGTGTCAGGGCTTAGAACAAAGGGTCGGTTGGATGTATTCGCTGGCTCGGTGAAGGTGCAAGCTGGAGGCGTCTCCTGAGAACCAAAGAGACGTTTGTTGCAAGTGGCTTTCTCTGCAGGGCCACCAGCTGGGTCTTCGTTTAGGTCGCTGAGGAAAAGATTAGTGTTGATGAAATCATCGAAGTAATCTTCGTCATCCTCGTTCGGATCCTGGACCATGGTCATGTCAATATGACCAGCCGAACAATCGCGTGGAGGTGACGGTGTGGGGGTCTTGCCATGGCTTGGCGCTAGCACGACAGGCAGTGTTGTTGTCTGTGGGGTGATGGCCCCGACCGTCCCCAAACGAATCATGCTCTTTTCCCATAGCAGGAAGAAGCCGAAGCAACTTCTGAGGACAGCCGGCTCATCTTCATCCGCTCCTGGGGGTTGAATGGGACGTTCCAGGTCATCGCAGCCCCTTAGCACCCGGATAATTTTAACCCTATGCACGCTATCTGGCATCGGCTTTGAGTGGAACGTGTGGTGCAAGGGTTGAATGATGGTACCCTTGGCAACATCCCTCAACTCATTGTTCACGAAGCTTAAGAGAGTGCATGGAACATCCGTCTGCGAAAAACATGTATGGCATTAAAAAGATGCCATAAGAGTAATAAATGGCAAGGCGGTAAAGTATTTGGTTTACCGTGATGGCGTCAAGCTCGGCCAATGTCGAGGCACCGCATACGACGACGGGCGTGAAAGAGACGGAGGGGCTACTTGATGGCACGGTGCCGGCCACCGATGTATTCTCCCTATCGGTTGCATTAAGCTCCGGCGCCGCGGTGATGGCAGGGGGAGTCACCAATGCTTCCGGCGCCGCCGTGCTAGCGGGCGGAGTCACCAATGCTTCTGGCGCCGCCGTGCTAGCGGGCGGAGTCACGAACACATAATTCACCGGGATCGCCGGCACCGCATTGTTTGAGTGGCTACTGACCATGCTTGGAATTGGGCACGGCCCTTGTCGACCACCTGCACTCCAGTTTGCTATTGACTCCACCAAGGTAGGCAGGATGGAGGTGAGGGTGATTGCCAGGTTGTCTTGGACGATCTGCGGGATCCGCGCCACTTGTTCCTTAAGTTCCTGAACCTCGTGGTTTTCCTCGTCGCTCCTCCCCTCCACACGCGTCCTCGGGGATGGACCAAAATGATCCACCCAATTCTTAGCCCCTAAGCTGGCCAGACAGCCAGCCTACGATGGCTTCTTTGTAACCGGCGTGATTTTCTTGGCCCGGTTCATCGCCCTGTTAAAAGGGTTATCCCACCGGGTGGCCGCCGTCGACCCATGGGATGAGGAACCATGGGATCCCTGACTAGCAATTTCCTGCTCCTGCAGAAGAAGTAACGTGAACCATTTAGAAATTTGACTTGATCGATTAGAATGTAATCGACTTGATCCGTGGAAATTAAGTTACTTACTGCAAGAACCTCGAAGTCCTTCACCTTAGTTTCCGCGGTGAGTTCTTTGGTTTTGGGGTCCACATGGTAACGAGCCCTGATGAAGTTTCGAAGCTGCTTGTTTTCGAATTTCGAAAAGGGGTTAGGTATCCCCTTAGCTCTATACTCGTCGTCGTCCTTATCCCATTTGGGTTCCGCAGCTCTGTAACCACCAGATCCGAGATGGTGGTGAACTATATTCATCACCTGCAATTCCTTTCCCCGCTTACTCAAGGCCTTAGCTGCTTTAGATTTGCACTTGGCCTTGAACTCCTGGAATTGATCTTCGGTGATCTGCAGGTCAATCTTCTGGATCTCCTCGAGACTTTTCCCTTCTTTAAATATCTTCTTCTTTATCCGGGTTCTCCAGCTGGCCAGGGCGGTGTGATGACCCACAAGTATAGGGGGTGTATCACAGTATTTTCGAGGGAAGTGAAACCCAATTTATTGATTCGACACAATGGGAGCCAAAGAATATTTATAAGCCTTAACAACTGAGTTGTCAATTCAGCTGCACCTGGAAACAATCTTGCCCACATCAGTTTATCAGTAGCAACAGTTTTGTAGTAGGAATAGTAAAGTAACAGCAGTAGCAAAACAAAGACAGTAGTAACAAAAGCAGTAAACAGTGGGATTCGAACGCGGTAGGCATAGGGATGGATGGACGGGCGTTGCATGGACAAGACAATTCACATAGCAATCAGAACATAGGGCAATTGTAGATAAATAAGATAAAGCACCCAAGTACTAGACAATCCTAGGCATGTGTTCCATATATAGTCATACGTGCTCGCAATGAGAACTTGCACAACATCTTTTGTCCTACCAGCCCGTTTGCAGCGGGGCCTCTAGGGAACTACTGGCAATTAAGGTTCTCCTTTTAATAGAGCACCGGAGCAAAGCATTAACACTCTGTGAACACATGTGATCCTCACATCAAAGCCTTTCCCTTCCGGTTATCCCAATTTCTGTCACTTCGGGGCCATAGGTTCCGGACAACAACGTGTGTATACAACTTGTAGATAAGACCAGAAACAATACTATCATAATGAATCAATAACAATCATGACACCCGGGCCCTAGTGACAAGAATTAAGCACAACAAGTTGCAACAAAGTCATAAAGCACTAATAAAAGATACTAGGCACCATGCCCTAACAATTTGATGCCATTACATGAACGATCTCCTCCAATCCCTACCATCCCCATAGCCTACAGCGGGGGATTACTCACTCATAGATGGAGGAAACATGGATGGTCGATGGAGATGATGGTGAAGATCGATGGAGATGGCTCCGGGGGCACTTCCCCGTCCCGGCAGGGTGCCGGAACAGAGACTTTCTGTCCCCCGAATCTCCCCTTCGGTGGCGGCAGTGCAGCGGAACTTTTCGTGGAAAAACGTCGAACCCCCCGAGGTTTTTAGGTCAGAAGGCTTCTTATAGGCGAAGAGGGGGACCGAGGGGGGTGCCTGGGGCCACCACACCATGCCCTGGCGCGGCCAAGCCCAGCCCGCGCCTAGGGGTGGTGTGGCCAGGCCCTGGCCCTCCTCTGTCTCGTATTCTGGCTCCGTGAGTCTTCTGGAAAAATAGGCACTTTGGCTTTTGTCCCGTCCAATTCCGAGAATATTCATTTTCTGACTTTCCTGGAACCAAAAACAGCAGAAAATAGGCAGCTGGCACTGTGGCTCTTGTTAATAGGTTAGTCCAAGAAATCATATGAAAAGTACTCCAAAGTGTGGACAAAACACAAGAAAGTGGATAAAACCAAGCATGGAGCATCAAAAATATAGATACATTTGCAATGTATCAACATCCCCAAGCTTAACTCCTGCTCGTCCTCGAGTAGATAAGTGATAAAAAGAAAGAATAATTTTTTAGGTGATATGCACCATCAAAGACTTGACCAAAGTATTTGTAAAACATTCAAAGATGGGATCATAGTACTTCAATCATAACATGAAAGACAAAGTTCTAGCAATAAGCAAAGAAACTATGATGCAACATGAAAAGGCACAAACAAAAGATTCATGAATAACAATGCTTCGCAAGATGTTTGTTTGTTTCACATAAAGAAAACATAGCATAGTGGCATTCAGCTTGTCCCTCAAAGAGTAGCAAACATAAATGCATAGGACACCTTCAAAGTTCACAAGAGTGACTAGATACAAATAGTTTAAAATAAGCAATATCAAGGTATGCATCAATCAACAAGTCTTGGGACAATGCACATAGAACTAAGAATGGCCACTATGCTCTCAAGAAAGTGCTCAAAGAATATGTGGAGACTCAACAAGTAGAAGAAAAAGGTTTTGAATAATTTTGAAAAGCTTCCAAATGCTGAAAGTATGGTACTCATTAGCTTTGAGCTCTCATTGCCCCTATCATAAGCATCTTTAATGTGGTTAAGGTGAAAGTGACACAACTAAGAGGATATGCTTGACAAGTTATAAATCAAAGTCTCGTGCCCCTTACTTACGAAGACCGATCCTCATGCTACTCAACTTCAGTCACAAGTAAGCTATTGTCATTGTAAGTATATATGTATCAGAGAGAACCGCCAACGGGGTACCCCTTGCACATGACACGGGACCTATCCCATAATCAAAATAACAAAGCAAGCAGACAATGAGCATCTCGGCGATCTTTTTATTTACTATGTGCATAGATTTTTATTGAGGATGCTTCATAGAATGCTCATTATGGTTATGCTGCAAGTTTCCACCATGATTAGGCATGGCTTAGGCTAGCGGCCAGGCATTTCTCTAACATACATACAAACTCCATGATCTTACAAGTTCCACTTTTATTTCACACCGACGGGATCCATAAGCAAAAGAACATGATATCAACTAGGTACAAAGTACCTATGAAGTGTTGAAAGCGGTCCCCATGATACATGGTTCTGCTAACTTCAACTCATAAAGCGCAAGCATATGCACAACAAAGAAGGACGCAATGGTTCAGGTTTATTAAATGCAAGAAAATAAAGTGTGCCATCAAGTTTGTGAGAGCTTTACTAACTAACTTTCTCATAACAAGCAAACATTCGGAAGAAAACAAGGCATATGGAATATGCACGGAAGTAGAAAATGATGCTAATAGGTTGGTATGGTGGACACTTTGGAAATATTTGGTTTAGGGAGTTGGAAACTTGAGTAAAACACTCGGTGGAAGTGAAGTATAGCAATAGTAAGGGAGCGACAAACGAGAGAGCAATAATGGCCATAATCATGCAGAGCGACAAAACATCATTAATCAAAGCATAAAGTGATACTACAAGTTGAAAACTAAAGGATCATAAAGGCTTAGATGACTTGAGATAGTCATAACATGGTGTGAGCATGCGCCAAGTCAACCCAAATAAAGCATCAAACGAGAATACCACTATACTATGCTTTAATATGCTAAAACAACGCATGATTCATCCAAGGCACATTAAGCAATCTCAATTGTTTATAACAAGTCATGCTACAGCAAAGAATACTAAGCATTAAGCCAAAACAATATCAAGCATGGCATGACAAAGCATAGGCCACAGTCAAAAACAAGCTCTCTTTACCACTTAAGCATGAGCTTTGCTACTCTTTTCCAAACCAAACCAAACCATTTGAACACCAATGCATGAAAGACGAGGTCCGACCAATTTATTCAGCAAACTAAGCAAACCACGCAAACTAAAAACCAAAACCAAAATGAAAAAGAAGACGCTCTAAGAACAACACAACTGTGCATGAAACAATAAAAATGAAGTGGTTGAAAGAAACCTGAGATTTTTATTGATGAAGAAGGGGATGCCTTGGGCATACCCAAGCTTTGACGCTTGTACTTCTTGGATATTTCTTAGGGTGACACGCGTGGCATACCCAAGCTTGAGCTTTAGTCCATCCTTCATCTCATTCCTTCCATACACCTGGGATTTTTCCTTCATACAAAACTTCACACAATCTTTATTAGCAACATTAGTGTACTCAAGATAAATAAGTCTTAAGGTTCAGTTATAACACCAAATAAACTTCCATCAGAACACTAGCTACTGTAGCACTTCCCTAAAAAAGCTCAAATCCCCAAAAGAACTCAAGAAGGAACTAACAAGAAGCAAATGCAGAAAATGGCAGAAATCTGTCAAAACAGACCATCAGGTAAAGACGAATTTTTTCGAAGACCTTCTGTTGCTCAAATCAAAAGTGTTGAACTAACGAAAGTTAGATAACAACCTGGGGTAGAAGAACAAAACATTACAGCTCAATACGACATACAGAGCTCTCTCACGAATTTTTACGGTGAAGCACAGAAATCTGTTTCGGGACAGCAACTTTCCCAATCATTAATTCTCTCTCATTAGAGGTTACTCTTGGCACAAAAAGCAAATAAAAAGGATAAGGAGAGGTTATTACAGAGGTAATAACTTCCAAGACTCATCTAAAACTTTTGGGTTATCTCCCAATAAGTACTTTTCTTTAATGCCTTTAAGTTAGGCATAAGCAAAAACTAGAATGGATAGAATAGAAGTAAACAGAAATAATCATAGTGAAAACATAGTTTTGTTCAATGAAATCCTTTTGTTAACAAGGTTGATCAGGTCTTGCTACCAAAACAATTTCATATGAGACAAAACTTTGTATTCCACTAATGATTATGTTACCTCAACCTTGATAGCAATGGTCCCAATCATAATAGTTTCAAATTTTTCTCTTGGTATGGGACAATATATTTCTCCAACTTGAATGCCCTCAACATGTTCAATTGAATTCAAACCATAAGTACTTTCAATCTTCTTGAGGAAATAGACAATGTGTTCCTTGTCATTAACATTGAAGGTCACCTTCCCTTGATTATAATTAATAACAGCTCCTGTAGTATTTAAGAAAAGGTCTCCCAAGAATAATAGACATAGTATCATCTTCAGGCATAAAAGTTTGAGAGGATGCTCTCATAAGAAATGTGAGTTGAAGTAAAAGAGAGCATCAATAAGCAAATTCAGAACACATTTAAGTCTAACCCACTTCCTATGCATAGGAATCGTGTATGCAAATAAATTCACAAAGAACAAAGTGACAAGCATAGGAAGATAAAACAAGAGTAATTTCAAAACTTTTAGCACATAGAGAGGTGTTTCAATACCATGAAAACTTCCACAACCATATTTTCCTCTCTCATAATAATTTTCAGTAGCCTCATGAAGAAAGTCAACAATATAACTATCACATAAAGCATGCTCTTCATGATCTACAAGCACTAGAGCTTTATTATAAACATTTTCAAGAGAAACCTCAGGAACATAACATTCATTCTCCTTTAGTAAGAAAGGGGGACAATCAAATAATGTAAGGGCTAAAGAGTTACTCTCATTAGAAGGTAGGGATGGGTAGCTAATCCATTCTTCCTCCTTTTGTTCATCACTCTCCTCCTCTTTTTCATCTAATGAGATTTCAGGTTCATCATTTTCTTCTTCCATAGGATCCTGCAAGGAATTAGTCTCTTCCATTTGTGGAAAGCATCTATTAAAATATTCAAGAATATAGCCATTTTCATCCTTGTAATTATCAAAGCAAAATTTAAGTATACCATACACCTCATATTTGTAAGGTGAATCATCAATATTTTCAAGCAAACTAGCAAGTTCAAAAGCACCCTTCCAAGCAATAAATTCTTCAATTTGTTTCGCATCATAAAAGTCATAAATTCGTTTAGCATAGGAAGATATGGTATCATTATCACTATACTCACATTGAAAAGGGAGGTGTTTGTAGCTCTTTATGCAACAAGACTCATCACAACAATAAGTAACATTATAAGTAGAGCACACGTTCCTAGCAATGGTATACAATCTATCAATTTGTTCCCATAAGTGTTTCCCTTTTTGTGAAAAGCGGTGTTCCTTATAATAATATTTTTGATCTTCCGTGAACCCACCTTGCCAATAAGCTTCAGTTTCAAAGAAACCAACCATTGCCAACAAGCATGATAAAGCAAGACAATAACAGACCAACGAAAATAACAACTAGAGTAGGAACTAAATTTTTTTTTGTATTTTTTTGATAAAGAAATAAGCAAACAAGGAGAAAGATAAACTTAGCTTGAACAATAGTGATTCCAAGTGAACTTGATAAATAAAGCTATGCTCCCCGGCAACGGCACCAGAAAATAGTCTTGATGACCCACAAGTATAGGGGGTGTATTGCAGTATTTTCGAGGGAAGTGAAACCCAATTTATTGATTTGACACAAGGGGAGCCAAAGAATATTTATAAGCCTTAACAACTGAGTTGTCAATTCAGCTGCACCTGGAAACAATCTTGCTCACGGCAGTTTATCAGTAGCAACAGTTTTGTAGCAGGAATAGTAAAGTAACAGCAGTAGCAAAACAAAGACAGTAGTAACAAAAGCAATAAACAGTGGGATTCGAGTGCGGTAGGCATAGGGATGGATGGACGGGTGTTGCATGGACAAGACAATTCACATAGCAATCAGAACATAGGGCAATTGCAGATAAATAAGATAAAGCACCCAAGTACTAGACAATCCTAGGCATGTGTTCCATATATAGTCATATGAGCTCGCAATGAGAACTTGCACAACATCTTTTGTCCTACCATCCAGTTTGCAGCGGGGCCTCTACGGAACTACTGGCAATTAAGGTGCTCCTTTTAATAGAGCACCAGAGCAAAGCATTAACACTCCATGAACACATGTGATCCTCACATCAAAGCCTTTCCCTTCCGATTATCCCGATTTCTGTCACTTCGGGGCCATAGGTTCCGGACAACAACGTGTGTATACAACTTGTAGATAAGACCAGAAACAATACTATCATAATGAATCAATAACATGTTCAGATCTGAAATCATGGCAATCGAGCCCTAGTGACAATCATTAAGCACAACAAGTTGCAACAAAGTCATAAAGCACTAATAAAAGATACTAGGCACCATGCCCTAACAATTTGATGCCATTACATGCACGATCTCATCCAATCCCTACCATCCCCATAGCCTACAGCAGGGGATTACTCACTCATAGATGGAGGAAACATGGATGGTCGATGGAGATGATGGTGAAGATCGATGGAGATGGCTCTGGGGGCACTTCCCCGTCCCGGCAGGGTGCCGGAACAGAGACTTTCTGTCCCCCGAATCTCCCCTTCGGTGGCGGCAGCGCAGCGGAACTTTTCGTTGAAAAACGTCGAACCCCCCGAGGTTTTTAGGTCAGAAGGCTTCTTATAGGCGAAGAGGGGGACCGAGGGGGTGCCTGGGGCCACCACACCATGCCCTGGCGCGGCCAAGCCCAGCCCGCGCCTGGGGGTGGTGTGGCCAGGCCCTGACCCTCCTCCGTCTCGTATTCTGGATCCGTGAGTCTTCTAGAAAAATAGGCACTTTGGCTTTTGTCCCGTCCAATTCCGAGAATATTCATTTTCTGACTTTCCTAGAACCAAAAACAGCAGAAAATAGGCAGCTGGCACTGTGGCTCTTGTTAATAGGTTAGTCCAAGAAATCATATGAAAAGTACTCCAAGTGTGGACAAAACACAAGAAAGTGGATAAAACCAATCATGGAGCATCAAAAATTATAGATACATTTGCAATGTATCACGGTGCTCATCCTCGTGAGGGCGGATTTATTTACTTCATTCCCATGATAATCTGTGTTCCGATACTGAAGGGGGAACTTGTATCTTGCGTGCAGCTTCTCGAAGAGGAGTGTGCGCAAATGGCCATTATCTTTATGCCGGAGATTCTCGGTGTTGATCGAGATGGTGGTCCGGGTGATAGCCGCCACTTGCCCACCATACCCTTTGACCACATGGTCAGGCGCCAAAGGAACCCCTGTTGGGCTCACTTCGGTAAATTCCTCTCTGACGGTGCCGACCGTGTTCGGGCGCCTTTCCTTCTTCTTCTTAGGCGGATTACTACCACTTGTTGTGCCCTCGCCGCCATCAGTGGTTTCATCATCCGCCGTTCCTTCGGCCGCTTCTTCTTCCTCCGCGTCTTCCATCTCATCGGCGTCGCTCTCGGAAGGGTTGTATTCTTCATCACCTTGTGTCATTCTTTCTAGCCGCTCGACCTCCTCCGAGAATGACAAGGGTCTGTTTTGAGGTCTCACTTCTTCTTCAGCATTGATACGCTGAGAAGATCTAGCCTCGTCGTTGTCACACATGTTTGCACTAATAAAAGGCAAATAATGGTTAGTAAAGTGCGCGGAAAAATCCGGCATGACCATTGCTCATTTTTGTTAAACTAGGAGTGCCCGATTTCTGCCGAAACGGAAGTTAATCAACATTTCGGCGAAAATCGGGACTCATTTCATATAAGCACCTGCATACGGATACAACTAGGCAGGGTAATATAGCTATGAATACAACTAGGCAGGGTAATATAGCTATGAATACAACTAGGCAAATAACAATATTTTTTCACATTGTAAGATATTCTTTATTAGTAGCACTACAAAAGAAAGCTGGAAACCATGGCATGTGTTAGGCTTTATAAGCCTAACAGCAGACCTAGAGCTACCCAAAATAATGGTTAGAAATAATTTTCCTGTAGCTTTCATCTATAACAGCAGACCTGGAGCTACACAGAGCTAGAAAGCACTAGAGTATTTTTCTTCTAATTTTCCTGTAGCTTTCATCTATATCAGATACGGTACAGCTAGCCCAAAAATTTCATCACTTCACCTCCAAAACAAGCAGTACCCTAGCTCCGAATGATGTATGCATCTATATTTGCTTCGCAAGCAAACAGGGTTTCTTACCAATATTAATATGCTGAAGCAATTATGTGTTCCAGAAAAAGTTGTCTCAAAAAAGAATGAACAGTCTAATTGCTAATAGTCACGCACACTATATCATTAGCAGGAAGGCTATGGTTTACTAGGTCTCAGTCCATTAATTGCTTTCAATTCCCTGAACTGCAAATAGAACTAGAAGGCATACCTTTATAATATTTGATCAAGCCTTACACTAGATGATGATAGTAGCCTCGCTAAAACACTACGCAAAAAGCTAAGCAAAAACGTAGAGGGTAGCATTGTCAAGAAACAAGTAAAGAAAAGAAAACACTTTCAAATTTCGTTCACAAGATGTTGTTAGCAGAAGTAAGAAGGGGAACCACGACAACCATTCATTTCAGAATTGTAGGACTTCAAAATCAAAATCAAGAAATAACACTGCGATGTTGAATTGGACTTGACTCTCTGCCTAGAAGCAAGACCACAACAGACATTGCACTGCATTGCTTATTTCAGTTTGTTTTAACCTAACGATATGAATAAATACCCATAAACAAAGAGGATTTCTTACCAGTCAGTTGAAGCATGTTTACGTTAAGAACAGTGGCATAACAAAAGAATGAACATAATGATCCAAGCACACACAGTTTGATGGTGTTGTGCTAACAATAGTTCCTATTTAAAACATGTCATAGGTAATTAGCATCAAAATAAGTGCATTGTATTCATCCAAAGTGTTTCACCATCAGATAGCAAAAAACAAATATTATTTTCAAATCATTAGTGGTTAAGTAAATGTCTTCACAGATCATATCATTAGCAGGATTTCACACATTCTTAGTAAATCAATAGCATTAGTAAATCACGAATCATATCATTAGCAAATCATATCATAGCATAGCATTAGTAAATCACATATCATATCATAGCATTAGTAAATCACAGATCATATCATTCTTAGTAAATCACAGATCATATCATTAGCAGGATTAGTAAATCACAGTAACCACAGAGAAATCAAACAAACTCCCTCCATACCGAACCACCATTCCTCCAAACCTAAGACATGCATACACCATTCGGAGAAAATGATGGCCAAATTGAAGCAAATATAGATGAAATTTGAGCTAAACCCTAGCATGCCCGGGGAGCAGGCCCAAAACCCTAGCTCGAGACGGCAACCACGGCCCCGGGGAGCGACAAAGACCAATCCCAGGGGAAGCATAGAGGAAGAAGCTTAGGCTCACCGGTAGGCGCGGATGCGGGGGGCTCGAGCACAGATGGAGCCGGCGCGGGAGTGAGGCGCTTGCGGAACACCGTGGAGAAGAGCCGCGCGGCGCCGCCCGCGATGAGGCATGACGCGGGGTCCATGAGCCTGGACACCCACCCGCCGCCCTCGCCCGCTCCCTCTCCGCCGGCAGGGCCCTAGAAGACGGCGCTGGTACCGGCAGGGCCTCCTCTCCTCCTCGGACATGGCGGCGGTAGATGTGACCGTGTGCGCAGCACAGACTTGTCACAACACTTAGCCGTAGAGCACCCTTACCAAGTGCGCTACGGTTACACTAGCACTTGCATATCCCACTGGTTCCGCCCTAGTACGCTCACTAAACCTGGAGCACCAAGGTTCGAACCCTGGTGCCCCCATTTTTTGTTTTTATTTTAAAACTACTTTAAAATATTAAAAAATATCCCAAAAATTATGTAAACTATATAAAATATGTGTTATATGTTTTATATGACAAAAATGGTACATATATATCATCAAAAGTGGTACAAAAGTGATTCAAAGTAGAAAGAAATTAAATAATAGTGTGTCCATTAATAATATGCCATCCATATGCATCAATACAATCTTTTTTGAGCTAGCGTTTTACAATCTTTTTTCCCTTCTTTGTCGCGGTTGAATAATTTAGCCTTGGCACTTTTATGTTTCTTTGCTCGAACGGGCTACCTTTTTTGGGTATGGTAGTCCTTTTTCTTCTTGTGATGTATGTTTCTTCATCGTAGTCGTCGTCATCTTCAATCTTTGGATCACCGTACTGGTCGAAGTCTTGCTCATTGGCGACTCCATCCATTCCGATGATGTTTCTTTTTCCTCTCCTCACGACAACACGGCTAGGCTTTGTCGGGTCAGTAATAAAAAAACATTGGTCCACTTTGCTAGCCAGTACCCACGGTTCATTTTTCACGGCGACGTGCGCACCGGCGGCCTTGGATTTGGCTGCTTTGGGTATTAACATGGTTGTGAAATACCGGTCTTCTCTTTCGATGCTCTTGGACCATCTGACACGGAATATCGGCACCTTTTCTCCACAGTAGTCGAGCTCCCAGATCTCCTCGATCCTTCCGTAAAATCTTTCCTTCACGTTGTCATCGGTGTAAAATTCCGATGTTACGCCTGAGTTCTGATAGTCACACTTGTTGTCCTTTTCCTCCGTGTAGAATGTGTAGCCGTTGATATCATACGCCTGATAGGTCACCAGGTTGTGCATGGGTCCCTGTGACAAGGTGAATATGATGTTTTCCTCCGCAAAATGCGATTGCGGGGGATTATCTAGGAGCGTCTGCCTAAACCAACGCATGAAATCTGAGTTGTGCTCTTTGATTATTTCTCCCTGTGTCCTCTGTATGCCCCAGTCACTATACTTCTTCTCGATTGACCTTTTGTGTTTTGTACCCAAGGATCGACCAGTTCTAAATGTTGTAGCACAACTAGGTTTGCTCTATCAAAGTCTGCGCGTCGACAATCGTAGTCTGCATGTAGTACGTGACAACCCTCTCGCTGACCCGATCCATCGAGCTTGCCAAGGTGCCTATTGACAGGAAGACCGACAGGGTTCTCGATGCCTAGATAATTCGTGCAGAAAGAGATGCACTCTTCGGCTAGAAAGCCCTTGGCTATGCTTCCATCTGGATGGGACATGTTGCGAACGTATCCTTTGATGTGTCTATTCATCCTTTCGAACGGCATCATGCTGCGGAGGAACATCGGCCTGAGTTGGATGATATCCTCCACGATATGGACCAGTAGATGCACCATAATATCGAATAATGCGGGCGGGAAGTAGATCTCGAGCTCGCATAGTATCACCACGATCTCCTCTTGTAGCCTCCCGAACTGTTTCACGCCAATTGACTTTCGAGAGATGACGTCGAAAAACTTGTAGAGCCCAAATAATGTTTCTTGGACATGCTCATCCATTATACCTCGTAGTGCAACCGAAAGTATCTGCGTCATTAGCACGACACAGTCGTGAGACTTCATCCCACTAAACCTCTGCTTAGCCTCATCTAGGTACCTGCTTATCTTGCCCGTGTAGCCGTAAGGAAATTTGACTCCTAGAAGGCACTTGAAAAATTGTTTGATCTCATCCTGGCTTAGTGTGAAGCACAAAGGGGGGCAGTAATATTCGTTCTTCTTGACCTTTTTACCCTTTCGATGACCTTGTGTCGCCTCCGACTGATGATCATCGTCATCTTCCTAATCATCAGGAGTAGGGCGTCCTCCGTGAAGATCCTTCCGGATGCCCATGAATATCAAGTCGTTCCTTGCTTTAGGACCATCTTTCGTCCTATCTGGCATGTTGATTAGGGTAGCGACTAGACTCTCGCACACATTCTTCGTGATATGCATGATGTCAAGCCTATGAGGCGTGCGGAGAAACTTCTAGTATGGCAACTCCCAAAAAATAGACCTTGTTTTCCATACCTTCATCAACGGCTTGTCTTGCTGCCACTTTCGCTTCTTTCCCGGTTTAGGACACTCTTTCCAGTTTTTCAGCAATTCATCCACTTCTTCACTGCTCCTCTGCTCTGGGATTCCTCGGGTCTTGGATTTTCCATTGAACAGATCTCCACGTTTTCTCCATGCATCATTCTTTCCAAGCCACCTTCGGTGCCCCATGAACACAGTTTTCGAAGACCCTGGATCTTTCTCTAGTTGGAGATAGGTCGTGTTATCCATGCACCTAACGCATGCGTAGAATCCTTGGATAACTGCCCCGAGAAATATCCGCAACCTGGATAGTCTTGCACCGTAGTGACCAACGCGGCTCTCATAGTGAAATAATCTTGTGCGACAGCGTCATACGTATTGGCTCCGGATTCCCATAACATGGCTAGCTCCTCTTTCAACAGCCCGAGATATAGATTGATGTCGGTACCAGGTTGTTTTGGCCCTTGAATTAGCATACTCATTTGTATGTACTTCTTTTTCATGCACAACCAGGGAGGGAGATTGTACATCCATACAAACACGGGCCAAGTGTTGTGCGTGCTGCTCTGGCTACCGAACGGATTGAGTCCATCGGTGCTTGCACCTAGCCTGATGTTTCTCGAATCTCCACCGAATTCTAGGAATTCAAGGTCTAATGCTTTCCACTGGCTACCATCTGAAGGGTGCGTCAGTAGCTCGTCCTTTTCAGGGTCATCGTCATCTGATGGCTTCTTTCTTTCCGCATGCCAGCACATGAGATTTGCTTCCTTAGGGTCTGCGAAATAGCACTGTAGACGAGGAGTGATAGGAAAGTGCCATACCACTTTTCGAGAAGCTCTCTTCCCTTTCTTGTATCGACTAACGCCGCACACTGGGCATGTGGTTTTCTCCGCGTCCTCGCCCCGATAAATGATGCAATCGTTGATGCAGACATGGTATCTAATGTGCGGTAGATCAAGAGGACACACGATTTTCTTGGCGTCCTCGATACTAGTTGGACACGTGTTCCCCTCCGGGAGACGATCGTGCCAGAATGCCATCATATCATCGAAGCTTGCGTCAGTCCATTTATGTTTTGCCTTCATCTCCATAGCCTTGAGCGTTACATTCAACCGGGTATCATCGGGCTTGCATCCTTCATACAATGGAGTAACCGTGTCTTTCTCAAGTTGCGCAAGCTTGGCTTTCTCTCTAGCGGGAGCCCTGGCGTTACTCGTCTGCTTGAGAAGCAGTTCTTGAACATAAGGGTCCTGCACCCAGCCTGACGTTGCTCCATCGTCTGCTTCGGCATCTAGATCATCATCATCCTGGTTTGCTTCCGCACCTTCACCAGCTCCAGGAGACTCTTCTTCATCTCGCCCGTCCTTGCTATGATCATGATCATGTTGCCCGCCTTCCTCATTTTCCGTCGCCCCATTTACGGCCTCATCGTCTTCCTCATCACTTATCCACCGAGTGTAGCCATCCATGAAACCATGGCGGAGCAGGTGCGCCTGTAGATTTCCGGAATCTGGGTCGATCAACCAATTGAGTTTGCATCTTCTACACAGACATCTTATCTCCGTCATGTTATTTCGTATCATGTCGGCCGTCGCGCATTTCAAAAATCTAGCCACAATGCCTTCGCTCATTATGCGGACCATGGTTGCCTGCGCGGTGTACACGGTAGAATTATAAGTTTATTACAACCACAGAACCAATTCATACATGCAATGGTCGATGGAAAATTTCGGCATGACCTATCCTCAAATTCGGACCTTTGCAAAATGCCAAAGTCTTGCCAAAATGGAAATAAATCAACATTTTGGCAAAACAATGCCAATATATGAGAGAGCATGCATGCATGCTCTCCAAACACATGAGAGCATCGATCCTCTCCATAGATATGCAACCATATCATCCATACACATAAACACATCCCTCTTACGTAGACAACTTACTGAGATGAGAGACCGCGAGAAGATCTCGAAGGAGAGGTGAGAGACCGAGAGATGGTGGCCGGAAGGAGAGCCTTCCTCTATTATGTATGTAGCATCCACGGTAAGTTTTACAAGCTACAAATGGTGAAAGAGTGGAGAAATTTGAGGTGGTAAGGAGGAGGGGGCGAGATCCAAAGAGGAAGAAGGAGGGGAAAGTGAAGTGGGAGATGGTGGATCTAGGTAATGTGCAAAAGGCTATCTGCCAAAATGTAGCAGGCAGCACGCACATCCGTGGCGCACGTGGCGTGGTGCGCCATAGACATAACGAACAGCTGTGGCGCACATACACCCGTGCGCCATAGAAGTGTTTTCCTGGTTGCACAGTAGTACGTCCCGATTTGATCTGTAGCGCATGGTGCCCAAGTGCGCCACAATTACCGGTCACACTCAAAGCGCACTAGCCGTAGGTGTGCTACGACTATGTCGTATATGACCGGCAGTGCCCTGGCCCACTCACATCCGTGGCGCACCGCGCTTATGTGCGCCACGCTTACTGCAGTTACCCGTAGCGCACCCCTATGCAGTGCGTCACGCCTATTTCAGCCGTGGGGCACCACAGGTACGTGCGCCACGGATGTGCGTATTACCTATAGCCGTTTTCTTAGTAGTCTGTATCTCTTTTTTCTTTTTTCTTCTCTTTTCTTTTTTCTTTCCTATTTGCATAGGCTTCCCTTTTTTTATAAAGAGGATGCTTCATAGATTGCTCATTATGGTTATGCTGCAGTTTTCCACCATGATTAGGCATGGATTAGACCAGCCGCCCATGCGCTTCTCTAACACATATACAAACTCCATGAGCCTTGCTCCCCTTTCATTTCACACCGTTGGGATCCATAAGCAAAAGAACATGATATCAACTAAATAAAGTGCAATGTTGAAAGCGTTCCCCATGACAGCATGGTTCTGCTAATTCCCAACTTACAAAACGCAAGCATATACGCAACATAGATGGGCACAATGGTTCAAGTTTATTAAGTGCAAGAAAAGTAAAGTGTGCCATCAAGTTTGTGAGAGCTTTAGTCACTAATTTTCACATAACAAGTTGTATTCGGAAGGTAGATAAAAACATGAATATACTTGGAATAACAATAATGCTAATAGGTAGGTATGGTGGACTCTTTGGAATAACTTGGTTTTATTTGGAGTTGGATGTATGAGTGGAACTCATACTTGGTTATGGAGGCTAGCAAAATACTGGGAGCGACCAACTAAGAGAGCAACAATGGCCATAATCATGCAAAGCGACAAAACATTATTAATTAAAGCATAAACTGATATTACAAGTCAAAAACTAAATGATCATAGAGGCTATGGTGACATGGTATAGACTTAACATGGTGTGAGCATGCGCCAAGTCAACCCAAATAAAGCATCAAAGGAGAATACCACAATACTATGCTTGAATATGCAAAAACAACGCATGATTCTTTCAAGGCACATTAAGCAATCTCAATTTATTTGTAGCAAGTCATGCTACAGCAAATAATCACTAAGCATAAAGCCAAAACAATATCAAGCATGACATGACAAATCCTAGGCCAAAATCAAAAACAAGACTCTTTTTATACCACTTAAGCATGAACTTTCCTACCCTATTCCAATCCAAACCAACTTATTTGAAAACTAATGTATGAATGAGGGGTTCCAACCAATTTATTCAAGAAAACTAAGCAGACAAAAACTAAGAACGAAAACGAAGACGCTCCAAGAACAACACAACTGTGCATGAAACAATAAAAATGAAGTGTTTGGAAGAAACCTGAGATTTTTATTGATGAAGAAGGGGATGCCTTGGGCATTCCCAAGCTTTGACGCTTGTACTTCTTGGATATTTCTTGGGGTAACACGGGTGGCATTCCCAAGCTTGAGCTTTTTTCCATCTTCATCTTATCACATTACTCTTCCCTACACTTTAAAATTTCCTTCATACAAAACTTCACACAATCTTCATTAGCAACATTAGTGCACTCAAGATAATAGGTCTTTTAGGTTCAGTTCCAACACAAGTAAAACTTCAATTAAAACACAAGCTACTGTAGCACTTCCTTTAAAAAGTCCAAATGATCAAAGAGAACTCAAAGAGAAAGAGATTAAGGGGCAAATGCAAATAATGGCAGAAATCTGTCAAAACAGACCAGTAGGTAAAAACCAATTTTTTCGAAGACCTTCTATTGCTCAAATCTAAAAGTGTTGAATTAACGGAAGTTGGATAACAACCTGGGGCAGAAGCACAAACAATTACAGCTCAAACCGACGTACAAAGATTTTTCACGAATTTTTACAGCGAAGCACAAAAATCTGTTTCGGGACAGCAACTTTCCCAAGTTTTACTTCTCTCTCATTAGAGGTTACTCTTGGCACAAAACCAGACAAAAAGGATAAGGAGCGGTTATTACAGAGGTAATAACTTCCAAGACTCAACAAAAAGGTTCCTAACAAAATTTGTGTTATCTCCCAATAAGTGCTTTTCTTTAACACCTTTGAGCTAGGCATAAGAAGCAAGAAAAGAATCAAGTATTCTCAAATGAAGCATTAAGAGAAATACCAGAAATATCTTCAATAAGGCAAGGTATCTCATCCAAATAAGTTCTAGAGGATCATTTCTCAATGCTCTTGGGTTCACTATTTTCATCAAACGGGTTTTCAGGAACAATCCAATCAAAATTATTTTCTAAGGCTTCATGCATTCCTACAAGTTTAAAAGGTATTGGTATCTTAATTTCCTCCCCATTAGGTTTGGTTTTGTCTATATTTTCTCGTGTACCAATAATATCTACACATGAGCCTAGCATATTAAAACGATCGAAGACTTTTCTAGCTTCTTTAGCAATATCATAGATCCTTAAGCAAAGTTTCTAGAATAAAATATCTTTTTTCAGGATCCTAAATATCTTTAAATTTAAGAAACATTACCTGCATTATGGGGTTGAGGTTAACAAACCTAGCTTCCAACATGTGAACTAAAGAAGCTGCAGCAATTTCATAATTTGGAGCAAGTTCTGCCAAGGACCTATCCTCACTATCTTCATGCTTGCTAACATGATTAAAGAATTCTTCAATATTATCTTTCCCAATTATAGAGCCACTACCTATTGAAAGGTCTTTTAGAGTGAACTTAGGTGTCAACATGGTGGGCCAAGAACGAGGTGACAACTTACAGAAAGAACTATTTTTTTGTGTTTTTGATAAAGGAACAATCAAACAAAGCAGAAATAAACTAAGCAAAACAAATAAAACAAAGTAAAGAGATTGGTTATGAGGGACTCCCCTCGTGAAGATGTCCTTGACTCCCTGGCAACGGCGCCAGAATAAGTCTTCCTTGCTCGAAATGTAGAGCTCATTAGGGAACCCCAAGAGGAAGGTGTGATGAGCACACCAGTAAGTTTTCTCTCAGTTATGAAACCAAGGTTATCGAACCAGTAGGAGAAAGGAAACACCTCCAAGGTGTTGTTTCCAACTTGGAATCATGCACAACACATCCACAGAACTTTGCCCCCAACTTACAGTGAGGTTGTCAATCTCACCGGTTTTACTGAAAACAAAGGATTAAACGTATTGTGTGGAAGATAGTAAGTGCTTGCAGAAAGTAAATAGAAAACAGTAAATAGATTATAGATTGATGGTAAAAGAATGGACCAGGGTCCATGGTTCACTAGTGTTGATTCTCCTTAAGATAGATGACATGTTGGGTGGACAAATTACAGCAAGGAAATTGACAAACATCGATAAAGCATACATGCATATACTAATCATCTTGACTCCTTTGAGATTTGATTGGGCATTATAACATTATACATACATCGTAATCCAACAGCATCTAGGACTAATAATCCACCTTCAGGTTATCATCCGAAACCCCTCTAGTATTAAGTTGCAAGCAACACATTATTGCATTAAGCAAAGTGTGTAAAGTAAACAATACGATTGTTCTATGAACAAAGGATTGCTGTTTTCTCCCTATTAGCAACAACACATCTAGTACCTTAGAGATTTCTGTCACTTCCCTAGATTCCTAGAGGCATGAACCCACTCTCGAGCATAAATACTCCCTCTTGGAGTTGCTAGCATCTACTTGGCCAAGATAGCTACTAACAACGGAAAGCATGCAAGATCACAAATAACAAAGAAATGATAGAATCAATAATCAATCTGAAATAGCATCTCAATATCCATCGGATCCCCGCAAACACAACATGTAAGATTACAAATAGATGATCTTGACCATGAACGGAGCTCACAAGATATAAACATGATAGCACAAAGGAGGACAACCAACCATCTAGCTACTATATGGACCCGTAGTCTAGATATGAACTACTCACGCATCACACCGGAGGTAGGCATGGTGATGAAGAAGGCCTCCAGGGTGAATTTTCCCTCTAGTAGGGTGCAGGTAAGAGCTTTAGATCCCTCTCGATCTAGGGATGGAGATGACGACGGCTATAGACTCTTTCATGGATTTTTGATCGGGTACTTAGGGTTTTCATCCCGAGGGCAATATATAGGTGAAGGGGCAAGGTCGGTGGAGAGCCAGAGGCCCACACCCCCTGGTGGCAGAGCTAGGGCTGGCCGCGCCACCACCAGGTGTGGCCGGCCTGGTTCCCCTCTTCGTCTCCCCTTCGGACTCTATGTTCCTCCTAGTGAAATATTGACTTGGGCTTTTGTCTGGTCCAATTCCAAGAATATTTCTTTACTAGGTTTTCTGAAACCAAAAACAGCAGAAAACAGGCAACTGGCACTGTGGCATCTTGGTAATAGGTTAGTTCCAGAAAATATGTAAAAAATACTCCAAAGTGTGGATAAAACATAAGAAAGTAGATATAAAACTAGCATAGAACATCAAAAATTATAGATACGTTTGCAACGTATCAGGATCTCCTAGAATACTTCACCATAGAGGACCTATTCGGTGAAGGCGACTTCACTTAGCTCACATTCCCTTGCCTTGGTGAATCTTCCGGCAATAGTGATGATGTTGTTTGGTCCGGGTATCTTGAGATTGTTCTAGAAAAAACATGGTGTGGTGAGGAAGGAGTGGAAGATGTCACATCCAAATATGATGTGGCACACGCTCTTGAAGGGAACCACTTCAAAGGTCATGCGCTCTTGGCGGTAATTGTTGACATCACCAAATGCGACCGGAAGGGTGATGAAGCCAAGGGACTGAGCTTGCCAGCCAGGAACGATGCGATGGAACACGGTATTTCTCCGCCTTAGCTGGGTCTCCATCAAGTTCACCTTGTGTAGTGTATCCAAGTACATAATGTTGATGCTGCTTCCACTGTCCATAGGGCACTTGGTGAACTCGCTACTATCAATCAGGGGGTTGATGACCATAGCATACTGGTTCTCTGTTGGGATGATCTCTAGGTGATCTTTTTTGTCCCAAGTGACTATTATTTCCGACCACCTGACGTACTAGGTAACTCCAGGGAGGGTGGCCATCAGTATCCTCAGAGAGCTTTTCTAGGCTCGGATGGTGGTAGTACCAAGGAAAGTGTGATAGGCTAGAGCCTTCTTTTCGAAGGGATTCTTGCCCTTGCCATCGTCCTTGTCGGCGGGCTTGGGGTCCGCATCTTCATCCATATCATCTAAATCCTTGGACTCTTCCCCCTTGTTCTTCCCCTTGCCCTTTCCACAGGGTTTGTTCTTCTGACTTTGCTTGTAGCCGGACTCAGGGTCTTCCTTGAGGTCATTGACAAACTTTCACTAGCGGTTGGTATGTGTGTCCTTACCGTTTGCGTCAAGATGGATGAAACACGACATATCACAGTATTCCTCATGTGTCTAGGGAACACGGGGTACTGTGGGTGTAGAGTCACTCTGCTGCTGCCCACGACTAGCCCCTAGCCACAACCATGTTATCCACCATCGCCTCTACCAGCGAAAGTCGTGGCGACAATGTCGGCTGTCTACTTGTCTTCTAGCAGATTTTCCACTTGTTATTGTTATTCTTCTTGGCCTGGGTGGGAATGGCAAGCACCAGCAATGATCCGTGAGCATCATCGTCGGCAGCGGTGAACTCGCTAGCCATGATGATCAATGATTTGTTGTCAATTTTGCCATTGTCTTGATTGCGCTTCAGCGTATGTCGGATCAGTGTTCCCTTTTCCAGGTCGTCGATGAAGGCAGCCATAGTAGTTTGATTGTGTACTCCCGTGCATGAGTTTTTCATGTCAAGCCAATGGGATAGGTAGGCACGAGAAGGTTCGTCCTTTTATTGCACACATTTTTGTAGGTCACCGACGGTACATGGACGTTTGTTCGTACCTTCGAAGTTCTTGGTGAATGCTTCATGCATGTCCAACCAATTGTAGATTGATTTCTCTGGCAAGTCGTTGATCCACTGTTGGGCAGTGCCGGTGAGCATGAGTGGGAGGTACTTGACAGCGATATTTGGGTTTCCCCAGGAGATTTGTATCTGCGTAGTAGTCCTGCAACCACGTGGCTGGCCTAGCAATGCTGTCATAGGGATTGATAGCAGCCTTGTCAATCTGGAGGCCCCTAGGGTAGGTTGTGGCCTAGATAACAGGTCCAAAACAATGTGGCCCCAAGTATGGCTCTTCCCGGGCTTTTTGGATCTTATCAAGATGAGCGTGCATCGTATGACTCCGGTTATTGTTTGTGCTGATCTGTACTATGGGGACACTACAAGAAATCTATTGACTAGTGACCTTTTCTTAACGATCATGGATTTTTTTTGTCATAGATCTTTGACCATTCCAAACTAGTTGGTCGTAGGGAATTTGGGAGGGTCCAAACCTTGAAAAATAACGACCAATTTTATCCAAAAGGTCATAGTGTCCTAACACAAAATGGTCATAGATGGATAGGACTAGTCTAAAGCCTTTTTTTATCTAGGAGACTACGACTAATTTAGATGGTCATATCATATAATAAAAATATATTCTTAAATACAAAGTGGGTGACTAGACCGTCGCCAAAGCAATTCGTCTATGTGTCATGTGACATGCCCATTTCGTGGGGTCTACCTGTCTATGCGGTACTGTGAGGTGCGGTGAAAAATTAGGAAAATAAATTAGACCCGGAGGACTTAAACACACAACCACTTGCTTGATATCATGGAACCTAACCACTCAACCAACACATTTTTCACATAAACAATCTATGCACGCACCTTTTTTATATGCAGACCATACTAGAAATTGAACGAAAAAAGGAGGCCGTGGGTGGTCGAACTGGCGACATGTTCCTCGGGTCCAGGGAACCGAACCAATGCACCAACACTTAATACGTGTTAAGATGTCACACGTGCACCATTTTGTATATGCCGAACCCACAAAATGTCATTCTAACACATATTGAAATTAAGGCAAAAAAAAGTCTCGAACCCAAGACCAATTGCTCAAAACAGAGGGACCGAACCAATCCACCAACACAGCCTTCGTGTTAACATAGTTCGCATGGAGCATTTTGTATATTCCAAAACAGTGTTGGGCCTGGCCCCAGTTGGAAATGGCATCTTTTTTTCTCCTGAATATATTTTGCTCTACCGGCTGGGCCAACAACCCAATAGTCATTAGCACGTCAATTTTAGTAAAACTATGGGATATTTGTAAAGTTTGAGCCCACACGAATGGAGGGATTTTCTATTTTTCAGAAAGTTTGAAAACTTAACTTCCCTATAATTTTTTCATACGACTTTGGATTGAAATGATATAAAAATCAATTTGGTTCATATTTAGTAGGTGCATAACTTTATTGTCATATAAAATTATGCAATGTGAAGGATATATATTTTTAAATGCTTTTAATTAGTTATGAAAATTTCAAGACACGGTCAAAACGACGGGAGTGACTTGTATAGGTGTTGAGTCTTACTATAATTTTAGTGGATCTCTGATAAGATAGCATATTACAAACCCAAAAATGATTTTTGCAAAAAAATATGAGCATTAGATCATGTACTTGTAGTTTAAACCGGACCCACTTCCTATTATTTCGGTAGACATTTGTATTTTTCACCAGGGGTGGACGAAAAGGTTTTAAATACCCTAGTTGTGACATTAGCCATGTAACATGGTCTAGTATTTTTGAAAAATAGGATGGTACCATTTTAATACTTTCATTTGGTAGTTGCTTAACAAAACGCCTCGTTTTTGGCACTTGGAAAATATAAAATTGCTTTTCTGTGTGGTGAAAAGGAAAACTTCCTCCTAAAACATTATTCGTCATCCCAAGATATACGTGTTTGCATAATATGGGCATATTATCACAAACTATGTCGTGATTCTGGCCATAACACTGGTCGTTTGGCCTGAGAGCCATTAAACCTCGAACATGATAAGTCATTTCTGTGAAGGTTTTTTTGAGATGCAATCAATATACCTAGTTTGGTATATTTCCTTGCAACTATGTCACATAATACGACACCACGCGAAGGATTTACCTTGTTTGAACCCTTTTTGGAATTTTTATGCATATTTCAAACTATGGTTAAAACGGCGGGCATGACGTTTCTTAGCTAGCGGCTGAGCCTCGCTGAGATTGCATTGGATCTCTAATAAAAAAGCATATTGTGAACCCAAAAATGATTTTTGCAAAAAACATGAGCATTAGATCATGTACCTGTAGTTCAAACCGTACCCACTTCCTACCAATTCGGCAGACATCTGTCTTTTTTGTCAGGGGTGGATGAAAAGGTTTTAAATACCCTAGTTGGGACATTGGCCATGTAACATGGTCCAATATTTAAAAAAAATATGATGGTACCATTTTAAAACTTTTATTTTGTAGTTGCTTAACAAAAACCCCGTTTTTTGCACTCGAAAAATAGAAAATTTCTTTTCTGTGAGGTGAAAAGGAAAACTTCCTCCTATAACATTGTTCTCCATCCCAAAATACACATGTGTGCATAATATGGGAATATTATCACAAACTATGCTGCGATTATGGCCATAACACAGGTCGTTTGCCCTGAAAGCCATTAAACCTCGAACATGATAGGTCATTTATGTGAAAGTTTGTTCGAGATGCAATCAATATACCAAGTTTAGTATTTTTCTTCGAACTATGTCAAATAATACGACACCACGCGAAGGATTTACCTTGTTTGGACCGTTTTTGGAATTTTTATGCCCGTTTTAAACTATGGTCAAAACGGCGGGCATGAAATTTCTTAGCTAGCAGCTGAGCCTCGCTGAGGTTGCATTGGGTCTCTGATAAAACAGCATATTGTGAACCCAAAAATATTTTTTTCAAAAAAACATGAGAATTAGATCATGTACCTGTAGTTCAAACCGGACCCACTTACTACCGATTCGGCAAATATTTGTCTTTTTTGCCAGGGGTGGACGAAAAGGTTTTAGAAACCCTAGTTGGGACATTGGCCATGTAACATGGTTTAGTATTTTTGAAAAATATGGTGGTACCATTTTAAAACTTTCATTTGGTAGTTCCTTAATAAAATCCCCCTTTTTGGCACTCTAAAAATAGAAAATGGCTTTTCGTGGAGGCGAAAAGGAAAACTTCCTGCTATAATATTGTTCTCCATCTCAAGTTACACGTGTGTGCATTATATGGGCACATTATCACGAGCTATGCCACGATTTTGGCCATAACACTAGTCGTTTGGCCTGAAAGCCATTAAACCTCGAACATGATAGGTTATTTCTGTGAAGGTTTTTTCAAGATGCAATCAATATAACAAGTTTGGTATTTTCCTTGCAACTATGTCACATAATACGAGCACGCGAAGGATTTACCTTGTTTGGACCGTTTTGGATTTTTATGTCAGTTTCAAACTATGGTTAAAACGGCGGGCATGAAGTTTCTTAGCTAGCGGCTGCGCTCGCTGAGCTTGGATTGGATCTCTGATAAAACAACATATTGTGAACCCAAAAATGATTTTTGCAAAAAAAACATGAGCATTAGATCATGTACCAGTAGTTCAAACTGGACCCACTTCCTACCGATTCGGTAGACATTTGTCTTTTTCGCCAGGGGTGGACGAAAAGGTTTTAGATACCTAGTTGGGACATTAGCCATGTAACATGGTCTAGTATGTTTGAAAAATAGGGTGGTACCATTTTGAAATTTTCATTTTCTAGTTGCTTAACAAAATGCCACACCATTTTTGGCACTTGTTAGAATAGAGCCAACCAATGACAAGACGAACGAAGACTACCCACGGATCACCCATTGGATCAGATCTTGCCCGTCTACATGACCACCATCCAACGGTTAAAATTTCACTCCCACTGAAATCGTGTCATGACAGAATGCCGGGAAAAAATTCAGAAAGCGGGAGTGCGGGGGAGGAAACTTCGCAAACCCTAACCCTCATACCACATCTTATTCTCTCTCCCTGCCGCCGCCACCCACAGATTGATAGCCGTGCGGCCTCCCCAACACCGGGTCTGGATCCCCTGGAGTTGGACTGAACTCCACGGTGGAGTTGGGAAAATCTCAGCCCTCGTATTCTTCCCATGGCCCAGATTTAACCAGCGTAACAACCTGTAATTTATCTAGAGTTTGGAGGGATTTTTTCTTTCTTTTGATGGTTCCCTCCAAAAAAGAACCTGTTAGCCCTATTTTCCCACCAAAAACAGAGCACGTATTGATTTTCCCACCAAAAGCTATCACGCCATTATTCTTCTTCCCTTTCTCGAAAACAGATCCATATTCTCCAGATCCGTATTCTTCCCCCAAACCTTTATGTTCTCTGCTGGTTGGACTAATGCAGCCAGATTACAACAATGGAAATCTCAGCGGCCTCAACGCGGAATCAAACACCAACCACCAGGAATCAAACACCAACCATCAGCATACTGCAGGTTGGACTCCCAGGCTAGGTATGGAATTCGGTACAATAGATGAAGCATGGAATTTTTGGGTCTCTTATGCAGGAAAAATCGGATTTGATGCTAGAAAGCATTATAGTAACAGGAATAAGGATGGAGTTGTGACATCAACAAGATTCTTATGTGGAAAGGAAGGTCACAGATCAAAAGATAAACGCGAGGATCAATACAAGTCTTCACGGGCAGAAACAAGAACGGGATGTAAAGCACGCATGGGAATTATTCTGAACAGAAGTACCAACAAATATGAAGTGCGTGACTTTGAGGCAGAGCACAACCATGTCTTCTATCGGCTATATATGATCCACTTGATCCCATCTCAGCGAAAAGTATGTCCAGTTGATGCCATGGACATAGAAGCAGCGGATCATGCTGGCATTGCACCAAAGGCAACACATCTCTTTTCCGGAGAAGTTGTTGGTGAAACATCCAATCTTGGGTACACACTGCAAGATCGCAAAAATTACTTGAGGAGTAAGCGCCAACATAGTTTGCAGTATGGAGAAGCAGGAGGTTTGTTGAAGTATTTTCAGCAACAAGTCATTGACAATCCATCCTTTCAATATGCTATTCAGCTAGATAGTGAAGAACAAATAACCAATATATTTTGGGTCGATGCTAAAATGTTGATCGACTATGCTTTATTTGGTGATGTGATTACATTTGATACCACATATTCTACCAACAAAGAGTACAGACCTTTTGGAGTTTTTGTTAGATTTAATCATTTTCGAGAAATAGTGGTTTTTGGAGCAACCCTCTTATATGATGAAACAATAGATTCTTTCAAGTGGTTATTTGAAACTTTTCTAGCAGCACATAATCAAAAGCATCCCAAGACAATTTTTACCGATCAAAATGCGGCAATGGGCAGGGCAGTGAGCGAGGTGCTTATGGATACAATACATGGTTTGTGTTGCTGGCATATGGGTCAGAATGCAATAAAGCATTTAAGCTCGCATAAGGCAGAAGAACCAATAGAAAGGATTCTGCCTAGTGATCCTAGTCAAAAAAATGATGAAGCAACAACAATCTTGAAGGAATACAATCGTTGCATGTATTTATATGAAAAGGAAGAGAAGTTTGAAGAAGTTTTGAAGTGGATGCAATCTAAGGTAAAGGATGGAAGCTGGTTGGATGGTATTTACAAACTAAAGCACAAGTGGGCTTTTTGCTACATGAAGGATGTGTTTACATTGGGAATGCGAAGCACACAACTCAGCGAGAGCTTCAATAAGGACCTGAAGCAACATCTGAAATTTAATTTGGACATAGTGAGGTTCTTCAAACATTTTGAGAGGGCAGTTCAAGAGAAGCGTGACAAGGAGGTAAAATCTGAACATGAAGTCAGGAAAAAGTTGCCGATGCTAAAACTGAAGGGCACACCAGTACTACAGCAAGCAGCAAATGCTTACACACCACCTATATTTAAACTCTTCCAAGAGGAGTTTGAAAAATCAACAGCAACTTATATCAAGAACTCGGTGCAAAATGATTTAATCACTGAGTTTAGTGTTGCCATTTGCAATCTTGAAGGGAAGCCAACTAGTAATTATGGATACAAAGTTTCTGTTCACCCCATTAATCAAACGGTTTCTTGCAGTTGTAAGAAATTTGAGAAACATGGGATCCTTTGTTGCCATGCTTTAAAATCACTAGATATGATGAATATCAAGCTGATTCCAGAAGCATACATTCTTAAACGATGGACAAAAGAAGCAAGATCAGGCATCATACAAGACAACAGAGGAAAGGATATTGTGGAAGATCCTAAGTTAGAAAAATTACACCGATACAAATCAGTATGCAAAAAATTTGCTCGCATGGCTTCAAGGGCAGTGGACTTTGAAGAATCGTATCTCTTCCTAGACAGCTCACTTGATTCAATGAACAAAACCATAGAAGATAAGATAAAGGACATTTTCAAGCCACAAGATTCCCATGAGGAAAGTTTGCCACAGCACACTTTGGACATTACAGTGGCGGGTTTAAAAAAGAGAGAAGGTCGGAAGAGTAATAAGAGACCAAAGGATTGGGTTGAATCAATGCAAGAAAAGGCTAAAAAGAAAGGCAAAAAACAAGCCAAGTCAAAGCAAGGGAAATCAAACAAAAGAATAAAAAGTGGAACCAACACAAAGGAAGCTCCAAGTGAGGAAGTACAATACTACAACAATAATGTAACAACCACTAGTCAACAGTCAGTTTATGGCTCCATAAATATTGATAAATGCATGTATGAGTCTAACCATACTATTGTTTTTATTAACTATAGGGTGTTGAGGTACCGATAGATATCTTGTGGATGAATGAAAATGGAAATGCTACTGGTTTCACAGATTCTTTGTTGGTAAGATTCTAACAAGTTTATTACATTGAAATTTGAGAACACTACAACTTTGGTTTCACACAAATTTGTATCATGATCCAGGGATCCTGCTATGATGGTTTGACTGCATCACATACCAACCTTACGGATAACACATCATTCGGTCAAGTATGTAATTTGTGCTTTGTTGTTGGAACATAATCAAATTGCAATATATTATATTTAATTTCATGCTTACTTTATTTTTTCATCTACTATTTGACAGGACACAAGTATTAGATATACTCAAGATAAACAATTGTGTTTTCCTTCTGCAAGCAACATTGCAACAAGCCAATTTGCAGGATACTACAACCAGTTCTTCTGAACAGGCCAAGAAACATAATCTATTTTATGTCATATGTAAAAATTATTTTAATCCCTCATTATATAGTGGACATTATCCCCTTTAATCTGTTTTTACAAGTAGAATTGCATACTAGCAGAACAAGAATCATATAGATGGATTTGAGTTATGATTCTTACCTTTTCTTGCTTGAGTGGACACTGCAATCTTTGTGCGTGCACACCGGTACCTTCACTTCCTCCCTCCCATGAAGCTCAAATTTATGTAGCCTGTACTGTTGGGGCGAGCTCCTGGTGCAAATGCGGCAGAGGCCGCAAGCTCACGATTTGGGCCGAGCCACAGTGCGGCTGGGCATTGAATCTATGGAAGCTACAAGCTCCCGATATGGGGGCGAGCTCCCAGTGCGGACGCAGCGGAGGCTGCAAGCACGCGAGGTGGGATGAGCCCCTGGTGTGGCGGCGACTGCATTGAAGCTGCATGCTTGCAATGCAGGGCGAGCTCCCGGTTTGGCGGCGACCGAGTCGAGGCTGCAGGCTCGTGATTTGGGGCGACCTCCTGGCGCAGCAGCGACTCCATTGAAGCTGCAAGCTCGATTTGGGGCGACCTCCTGGCGCAACGGCGACTCCATTGAAGCTGCAAGCTCGCGATGCGCGGCGAGCTCCTAGTGCGTCGGCGACTGAGTTGAGGCTGCAGCCGCAAGCTCAACTCGGTAGAGGAGATAGGCTGCCGGAGCTGACGAGGATGTGTATTCTCGACCTGATGGAGGAGAGACGAGGGGAATTGCTGCGACCTTATCCTCGAAACGTGTTTAAAAAAAATCCAAACGAAAATATAGAGACGCCAAATAATCTGAGCTAAAAAAAAAATATGACGGCTGAGATTTTCCCAACTCCACACGGTGGAGTTCAGTACAACTCCAGGCGATCCGGACCCCACCAGGCCCCGCCGCCACCTCCCAAAGCCCCGCCCCATTGCCGCCCCCGTCTCTTCTTCTCTACCTAGCCCCACCTCTCAGCAGCATCGGCCATCTCCTCCTCTCTACCCCACTCCTCATTAGGTGGTTGGTAGCATAGATAAGGAGCTCATGACCTTCCTCTCCTTCCCAAGGCGGCGCTGCTACTCACAAGGTGGAGCTGGTAGCCATCGCAACCAGTGCTCTCTCGAGGAGGACGGGATCTACCTCGACCCGACGGTGCACGAAAGTCTGGCTGCCCCGTGACCCCCGGTGATATCCAGATTCGGAGATGATGTGCCATCGACCTGTGAGTCCCTTCCTCTCCCATCTGCCAAAAATCTCCGATGAACCGATCCGGAGATGATGCTTTAGGGGATGATTCTGGTCTGCAGGGCATCAAACTGCTCTAGGGACTACGACGGCGTGTGCCTGCAGATGCGCTTGCCCTGCAGTCCCAGGCGCGGGAGCAGTTGCCGTACCCGGCGTGGGGGATGACACAAACAACACGAGCGACCAGTGCTGGACTACCTCCTCCATGGCATCAAACCTTCCTCTTCCTCCATCTTGCGGTGGCCACAAGGGCGACAGTTGTGTTCACGCGAGCACTTACCGTGAGATTTCTCCATGTTCTTCTTCTTGTTAAGTGATCATATTTATGTCTCTACTTAGATCTTCCGATTTGAGGTTCAGTTGCTGATGGTTATGTTCATATTTCTAGGTTTTAGTTGGATAATTCCGCTCGGTTGGAGTTCAATATCTACCATCTAGGGGTCATACGCTGATTCTGATTGGTTTGGCCCAAAATCCTGGCAGTGTTCTTGTGGATTTCTAATTTCGTAGCACTCTTGCCATGTGCCCTATAGTGCATATTCCTGAATCCATGATCTATGAAGTGATACGCTTGGAATTTGCCTTCTCTTATGTATCGGTTATAATTTGCAAATCATGTGTTCTTAACGATATTATTATTGATTCATCTAGACCCACCTAGCTTGTTGCCTACTGAAGCATAGGGCTACTGGAACGCTAATTTTCTAAAACTTGGTTGCATGAGTCAGCTTGTCCATTCTTTATCTATAATGTTTGTTACATCACAGTTAAGATTTATTTCCTGGATAGTGGCCTAGCGGTTCATATATTGCTTGTATCCTACTGATTTTCGTTTACTGTGCCTTAACTATGTTCTAATTTGTATTTACAGATGTAGATCTTTGTGAATACCCTTACGAGCAAGACCATCACCCTTTAGGTTGAATCAACACCGTATTGTCTTATTGGTGTATGCGGTGCATTTTCAAGTCCAGTGGATCTTATTTGTTTATTATTTATTTCTGCCTGCTCTTTTTCTATACGTGAGTAGTTTCCACCGTATATTTGAGTAGCTTGACCAAGCTCACTGAACGATAAGTGTTTAATCAAACCCTTGATTATTGTATAATTATTTTGCACTTTGCCTGCCATAGCCCATTGTACTGAAAACTTAGTCACAAAAGAGTGAGTAACAAGCTGCCCCTTGTTTACTGTCCATTGTAATGCAGGTATCTTAAGAATAACAAGCTTCTGGTGGAGGACATGGACCACTCCAAGGTGTGCTTGTTGTGGCTGCTCGTCCATGCCAGCAATGACGATGACGACGCGGGTTAGATCATCAACGAGCCCTATCCACCACATAGTCATAATCAAGTATGCATGTGCTCCCTGTTTATCCAGATTTCTACTTGCTGTGTTCCTATTATTCCCTGTGATTTGGTGTCATAGAAAATTGTATAATGGCTAGCTTAGTTGATGCTGAAACGTATTGGTAGTAGTCTGATAATCAGTAGAGGGTTCCAATATTGTTTGTTCATTCAGTTTGCAACCATAGGAGTAAGTACATGAAACGAATTTGCAAATCAAAATTTGTGGCTAGCCAAAAATCGTATCCTCCATGTGTTTTCATTGGATCTATATATAAGTACGAAGTTTCCATGATTTTTTAGAGTTTTTTGCGGTTTTGGACAAAAAGTTTGTATGGGTTAATTAATAACAGTAGTTAGGGATTATCTATTAGCACGTGATGATTCCAGAGACAATTGTTGCAGCTTATGTAGACCCTCTGTATACTCTTAATTTAATGTTGTGATCTTCAGTGCTAGTACCCGGCCGATTTATTGTTGTTTATAGCTTTGGCAGATAATCCATGTTAGAATATGAACGTCTAGAGTGTAGTTAACAAAATTATTAGCCAACTATTCTAATGGATCATTGTATCATAAATAGCAGTAGTTGATAAACTATGCTGATCTTTTGTTGATCTTTTCTCCCTAACACATCTTTGTTCTTTTTCAATGTGCAGGTGGTTTGTGCATCTGTCAAACTGTGTTGATCTTTCGTTGTTCAGGTTATCTGAACTTGGCTTTCATGTGTTGTGTTATGTGAACTGTGATGTATATATGATGATGGAGTTGTAAGTTGTATGAACCCTGATGTATATATACCGATGGTAGTCTTTTTTGTTGCTGATTCTTGTGTTTGATGAAGTTGTAACTTAATATAACATGCTGAGATTAAGTGGTCTGCTGTTTTGTTATGTTAATAAAATGCTAAATGTCTATAATGGGCTGAAAATAGAACTGTATATAAAGTGGTTGCGGGCCAGAATAAATAAATTCAAATGTTAGAAATTCTACCAGATCCATTACATCTATGTTCTATAAAGGCCATAGCCAAACAATTACGTTTCACATTGTGAATGGAAAGGACCAAAGCCAAGGCCCAAAAAGAAATTGGAACGTAAAAATGCCAAGGCCCATGATGAAATTGGCTCTAAATTGGCGATTGCCCAACAAATAGAAAGGCCAAAATGTTGGACTAGGCCCATGTAACCGATCAGAATTACGTCTAGGTTGGGCTCGGCCCATGAAGTAGGCTAAACTGGACTGGGTTAAATCTGATCGACGACCTTTTCAATTGGTCATAGATTTGCCACGTAGGATCGGCCACGTAGGATCCTACGTAGGCAGACAGTCTGTGACCAATACAATTTGTCATAGAATATGTGACCATCTATATTGGTTATAGACGTATATGACCAATTCAGAAAAAAGGTCGTGGTGTTTAACTAGTGACGCTTGGCTTTTGACCATCTGTATTTGGTCACAGAAATGTTATAGATTAAAAACTATGAACTTTCAGTGACCAATATGGAGGGTCGTGTATCATCATATTTCTTGTAGTGGGAGGAGAGTTGTGGTGTGAGTTGTGAGACCTGCACGATCCTCCGCCATGGTGGCTGTCAAGTCGCGATGGTGGCAGTGGTGGTGATGGGTTAGCCTTCTTGCTGCTCCCTCCGTGCGAATCATCACACTTGTCACGATTTCTTATCGAACGTGGGGATTCCTTGTGATATCTTATCTTGTATCCGTCGGTGTCGTTGCACTCTCTGTCATGCCGAGGTTGCTCCCCTGCTCGCGTATGATGTTGCAGACCTGAGGGAGCCTAGGAGGTGGCATGCTTGTACGGTGGCGCGGCTGTGGGTCCTCATGATGTCGGGACTACGAGGGTTGGCAGCAAGCGACGGGGGTGAGCCTTGTCTCTGTTCCCAGAGGATACTGGGATGGCATCAGGCCTGTTGCACACATACCTCCGCCTACATTCCGTGGAGCCCATGTGAGATCCTTCATCACGAGAAGATCATGGTATGCGGCGGTTGTTCATGCTATACTGGAAAAGCTCTAGGTTGGAATCCATCCTCTGCTAGGTGGCCTTCTCCTGTTGCTTCCAAGCCTTGGCGACAAGGTCATAGACCTGATCCACCGCTTCATGTGATCTATCCCGTTCGAGTAATTTCTTGGCGACAATGATGTTGAGGGCGGGAGTTGGCATGACTTGCTTCCCAGCCAAATCGATGTTGGGGGTAGCTTTTTTCGGTTTGGACGGAGCCCACCCCAAATTGTGTCGAACGCCTGGATCTTCGATGATGCGAGCTGGAGATTTCTTTATCTTGTGCTTCAATAGAAACTGCTTGTACTCAGCCTCCATAGCTCTTTCCGCCTTGATCGATTGTTGCACCTTGGCCATATCCCTGTCCAGCTGGGCGCTCTGTTATGCGATGTACTTGGCCTCCGCGAGGATCTCTGTGCACTTCTCATCAAGCTCTGTAATGTTCCGGATATGGGAAACAGTTAACGGTTTGACAAGGAGCTAGTCGTACATCACCTTGTCGGCTGGAGTAACCAAGAGATTGCCAGCTGTTGACGTGGATGGTGAAGGCGGTAGGTTTGTTTGGTTTGCATTACTAGGTCTAATAGTGAGTTCCTATGGCTGCTGGGGGGATGGCCGGAGGAGGCATGGCCTTGGCCAGACCCTGAGGATCGACAACCTTTTTACCATTGGCCACTGCAGCTCCAGCATCCACCGCTGCTAGCATAGCTTTTCCGGCTCCCTGGTCCTGCTGGTCTTCTTCTATCACATTCCCGATGGCCACCAGTACCTGGCGGGAAGTGATGGCTTTTCTCGGCGTGCTCCTACTTCTCGATCTCCCTCATGTCCGCATCATACTCCTCTATGTAGGTCTCCAAACCACCGCCATCCATGTTGATGTCGGTGTAAAGTGCGTCAAGCACTGAGTCGGAGTTGGCCTCGGTGTTTTTGATAGTGGAGTTGGAGGTGGAAGGTGCGGTGTTGGTAGTCTTGACTTGTATGGTTGCGGCGGAGATCTTGACCTCAGCTTCCTCATTAGCATCAGCAAACTGTTAACTGTTGCGATCATCTCGTTGAGGGTAAGTAAGACAGAGCTTGTCGCCTCCTGAGTGTATGCCAGAGAAGTGTGCCTGGCGTAAGCGCTTCTACGAAGTGGTATACGAGTTCTTCAGTGCGGTCACCTTCCAGGGTTTCCCTCACCCTCATCCATCTGGCGAGGTAATAATGAGGGGATTCCCCCGTCTTCTAGACACATCTAGTCAGATTGAAGATGGTGACGACATCGACAAAGTGTGACCTCCGCTTCTCAAACACTCGGGGAAGCCAAGTAAATCTGCGGGGTCCTTCCACCATTATATCCTACACATGGGCGTTTGGGCGGGCCTTGATTTTTCCTGATCTGAGCCAGCAAAATCTGAAGAGAGATCCGAGCCCTATCCTTCCGCGAATGTGTCCTGCCCAGAGGCGATCTGTGTGGGGCGTGACGTGTTTCTGACTTCCTGGGAGCTAGGACCTGAGTCGGTTTCACCGATAAAGAGATGGATGTCCCCAATTGGAACAATGGAGCAGCGGGTGGTGTTCATCTTCACCGGGATCCAAAATTGGTCTGGTGGGACGATCGGAATGTTGCTAGAGAAGATAACACGCCCAATGGCCATAGTGTCGCCGATTCCCGCGAAGAGATTGGAACTCGCCCGGTGTAGAGCTCAAAGTGCCTCTTTCTCCACGGTGGGTGCTAACTGTCGTGGTATTGCCGATGAGTACATCATGGAGGGGTCCTCATAGAGCGTGTTTAGAGAGGTAGGGGAAGGCGGCGAGTTGACGGGTACGAGGTAACATAACTTACCCAGGTTCAAGTCCCACAATGGTGGCAGAACTCTACTCCTGCTATAAATCACTATAATGGCAATACTCCGAGTTACAGGGATCGGTTCGCTGTGTGAGGTGTTATGAATCATGCCCTAAAGGCTCCCATAGGCCTGGCTTATAAAGGTGCCAGGGGTTATAGGTAAAGGACCTTGTTGGACGGATTACAGAGTTCTACACTAATACTAACTAGTCTTCGTGTCTTGTACTCCAAGGCTCCGAGTAGGTCGGTGACTACATCATAGCCTTCCTTGATCCGGCATGGGCCTCCCTTCTGGATCCGTCTAACTGGGCCGCCCAGCAGGCCATGGTCTATGCTACCAACTATGTGCCACCTAGGTTATCTGGATTAGAGACATGCAATGGTGTTACCCATTTAGCATATCCCCAAAACCCAGTTCCCATGCGCCACAGCTATTTTCTTTATCAGTGGCACATCTTTACCACGTGTGCCACAGGTCATTTACCTATGGCGCACCACCCTTTCCATGCGCGTAGATATCACTCCATGGATAAGCATTTTCCTAGTAGTGCATTTTCTGGCACGATTGCAAGAGGGACATCAAAATTGTGTCTTCATCAAGTTGGAGTCAGCACATCTTCTGGCACCGTCAAAACCAACTTTGTGCAAACACCTAAGCTTGGGGAGGTTGCAACACTGTGAGTTTTCTTTCTCCTTTAGATTTTCAAAGTGATTTTCTTTGTCCTGTTTTTTTTCTTTTCAGTTTTTCCTTAAAACATGAAAGCACATAAAAAATAGTATAACTTTTACTATGGATGATATGGATGAAAACTTTCAGTTGAGGAACTTAGGGCACTAAATGAAGCTTATTATATCTTCTCCTAAGAAAGAGTGCATGTGAAAAAACTTATTGATTATTCAAATGAGATTGCAAAAAACCTATGTGAGTTATATAATGTGTCTTGTTGCACCAAACAAAATGATAAACATCTCTACTATCAATGCAAATATAGTAATAACTTTATAATTACCTCATATCATGAGAAGCATCATGATTACTTTGAAATGAAACTACTTGATCAATTTGTTGCTTTCATTGGATCTAGTGAGGTGGATTTCCTTATTAATAAAAAGTATGAAACTTGTGTTGTAGCTCGTGATATTAAATAAGTAAGGTTTATCCTCCTTGAACATTCCAAAGAAAACTTTGGTGATAATGCTTATGTTATTGACTATGCAAAGAATATTCTTGCTTCCATGGAAAGAACTCATATTTTTTAGGAAGAAGATGACAAAAGACTAAGCTTGGGGATTCCCATGCACCCCAAAGAACATGAGAAGAACATATGGTCCAACCTAATATTGGGAATGTATGGGAACCTCTCAAAGATGATAGTAACACTCAAACTCAAAACTCATTTGTCATTTATGAGAACCCGCGCTATGATAATTGTCCAACTAAAAATTCTATGGTCATTTATGAAAACCCATGCTATTATGATGAAACTAATAATGCTCATTTACTGGATTGTAATGTTACTAGTAAAATTATTGATAATGAGGAGTGTTGCTTAGATATGCTATATGATAATGCTTTAGATGATGGTCCTGTGCTTAATGATAATACTCCATGTAAAATACATGAGGATAAAAATGATATACTTGTTGTCCATGATGATGTTCTTATTAGTAAGAGTCCAATATTATTTTGAATTCTCTTATATTAACCATAGAGGAGAAATATGAACTTGCTAGGAAATATATATGTGGCTTGCAATTATCCCTTTTTGAGAATCTTCATTGCAAACATGATCTTGATATGGAAAATAGTACTAGCAACTATTTTGAAAGAGGAAAGCATGGTAATGAATGCCATGATAAATTTTATGAGCCTCTTTATGTGCCACCAATTTTCAAGTTGCATTCTTCAAATAGTTCTATTATTGAAATTGCTTCTAATAATTAGGTTCAATTACTGATGGTATGCAATGGTATGCATCTAATTGTTCTGATTTACTGATGGTATGCAAGGTACAAGCTACCACATGATCTCCACATCACTTGAAACAAGTAAGTAAGTCTAGCTATATGGCTATAAAGAAAGCGCTTTGTAGGAGGCAACCCGGTTGGTTTTATCTTGGATTTTCCTTTTGGAATCTTGAGGTATCAAGAGAGTTCATTTGATTTTCTTTCTGGAGTTCATTTGGATGTTTCAAGTTGACAAAACATATGGAGCAGAAAATTCCTGCACGAACTATTTTCAATAAAAGTCTCTGATTTTTTATGTAACTCCAATTGCTCTCATATTTATACTATAGTTGCAAAATTTCATCCTCTATATGCACAAAAATTTGGAAAATTCATAAAATGTTTAAGTGGGCTAAATAAATGCATTTTGCAGCTAATTTTTTTTGACAGAATCTCTCTTTTGTTGCAAGAGTGGTCTCTTTGGATTTTGATTTGATTCTTTTTGAGTCTTTTGATATCTTATGGATCTTGGCCACTCAAATAACTCTATGGACATTTAAAACAAAATTTTAGTTGGATATTTTATCATAGCTAGATTGATATCTTTGGTACCCACTACTGGCACCCCATAGAAAAGAAATGGGAGAAAGTTCTATGTTGAAGTTTTTTTTGATAGCGAATGGAGGAACACCACACAAAGAGCTATCCAAGAATGGTGAAGAATATAAGCTTGGGGATGCCCAAGGCACCCTACTGTACTTACAAAACTCTTAGTTTGCAAACCTCTAATCTTTGTTTTTTGAGCAACATAGAATGATCATAAAAAACTTGGAGCCTCTTTGCTTAGTGTTATGTTTAGTTTTGCTTGATATGCTTGGAAATAAATAGGACTACCATGATAGATAGTTTACATTCTTAGGAAAGAGCTAATGAAACAAACTATCCCATGAATGAATTCCATGTTTGATTGAATTCCTTGCTCGAAATAGAAAAAGGGGGAAAAACCAAACTATGCATGTTATTGCTTTAGGTTGGATTGTTCATATGCTTTATGGAGTAATAACTTACAAGTGTATAATCTTGTGCTAGTTATTATATTCAACATAAATGGTGCTCAATGCTTATATTGTCTTCTAGAAATTACTTAGTACTATGGGCACTTTTCATTTTTGTAGAAGGTCAAATGGTTACCATTGCTCGCCCCACCATATTGAAAAAACCTCCTTTAGCAAAACAAACTTAGCATTTATATAGGAAACACCTACCCAAATAGCTCAAGCTATATCCTAAAGTATACTATCATGTGTGAGTCATTATTTAGCTTCCAAACATTATTATTATGGGTATGGGTGAGTTAGTCGTGGGGTGACCACAAACTCATTGGGCATAGAGTACCCCCTTCCCAAAAAGCAATAATAGGATGCATACGCTAAAAGATGAGGGAAGGAACCCTCCATAGAAGGGGTACCACCGCTAAGATGAGGTAAAAACCCTCCAAATATTTATATGATATCGAAAGGTGAAAAGAGTGACTATGTAGATGATAGGCCTTCCCAAAAATCAAAACAAGAAAAAAATGACATAGAAATAAAAAAGGAAAGAAGCAAAAAGTGCCAGAACAAGAATGCCAAAAAGAATCAGGTAATGAGGGGTAATGGAACTAAACACTAATGATGAACTATGCTTAAACCGTAAACTTAATGGATAGTGTTTGTAAGATAGCTTGTGTCTCACATATGATATTCCCTACTTGCCAGCCATACACTTTCTCTAACCTCCTTTTCCAAATATTCTAACCATAGGACCGCCATTATACATATATACTTTTCTTTGTGCGAATAATGCTCTATTTCCTCATAGTACTATATGCATTTGTGTTCATCAATATGAACATTGTGTTGTCAAGTATGATATTATAAGAAGTATCACTTTATTCTATGCTTGCTTGTTGTTATTCTCTAAACAAATGAACCGTTTAACTTTTTGTGATACTTACTAGTGAAAAGAAGCACCAAACTCCAAATCCCATGTTAGTTTTATCACATTCATGCTCAAGGACAAGTATAGGTTAAGATTGGGGATGTTGATGCATGTAAAATGCATACATGAACTTTGTAGTTTATCAATATGAATGCCTATATATTTGCTACATATATAATTGTATATCCATGCTTTACATTGATTTATGGGGATTTAGCAATGATCCCCTTTAATTTGGTTATAAATCTACAGGACAGGAAAACCATGTTTTATGTATTTTTAACTTTCAAGGACCTAAACAAAGTCAAATGGAGCTGGGATTTCGAGAGCATAAATATTTCATCAACAGAAGCACCTGGAGCACTTAGACCTCACCAGATGGACCAGGAGGCCCAAGATGGACCAGGTGGCGCGCCCAATAAGGGTGGGTGCGCCATCCAATATGTTTTCCTCCTCGGTCATCGATTTGCTTCGATCTTTCGCCCACCGCCACCATATGACCTAAAAACCACTATATAAAGGGTCTCTCAGGAGTTCCTCGGGGGCTGCAAAAACACCAAAACACCAAAATGGAGCCAGGACCAACAAAGATTGGAGGGGGAACTCCACCGGAACCGCCGCTGGAGGGATCTCTACCTTCTCCAACGTCTCCACCATCGTCACAATGATGAAGAGCGAGTAGTACACCTCTGGACTATGGGTTTGTGGCAGTAGCTTGATCTATTTCTCTCTTGTTCTTCATAGATCTAGTACCATATGAGCCGCCCAACATGATTATGGTCATATATGTAACTCCTATGTGGTGGGTCTTTATTCTATGATTTGATATATGAGATTGGAACCTATTATGTGTAAGATGTATTGATAGATGCATATCATGTACCCCGTTCTTATTTACTTGTTCTGATCCAACTTGTATGCAAGAGCATGTGTGGGGACAAGTGTGCATTAGATGGACTAGCATGGTGGTACTGATTAAATAGTGACAACAAATTCAAGATCTACTATGGTATTTACCTTTCTTTTGCTGCCTCACTAGGGATAAAGTGAATTCATGTGCTATAATTATCTTGTGATAGATGGATAATCTTGTTTGGTCAAGGTAGCATATTTGTGATTCAAAGATCATGTCATATTACTTAAGGCTATACTCTGTTGATTCTTAATTCAAGATTTCTTGGAGTTTTCCCTTCCTGGAGAAGTATAAGAGAGATGTGTTGCATCATCTCTATGTTAGAACGTGATGCCCATATGGATGCTTATTAAACACACATTGAAGTTCCACCAATATTATGTCTTTGATGAATTGTTTGTGTCCATTGCAACCCAAAAAGATAGTAGACACGTGAACCCATGAACCCCAGTCCATTTTAAACCATAAGAAACACCTTTCCAACACAACTATCACACTTTATATTTTCTGCAATTTATTATTTCGAAAATACAAAAATACTTTCTCCACTTGCAAACACACACAAAACCCTAAAACAACCATCCTTTATTGTTTTTATATTGCTTGCCTAGTTTGTTTGTTTTACTTTACTTTATTTATATTTATATTTCATATTACTAATACGAAACCTTGTGCCTGAAAACCACATGGTAGAGTTGGGACACAAGACAATAACTTTGCTTTGTAGGTTGCTAGAAGAGGAGAAGAAGAATCAACCCCTTGCCAATTCCCTAAGAGTTTGATATAAACTCTCGAGTCACCCTTGTGTGGAAAAGAAGCTTTATACAACACTCTGCAATTGGAGTCCCAATGAGTTGGGACGCATGGAGTTGTTGCCATAAGCCTCTAGGGCATATCTCCAATACTTTTAATACATGTGATCTTATAGAAAGAGAATAAAAGGAAGGCACAAAAGTATTCGGCAAACCATGGAATGAGAAAGTAAATGGTTGAGGAGCATGTCCCTTGATTAAAAGATCCATGAATAAACATTTTATGATGGAATTGTTAATAAATGATATCGTTGATTGATGCCATGTTTTGTGGTGAAAGTGTTCATCAACTATTCAAGAGAAATAGTTGTGCACATGGTTGAACTTCATGTCTATCTTGCTCTCTCTATTCTCATCTTTTAGTTGGTTGTTGACATGGGCATGAACCTTCGGGTGCCCATTGTTGGTATATATGGTGCAGCCCAAGGGAAGGCACTCTCGAAGATATACCAAGATCCATGAAGCTCATGACGATTCAATAGATACAAAGCCTACAAGGGAATCAACTCCAAGCACACAAGACAAGGGAAGTCTAAGACAAGATTACATAGGAACTCTAACTTATAACCTACTTATTGGTACCTGAGACCTAGCCTCCCAATATAAAGGCTAGGAGGGGCCAACGAGGAGGACATCAAATAGACAACCAATCTTACGATACATATGCCACTCTCTCTCAGTGAGATTGCATCTAGTCTACTCAGCAAGTTTGTACTCTCCACTAATAATACGAACAGACAAGCAGGAAGTAGGGTTTCCTCTATGAGGGCCTAAACCTAGGTAAATCGCCTCCCTTGTTTGTCTGTTAAGCCGACGAATTCACCAGTGCACCCCTTTTTCCTGAAACCCAAGTCCATAACAATGGGCATTGCCTAGGACACCCCTCGTTAGTTGTCCTATGAGAGTTTATCTCTTTTGTAAAGTCACTAGTAAGACTATTAATAGTACAATGGCTAATATTGAAAGTTAATGTGAAAGTATAGATGTATCAATTGTCCAACATTCAATGGCTAGTCTAGTTCAAAACTAACGTTTAGTTGGTAGAGCTTATATTTATGTTGTGATCATTTTGTTGGTTGTTATTTTGTAGATATTTTTGATAATTTAACATCATAATTTGATGATACAATGATCATGTTTATTTTATCAACCAAAAGCTCATTGATGCATGAGCAAAGGTTTAACGTTGGGGAAGTTGATACATTTCTTAAAATCAAGGTAGGATATCAAAAGATGTATAAGTGTTAAGCATGAAGTAGTCCATAGTGTGAAAGGACCACTACGGTCCACTAGAGGGGGGGTGAATATGAGACTACCAATTTTTACCTTTTTCTTCAAATTTAGGCTTTGCACAAATTTATGTTCTCTAGATATGCAACTAGATGAGCAATCCTATATGACAAGAACAACAACAAGTACACAAGAATGTAAAGACAAGTAGTAAAGGAGAGAAATGAGTAAACCGACGAGGGGACACATAGATGATTACCATAGTTCACTTCCAAGGAAGCTACGTCTAAGTTGGAGAGGTGTTGGGGCCACACAAGGTCACCCAAGAACCACAAAGGCCTCACCTTCTTCTCCAGTGAACTCACCACAAAGGCGAGCGCATATTCCACTAACCGGTGACCTTGAAGGTGCCAACCGAAACCTTTACAACAAGGTTGAAGTCAATCTCCACAACTCAATTCGAGTGCCCCCAATGACTCCAAGAAGCTTTACAATGAATGCCCGAGCTTCAAGGACGTCCTACACCATTTAGGGTTCCAAGAACCCAGGAGTAACAAGATCCACAAAGGATGGGTGGGGGAATCGAATTCCCTTTGGTGAAAGTGTAGATCTAGATCACCTCTCCCACTCCTCAAAAGATCAAGAGCTTTGGTTGGGGTAGGGAGAGAGATCTAGCAAGATTGAGTGTTGGGGATATACTTTTCGGGTATACCCACTTTGACT
Source organism: Avena eriantha (assembly GCA_910589775.1). Classification (NCBI taxonomy): domain Eukaryota; kingdom Viridiplantae; phylum Streptophyta; class Magnoliopsida; order Poales; family Poaceae; genus Avena; species Avena eriantha. The sequence continues at coordinate 12,978,407 of OU342746.1, forward strand.
CATTGACCAGGGTGGCCCACTTCAGGTTAGAGCTATGCTTCATGGGTAGGCTAGTCAGGGAGAGAAGTTGGAATCCCATCTAGTTACGGGAAGGCCCAGAAGACTTACCGACTTAGGCCTGTAGGAATACTTGTAGTCCAAGATGTACTATGTTACCAACTCTGTATCGTGACCAGATAGGATTCTCCTGTGATCCTAGGACTGGATGACTATATAAGCCATCCTAGGGATAGGCCTTTAGGGTATCGACAACTACAACCTCCACTCGCACATGTGAAACCTCTCTTGTAATTTTTACTTTCGGCTCTACCGTATTATTGGATTGCTAGCAGGAGTAGGATCCATCCATCACAGGAAGATTCGAACCTGGGTAAGCTTGTGTGCTCACCGTTTCGGATGACCGTACGTTTCACACTCCACACTTTCTGATGCCCCGAGGACTTCCTCATGGTGTACTTGTCTTCAATCCGACAATAGTTGGTGCCCACTGTGGGGCAGGTGACTTTCGAAGCTACGTTCCGGGCGGAATCCGCACGAATTGGAATTGGTGAAACTATCACCATCGGTCGGGTTCTCTATGCCATCAACATCCCTCTTGTCCTTCTTGACGAGACTTGGATTCTGGCTAGGGAGACCGTGACTAGCTACACAATCATGTCTTTTGGCGAGATCGATGTTTACCTTGGTTTCGCTGAAACTACCCAACCGACCCCAGTAGTGATGATAGGGGCAGAAGAAACTTTTGGGTCTGCTCTGTCCATGGAGGTGACATAGTTTCAGATCTCAAAAAACCCTAATCCCACCTAGCCTGCACCTGAAGCAGAGATCATGGAGAAGATCAGATCTGAAGAAGATCTCCCCTAGGAGGTCGAATCTCAGGATGATCAAAGTAGCAACAACTCCGGATCTGGCTCTGCCGATGCTGGAGCAGGAAAATCGCTTCTGAGGCACACCGTGAATCGCATGATGATGAGTGACATAGTCAACACAGATGTAGTTCTTGAGACCATAAAACGTTTCGAGAAAGCTAAGGAAGAAGGCCTCAATTACCTTAGAGCACATGGATCGCACTTTGTCGGATATGTTGGATCTAGATTTTGCTCTGTCGATGCTAGAGACGACAACAACTCGATGTTGGATGCAATCAGAAAAAACACTGACACATCGGCTTCCCCTGAGGATTCCATGATGTCGGCAGAATTTCGGGTGTTCGAAGCAGAACTTAAAGAGGAGATCAACTCTAAAGATGTGGAAGAAGGAGAATCTATGGATCGAAGTCCCTACAATAGTATGGATGAGAGATACAACAAAAACTCTCCCAAACTGCAAGATGATATGGATCTCGGAGAAAATCTCGATGTCTAGATGTCCGAGAGTACTAATAGAAGCTTGACTCCAAGAATCAGACTCGAAGACATCTTTGCTACGAGTTCCAATAAGGCTAACAAGGCAAAGAAGAAGAAGACTCCGGCCAAAGATCCTCCGGCTGAGGAGGTAATCACTAAAGAATACGAGGAGGATTTAGATGGTGCTTTGATCCCTGAAGAACCAAAAAAGACTGTTGGACGGACACGTGGTTACCCTAGGTGCCCTTGAAATCCTCGGAGATGTACTTACAACACCGATCCCAACCACCTCGGATCTGACACCAGATGAGTTGGAGGAAAGGGCCTTAGCCCTAGAAGCGCAGCGCCAGGTACTCCTTGACGAAGCCACTCATCTCCTCAAGGAGAAGTAGTGCATTGCAGAGGCAGGACAGTACAACTCCCTGTAGCATCAGAAGACCTGGAAAGGCCCTGAGCTGGCCAAAAAAAATATGGAAGTTCATAAAACCCTCTTTGACTGAAGCAAAGCAAACATAGTCATGGGACAACCTCAGATTGCCAGCAAGGAAAAGCGGGTGTATAACATGTCGGTAGAAAATATGGTTGCGACCCAAGAGATCATGGCGAACAATCCAACTCCAGAGCAGGTCCGGATGAGTGTAGCACTACTCAATAAGGGCCTAGAGCAGCAAAAGGCCGCCATGTCCTTCAGCAGAAAACTGGTCTCCAAATCCGACCAATCTGGCACGGACATAGGTAAGCAGCATGATAGAAGACCCCGCAGGGAACCTAATCAGCGTCACCACACCGACTCTTGGGACGATACTTACTCAAGAACCATATCTCCAGGACAGCGGCATAGAGCCGCATGTGGTTGGAGCAATGTTGCCCCAACTACGAAGCGAGACACTGTAGAAGCCCTGGTTCCACAACAACCTCCCTGGCAGCAGTCGGATCACCGCAAGGAATAAGATGAAGCATGACATCAGGAGCAGGACAGGCAAAGAATGTCCCTCCTAGACACACAAGCCGCCCGACTGAACCCCGTGAAATGATGGCAACGATGGATGAAGGAACGCTAAACATCATGCCAGATCAAGCTGGCATGGCGGCCGCCATTATGAAACCCCGGATGGAGGACGGTGATCAGCCGGAAATAACCCACCAACACCACCCTCTCCACCAAGCATCACCCATAATGTCTCCCACAGAGGCCAAAGAGGACGCCGAGGCAGAGGAGGTGGTGGAGGAAGTAGATATCCGGCTCCAAGGCACCGGAACCATAGTGAACATCTGAGATGGAGCTCTCTGTCACTAAGTGATGCCAGGCACTGGATCAACTCAAACATAGAGGCGCGGTAGTACAAATCGCACAACATATACGTGGGTCCAAAATGTTTTGGTCCATGGATCCGACAAACAAATTTCCCGGAGGGATTTGCTATCTCAAGACACATTCAACTCTATGACGGTGTGGCTCAGCCAGACACCTGGCTCCAGGATTTCTTCCAGGCCTGCTGCATCGCCAAAGGAGGAAATAACTTGGTCGCAGTCCAGTATCTCCCACTAATGCTGCGGAAGATGGCTCAATCATGGCTCAATGAACTCCCGGAGAACACAATTCACAACTAGTATGATATGCAAAGTATGGTTTTTCAGAATTTCAAAGGCACATACAAGACTCCCTGCACGGTCGGAGATCTACAATGTTGCACCCAAAACGCTGGAGAAACTTGCCAGGACTACCTCAGATGATGGATCGACACGAAGAACTCTTGTGAAGGAGTAAATGACCAAACTGCGATCAAAGCCTTCATCGTGGGACTCCCAATCAGATTACTACGCCATCGCCTAAAGTGCGACAAAGTTACTGATCTGGGAGAAATGATAGAAATAGCGAGCAAATATGAAGATGCTGACGATGATTTAGAGGGACTGCTGAATGCCCTAGCCATACCACAGTCGGCTAAATAGCCAAAGTAGTAGCAGACCTAGAAGCGCAAGAATACCTCGGAAGAGAAACCCAATCTAGAAACCACAACTGTTAATGCAACTTTCGGATCTGGAGGACGAGGAGGGTGCAGAGGAAGCCGGGGACAAGGACACGGAACTTCCCGGGTCCAAGGTAGGGGAGACCAACAACCTGGTAAAACCTACTCTTGGACGGAAAGGAAAGAAGAATTCCAACAAAGATAAGGAGTCCAAGGAAGATTACGACAAGGAGGAGGCTGATACCTCAAATCCCAATCTAGAGGGGAAGAAGACTTTCCCAACAAAGAAAGACACTTATGTCTGCTTCGTCGGATCCCAACCCGCCAAGGTTAAAAAGGCCATGATGTATGAGCTCAATGCAACTGTTCTGGCTGTCCCCCAATTTTTGGATTGGTTGGAGGTAACAATTACCTTTGATCAAACCGACCATCCGCTTAAACCACATAGGCAAGGAAAGTATGCTTTGGTCGTCAATCCAATAATCGATGTTCACATGGGTATGATTACCCGGGTTATTATGATTAGTACCCTGGTTATATAAAGGCTTACAACCTACAAGGCCCAAGAAGAACCAAGGAAAGCCTAGAAAGCATCTGACGGAAGGCGTGTCTTGCTAGATAAGGAAGGAGTAGGAGCCGACGTTGTATTAGTTTGGTAATTATAACTTGTAACCTATCCGTATATAGCCTCGGGACCCAACCTATTATATAAAGGCTAGGAGGAGCCAACAGAGAGGTACCAAAAAGCCTTGAGCGATCCGTAATCATATTGTTCATAAGCAATCATACGACTTCGACTCCCTTGTTTGTCTGATCAGCCGATGAAATCCCTAGCATTCTCTTTTCCACGAAACCCTAAGTCCATCATCATGGACATTGTCGAGGTTACCCCTCGTTAATTGGCGCTGTCTGTGGAAAATCTGGACGCTGGAATCACGGATTCAGCGCCCCCTCCTCACCAGGAAAAATCTCAATAGTAGTAGATCAATGCCCACCCACCCCTGTTTTGGTTCCTGTCAACTTCCACGGAGGACCCGATCTTATCATCGGAAGCTTCCACTTCCAGGTGGAGGAACCCGAGAATTTCTGCCTACCGACCCCGTTGTCTTTGGGTCCATAGGTCATAACAGTAGTGCCTACGGTGATAACTGCATCCTCCACCGACTCATCAGAAGAAGCCGCACCTCAACCGACAAACAACAAAGAAAACTCAGGAAACTCCATGGATCTAGAGGATCTGACCGATCTATATGATGGTCTCTCCTTCGGGTTAGACCCCCAGCTAACTCCACCACATGGATCAACTCTTGCAAACACTGAACCCAAGGAAAGCAATGAAGACATCAACTTTGAAATTAGGATGGCTGAGATCTATCCAGAATAGAACCCGCAGGATTTAACTAGTTCTCCGGACAGTGTCTCTTGCGGATACAATAAGAATATCAGCAACCCACACATGACACATCACCAAGTGTGCATGATCATTGGCGAACGAACAACACCGCGCGACTCTAGCAGTAACCCACTTCTCGACCCTAATGATATTTTATCAGGTGATGATGTAGAAAACCATGGAAACAGAGGGGATCCACCTAGCAATCACGTTGTACAAGGAAGAGAAGGAGCACGTGATGGCGAATGGTTGACCCTTAAGTTGTCAGCGGAAACATGGAAAAAAGAAAGGGACACAATCTCTGTCACAGTCCCCATGACAGCGGAAGCCACGCGCGAGGATTTTATGGCATACCAGTACTTGCTCCACCACAAAAAGAGGAACCTACTAAGGATTTAGAGACAACTCGACGAAAGAAAAAGGTCAACCAACGAACCTAGCATACAACAAGCACAACTAAGCTCCACCCGCGGATCCGATAGTGTAACTGGAAGTGCACCACAGAGGGGTACCTCGCAGTTTTAGAATATCCCGAAGGCCAAAATAAATGAGCCGACTCAAGTTCTAGACATATCCTTCATGTTAGTAGATCCGGCAGGGCACATCGAAGCAAAAATAACGCAAGCCACAATCATCGCCACCCAGAATTACCTACTCACAACTCAAGCCACACCTGATGACCCCGGGTGGCTCTTCATCGCTCCGCTCTCATGAACCTCGGCATGGTGGGAGCATACCTCGGACAAGGTGAACAAGGAACTTCAAGACAACTCGATAAATCACCATGCCATCGCAACAACCCTCGGCATGTAGGGCACACCCACCAATCACGGTCACCACATTGGGTACACTTTCCGAACTCCGAACCATGAGAAGATGCAAGAAATGACACCACACAATGTAGAGCCAATAGATCAAGGGAAGAGCATAGTAGCCGAAGATACTACGATGGCAAAAGCAAGGATGAGTATGAACTATGAGGGGCCAGTTGCTTAACCCAGCAGATTCGCAAGACCCTAGTACCCAAGGACTTCAAACGTACTCATGATCGCCAAAGTACGACGGTATCCAGGATCCTGAGGCTTGGCTGATAGATTATCTGGCAACTGTTAAACTTTAAGGTGGGATACCACAATGTAAAGCTTGCAGTTACACTTAAGCGGCGCTGCTCGCTCATGGATCATGCAGCTACCCAAAGAATCCATCAGCAGCTGGAATGACCTCGAAGATAAGTTCATCCGAATCTTCACATACACGTTCGACCGACCCGCATCCCTGGAACAGTTACGGGCGTGCAAACAGAAAACTGGAGAACTCATACGAGCATTTATCCAGTGGCACTATAAGGAATGTGTTATTCTATGACCTTCTAATAGTGACCGTGAACAAAATCATCATAGAGTTATGAAAATTTTGCACCTGATGGCCGTAAGCCATTTTAAAGGTTCAAAACCTTAGAAATGCTGTAACCTTGTTATTAACAACATCCCATGTCCATGATTAGGAAACTTTGATCATCTTGTTAATCAACAAGCTAGTCTATAAGAGAGGCATAACTAGGAACCCTTTTTGTTTATTAAACACACATGTATTGATGTTTCCTATCAATACAATTATAGCATGCAAAATAAACATCTATCATATACAAGAAATATATAATAACAACTTTATTATTGCCTCTCAGGGCATATTTCCTTCACTTCTAATAGTGACTGTGAACAAAATCATCATAGAGTTATGAAAAATTTGCACCTGATGGCCGTAAGCCGTTTTAAAGGTTCAAAACCTTAGATATTTATGATGATTTTGTTCAGAAACGTCATAGTTTCATTAGCTGAAATCATCATAAACTAGAAGATGTAGCCTAAGACGTTATTTGTAGCTCACTACGACGATTTAAAATCGTCATAGCGTCCAAATTAGGATAAGATGAAATAGGTACTCAGCCACATCACCAATTGCGCCAATGTGTCATGTCTATGTGTTAGCTTTTGACTGCGCGTCATATCCATGTGTCAATATGACCTTATGTGGCACTGTTTAAATCTACACAATTTAATCTACCAGGAAACACACATCCAACTGACATGTGGGACCCACACAGCAGAGACACATAAGTCCCTAGAACTAGAATGACACGTGTACTAATCCTTGACCACAAATCGAGTGTTGCTCAGCTATTTCAGGAATTCCGCAAAAAAGACATCCCCAAGGGAGTCGAACCCGCGACCTCCACCGAGCGGAACGCGAACTGATGGGGATATGCCAAAGGGGGTATGCCCAGCAGGACGTTCCGATTGGGCCGAAGGGCCTGTGAGTGCGCCTGAAGGACGGTGACTGGACTACGACGGAAGGAAAGGCCTGGCTACTAGAGACTGGAGGCCTAGGAGCGTAACAGAAGCCCAGTCGGATTAGGTCAAAACCTCCAAATCCTTATCTTGTTCGGTTGTAGCTTGTAAACCCTAGCGAGGTGCCTCATATATAAACCTCCCTAGGGTATCCTAGAGACTCACGTTCCATCATACACCCCCTCAAGCGACTTGCTGCTTAGACGCCGAGCTCGCCACCCCTGTAACTCGCTCTCCAATAATGTAATCTAGCAGGAGTAGGTCTTTACCCTCCGGGGGCCGAACCTGGGTAAACCCATGTGCATCCGCCCCCATCTCACACTGTAGATGGCCGCCAACTCTTCCTCACGATATAATCAATCGCTGCGAGTGGCAGCGACTGCCGTGGCCATTTCCACGACAGTGGCGCCCACCGTGGGGCATAGCGGGACTGGCCTGAGTTCTGCGGTGAGACCCTACTCCCCGACCGATCGGCCGCTCGCCACCAGTCGCATGATCACCATCGGCGGGATCTTACAGATCCTTCCCAGCAGCTACATCCCGGCGTCACGCCCGGTCACTCACGGCAAGGTGATGCCGGTCGGCTCCATCAACCTCTTCGTCGGCTTCACCGGCGTGGTCCACCCAGCTGCAACGGTGATCGTCGGCGGATCGCCGCCACACCGCGATATGCTCTCGGAGGAGCAGGTCCGCTCCATCAGGAGCCTCGTCACCGAGTACGACTCGGCCGCTAGCGACGCGGCCGAGACTAACGCCGCCACCAACGACGATGCCCTAAACGACGACGCTGACTCTGCGACCCCAGCCTCGGTCCACGGATCTATCACCGCCGCATCACGAGAGGACTCCATCACACGAGTCTCCAACCCGGAGGATTTCGAGGACCCCTCCATCCTCGGGATCTTCGACTCCAACTCTGGCTCAGAATCGCCCGAAGACTTCCGCGCCAGATCCAATCGCTTAAACACGATCTACATGGCGGGCAGCACGGTCGCCCCACCAGATCCGTTCGCCACGCTGATCCCGCCGACTGTGAGGGCCACAGAGGTTGAGGAAGCCCGCCTGCGGCTCGCGGAGGCGCAACGCAACAAACTCGCCGAGCGCGAGAAATACCGCCTCGAGCGGGAAACGGCGTGGGAGTTATTGCTCTATCACGAGCGCCGCATCAGGACCCGCCTGAACTCCAACGTCCAGAGCCGCGTCCTGAACTTCATTGACAAAAGCGGCCCTGCACGTGCCGTTGAGCGCGAATACTGCGAGAACGCGCCGCCAGGCGAAAGCAACCTCGCGAGACCACCACCCGACGCACCGGCGACCGGAGCCCCTCCACCACCCATCGGCCGCGCGCCCCCGCCGGACCAACCGCGGATCATCATCTCGCCTCAAGCCAGCGACGCCAACGGACTACGGTTATACTCCACCCCAATGGACAATGTCGTCGCGGCCGACGCCGCGATTGCCAATCTCGACGTCCAAGGCGACGACGCGCTACAGATCCAGTACGCCAAGGCCCTACTCGTCAGGGCCATCGAGCAACAAGCTGCGGGAGTCGACCTGCGGGGGCGGATGTACTCTCGCTCCTCAGCAAGCAGGGCGGCATTAAGCGGCCACCCTACCGTGGCCAACGCATTAATTTACCCACCACCGCAGCCCCTGGCGAACCAACCACGGGCCGCCAACCCCGCGCTATCCACCAACGAGCCGCAACCGGCGAATAACACGGTCGCCGCCAACCGGCAGCCCCTCGATGCCCGAACGAACATCATCAACAACCAGGCGTGGCAGTCGCGCTAGCCCAACGACCTGAGGCACACCCTCACCAACCGCGGCAACCCGGAACCAAGAGGCTCGATCAGTCGAGTTGGGCCACAATGCTTCGGGCCCATGATCCGTGGGGAAAAATACCCTGCCAACTTCAAGGCCCCCAAGGATATCGAAAAGTATGACCCGACGTATGATCCTGCTATCTGGATGGACACATACCTCATGGCAATGGGAATTGCAGGTCACACCGACCTGCTTGCCGCTCGCTACCTCCCCCTGATGATGGAGGGTGTGACCCGGCAATGGATCAACATGCTCCCCACCGACAACATCGATTCCTGGGAAGAAATGCGGGACGCCTTCATCAGGCACTTCGAGGACTCCTACACCCGCGCCACCACCATAGAGGATCTGGAGCGATGCATCCAGGGACAACGCGAGTCGACTTGCCTCTAGATCCAAAGATGGCAAGAACTGTGGATCAACGCCTCCAGCATCCACCCAGACACGGCGATACATTGCTTCAAGAACGCGTGCCGGTATGAACCCCTGGTTGCTAAGATTAAGAGGGTCTACCGGACGCTCGACAACATCCCCGACCTCCTCGAGATCGCCAAGCGCTACGTGGAGGAGGACCACAACCAAGACTCCGACGACGAGTCGGGAGGAAGACACCGCACCAGCATCCACAACAGCGGGCGCCTACGCCGACATGCGCTATAGCAACACCCGCATCACCGGCAAGCGCCGAACGGACGGGCGAGTCGACTTAGTCACCAATGCCAGCTACGTCCAGCGCGACTCCAAGAAATACCGCCGCGACGGAGGAAACTACCGCGACAACAGAAACTACCGCTCCAACAACACAGCGAGGCCGAAATTCAACCCCGCTGCCCTACTCAATCAGCCCTGCATCTACCATAGCAGGGAGGGAAAACCCGCCACCCACACCACCGCTGATTGCCACTTCCCCAAAGAGATTGAGAAGGTGAGACGAGCAAGGGAGGACCCCAATAACAACCCACCTCGGGATAACAGGAACGGCGGCGGCTTCGGCACCGCCGTCGGCTCGCTACACACCTTCACCGGACTCGGCACCACGCCCGAGAAGAAGGTGCTCACCCACACGGTCGCCGTCAACGCGGTGACACAGGTCAACATCCCTTGCTTCCTCAACTGGTCCGAACAGAGCATCACCTGGAGTCACCAGGACCATGCGCGAAGAATCGAATACCCAAGGCGAGTCGCCCTGGTAGTCAGGCCCAAGGTGGCTGACTACTGGCTGCCCAAGACACTAATGGACGGTGGGAGTTCCATCAACATCCTATACCTAGACATGTTCAAGAGGCTCCAGCTCCCAGAAGCAGCCATTGAGCCAACCCCGACGACCTTCCATGGTATCATCCCCGGTCGGAAGGCGTACCCGATCGGGAAAGTGACGCTGCCAGTCACCTTCGGCACTCCGGAAAACTACCGAATGGAGAGGATCGTATTCGAGCTGGTGAAATTCCACAACCCCTACCACTGCGTCCTGGGTCGCCAGGCATTCGCAAAGTTCATGGCGACCCCACACTACGCCTACAACATGATGAAGCTCCTCGGGCCAGGTGGCATCATCACCATCCACGACGACCCCGACATGGCCGTGGAATGCGAGGACAAAGGCGCCAAGCTCGCCGACGCTGTCATCGCCGCGGAGACCTACCACGCGGAGGAGCTCGCGAAATACGTGGGCAACATCAACAAGGACGACCCCACCATCCTAGAGAAACCAACCGCCACGAACTCCATGTTCGAGGCGACCACGCACACCCGCACCGTCGAGCTCGTCCCAGGCGACTCCAGCCAGACGGTCACCATCGGGGCGCACATGAGCCCCGCATAGGAAATCGCGCTCATCGGGTTCCTCCGTGAGAACCGCGACATCTTCGCATGGAAGCCATCTGACATGCCAGGTGTCCCGAGGGAACTCGCTGAGCACAAACTCAACGCCGACCCCAAAGTGCGACCAGTAAAGCAGTCGCTATGACCCTTCAATGAAGAGCGCCGTCGAGCAATCGCCGAAGAAGTTCAGCGCCTGCTAGCCGCAAGCTTCATCCGTCCAATCAAATACTCCAAGTGGCTGGCAAACCCAGTCTTGGTTCTAAAAAAGAACAACACATGGAGAATGTGTATCGACTACACCAACCTCAACAATGCCTGCCCGAAGGAGGAGTTCATCCTACCGCGCATCGATCAGATCATCGACTCGACCGCGGGATCGGAGTCGCTGTGCTTCCTTGACGCTTACTCTAGTTATAACAAGATCAAGATGGCGGTCGAGGACGAGGAGAAGACGACGTTCATCACGCCATTCGGCGCCTTCTGCTACACGGCCATGACGTTCGGCCTCAAGAACGCAGGTGCCACATACCAGAGATGCATGCAGGAGTGCCTAGCGAGCCAAATTGGCCACAACATTCACGTCTACATCGACGACGTGGTGGTAAAATCCACCTGCCACGACGACCTGCTCGCCGACCTAGCCGAAACTTTCGCAAACCTGCAGAGGTACAACATCAAGCTGAACCCCGGAAAATGCACCTTCGGCGTCCCCACCAGACAGCTCCTAGGATATGTAGTCTCCAAGCAAGGCATCGAAGCCAATCCCACCAAGATCGACACCATCGCGTGACTCGGGAAACCCGAGTGCCTGCGCGACGTCCAGAAGTTGGCAGGGCGAGTCGCGGCCCTCAGTCGCTTCATCCCCCGACTAGGCGAGAAGGCAATGCCCCTCTACCGCCTGATGCGTAAGAACCCCACGTTCCAATGGGATGCGGAGGCCGACGACACACTCAAAGCGCTCAAAGAAGTGCTACTCGCGGCTCCACTACTCAACGCTCCACTCGACAAAGAGCCAATGCTCGTCTACGTCACGGCCTCTGCTCGAGTCGTCAGCGTCGTGATGGTCGTCGAATGACCAGAGGAGGGCAAGGAGCGCCTCATACAATGCCCTATCTACTACACCAGCAAAGTCCTGACGGACTCACGATAGCTCTACCCGCAATACCAAAAACTAGTGTACGCGGTATTCCGAGCACAATAGCGACTTCCACACTACTTCCAGGAGCATCCAATCACGGTGGTCTCCTCCGCTCACCTGCAAGACATCATACGCAATCGTGAGGCGACCGGGCGAGTCGCCAAGTGGGCTGTCGAAATCGGCGTCCACAACATCAAATACGAGCCCCGCAAAGCGATCAAGTCACAAGCCCTGGTTGATTTCCTTGCAGACTGGGAAGAAGCACAACAGCTAGAGAAGCTCCCGTACCTCCACTACTGGTCGCTCCATTTTGACGGCTCCAAGAACGTCGACGGCGCAGGGGCTGGGGTCATACTGACCTCTCCCAAAGGAGACAAGCTCCGCTACGTGCTCCACCTCAACTTCAAGCCCTGCACCAACAACATGGCAGAATACGAGGCCCTCCTTCACGGCATGAGAGCCGCTAAGGAGATGAATGTCAACCGTCTACGATGCTATGGCGACTCCGACCTAGTCGCCGGACAAGTCGTCGGGACATGCGACGCCGTCTCCCCAACAATGATCGTGTACCGCCAAGCGGTCGACCAGTTGGGAGGACACTTCATAGGCTACTCCGTCGAGTGGATCGACAGGCGCAAAAAGGAGGAGGCAGACGCCCTTTCCCGCATCGAATCGACCCGACAAGCGCCACCAGTAGGCGTCTTCCTTGACATAATCCACAAACTGTTAGTCAGCCCACCAAAAGAGATCGACGTCGGGATACCACTGCAACCAGAACCAGCCTTAGTCGCCATGGTTGTGGAGCCTAGCGACTGGACAGCACCATACGTCGCCTTCTTGGAGCACAAAATCCTACCAAGCAACAATACGGAGTCGCGAATGATCATGCGCCACTGCAAATCCTTCGTCATCATCAACGGCGAGCTCCACAGACGCAGCGTGACCGGCGTGTTCCAGCGCTGCGTACAGCCAGAAGAAGGCCGCAAGATCCTCCAGGACATTCACGCCGGCGACTGCGGCCATCACGCCGGCGCCAAGTCGCTAGTCACCAACGCCATGAGGCATGGTTTCTACTGGCTTACCGCACACGCCGACGCAACCAACATCGTCCAATGATGCGTCGGGTGCCAGAAGTACGCCCACCAGACGCACCTCCCTGGCTCGGCACTCAAGACCATCCCCATCACATGGCCATTCGCCGTATGGGGCATGGACATGGTAGGCCCGTTCAAGAAGGCCCCGTCTTGCTTCACTCACCTCCTGGTCATAGTCGACAAGTTCACCAAATGGGTCGAAGCCAAGCCAATAAAAAAGTGCGACGGCAAGACAACCACCAAGTTCTTACGCGAGCTCATCTACCGGTACGGCTACCCGCATAGCATCATAACAGACAATGGCACCAACTTCACCAAGGGGGCCATGGCAGAATTTTGTGAAGAACATGGCATACGACTCGACCTCGCGTCAGTCGCCCACTCGGAGTCAAATGGCCAAGCAGAACGTGCCAACGAGAGTGTCCTCCATGGGCTCGAGCCTCGACTCCAGGTGCCCCTCGAGCGCACCCCAGGATGCTGGGTCAACGAATTCCCCTCTATGATATGGGGGATCCGCATCTCCATCAATCGCTCCACCGGGTTCACGCCCTTCTTCATGGTGTACGACGCCGAGGCCGTAATGCCAACTGATCTAGAGCATGACTCACCTTGAGTCGCCAACTACGTCGAGGCGACCAACGAGGTTTCCCGCCAAGACAGCATCGATCAACTCGACGAGGCACGCGACCTGGCTCGCTCTCGCACCACCATATACCAGCAAGGACTCCGCCGCTACCACAGCCACCGAGTGCGAACTCTTACCTTCCAGGAAGGCGACCTGGTCCTACGACTGGCCCAAGACAAGAAAGGCATGCACAAACTCTCCCCCATGGGAGGGGCCATTCGCCATAGGCCGAGTCCTTGGCAATGACGCCTACTATCTCATCGACATACGGGGTGACGGCCAGCTCGAGGTCGGGAGGCCATGGAATCTAAACTTCCTCAGAAAGTTCTATACTTAGAACCTCACATTGTACTCCGCTGGCATATATAATGAAATTCTGTCGGATCGCACAAATTGTGTCCACTCGCCATATTCTTGTGCCACTCGCACTCGTACATATTAGCAATACGCTACTCACATAAGTCAACCTCTGGTCGAGCGACCGGCACGGCTAAGTAATGCGGCACAAGGGCACCGGAAATATTCGGGCCTTGGGTCATCCACGAAAACGCCAACCCGGAGCTGCCATTGGAGTCGCCTAGCCCGACTGGCCCACCGGGCCAAGACAACTGGTATATGCTTCTCACAGCGACCTGTCCCTCCCATCCTCGTGCAAAGCAACTCGAATGGTTAAGTACCATGCAGGGGACTCCGCAAAACGGGAACCCCCACGCGGCACGGGAACACACCAATTAAGAGAGCTGCCTTGGACTCGCCAAGCGACTGTCTCTCCAGGCTAGGGGAGGAGACGCATTACAAACAACGCATTCACGACCTACAACAGCAACACGACCAAAATGGTCGAGTACCACGCTCGAGGACTCGCCTACAAATCATTCCTACTCGCGCTCGGGGACTCGCCACTCAGAAGACGCGAGAGATAAAATAGTGCACAACCAAAACAATACACAAAATTATACAATCGAGTTATACCCCATTAAAGGGCGGACGTGCTCGGGGACTCACTCAACCAAAAACAAAGACACCACACAATCCTAGTCGCAATACGAGTCGATTGACTCCCCTTGGCATACATTACAAAATACATTACAGCAATCGCCACTTGGCACACATCACAAGCTGCACAACTACATTGTTTATTCCACAGGTCCTGATGAAGAAGCGGTGCCACCCCCTTGACACGAACAAAATGCTGCCAGGGTTCGTCGGGTACATCGTCAGCGACTTCGACAACGCCGACCGGAAGGGCTGCTCCGACTTCATATCACGATGCTCCGGCTCGGGGTCGCCAGGCACCAACACCGTCTCCTGGTATGGCAGCAGGTCCCCCATAGCTAGGACCCGATCATCATAAGGGGCGGACTTTGCAGTTAGCTTCAGTACCTCGGACATCTCCACCGTGCCGGTCGCCGATGGGTAGCCACTTGTCACGTTGTCAAGGTCGAAGTTGTCGGGGAAGTGGGCGAGACCCAAGCTCAATGCCGTGGTAGGCCCGCGCCTGAACGCCGAGCGCGCCATCCACTCCACGATGACATGCACTTCCTCCAGATAGCGCCACACCTCCGTAAGCCCCCTAGGAATAACCTCGGTAGTGGACATGCCTTGAAGAACCGCTTGGACGCACAACGCCGAAGCCGTGGCTGCGTTCACCACGGCAGTCACGCACTGCGAAGCGTTGTAGGTCTAAACCACCGGGTCGCTTTGGCCTATCACAGCTGCAAGTCAGACGTCAGTGAAACTATGGACCTCCCCAATCAGGGACTCGCCGAACAAATCAGGCAAAGACGGAAACTCACCAAGGAGTTTGCGGCAGCTCTCCGTGACATGCTTCTCCAAGGTGGCTTGCTCGTTGTGCAGTCCCACAATGATGGAATCCGTGGCTTTGCGTTCCTCCTCAGCCGCAGCAACAACAACCTTCGCTTGGTCCTCCGAAGAAACTGAGGCCGCTCTCGCCTCCTCCAAGTCCTGGATCAGGGAGGCAATTTGTCCATTCGCCGCGTCCAGCTCGGCGACTGGAACATACCCTTCGTAGGCTTTGGAAATCGCAGCCGGGAAACCATCTGAAAGAGAGACCATCAACGCGCCATACACCACTAGTTCACACCTGACAAAGGAAAAGAAAGAAAAGCATATACTCACCAATAGTTTCCTGAAGCCGCTGGTTCGCCTCCTACGCTTCGCGTAGATCACGCTCCAAGCGCTCCCTCGCGGCCTGCCGATCTGTCGATTCCCTTTGCAATCCCTGCAAACAAACAAAATGCCTCAGCACTTACCAAAATCAACTTCCAATTCCTAGCCGCTGAAATTCAGCGACTAGGAATTCGGGGACTGGAGAGTAGGAAAAAAGTTCAATTCCTAGCCGCTAAAATTCAGTGACCAGGAATTCGGGGATTGGAGAGTAGGAAGAAGTTCAGTTCCCAGCCGCTAAAATCAGCGACTAAGAACTCGGGGACTGGACATACCTGAATAGTGGTGCCAGGCATCTTATGAAGTTCTCCGGCGTCAGTCGACGGGATCGTGAAGGAAGTGCGCCCACGACGGGACCCAATGTCCGCATCCACGATCTTCGGACTCTGCGGAGACTGGGTGTCTGCCACGCCTGGAAACCCCCTAGCCATGAAGCACGGGAACATCGCCGACGCTCTGGCGGGGGCACTGGTTGTCGGGGCCAGCGCTTCTGGCACGGACGCAGCCAAGACTGGTTCCGATCGCGCCGCCACCACTTCTTCGGCGTCTGCCGCAACATCAGGCTCCGCGACATCGTCCTTGCTGTGGCGTCGTCGGCACCTCCCTTCTGCTTCTTCGCGCCTTCCGTGGTCGCCACATCTCCGGTGGCCTTTCTCTTCTTGGGGAGGTCGCCCTCTCCCTTGGGGGCGGCTGGCGGAATCTTAGCCACCAAAGGACGGCCAATCTTCTTGGCCCCAGACCTGCCCGAATTCCCATAGTCAATATAATGACAATATAAAAAGAGCGAGGTGAATCGGGATGAAGAACCAATACTCACTTAGAGACCGGGAGGACGCGAAGCCCGGTGCTGATGTGGGCAGGCTTGTCCAATTCTGGACCCAGCTTGTGAGTGAGCCCCCTCTCGAAGACGTCTGAAGCCCACGACACCGCGGGCTTCCTCGACGATGAAGCCGCAGTCGCTGGAATCTTCGGCTCCGAAGACCCGGCCGCTCTTGACGGCTGCGGCGACTTAGACGTCACTACCTCAGCCGCTTCCTGGCTTAGAACCCCCGAGACCGTCGGTGCAATCGTCGCGAGGGGAACCTCTACCACTACCTCGGTGTCCTCTCCCTCCAACCCCGTCGTGGGGATCGCATCCTTTGGGGCTTTGCGCGAGTCTTCGGGGGAATCTTCATCATTGGAGTCGTCATCTGACTCGAACACCACCGCTGATTTGGACGGTGACGTTGGCTTCTTCGCTGGTGACTTGGGCTTGCGTGCTGGCTTCAACGACGTAGATTTGCAGAACTGAACCATCACTCCCCTTATATGGGAACGCCACCCGCCAAAATCAGGATAGCCGTTACTCACGGTAATTGCGCCGAAGTTACCGTTGGAAATTCCAACGGATAGTTTGACCAGAATTGACGGTCCAACTCCTCCATTCCACCCGCTACCCGCCAGTCTTTTCCACTCGCTGAAGATGCTACTTGGCATTAGTAACATTCATTGGGGTGGCGAATGGAAACATGGGGAAATTCTCCTTGGTTCTGATGGAGTCCATCGCCGATTCGACTGGACGTCCAAATTGGCTCGCCTACTCTGAACACCAAAGGGACACCTGCGCCAGCATCAACGATGGCCTCGGGGACTACTGATGGGGATATGCCAAAGGGGGTATGCCCAGCAGGATGTTCCGATTGGGCCGAAGGGCCTGTGAGTGCGCCTGAAGGACGGTGACTGGACTACGACGGAAGGAAAGGCCCGGCAACTGGAGACTGGAGGCCCAGGAGCGTAACAGAAGCCCAGTCGGATTAGGTTAAAACCTCCGAATCCTTATCTTGTTCGGTTGTAGCTTGTAAACCCTAGCGAGGTGCCTCATATATAAACCTCCCTAGGGTATCCTAGAGACTCACGTTCCATCATACACCCCCTCAAGCGACTCGCTGCTTAGACACCGAGCTCGCCACCCCTGTAACTCGCTCTCCAATAATCTAATCTAGCAGGAGTAGGTCTTTACCCTCCGGGGGTCTGAACCTGGGTACACCCATGTGCATCCGCCCCCATCTCGCACCACAGATGGCCGCCAACTCTTCCTCATGATACAATCAATCGTTGCGAGTGGCAGCGACTGCCGTGGCCATTTCCACGACACGAACCTTATTACCAACAGACCAACCAACCTTTTTTGTACTATAAACAAGTTGCGGCCTTATACTTAATTTGTCTTTTGGGCTGGCTTGCTTTATCACTAGAATGGGCCTGAAGAAATAGCATATTTTGAGTCTAAAATGATTTTTTCAAAAAATCATGGACATCAGATCATGTCCTTGTAGTTCAAATCGGACCCACCTCCTATTGATTCGGCGGGAATTTTTCTTTTTCATCAGGGGTGGATAGAAAGGTTTAAGATACCCCAATTAGGACATTTTCCATGTAAGGTGGTCTAGTATTTTTGAAAAATGGGATGGTAGCATTTTGAATTAACTATTTGGTGGTTTCTTCACAAAATGCCTCGTTTTTTGCGCTTGGAAAATGGATTTTCTGTGTGATAAAAAGAAAAACTTCCTCCTGCAATATTGTTCGCCATCCCAAGATGCACATGTGTGCACAATACGGACACATTATCACAAACTATGCCGCCAATCTGGCCATAATATTGGTTGTTTGGCCTGAAAGCCATGAAACCTCGAACATGATAGTTTATTTTTGAGAAGGTTTTTTAGAGATGCAATCAATATACCAAGTTTGGTATTTTTCCTTGTGCCTATGTCATATAATATGACACCGAGCGAAGGTTTTACATTAATTGGACCATTTTTGAATTTCTTATGCCAGTTTCAAACTATGGTGAAAACGGCGGGCATGAAGGTTCTTAGCTAGGAGATGAGCCTCGCTAAACGTGCATTGGATCTTTGAAAGAATATCATATTGTGAGTCTAAAAATGATTTTTTCTAAAAATCATGGGCATCAAGTCATGTCCGTGTAGTTCAAATCGGACCCACCTCCTTCCGATTTGGTGGGAATTTGTCTTTTTCGCCAGGGGTGGACAAAAAGATTTGAGATACCCCAATTGGGATATTGTCCATGTAAGGTGGTGTAGTATTTTTGAAAAATGTGGTGGTAGAATTTTGAGGTAACCATTTGGTGGTTGCTTCACAAAATGACCCATTTTTTGCGCTCGGAAAATGGAAAATGGATTTTCCGTGCGACGAAAAGAAAAACTTCCTCCTGCAACATTGTTCGCCATCCCAAGATGCACATGTGTTCATAATAAGGACACATTATCACAAACTATGCCACGAATCTGGTCATAACATTGGCCTGAAAGCCATGAAACCTCGAACATGATAGTTCATTTGTGAGGAGGTTTTTTAGAGATGCAATCAATATACCAAGTTTGGTATTTTTCCTTACAACTATGTCACATAATATGACACCACGCGATGGTTTTACATTGATCAGACTGTTTTTTTTTAATTTCTTATGCCCGTTTCAAACTATGGTCATAACGACGGGCATGAAGGTTCTTAGCTAGGGGATGAGCCTCGCTAAACTTGCATTGTATCTCTAAAAAATATCATATTATGAGTCTAAAAATGTTTTTTTTTGAAAAATCATGGGCATCTGGTCATGTCCATGTAGTTCAAATCGGACCCACCTCCTACTAATTCGACGGGAATTTTTCTTTTTTACCAGGGATGGATAAAAAGGTTTGAGATACCCCAATTGGTATATTGTCCATGTAAGGTGGTGTAGTATTTTTTAAAAATTGGGTGGTAGAATTTTGAGTTAACCATTTGGTGGTTGCTTCACAAAACACCCCCTTTTTTGCGCTCGGCAAATGGAAAATGGATTTTCTATGCAACGAAAAGAAAAACTTCCTCCTGCAATATTGTTTGCCATCCCAAGATGCACATGTGTGCATAATATGAACATATTATCACAAACTATGCCATGAATCTGGCCATAACATTGGTCGTTTGGCCTGAAAGTCATGAAACCTCGAATATGATAGTTCATTTTTGAGAAGGTTTTTTGAGATGCAATTAATATACCAAGTTTGGTATTTTTATTTGCAACTATCTTACATAATATGACACCACGTGAAGGTTTTACATTGATCGGACCGTTTTTTAATTTCTTATGCCCGTTTCAAATTGTGGTCAAAACGACGGGCATGGACATTCTTAGCTAGGGGATGAGCCTCGCTAAACTTGCATTGGATTCTGAAGAAATATCATATTGTGAGTCTAAAAATGATTTTTTCGAAAAGTCATGGGCATCAGGTCATGTCCCTGTAGTTCAAATTGGACCCACCTCCTACCGATTCGGCGGGAATTTGTCTTTTTCGCCAAGGGTGGACAAAAAGGTTTGAGATACCCCAATTGGTACATTGTCCATGTAAGGTGGTGTAGTATTTTTGAAAAATGGGATGGTAGAATTTTGATTTAACCATTTGGTGATTGCTTCATAAAACACCCCGTTTTTTGTGCTCAGAAAATGGAAAATGGATTTTCCGTGCGACGAAAAAAAAACTTCCTCCTACAACATTGTTCGCCATCCCAAGATTCACATGCGTGCACAAGATGGGTACATTATCAGAAACTATACCACGAATCTGGGAATAACATTGGTCATTTCAAAATATAAAAAAATTGTTTTATGAACCGACCAATCAAATCATAGAAAACCGTCTCCCACGGATCATCCCTATCAGCCTGATACGTTGCTAACGTATCTATAATTTTTGATGTTCCATTCTTGGTTTTTGTCTACTTTCTTATGTTTTGTTCCAACTTTGGAGTATTTTTAGACACTTTCTTGGAATAACCTATTGACAAGATGCCACAGTGCCAGCTGCCTGTTTTATGCTGTTTTTGGTTCCAGGAAAGTCAGAAAATGAATATTCTCAGAATTGGACGGGACAAAAGCCAAGGTTAGTTTTTCACCGACGGGGACACGGAGCCAGAATACGAGACGGAGAGGGGCTAGAGGGCCACCGCACCACCTGGCAATGCGAGCCTGGCCTGGCCACGCCAGAGGGTGGTGTGGCCGCCTAGGACACCCCCTCGGCCTCCCCTTCCGACTATAAGATGCCTCCGATATAGAAACCCTAGGTACCCGATCAAAAATTCCACGAAAGAGTCTGTAGCCTCCGTCATATCCATACCTATATCAGAAGGGATCTGAAGCTCTTCCCGGCACCCTGTCAGAGGGGAGAATTCACCCTAGAGGCCTTCTTCATCACCATCCAAGCCTCCGGTGTGATGCGTGAGTAGTTCATCCTTGGACTACGGGTCCATGTAGTATCTAGATGGTTGGTTCTTATCCTTTGTGTTATCATGTTTAGATCCCGTGAGCTCAGTTCATGATCAAGATCATCTATTTGTAATCCTACATGTTGTGTTTGCGGGGATCCGATGGATATTGAGATGCTATTTCAGATTGATTATTGATTCTATCATGTCTTTGTTATTTGTGATCTTGTATGCTTTCCGTTGTTAGTAGATATCTTGGCCAAGTAGATGCTAGCAACTCCAAGAGTTAGTATTTATGCTCGATAGTGGGTTCATGCCTCTAGTAATCTGGGAAAGTGACAGAAATCTCTAAGGTACTAGATGTGATGTTGCTACTAGGGAGAAAATAGCAATCATTTGTTCATAGAACATTTGCATTGTTTACTTTACACGCAATGCATAATGCAATTATCTATTTCTTGCAACTTAATACTGGAGGGGGTTCAGATGATAACCTGAAGGTGGATTAGTAGTCATAGATGTAGTTGGATTACAGTCTATGTATAATGTTGTAATTCCTAATCAAATCTTAAAGGAGTCAAGATGATTAGTATATGCATGTATGCTTTCTCGATGTTTGTCAATTGCCCCGCTGCAATTTTTTCACCCAACATGTCGTCTATCTTAAGGAGAGCCACCACTAGTGAACTATGGACCCTGGTACTTTATTTTATCATCAATCTACAACTCTTTACTACTTTCTGTTTACTTTCTGCAAGCTTTTACTTTCTTCCACACAATACGTTTAATCCTCTGTTTTCAGCAAAACCGGTGAGATTGACAACCTCACTATAAGTTGGGGGAAAAGTTCTGCGGTTGTGTTGTGCAGGATTCCAAGTTGGCAACAACACCTTGGAGGTGTTTCCTTGCTCCTAGTGGTTCGGTAACCTTGGTTTCATAACCGAGGGAAAACTTGTTGCTCTGCTCATCATACCTTACTCTTGGGGTTCCCCAACAAGCTCGATATATTTTGGGCCATCAAGCTCTTTTTCTAGCACCATTGTCGGGGAGACAAGGACATCTTCACAAGGGGAGTCCCTCATAAACAATATCTTTACTTTGTTTTATTTGTTTTTCTTATTTTATTCTTACTTTGTTTGCTTGTTTCTTTATCAAAAACACAAAAAAATTAGTCTTACTAGTTTTGCTTTCTTTATTAAAAACACAAAAAAAATTAGTTCCTATCTTAAGTTGCCATTATGTCTAGCATTGCTCCAATCACTATGTCACCTGCGGAAATGATTTTGACTTTTAAACAAGGAATTGAAGAGAGTTTCATAGAATCTTGGTCTAGAATCTCCGATCTACATGAAAAAACTAAACCTAAATTGACTCAAAGCTTGTTCCTTAGCAGTTTTTACCTTGGAATTGCTCTTTGCTATAGATATGCTTTGTATGCTAAGTGGGAGAGAGAAGATGAAATTGCTAGACACATTTGTGTTTCTACTATCACTACCACTAGTATTGAAGCTAGTAATAGCTCTACTACTTTAGATGATAATTATGATTTTGATCTTGATGGTTGCAACATCTCTAAAGTAATTAAGTTCCTACAAAAGCTTGCTAAAAGTCCTAATGCTAGTGCTATGAATATGGCCTTTACAAAACATATTACTGATGCTCTCATAAAAATCAAAGAAGAAAAGATGAAAAATAAAGCTTCTATTCCTATGAAACAAGAAGATGGTTGGGAACCCATCATTAATATGAAAGTGAATGATTTTGATTTCAAAGCTTTATGTGATCTTGATAGTAGTGTTTCTATTATGCCTAGAAAGATTTATGATATGTTTGATTTGCCACCACTTGAAGACTGTTATTTAAATGTCCTACTTGATGATAATGCTAAAAAGAAACTCATGCGGAGTATTAATGATGTTCTTATTATGGTTAGTAATGCCTATGTCCCCGTTGATTTCTATGTTTTGGATGTTAAATGCAATGCTTCTTGTCCTATTACTTTGGGAAGACCTTTTCTTAGAACTGTTGGTGCCATTATTGATACATTAATATCAACTCCCACTCAAGAAAGTTATAGAACAGTTCCCTAAGAAGAGAGTGAAGATCTCTTTTGTTTCTCCTATGAAAACAAAATTTGCTCTTAATGCTTCTTCATTTGAGAAGACTTGATTCTTTTTCTTGTTTGTTATGCCTAACTTAAAGGCGTTAAAGAAAAGTACTTATTGGGAGATAACCCAAAAGTTTTAGATGAGTCTTGCAAGTTATTATTTCTGTAATAACCTATCCTTATCCTTTTTGTTTGCTTTTTGTGCCAAGAGTAACCTATAATGAGAGAGAAGTAATGCTTGGGAAAGTTGCTGTCCCGAAACAGATTTTTGTTCTTCACCATAAAAAATCGTGTAAAATCTTTGTACGTCGTTTTGAGGCGTGAATTTTTGTGCTTCTTCCACAGGTTGTTATCTAATTTTCGTTAGTTCAACACTTTCGATTTGAGCAACAAAAGGTCTTCTAAAAAATTTGTTTTTACCTGCTGGTCTGTTTTGACAGATTTCTGCCATTATTTGCATTTGCTTCTTGTTGGTTCTTTTTGAGTTCTCTTTGGGGAATTGAGAGTTTTGAGGGAAGTGCTACAGTAGCTTGTGTTTTAATGGAAGTTTTATTGGTGTTGAAACTGAACCCAAAGACTTATTATCTTGAGTGCACTAATGTTGCTAACAAAGATTGTGTGAAGTTTTGTATGAAGGAAAAACATCAGGTGTATGGAGAGAATGATGTAATGAGATGAAGAATGGGCTAAAGCTCAAGCTTGGGGATGCCACCCCGTGTCACCCCAAGAAATATCCAAGAAGTACAAGCGTCGAAGCTTGGGGATGCCCAAGGCATCCCCTTCTTCATCACTAAAAATCCCAGGTTTCTTCCAAACACTTCATTTTTATTGTTTCATGCACAGTTGTTTTGTTCTTAGAACGTCTTCGTTTTTGTTTTGGTCTTCATTTGCTTGGTTTTCTTAGTTTTCTGAATAAATTGGTTGGACCCCCTCTTTCATACATTGGTTTTCAAATAGTTTGGTTTGGATTGGACAAGAGTAGGAAAGTTCATGCTTAAGTTGTAAAGAGAGCTTGTTTTTGACTTTGGCTTATGTTTTGTCATGCCATGCTTGATATTGTTTTGGCTTTATTCTTAGTGATCTTTGATATAGCATGACATGTTATAAACAATTGAGATTTCTTAATGTGCCTTGGAAGAATCATGCGTTGTTTTAGCATACTAAAGCATAGTATTGTGGTATTCTCATTTGATGCTTTATTTGGGTTGACTTGGCGCATGCTCACACCATGTTATGACTATCCCAAGTCACCATAGCCTTTATGATCCTTTAGTTTTCGACTTGTAATATCACCTTATGCTTTAATTAGTGATGTTTTGTCACTTTGCAAGATTATGGCCATTATTGCTCTCTTAGTTGGTCGCTCCCAATCTTTTGCTAACCTCCGTAACCAAGTATGAGTTCCACTCATGCATCCAACTCCTAAAACCAAGTTATTCCAAAGAGTCCACCATACCTACCTATTAGCATTTGCTATTCCAAGTATATGCATGTTTTTATCTACCTTCCGAATTAAACTTGTTATGTGAGAATGAGTGATTAAAGCTCTCACGAACTTGATGACACACTTTACTTTCTTGCATTTAATTAACTTGAACCATTGTGTCCATCTTTTTTGCGTATATGCTTCCGCTTTATAAGTTGAAGTTAATAGAACCATGTATCATGGGGAACGCTTTCAACATTGCACTTGTACATTGTACCCCGTTGATATCATGTTCTTTTTCTTATGGATCCTAGAGGTGTGAAATAAAAGGGTAACTTGTAAGATCATGGAGTTTGTATGTGTGTTAGAGAAACACCTGGGCCGCTAGCCTAAGCCATGCCTAATCATGGTGGAAACTTACAGCATAACCATAATGAGCACTCTATGAAACATCCTCAATAAAAACCTATGCAAATAGCAAATAAAAAGACCGCTAAGATGCTCATTGTCTGCTTGCCTTGTCATTTTGATTATGGGATAGCTCTTGTATCATGTGCAAGGGGTACCCCATTGGTGGTTCTCTATGATACATATGTACTTACAATGACAAGAGCTTACTTGTGACTGAAGTTGATTAGCATGAGGTTCAATCTTTGTAAGTAAGGGGCATGAGATTTCGGCTTATAACTTGTCAAGCATATCCTCTTAGTTGTGTCACTTTAACCTTAATCACCTAAAGATGCTTATGAAAGGGGCAATGAGAGCTGAAAGCTAATAAGTACCATAATTTTTGGAAGCTCTTTATGAAACTTGAATCTCTACTTCCTTCTATGAAGGCCTTTCTTTTACTTTATGTTGAGTCTCCACCTTCTACCTTTTTGCACCTACTTTGAGAGCATAGTGGCCATTCTTATTTCTATGTGCATTGTTGCAAGACTTGTTGATTGATGCATAACTTGATATTGCTTGTTCTTAAACTATTTGTATCTAGTCACTCTTATGAACTTTGAAGGTGTCCTATGCATTTATGTTTGCTACTCTATGAGGGACAAGCTGAATGCCACTATGCTATGTTTTATGTGAAACAAACAAATGTCTCGCAAAGCATTGTTATGCATGAATCTTTTGTTTGTGCCTTTTCATGTTGCAACATAGTTGCTATGTCTTATTGTTAGAACTTTATCTTTCATCCTATGTTGAAGTACTATGATCCAAACTTTCAATGTTTTACAAATACTTTGATCAAGTTTATGATGGTGCATGTCACCTCAAAAATTATTCTTTCTTTTTATCACTTACCTACTTAAGGACGAGCATGAGTTAAGCTTGGGGATGCTGATACGTTGGTAACGTATCTATAATTTTTGATGTTCCATGCTTGGTTTTTATCTACTTTCTTATGTTTTATTCCAACTTTGGAGTATTTTAATACACTTTCTTAGACTAACCTATTAACAAGATGCCATAGTGCCAGCTGCCTGTTTTCTGCAGTTTTTGGTTCAAGGAAAGTCCAAAAATAAATATTCTCGGAGTTGGACTGGACAAAAGCCAAGGTCAGTTTTTCACCGAGGGGGACACGGAGCCAGAATACGAGACGGAGAGTGGCCAGAGGGCCGCCACACCACCTGGCCACACGGGCCAGGCCTGGCCGCGCTAGGGGGTGGTGTGGCCGCCTAGGGCACCCCCTCAGCCTCCCCTTCCGACTATAAGATGCCTGCGATACAGAAACCCTAGGTACCCCGATCAAAAATTCCACGAAAGAGTCTATAGCCGCCGTCATCTCCATCCCTAGATTGGGAGGGATCTGAAGCTCTTCTCGGCACCATGCTGGAGGGGAGAATTCACCCTGGAGGCCTTCTTCATCACCATGCAAGCCTCCGGTGTGATGCGTGAGTAGTTCATCCTTGGACTACGGGTCCATGTAGTAGCTAGATGGTTGATTCTTCTCTTTTGTGCTATCATTTTTAGATCTTTTGAGCTCCGTTCATGATTGATGGCTCAATGCATGACGCCCAGAAAAATGCTTGATGGCGGTGTTGATGTAGAGCTCGTTGGGAACCCCAAGAGGAAGGTATGATGAGCACATCAGCAAGTTTCCCTCAGTAATGAAACCAAGGTTTAATCGAACCAGTAGGAGCAAAGAAACACCCCAAAGGTGTTACTAGCTGAGCTTTGGCAGGGCGCACTACCAGTGCTAGTAGCGACGTGGAGACCTGCATAACACAACCACAGAAATTTGTCCCCAACTTGCGATGAGGTTGTCAATCTCACCGTGTTTTGCAGAAAACAAAGGATTAAACGTATCGAATGGAAAGAGGTAATAGTTTGCAGAAAGTAAACACAAAGCAGTAAAAGATTGTAGATTGTATGTAAATAAAAGGACCGATATCCATAGTTCACTAGAGGTGGCTCTCCTTAAGATAGATAACATGCTGGGTGAACAAATTACAGCGGGGCAATTGACAAACATCGAGAAAGCAATACATGCATATACTAATCATCTTGACTCCTTTGAAACTTGATTGGGCATTACAACATTATACATAGACCGCCATCCAACTGCATCTATGACTAATAATCTACCTTCAGGTTATCATCCGAACCCCCTCCAGTATTAAGTTGCAAGCAACATATTATTGCTTTACGAACTGCATGTAAAGTAAACAATACGATTGTTCTATGAACAAAGGATTGTTGTTTTCTCCCTAGTAGCAACAACACATCTAGTACCTTAGAGATTTATGTCACTTCCCCAGATTACCAGAGGCATGAACCCACTATCGAGCATAAATACTAACTCTTGGAGTTGCTAGCATCTTCTTGGCCAAGATAGCTACTAACAACAGAAAGCATGCAAGATCACAAATAACAAAGACATGATAGAATCAATAATCAATCTGAAATAGCATCTGAATATCCATCAGATCTCCACAAACACAACATGCAAAATCACAAATAGATGATCTTGATCATGAACGGAGCTCACAAGATCTAGACATGAAAGCACAAAGGAGGAGAACCAGCCATCTAGCTACTACATGGATCCATAGTCCAAGGATGAACTACTCACGCATCACACCAGAGTCTTGCATGGTGATGAAGAAGGCCTCCGGGGTGAATTCCCCTCTCCGGTAGGGTGCCGGGAAGAACTTGAGATCTCTCCTGATCTAGGGATGGAGATGACGGTGGCTACAGACTCTTTCGTGGATTTTTGATAGGGCCCTTAGGGTTTTCGTCCCAAGGGCAATATATAGGCAGAAGGAGAGGCAGAGGGGGTGCCGGGAGCGGCCACACCACCCCCTGGCGCGGGCCAGGCCTAGCCGCACGGCCAGGTGGTGTGGTGGCCCCCTGGCCTCTCTCCGTCTCGTATTCTAGCACTTGATGACATCCGGAAAAATAGGCACTTTGGCTTTTGTCCCATCCAATTCCGAGAATATTCATTTTCTGACTTTCCTGGAACCAAAAACAACAGAAAACAGGCAGCTGGCACTGTGGCTCTTGTTAATAGGTTAGTCCAAGAAATCATAAGAAAAGTACTCCAAAGTTGGAACAAAAGACAATAAAGTGGATAACACGAAGCATGGAACATCAAAAATCAAGATCATCTATGTGTGATCCTACATGTTGTGTTTGCGGGGATCTGATGGATATTGAGATGCTATTACAGATTGATTATTGATTCTATCATGTCTTTGTTATTTGTGATCTTGCATGCTTTCCGTTGTTAGTAGCTATCTTGGCCTAGTAGATGCTAGCAACTCCAAGATTTAGTATTTATGCTCGATAGTGGGTTCATGCCTCTAGTAATATGGGGAAGTGACAGAAATCTCTAAGGTACTAGATGTGCTTTTGCTACTAGGGAGAAAACAACAATCTTTTGTTCATAGAACAATCATATTGTTTACTTTACACGCAATGCGTAATGCAATTATCTGTTGCTTGCAACTTAATACTGGAGGGGGTTCGGATGATAACCTGAAGGTGGATTATTAGTCATAGATGCAGTTGGATTACGGTCTATGTATAATGTTGTAATGCCCAATCTAATCTCAAAGGAGTCAAGATGATTAGTATATGCATGTATGCTTTCACGATGTTTGTCAATTGCCCCGCTGTAATTTGTTCACCCAACATGTCATTTATCTTAAGGAGAGTCACCACTAGTGAACTATGAACCCTGATCCTTTCTTTTATCATCAATCTACAACTATTTACTGCTTTCTGTTTACTTTATGCATGCTTTTACTTTCTTCCACATAATACGTTTTATCCATTGTTTTCAGCAAAACCGGTGAGATTGACAACCTCACAGTAAGTTGGGGGCAAAGTTCTATGGTTGTGTTGTGCAGGATTCCAAGTTGGCAACAACACCTTGGAGGTGTTTCCTTGCTCCTACTGGTTCGATAACCTTGGTTTCATAACTGAGGGAAAACTTGCTGTTGTGCTCATCATACCTTCCTCTTGGGGTTCCCCAATGAGCTAATATTTTGGGCCATCACAGCCTGATCTAGACCGTTTAGTTCTAATTCAACGTCTGGCCTCTGACCTAAAGAAGCACACCATACTCCCCACTCCCCACTCCCCCGTCCCCCCAACACCCACGGCCCAACTCGATCCCCTCTTCCTTCCTGACGCAAACCCTAATTGATCGAACCCTATCCTCTTCTGCTCGGACGCGAGCCACTGCCCTCCCCGACCCAAACCCTAACACCGGTGCCGCCCCGTCTCTCCCTTCCCTGGACCTCCTCCCCTCCGCCGTCCCCATCTCCACTATTGCGTCACCTTGGAGAGGAGGGGAACAATGGTGGCGGCTGCTGGTCTCTGCTCGCCCTGTCGATGCTGATGCCGTGGAGGAGCTGGGGACAAACCCGCCACTTTCTAGGGAGTTGCCGTCCATCCAGGGAACCTGTCACCTTCCAGATGCGCTACCGCCGCCCCAACCTACTGCCTCCCCTC
This sequence comes from Avena eriantha, assembly GCA_910589775.1. Classification (NCBI taxonomy): domain Eukaryota; kingdom Viridiplantae; phylum Streptophyta; class Magnoliopsida; order Poales; family Poaceae; genus Avena; species Avena eriantha. Next base: position 13,007,886 of record OU342746.1, read on the forward strand.
CCCCACCTCCCTCCCTGCCTCGACGGACTAGCCACGTGGGATGGCACCAGTAGCAACGACCGACACTGGGTGGGCGTGGGTGACCTGCCGCCGATGCAGACGGAGGCATGGGTGGGCGGCATGGTTGTGGATGGAGGCCAGGCCGTCGTGGCTATGCGCCACCCAGAGCAGTAGCAGCGCCACATCGGCACGGCGACGCACCTGGCCGCCAGTGGGCTCGCGGGCGTCATCAGCAAGACCTGCACCACGACGCTCGCCCACCTCACCATCCTCTTCCAGGTACAGAGCCTCTCAATTTTTCACAAGATTTCATTGATTGTATCTGATCAGAGTAGCAATGGCCACAAATTTTGGTGATAACCTACTTAATGGTTAGACTCATGGACTCATGCTACTTGTACAACAATGAATTTGGGTAGTACTTGCACACTGTTTGATTTCCATTCGCTTAGTTGCTCTATACTGTATCCCTTCCTATCGTTCTCAAGATAGCTGCATCAGCAAGGTGGGACAAATAGTTTTGTTGGCTGTTTGGAGATTAGAATATAGGAGGATGACTTGACGTGAGGATGTGTCCTCTGCAGATGATGTGAAACAATTAGACCATAGAGATCTATTTGTTCTTTGATGTCTATTACATTGAGATTTTAAAACTGATGCTAAGCATATCATCCCTGTATTGTTCTTCTCTTTTGTTTCTTGAGATGCTTGGGGTAGTTTTCTGTGTTGTATGATCTCTAGTTAAATGGTGGTTACATGTGAAATCATTTCCAGCTGAACCAATGATGTTACAAGGATATTTTACTTAGATGCTACATCATTTAAGTACATTAAACAGAACTTAAATTTATGATTTGGTTATCTAGTATATCACCTTCATTTGCTGAACATCTATCTTCTCAGGAAAAACTACTGAGTTGTTTTTTTAGTCTCTGTGAACTTTACAATCATGATTGATTAATTACCCTTTTGAGAACTCTTAACTAATGTCCTATAATTATTTGTGAACTAATATAGTAAGTTCTTAGTTAGCTTTCATTTGGATGATTGCATTTTTTGTAGTATCTCGACGTTTATCTTACTTGAGACTCGAGTTGATAATTTAAGGATGCCTTCTGGTTTGGATTTCAAACTGATTAGGCAGACATCTGTGGTACATTCTCTATGACTTCCATTTCGAACTGATGTTTGCCTGTCATGCTGTTTTTTCATGTAAGGGTGTTTTATGGATCATGGTGCGATTTAAGAGGTGAATCAATGTTTAATCAAGTCTGGTGATCGTATCATGCTATTTCGCTCTTGTGAAATGAGTCATGACTCCCTTTTGGATTAGTAATGTATAATATATGTTGAATGGTGTCTTCATATTACTTGCATTTTCCTTTCTAGCCACGGTTCACGCCTACGCCCACAATTTTCATTACCTGTTAGCTTAGCTATTTTCCATTAGATAAATAATTAGTTAGCCATTTTACTCCTATTAACAGTGGTCATGGTGTTGAGATTTTCCTTTTAACAAAGAACTTTATCTACATGCTTCATCTATATTAAATTTAAATGCCAGTAGAATCTGAATGAATACAAATCTAAGTGGCAGTAGCGTTTCCCTTTGTTTAATATGGCATCTTCTTATTTTTGCTACTGTATTCTGAACAACCTGGACACATGTTCTTATGGTTCCCTGAATGTTTCTTGTACATATTTACCCAGTCATGTTTAATTTGGTGTGATCTTTCATGCAAACAAGACTGTGAATGTGCCTTAAGATGTGATGTGCCTTGGCATACATCGAACTATAGTTGTTTTTACATTGATGCATAGTTGCTGATACTAGCCTGCGTGTTCTGGCAGACAGTGAATTGCATTGGCAGATGGGGATGTGAGATGAGAAGAGGCAGACAACTTGGAGTGCACCAGTAGCATTGACTTGGAGTGGTCGACGAAACAAGATCCTCTGGCTAGGTCTTCAGATCTTACTGACCTCACCCCTACTGCTCCTCTTCTTCACGAGCTCGGTGTATGTAAGTTCCCTGGTTATCCCTTTTCTCCTCTACTTGTTATATGATACATGGTTGTGATGGAAGAAGTGTTTATCTACTCTTGTGTCATCGGAATAACTGTGATGCTCGTGAGCTAAATGTGCGGTAGAGCTACAATATTTATTCCTGGGATCATTATGTAATTGAATAGTTTAGTCATGTTCGATCTGCTATTGATTGTCCAACTGCTTATCTTGTTTCCTTTCACTATTAAAGTCATGTTACCAACCTGGTAATAGCTTCATCACACAATACTATTGTTCCTTTTGCTCATTTTTGTTAGCATAAGCTTGGCAATCTTGTTTCACCAAGTCCAATTCTGCATGTTCTTTGTTTTTACGATAGTCATCAGTATATATTGTTTCCATAATGTTTCTAAAGTTTTGGAAGGATGTTTGGTTCAGTTTATCTGCTCCTAATTGTAGTATCAAAGGTGAGATTTTTCAAAATTACAGTGTGTTTATCTAAATATCTCATCAAGGCCTAATTTCTTTTTTTGTTGGACTACAGGTACACGCTGAATAAGTCAGAGAAAGAGGAAACATGAAGTTCCGAAATATCAAAAAATAGCTAACTTGTATACTTTCTCAATGTTTTATCGTATTTTGGTACTCCACCTGATGTGAACTGTGTGTGATTGTAACGTGCCGATGTTATCCGAAATATTATTTGTGAATGTGACCTATTTGAATCAAAGCAATTCGTTTATTCTGTTGGTCTTGATTAAATTATTAGCTATTTAATTACTGTGAAAATGTGAGAAAATGGACACTAACAAGTGGAACCCTATGAATTGTGTGAACTGACAACTGGGACCCCTGTTACTGGTTGGACCATCCCAAAATAAGAAGGTCGAAAGTAAGAATCTGTCCATATAAAAGGCCAATGCAAAGAAAATTTAAATGCCAGAATGTTGGGCTTGGCCCATGTAGCTGACCAGATTTGACATGAAAAACAATCTAAAATAGTTGGTCTGAGCCTATGTGGAACCCAGAAATGGACTGTGCTGATTTCGATTTAAGACGATTTAATTTTGTCACAATTTTGCCACGTAGGATCGGCCACGTAGGATCTGACATGGCCTAGCTAGATGGACTGTGACGATATTGAATCATCATAGATGTTATGACGATCCAATATCGTCATAGACGGTTATGACGATTTTATCAAAAACGTCGTTATAGTTCATTTATGACGCTCAACTTTCGACAATCTCAAAATCGTCATAGAATCAGCATAAACAGACTACTATGACGATTCTGTGATGAAAATGGAGGGTCATATATAGCTAGATTCCTTGTAGTGTTGTGGAACATCATCAAGAATTCAGCCGAAGCTATATCTTATGAAAGGGGAATTGACATGTTCAATGACGACCTCCGCTGCAGGGAATTCATTGAGGAGCAGGGGGTGAGTCAAGCCCAAAACAATCTCACAATTAATGGACATGGAAAATCGTTGGTCAGATGGCAAAAACACAGTAAACAACAAGCGAGGGCGCTCACCCGAAGAAGATAGGGACATGTGCAAAAATGATACGATAAGACGCAGCAACGACGGATACAACTGACTGAGCTAGGTTGCGGCTGGCTTTTCGGGAGAGGACAACCAAAGAAACGGCGATCGTTGCGGTGATATTGCAGCAACAGAGATGACGCTGGAGGAAGCCAATCTGAACAGCAGTACCATCCAAGGGCTCGGGAGCCCCCAATGTCTCCACTACATATGTTGGAAGGACACTGTAATATGCATTTTTACGTCGACTCTGTAGGAAGGAGGCGATCAAACCATTTCATGAAGGATTGCTGCACTTTCCTAAAAATGCAGGAGGTATGCAATGCAAAGGAAGCCGAAGCAACAAACCAAGGATAGGCCACCACATCTGGAACCCTAGTGAAAGATTACATATGTCGCCTAGAGGGGGTGAATAGGCGGCTAAAAACTTTTACGAGTGGGCTTAACAAAGGCGGAATAAAACTAGCATTTTATTTTGTCAAGCACAAAGCCTAGAAATGCTAAGGTTCACCTATGTGCACCAATAACATATGCTAAGCAAGATAAGAAGCAATGTGGTAACAATATAGATTACTTCAAGCATGAAGGCTATCACAATGTAAAGTGCACAAGTATTGAACTCGGGTATAGAGATAACCGAGGCACACAGGGACGACGATAATTTACCGAGTTCCTCCCAACAAGGGAGTACGTCTTGTTGGAGGGGTGGACGGTACTAAGACCACCAACGCCACAAAAGACCTCACCCCATTCTCCCGAGCAACCACCACATGGCAAGCACCCGTTCCACTATGGGACACTTGAGGGCGGTCACCAAACCCGTACAAGATGGGGCTATCTCCAAAACTTAATTGGAGGCTCCCAATAATCGCTAATAAGGCCACAAACTTAGGGAGACCTTCACAACTTAATTGAAGGCCCCAAGAACTCTCCACAAAGGCCACCTAACTGTCTGGGGTTCCAAGAACCCAAGAGTAACAAGCTTCTTGATTTCACCAACCAAATCCTCCGTGGAGAACTCAAACCGATGCACCTAATGCAACGACAAGTCCTTCACTCCAAAATTCCACCAAAGCTACAAAATCTATTGGGGGAATAAGAGAGGAAAAACATAATAGGAAATCCACAAAAGACTCCACGATATAGATCCAATGGGTTCCCATCACTTAGAGGAAAGATTGATTGGTGGAAATGTAGATCTAGATCTCCTCTCTCTTTTCCCTCAAGAAGATGCAAGAATCATTGGAGGGATTGAGATATAGCAAGCTTGGGAAGGTCAACAATGGAGGGGAAAACTTGCAATAATAGTTGGGGAAACATTGGGGAAGAAGGCCCCTTAAATAGGTTCCCAAAAACAACCGTTCCAGCCAAAAACGCGATTCCCGGTACTACCAGACTTTTCCTGGTACTATCGGACATTCCAGCACTACCGGACATTCCTTGTGGCTCCCGGGTCACCCAAACACGCTTTTCTCTGTGAATCCCGACACTACAGGACTTTTTCCCGGTACTACTAGAGTCCCTGGAATTCCCGGGTCCCCCAAATGCATTTTCTTCGTGAATCCCGGCACTACCGGACTTTTTCTCGGTACTACCGGATTTTCTCAACACCGGGACACTAGGTACGAAAACGGCAATAACTTTTGCATCTGGACTCCAATTTCGATGATCTTGGGCTCGTTTCGAAGAGGACAACAAGATATACAAGATCATGCAGAGAAGTATCATTGCACAACCACGGAGATAAAACCACAAGACGAAATCTTTGAGATCTCTAAAAGAGACGAACCGATAAAACCTCCAAACCGCAAAACACAATAACTTGACCGTGGAAACTCCTATTAAGTTGAAACCAATTTTGTTGGAAAGATACAAACAAGTAGAATCCAACAAAAATGGTACTATTGGATACAACCAAGGGATAAGATATCAAATATGTATATGTGAGATATCTCCCTAGGTGTGGAGCTGGAAAACCTCCAAGATCAAAACCGCAATAAGATATAAAGGGAGATACATTTTTGAAGAACTAGAGCTTGTAATGAAGACAAGCTCTAGAACCAAACATGAATAATATCCAACAAACAAACAAGAAAGATGATGCTAATAATGCAATGGTTTGAGCTCTTTCCGAAAGATATGATCGATCTACTCATTCGAGAGCCCCTCTTGATAGCACGGTTATCTATCCTAAACCCAGTCTACCAACTACCAACATGATACCAACAAAAGGGAACACCTATCAATATTATACCTTTGCCTTGAGAAAACCCCTTGAGCATGATGTAGATGATATTGTCCATCTCAAGATGAACACCATTCTTGATTACTCATGCACACACTCGCTTGATGAAGACTTGACATATGCTCCCCCATACACCATGGGAAAGTCTCGTATTTGACCTTGTCTTCATCGATCCATCACCACCAAGAATGACAAGCGTCAAGCATGAGATCTTCTAGAGATGGCGCATCTTGATCTTGCACAACATTTCTCCTAACTTCATATGATTCCAAAAGGCCTAAGGCGCCTGGATAATACTTCTTATTCTTCATTTCTTCCACCTTGAATCCAACACGTGGTCCAAGCGAAGCCAATGGACAAATCCTACAAGTGCAACCTAATGCAAACATTAGTCCATAGAGATTGTCATTAATTACCAAAACCACACATGGGGCCACATGCTCTTTCAATCTCCTCCATTTTGGTAATTGATGACAATCCCTTTGAGAGGGTTTATATAAGAAATTTAACGAACAAAATGGTAGCATCAATATCAAATACTACACAAGTATGTGGTACAACAACAACATATAGAGCAAACTCCCCCATAATTCAATGTTGTGTGATGAACTTGAATTTCATTGCATATATTGCCAATATCCTTGGTGGAGTTTCCTTTATATATACCACATGCTAAACAACAACAAGGACGCAAGAGCATGAAAATAAAATTCTTAAGAACAAACTCAAAACATAAACCAACTTCCCTTAAACCCTCTTAAAACTTCTCCTTCATTTGCATAGATTGCCAAAATGGGTGACAAGTTCTAGAAGGCCAATATAGTGATAGTTCCTCCAAAGGTGTGCATTCGCACATAACCAATGTTGAATACTTGGTAGGAAGTAGAACTATATTGAGGACTTGGAGATTGCCAAAGAAATAAAATGAAAGAAGCATCAACAAATGATGCAAGCAATCACAAGATCGAACAAACCAATTGAAAACAACAAATGATACCAAATGGAAACAACAAGATATTATGATACGAGTAAAGGAGCGTGTTAAATGAAAATATAGAAGCTCCCTAAGATTTGTGCACAAATTATAATAATTGCATTAGAATACATAATACACAAACATGGAATCCTCACTCCCCCATAAACATTTACGACACAAAAGGTGAGCAAGAAGGCAAATGAGCATTATTATATGAATTAGATGAGATCCCCAAAGATTATGCACCAATTATGATAATTGCATTTGGGAACAAAGTGCATGATCATGGAATCCTCACTCATCCAAATTCATTCAACAATACAAGGCATGAGAGAAAAATATGAGTGCCCGAAGATGCAAACACAAGAGACAAGCACTCATAGGAAAATAAATTTGGAAGCCACCGAAGCATCAAAAATAAATAGAAAGGTGGTCTCCAAGTAATAAAATCTCAACGGAAAATATCTTCTCTTATGTGTATAAGTTTCTAAGTGGAAAACTGATGGCCCAAAATAGATCAAGCTCATTGGGGAACCCCAAGAGGAAGGTATGATGAGCACAGCAGCAAGTTTTCCCTCAGTACGAAACCAAGGTTTAATCGAACTAGTAGGAGCAAGGAAACAACCCAAAGGTGTTGCTAGCTGAGACTTCGCAGGGCGCACTACCGGTGCTAGTAGCAACGTGGAGACCTGCACAACACAATCACAGAACTTTGTCCCCAACTTGCGATGAGGTTGTCAATCTCACCGGTTTTGCTGAAAACAAAGGGTTAAACGTATCGAATGGAAGAAAGTAATAGTTTACAGACAATAAACACAAAGAAGTAAACGGTTGATTGTAGATTGATTGTAAAAGAAAGGACTAGGGTCCATAGTTCACTAGAGGTGGCTCTCCTTATGATAGATAACATGCTGGGTGAACAAATTACAGTGGGGCAATTGACAAACATCGAGAAAGCATACAAGCATATACTACTCATCTTGACTCCTTTGAGATTCGATTGGGCATTACAACATTATACATAGACTGCCATCCAACTGCATCTATGACTAATAATCCACCTTCAGGTTATCATCCGAATCCCCTCTAGTATTAAGTTGTAAGCAACGGATAATTGCATTACGAATTGCGTGTAAAGTAAACAATACGATTGCTCTATGAACAAAGGATTGTTGTTTTCTCCCTAGTAGCAACAACACATCTAGTACCTTAAAGATTTCTGTCACTTCCCTAGATTACCAGAGGCATGAACCCACTATCTAGCATAAATACTAACTCTTGGAGTTGCTAGCATCTACTTGTCCAAGATAGCTACTAACAACGGAAAACATGCAAGATCACAAATAACAAAGACATGATAGAATCAATAATCAATCTGAAATAGCATCTCAACATCCATCGGATCCTCGCAAACACAACATGCGGAATTAGAAATAGATGATCTTGATCATGAACGGAGCTCACAAGATCTAAACATGATAGCACAAAGGAGGAGAACCAGCCATCTAGCTACTACATGGACCCGTAGTCAAGAGATGAACTACTCACGCATCACACCAGAGTCTTGCATGGTGATGAAGAAGGCCTCTAGGGTGAATTCCCCTCTCCGCCAGGGTGCCGGGAAGAGCTTCAGCTCCCTCCCGATCTAGGGATGGAGATGACAGCGGGTACAGACTCTTTCGTGGAATTTTGATCGGGTACTTAGGGTTTCCGTATCAGAGGCAATATATAGGAAGAAGTGGAGGCCGAGGGCGTGCCTGGGGTGGCCAGACCACCCCTGGCGCGAGCTAGGCCCGGCCGCGTAGCCAGGTGGTGTGGCCGGGCCCCAGCCCCTCTCCGTCTCGTATTCTAGCTCCAGGCGTCCCTCGGTAAAATAATAAATTTGGCTTTTGTCCCGTCCAATTCCAAAAATATTCATTTTCTGACTTTCCTTTAACCAAAAATAGCAGAAAATAGGTAGCTGGCACTGTGTCTCTTATTAATAGGTTAGTCCAAGAAATCATATGGAAAGTACTCCAAAGTGTGGACAAAACATAAGAAAGTAGATAAAACCAAGCATGGAACATCAAAAATTATAGATACATTTGCAATGTATCAACATCCCCAAGCTTAACTCCTGCTCGTCCTCAAGTAGGTAAGTGATAAAAAGAAAGAATAATTTTTGAGGTGACATGCACCATCATAAACTTGATCAAAAGTATTTGTAAAACATTCACAGCTGGGATCATAGTACTTCAATCATAACATGAACTACAAAGTTCTAGCAATAAGACAAAGAAACTATGTTGCAACATGAAAATGCACAAACAAAAGATTCATGAATAACAATGCTTTTAAAGACGTTTGTTTGTTTCACATAAAGAAAACATAGCATAGTGGTATTCAGCTTGTCCCTCATAGAGTAGCAAAACATAAATGCATAGGACACCTTCAAAGTTCATAAGAGTGACTAGATACAAATAGTTTTAAACAAGCAATATCAAAGCTATGCATCAATCAATAAGTCTTGGGACAATGCACATAGAACTAAGAATGTCCACTATGCTCTCAAAGTGTGCATAAAGATAAAAGGTGGAGACTCAACATAAAAGTAAAAGAAAGGCCTTCATAGAAGGAAGTAGGGATTCAAGTCTCATAAAGAGCTTCCAAAAATTATGGTACTTAATAGCTTTTAGCTCTCATTGCCCCTATCATAAGCATCTTGAAGGTGATTAAGGTTGAAAGTGACACAACTAAGAGGATATGCGTGACAAGTTATAAGCCAAAATCTCATGCCCCTTACTTACGAAGACCGAACCTCATGCTACTCAACTTTAGTCACGAGCAAGCTCTTGTCATTGTAAGTACATATGTATCATATAGAACCGCCAACGGTGTACCCCTTGCACATGATACATGAGCTATCCCATAATCAAAATGACAAGGCAAGCATACAATGAGCATCTCATTGATCTTTTTATTTGCTATTTGCATAGGTTTTTATTTAGGATGCTTCATAAAATGCTCATTATGGTGATGCTGCAAGTTTCCACCATGATTAGGCATGGATTAGGCTAGCGGCCCAGGCGTTTCTCTAACATACATACAAACTCCATGATCTTACAAGTTCCACTTTTATTTCACACCGTCGGGATCCATAAGCAAAAGAACATGATATCAACGGGGTACAAAGTGCATGTGTAATGTTGAAAGCGTTCCCCATGATACATGGTTCTGCTAATTTCAACTTATAAATCGCAAGTATATACGCAACAAAGAAGGACCCGATGGTTCAAGTTTATTAAATGCAAAAAAGAAAAGTGTGCCATCAAGTTCGTGAGATCTTTAATCACTAGTTTTCTCATAACAAGTTTAATTTGGAAGGTAAACACAAGCATGAATATACTTGGAATAGCATATGCTAGTAGGTAGGTATGGTGGAATATTTGGAATAAATTTTGGTTTAAGGATTTGGATGCATGAGTGGAACTCACACTTGGTTATGGAGGCTAGCAAAAGACTGAGAGCGAGAAACTAAGAGAGCAATAATGGCCATAATCATGGAGAGCGACAAAACATCATTGTTCAAAGAATAAAGTGATACTACAAGTTGACAACTAAAGGATCATAAAGGCTTATGGTGACTTGGGATAGTCATAACATGGTGTGAGCATGCGCCAAGTCAACCCAAATAAAGCATCAAAGGAGAATACCACAATACTATGCTTTAATATGCTAAAACAACGCATGATCCTTCCAAGGTACATTAAGCAATCACAATTGTTTATAACAAGTCATGCTACAACAAAGAATTCTAAGCATAAAGCCAAAACAATATCAAGCATGGCATGACAAAGCATAGGACACAGTCAAAAACAAGCTCTCTTTACCACTTAAGCACGAACTTTCCTACTCTTTTCCAATCCAAACCAAACTATTTGAAAACCAATGTTTGAAAGAGGGGGTCCAACCAATTTATTGAGCAAACGAAGCAAACCAAGCAAACGAAAAACCAAAACAAAAACGAAAAAAGAAGACGCTCCAAGGACAACACAACTGTGCATGAAACAATAAAAATGAAGCGTTTGGAAGAAACCTAGGATTTTTATTGATGAAGAGGGTGATGCCTTGGGCATCCCCAAGCTTTGACACTTGTACTTGGATATTTCTTGGGGTGACACGCGTGGAATCCCCAAGCTTGAGCTTTAGTCCATCTTTCATTCCATTACTCATTCCTTCCATACACCTGAAATTTTTCCTTCATACAAAACTTCACACAATCTTTATTAGCAACATTAGTGCACTCAAGATAATAAGTCTTTAGGTTCAGTTATAACACCAATAAAACTTCCATTAAAACACTAGCTACTGTAGCACTTCCCTCAATAAGCTCAATTCCCCAAAAGAACTCAAAAAGGAACCAACAAGAAGCAAATGTAGAAAATGGCAGAAATTTGTCAAAACAGACCAACAAGTAAAGACGATATTTTTCGAAGACCTTCTGTTGCTCAAATCAAAAAGTGTTGAACTAACGAAAGTTAGATAACAACCTGGGGCAGAAGCACAAAACTGCACGCCTCAAAATGACGTACAGAGATTTTATACGAATTTTTATGGTGAAGCATAAAAATCTGTTTCGTGACAGCAACTTTCCCAATCATTACTTCTCCCTCATTATAGGTTACTCTTGGCAATAAAAGCAAATAAAAAGGATAGGGAGCGGTTATTACTCCAAAACTCATATAAAACTTTTGGGTTATCTCCCAACAAGTACTTTTATTTAACGCCTTTAAGTTAGGCATAAGAAGCAAGAAAAGCATCAAATGTTCTCAACTGAAGAAGCATTAAAACCAAATTTCTTGCCCTTACCTCTCTTACTTTTATTCTTAACGTTGGGGAACTTGTGAATGCTTGGTGGAGAAACAAAGCGCATGGTGCCCTTTTCCACATCTATTATTGCTCGAAGGAGTTTCAATACGGATCTTCCAAGTGTGATTTCTCCTTTTCCTACACATTCAATAACAAGATAATCAGTAGAAACCATTTTCCCTAGGATCTTTGTAAATACTCCTTCAGCTATTCCAATGGGTAAGATTGTGGCATTGTTAGCAAGAAAATTTTCTTCTCCTCCTTCAGAAAGCCCCCAAAGATTCAAGGATTCATAAATATCTTTGGGCATAAGACAAAATTCAGACATGATATGACGGCGAGCATAAAAAGTTTCATTGTTTATAGCAATCTTTACTGTGGGAAGCCATTCGGAGGGTTCAGAGTTTATTGGAACATAGTTGTGGTGCTCTCTAAGCGTATTATAGCAATCTTTCAATCTAGCAGTGCTGGTTAAAGAGTGTTCAATCTAGCAAATATGTTTATGAAAGAAGAATCAGATTTGCTAGGCAAGTTATAAGTGAAGATCAACTTCTTTATGGCATTAACAACAAAATCCTCATTGCATTGGAGGAATCTCCTCCCACAACATCATATGAAGCATATCTATAGCAAAGAGCAATTCCAAGGTAAAAACTACTAAGGAACAAGGTTTGGGTCATTTTAGGTTCAGTTTTCTCATGTAGATCAGAGATTCTAGAACAAGCTTCTTTGAAACCCTCTTCAATTCCTTGTTTAAAAGTGAAAATCATTTCCTCAGGTGACATAGTGATTGGAGCAATGCTAGACATAATGGTAACTTAAGATATGAACTAATTTTTTTGTGTTTTTAATAAAGAAAGCAAACTTGTAAAACTAATTTTTTGTGTTTTTGATAAAGAAATAAGCAAACAAAACAAAAGAAACTAAGAAAAACAAAAATAACAAAGTAAAGAGATTGGTTATGAGGGACTCCCCTTGTGAAGATGTCCTTGACTCCCCGGCAACGCCACCAGAAAAGTAGCTTGATGGCCCAAAATATATCGAGCTCATTGGGGCACCCCAACAGGAAGGTATGATGAGCACAGCAGCAAGTTTTCCCTCAGTATGAAACCAAGGTTTAATCGAACCAGTAGGAGCAAGGAAACACCCCAAAGGTGTTGCTAGCTGAGCCTTGGTAGGGCGCACTACCGGTGCTAGTAGCAACGTGGAGACCTGCACAACACAACCAAATAACTTTGTCTCCAACTTGCGATGAGGTTGTCAATCTCACCGGTTTTGCTGAAAACAAAGGATTAAACGTATCGAATGGAAGAAAGTAATAGTGTGCAGAAAGTAAACATAAAGAAGTAAAGAGTTGATTGTAGATTGATTATAAAAGAGAGGACCGGGGTCCATAGTTCACTAGAGGTGGCTCTCCTTAAGATAGATAACATGCTGGGTGAACAAATTACAGCGGGGCAATTGACAAACATCGAGAAAGCATACAAGCATATACTACTCATCTTGACTCCTTTGAGATTCGATTGGGCATTACAACATTATACATAGACCGCCATCCAACTACATCTATGACTAATAATCCACCTTCAGGTTATCATCCGAACACCCTCCAGTATTAAGTTGCAAGCAACAGATAATTGCATTACGAATTGCGTGTAAAGTAAACAATACGATGGTTCTATGAACAAAGGATTGTTGTTTCTCCCTAGTAGCAACAACACATCTAGTACCTTAGAGATTTCTGCCACTTCCCAGATTACCAGAGGCATGAACCCACTATCGAGCATAAATACTAACTCTTGGAGTTGCTAGCATCTACTTGGCCAAGATAGCTACTAACAACGGAAAGAATGCAAGATCACAAATAACAAAGACATGATAGAATAAATAATCAATCTGAAATAGCATCTCAATATCCATCGGATCCCCGCAAACACAAAATGCAGAATTACAAATAGATGATCTTGATCATGAATGGAGCTCACAAGATCTAAACATGATAGCACAAAGGAGGAGAACCAACCATCTAGATACTACATGGACCCTTAGTCTAGACATGAACTACTCATGCATCACACTGGGGGCTTGCATGATGATGAAGAATGCCTCCAGGGTGAATTCCCCTCTCCGACAGGGTGCCGGGAAGAGATTCAGATCCCTCCCGATATAGGGATCAAGATGATGGCGGCTATAGCCTCTTTCGTGGAAGTTTGATCGGGTACTTAGGGTTTCCGTATCAGAGGCAATATATAGGCGGGAGCGGAGGCCGAGGGGGTGCCTGGGGCGACCAGACCACCCCCTGGCGCGGGCCAGGCCTGGCCGCGTGGCCAGGTGGTGTGGCCGGGCCCCAACCCCTCGCCATCTCGTATTCTGGCTATAGGTGTCCCTCGGTAAAATAATGACTTTGGCTTTTGTCCCGTCCAATTCCGAGAATATTCATTTTCTGACTTTCCTGGAACCAAAAATAGCAGAAAACAGGCAGCTGGCACTGTGGCTCTTGTTAATAGGATAGTCCAAGAAATCATATGAAAAGTACTCCAAAGTGTGGACAAAACATAAGAAAGTAGATAAAACCAAGCATGTAACATCAAAAATTATAGATACATTTGCAATGTATCAAAAACATCACAAAGACATATGCCCACAAGGAAACAAGCACACATAAAGAACATATATAAGAAAACACATGAAAGACAAAATGAAGTCATAATATATACCAATAAGATTTTTGCTTGAAAGCATGTCCAAAGGTACAATTTTATATTATTGTTCATTTATGAGTTTCAAACACCAACACACCAAATACATTACAACTATCACCAAGGGAAGAGTAAATAGTTGGAATATATGGAGAAAAGCAACAAGTATCACAAAGGAAAACTCAACTAGAAAAATCTCACTATTGCACATGAGATAAGTTAAGGAAAAGATAGGCAATAAAATTGCTAGAATTACATATTTGGGATTGGTTAATCATATGCATGATTTTGTATAGTCCCAATTATATGCACTCATCTCAACTTACACACATTTGAAATAGGAAGTTCTCTTAAAACTGAAGCTAGAACCACAAAAAATACAAATATAAAAATTCATGCTAGAAGCAACCCACAAACGGTTGGAAGAAAGATATATGAGCCTTAGAAAGAGATACTTGTTACCGAGATATCATTAATAGGATGTGGTAGATATGAGTTTGTCGATCATTCTATAGCTTGCCTCCAATTTTCATGGATGCACCACTTCTTCAAAATTGAGAGACAAGCATCCAATATATCTCCAATGCACCTAAAACACATTAAGTAGAAAATGGTCCCCAAACAAATTGGGTCCAAAGTAGTTAGAGAAACTACAATACATAGGAGAGACTCCACATCAAAATGTGCATATTGATATGAAACTGAATTTCATGCACAACTTAGCCGATGGGATTTGGTGGAGTTTCCCTTATATATTGGATCAAAGAAAGCAAGCATGCCATAATATAACATGTAGCAAATATGCATGCACAAGGCTTTCAAGAGCCAAAAAGGAGATACAATTTGAGCAAAAACACCAAGTACACCGAGATGGCACACATAAAGTGTGACACGACCAAAGGTGTCCAAATTGCATCAAACAACACTTTCAACACATGAAAGATCACAAGTTCAACAAATAAACTAGACAAAAGCCAAAGAGAAAATATAGATAAAAACACAAACGCTCGAGGATTTATCTCATTTTAAAAGGTCAAAACATGAAACAAGGAATGAGACAAAACCAACTCCAAAAAAGAGCAAGGTTCCAACAAATAAACCAAACTCACCACACTTTTCATGATGGCACAAAATACAAAACGAAAAGATCGAACTTCCAAGCACATAAACATGATATGGAACAAAACAAGAAGCATAAATAGGAATGTTCTAAATAATATAGGAGAACTCACCCATAAGTAGTACATTATATAGAATTTTGCTTTTGAATGTAAAATGCACATAAATGAGATCATCACTACTACCTACATTAAATAAAACACAAGAGGATACCAATAAAAAATCCATAAGAGGTAAGGAAATCTTGGGAGACAACACAAAACATTTTCTTGACAAGAGATAGTAAAAAATTAAGCAAAGGTCAAAGTGAATATGATCAATAAATTCTACCATAAATCTAGTAGTCCAAGGATAAGAAGTATTCAGAATCATCTTTCCAAGGCAGTTCACACGGATATCCAAGATCATATTCACACTAGGAAGCATATAACAAAGTATAAGAATTAAGCTTGATGGTTCGAAAGAGATTCTTGGTAGCTTCCAATAGTCACACAATCACTAGTGATTAGAGTGACTTGAAGCTAATGCTTTTCGTGACGATATAGAGATCCAAATATGAGGAAACACATACCAAGAAACACTCTCACACACAAGATCCAAAAGATGAGCAATAAAAACATTCAAACAAATTGGAGCTTGAATGAGATAATGTGCCACATAGGAGCTAGATAATTCTGAATATCAATTCTAAGTGACGCAACCTCGAATTTTCACATTTTCTAGGATTGTAATATGCACTAAGCATATGACTCCCCCATAATGTGATAAACCATAAATCTCAACACGAGGTAAAAGGATCCAAATAGAAATAATTAATGGACATTATAGAACTTAAATTTCTCATGAGAATCATACCACATAGAGACTAGATAATATTGCAATATCAATACTTGGTGGTATTCCTCATGTGCACACATTTTTAGGATTGTGGAATGCCCAAGCATAACACTCCCCCAAAATGGGATAGTCCATTAATATCTCACAAGAGCCAAATAAGATACCAAATATAATCAAGAAAGGCTCCAACACAAGAAGCACACATACATGGTGTGCCACCCAACATACACAAATATACTTGACAACTTAAGATAATTACGTGGAATACACAACATATACACAAACATGCAAGGTAAAGAACCAACATATGCACAAGGGAGCGTGCAACTTTCAATGTAATAAGTTAAGCACATGTTATTGCAAGGAAGAACATTGGAAAAAATGATAGAGGCAATGTAATCCAAATGACTTGGCTTGACAAAAATAATAGATGAAGATCCCTCAATTCTTCATGATGTAGCCAAGTCTCCAATGCTCTGCAACAACACCTATTGATCAAGTTTTGGCTTGTTGGTCCCCAATAAAGTTGGGTCCTAAGAAGTTAGTCATAATAGGCTTGGAAACCCAAATGGTTCTTTTCTTGACACCACATTGAGCACCAAAAAATTTGGAAAACACATTGTAAACCCCATCCTTATGAAGATAATAAGCATCATAAATCAAGATAGGGTTGGATGAGTAGATACCAATAGTACATGAGGAAGAAATGTGCCCCTTCTCATGGCATATGTAGCAAGTTATTCTCTTGCTATCTTTCTTCTTAGGGGATGCCACAACTCGAGGAAGAGCATGAGTATTCCTCTTGGGAAGCGGCCCATCTATAACATAAGGTAGAGCTCTAGGCCACTTCACTTGTTGCTTCACACTAAGAGGTTTTGATACGTTGCTAACATATCTATAATTATTGATGTTCCATGCTTGGTTTATATCTACTTTCTTATGTTTTTCCCCAACTTTTGGAGTATTTTTATACACTTTCTTGGACTAAGCTATTAACAAGATGCCACAGTGCCAGCCACCTGTTTTTTGCTGTTTTTGGTTCCAGGAAAGTAAGAAAATGAATATTCTCAGAATTGGACGGGACAAAAGCCAAAGTCAATATTTTACCGAGGGGGACACAGAGCCAGAATACGAGACGGAGAGGGGCTAGAGGGCCGCCACACCACCTAACCGCGCGGCCGGGCCTAGCTCGCGCCAGGGGGTGGTGTGGCCGCCTAGGGAACCCCCTCGGCCTCCCCTTCCGACTATAAGATGCCTCCGATACAGAAACCCTAAGTACACAATCAAAGTTCCACGAAAGAGTCTATAGCCACCGTCATCTCCATCCCTAGATCGGGAGGGATCTGAAGCTCTTCCCGGCACCCTGCCGGAGGGGAGAATTCACCCTGGAGGCCTTCTTCATCACCATGCAAGCCTCCGGTGTGATGCGTGAGCAGTTCATCCTTGTACTACGGGTCCATGTAGAAGGTAGATGTTTGGTTCTCCTCCTTTGTGCTATCATGTTTAGATCTTGTGAGCTCCGTTCATGATCAAGATCATCTATTTGTAATCATACATGTTGTGTTTGTGGGGATCCGATGGATATTGAGATGCTATTTCAGATTGATTATTGATTCTATCATGTCTTTGTTATTTGTGATCTTGCATGCTTTCCGTTGTTAGTAGCTATCTTGGCCGAGTAGATGCTAGCAACTCCAAGAGGGAGTATTTATGCTCGATAGTGGGTTCATGCCTCTAGAAATCTAGGGAAGTGACAGAAATCTCTAAGGTACTAGATGTGTTGTTGCTACTAGGGAGAAAACAGCAATCCTTTGTTCATAGAACAATCGTATTGTTTACTTTACACGCAATGCGTAATGAAATTATCTGTTGCTTGCAAATTAATACTGGAGGGTGTTCGGATGATAACCTAAAGGTGGATTATTAGTCATAGATGCAGTTGGATTACGGTCTATGTATAATGTTGTAATGCCCAATCGAATCTCAAAGGAGTCAAGATGATTAGTATATGCATGTATGCTTTCTCGATGTTTGTCAATTTCTCTGCTATAATTTGTTCACCCAACATGTTATCTATCTTAAGGAGAATCACCACTGGTGAACTATGGACCTCGGTCCTTTCTTTTACAATCAATCTACAATTGTTTACTGCTTTCTGTTTACTTTCTGCAAGCAATTACTTTCTTCCACATGATACGTTTAATCCTTTGTTTTCAGCAAAACTGGTGAGATTGACAACCTCACTGTAACTTGGGGGCAAAGTTCTGTGGTTGTGTTGTGCAGGATTCCATGTTGGAAACAACACCTTGGAGGTGTTTCCTTGCTCCTACTGGTTCGGTAACCTTGGTTTCATAACTAAGGGAAAACTTGCTGCTGTTCTCATCATACCTTCCTCTTGGGGTTCCCAAACGAGCTCGATATATTTTGGGCCATCAAGCTATTTTGCTGGCGTCGTTGCCGGGGAGTCAAGGACATCTTCACAAGGGGAGTCCCTCATAACCAATCTCTTTACTTTGTTATTTTTGTTTTGCTTAGTTTATTTCTGCTTTGTTTGCTTGTTTCTTTTTATCAAAAATACAAAAAAAATAGTTCCTACTATAGTTGTTATTTTTGTTGGACTGTTATTGTCTTGCTTTATCATGCTTTCTATCAATGGTTGGTTTCTTTGAAACTAATCTTATTGGCAAGGTGCGTTCATGGAAGAACAACAATATTATTATGAGGAACACCGCTTGTCACAAAAAGGGAAACACTTATGGGAACAAATAGATAAATTGTATACCATTGCTAGAAACGTGTGCTCTACTTATAATATTACTTATTGCTTTCATAAATCTTGTTGTTGTAGGAGGTATAAACACCTCCCTTTTCAATGTGAGTATAATGATGATGTTACCGTATCTTCTTATGTTAAGGGAAATTATGACTTTTGTGATGTGGAACAAATTGAAGAATTTATTGCTTGGAAGGGTGCATTCGCTAGCTTATTTGCTTGAAAATACTGATGATGCACCTTATAAATATGAGTTTTATGATATACTTAAGTTTTTCTTTGATAATTACACGGAAGAAAATAGCTATATTCTTGAATATCTTAATAGATGCTCTCCACCAATGGAAGATACTAATGCCTTGCAGGAGCCTATGGAAGAAGAAATTGCTGAAACTGGGAGCTCATTGGATCAAAAAGAAGAGAGTGATGATCAAGAGGAGGAAGAATGGAGCAGCTACCCATGTCTACCTCCCAATAAGAGTAACTCTTTAACTAATACCTTATTTCATAGACCTCCTTGCTTACCAAAGGAGGATGAGTGTGATATTTATATTGTTGAGTTTGTTCATGATGCTACTAAAAATCATTATGAGAGAGGAAAATATGGTTGTTGGAATTCTCATATTACTAAAACACCTCTCTTTATATTGAAAGTTACGAAGTTGCTCTTGTTTTATCTACCCATTCTTGTTACTGTGTGCTTCTTTGATTTATTTTCTTAGAAGGTTACTATGCATAGGAAGTGGGTTAGACTTAAATGTGTGATAGATTGCAAATGTATCTATAATTTTTGATGTTCCATGCTTGGTTTTATCCACTTTCTTGTGTTTTGTTCCAACTTTGGAGTACTTTTATTATGATTTCTTGGACTAACCTATTAACAAGAGCCATAGTGCCAGCTGCCTATTTTCTGCTGTTTTTGGTTCCAGGAAAGTAAGAAAATGAATATTCTCAGAATTGGACGGGACAAAAGCCAAAGTGCCTATTTTTTTGGAAGGGATCAAGTGCCAGAATACGAGGCGGAGAGGGGCCAGGGGCCGGCCACATCACCTGGCCACCTGGCCAGGCTTGGCCCACGCCAGGGGGTGGTCTGGCCGACCCCTGCACCCGCTCGGCCTCTCCTTCCGCCTATAAGTTGCCCTCGGGACGAAAACCCTAAGGACCCGATAAAAAATCCACGAAAGAGTCTGTAGCCGCCGTCGTCTCTGTCGCTAGATCGGGGGGATCTGAAGCTCTTCCCGGCACCCTGCTAGAGAGGGGAATTCACCCTGGAGGCCTTCTTCATCACCATGCAAGCCTCCGGTGTGATGCGTGAGTAGTTCATCCTTGGACTACGGATCCATGTAGTAGCTAGATGGCTGGTTTCTCCTCCTTTATGCTTTCATGTTTAGATCTTGTGAGCTCCGTTCATGATCAAGATCATCTATTTGTAATTCATACATGTTGTGTTTGCGGGGATCCGATGGGTATTGAGATGCTATTTCAGATTGATTATTGATTCTATCATGTCTTTGTTATTTGAGATCTTGCATGCTTTCCGTTGTTAGTACCTATCTTGGCCAAGTAGATGCTAGCAACTCCAAGAGTTAGTATTTATGCTCGATAGTGGGTTCATGCCTCTGGTAATCTGGGGAAGTGACAGAAATCTCTAAGGTACTAGATGTGCTGTTTCTACTAGCGAGAAAACAACGATCCTTTGTTCATAGAACAATGGTATTGTTTACTTTACACGCAGTTCTTAAAGCAATAATCTGTTGCTTGCAACTTAATACTGGAGGGGGTTCGGATGATAACTTACAGGTGGATTATTAGTCCTAGATGCAGTTGGATGGCGGTCCATGTATTATGTTGTATTGCCCAATCAAGTCTCAAAGGAGTCAAGATGATTAGTATATGCATGTATTGCTTTCTCGGTGTTTGTCAATTGCCCCGCTGTAATTTGTTCACCCAGCATGTTATCTATCTAAGGAGAGCCACCTCTAGTGAACTATGGATCCCGGTCCTTTTTCTTTACATACAATCTACAACTGTTTACTGCTTTGTGTTTACTTTCTGCAAACTTTTACTTCTTCCCATTCGATACGTTTAATACTTTGTTTTCCGCAAAACACAGTGAGATTGACAACCTCATCGCAAGTTGGGGACAAAGTTCTGTGGTTGTGTTGTCCAGGTCTCCACGTTGCTACTAGCACCGGTAGTGCGCGCTACCAAAGCTCAGCTAGTAACACCTTTGGGGTGTTTCCTTGCTCCTACTGGTTCGATTAAACCTTGGTTTCATAACTGAGGGAAAACTTACTGCTGTGCTCATCGTACCTTCCTCTTTGGGTTCCCAACGAGCTCTACGTCGAAATTCGAGCGCATCAAGATTTTTTCTTTGTTTGCTTGTTTTTTATCAAAAACCCCAAAAAAATTAGTTCTACAAATTTGCTTTCTTATTTCAAAAACACAAAAAAAAATTAGTTCGTTTCTTAAGTTGCCTTTATGACTAGCTCTGCTCCAATCACTATTTCATTATGGATAGCTCACTCAGTTTCATATTTGGGAACAATATTATGACTACTAAGGTAATAGATGAACCACCGCCTGCTAGAACCTCCATGGAAGAAGAAATTGCTGAACCTGAAAGCTCATTAGATGAAAAAGAGGAGGAGAGTGATGGACAAAAGGAGGAAGAATGGATCTACCCATGCCTACCTTCTAATGAGAGTAACTCTTTATCCCTTACATTATTTGATTGTCCCCCATGCTTATCAAAGGAGGGTGAATGTTATGTTCCCGAGGATTCTTTTGAAAATGTTTATAATAAAGCTCTAGTGCTTGTAGATCATGAAAAGCATGCCTTATGTGATAGTTATATTGTTGAGTTTATTCATGAGGCTACTGAAAATTATTATGAGAGAGGAAAATATGGTTGTAGAAGTTTTTATGGTAATGAAACACCTCTCTATGTGCTGAAAGTTTTGAAGTTACTTTTGTTTTATCTTCCCATGCCTGTCACTTTGTTCTTTGTGCATTTATTTGCCTACAAGATTCCTATGCATAGGAAGTGGGTTAGACTTAAATGTGTTTTGAATTTGCTTCTTGATGCTCTCTTTTACTTCAATTCATATTTCCTATGAGAGCATCTTCTCAAACTATCATGCCTAACTTAAAGGCATTAAAGAAAGTACTTGTTGGGAGATAACCCAAGAGTTTTAGATGAGTCTTGGAAGTTATTACCTCTGTAATAACCTCTCCCTATCCTTTTTATTTGCTTTTTGTGCCAAGAGTAATCTCTAATGAGAGCGAAGTAATGATTGGGAAAGTTGCGGTCCCAAAACAGATTTTTGTGCTTCACCGTAAAAATTCCTAAGAGAGCTTTGTACGTCCGATTGAGCTGTAATATTTTGTGCTTCTGCCCAGGTTGTTATCTAACTTTCATTAGTTCAACACTTTTTGATTTGAGCAACAGAAGGTCTTCGAAAAAATTCGTGTTTACCTGCTGGTCTGTTTTGACAGATTTCTGCCATTTTCTGCATTTGCTTCTTGTTAGTTCCTTCTTGAGTTCCTTTGGGGAATTGAGATTTTTGAGGGAAGTGCTACAGTAGCTAGTGTTCTAATGGAAGTTTATTTGGTGTTAGAACTGAACCTTGATACTTATTTATCTTAAGTGCACTAATGTTGCTAATGAGATTGTGTGAAGTTTTGTATGAAGGAAAAATTTCAGGTGAATGGAAGGAATGAGTAATGAGATGAAGGATGGACTAAAGCTCAAGCTTGGGGATGCCACGCGTGTCACCCAAAGAAATATCCAAGAAGTACAAGCGTCAAAGCTTGGGGATGCCCAAGGCATCCCCTTCTTCATCAATAAAAATTCCAGGTTTCTTCCAAACGCTTCATTTTTATTGTTTCATGCACAGTTGTGTTTTACTTGGAGCGTCTTCTTTTTCGTTTTCGTTTTCGTTTTTAGTTTTCTTGGTTTGCTTAGTTTTCTGAATAAGTTGGTTGGACCCCCTCTTTCATACTTTGGTTTGCAAATAGTTTGGTTTGGTTTGGAAAACAGTAGGAAAGTTCATGCTTATGTGGTAAAAAGAGCTCGTTTTTGACTATGACCTATGCTTTGTCATGCCATGCTTGATATTGTTTTGGCTTTATGCTTAGTATTCTTTGCTGTAGCATGACTTGTTATAAACAATTGAGATTGCTTAATGTGCCTTGGATGAATCATGCGTTGTTTTAGCATATTAAAGCATAGTATAGTGGTTTTCTCCTTTGATGCTTTATTTGGGTTGACTTGGCACATGCTCACACCATGTTATGACTATCTCAAGTCACCATAGCCTTTATGATCCTTTAGTTTTCAACTTGTAGTATCACTTTATGCTTTGATGAATGATGTTTTGTCGCTCTGCATGATTATGGCCATTATTGCTCTCTTAGTTTGTCGCTCCTAGTCTTTTGCTAGCCTCCACAACAAAGCATGAGTTCCACTCATGCATCCAACTCCCTAAACCAAGTTTTTCCAAAGAGTCCACCATACCTACCTACTAGCTTATGCTATTCCAAGTATATTCATGCTTTTGTTCACCTTTCACTTGTTATGAGAAAACTAGTAATTAAAGCTCTCACAAACTTGATGACACACTTTATTGCCTCTAATAAACTTGAACCATTGGGTCCTTCTTTGTTGCGTATATGCTTGCGCTTTATAAGTTGAAATTAGCAGAACCATGTTTCATGGGGAACGCTTTCAACATTGCACTTGTACTTTGTACCCCGTTGATATTATGTTCTTTTGCTTACGGATCCCTGCGGTGTGAAATAAAATTGGAACTTGTAAGATCATGGAGTTTGTATGTGTGTTAGAGAAACGCCTGGGCCGCTAGCCTAAGCCATGCCTAATCATGGTGGAAACTTGCAGCATCACCATAATGAGCACTCTATGAAGCATCCTCAATAAAAACCTATGCAAATAGCCAATAAAAAGATCGCTCAGATGCTCATTGTGTGCTTGCCATATCATTTTGATTATGGGAAAGCTCCCGTATCATGTGCAAGGGGTACCCTGTTGGCGGTTCTTAATGATACACATATACTTACAATGACAAGAGCTTACTCGTGACTGGAGTTGAGTAGCATGAGGATCGGTCTTCGTAAGTAAGGGGCATGAGATTTCGGTTTATAACTTGTTAAGCATATCCTCTTAGTTGTGTCACTTTAACCTTAATCACCTTCAAGATGCTTATGATAGGGGCAATGGGAGCTGAAAACTACAAGTACCATAATTTTTGGAAGCTCTTTATGAGACTTGAATCCCTACTTCCTTTTACAAAAGGCTTTTTTTTCCACCATTATATTGCGTCTCCACCTTCTATCTTTATGCACCTACTTTGAGAGCATAATGGCATTCTTAGTTCTATGTGCATTGTCCCAAGACTAGTTGATTGATGCATAACTTTTTATTGCTTGTTTGAAACTATTGTAGCTAGTCACTCTTATGAACTTTGAAGGTGTCCTATGCATTTATATTTGCTACTCTATTGAGGGACAAGCTGAATACTTTTATGCTATGTTTTCTTTATGTGAAACGAACAAACGTCTTGCAAAGCATTGTTATTCATGAATCTTTTGTTTGTGTCTTTTCATGTTGCATCATAGTTTCTTTGCTTATTGCTAGAACTTTGTCTTTCATGTTATGATTGAAGTACTATGATCCCAGCTTTGAGTGATTTGCAAATACTTTGATCAAGTCTTTGATGGTGCATGTCACCTCAAAAATTCTTTCTTTTTATCACTTACCTACTCGAGGACGAGCAGGAGTTAAGCTTGGGGATGTTGATACATTGCAAATGTATCTATAATTTTTGATGTTCCATGCTTGGTTTTATCCACTTTCTTGTGTTTTGTTCCAACTTTGGAATACTTTTTTTATGATTTCTTGGACTAACCTATTAACAAGAGCCACAGTGCTAGCTGCCTGTTTTATGCTGTTTTTGGTTCCAGGAAAGTCAGAAAATGAATATTCTCGGAATTGGACGGGACAAAAGCCAAAGTGCCTATTTTTCCGGAAGGGATCAAGTGCCAGAATACGAGGCGGAGAGGGGCCAGGGGCCGGCCACACCATCTGGCCACCCGGCCAGGCTTGGCCCACGCTAGGGGGTGGTATGGCCGACCCCTGCACCCGCCCGGCCTCTCCTTCCGCCTATAAGTTTCCCTCGGGACGAAAACCCTAAGGACCCGATAAAAAATCCACGAAAGAGTCTGTAGCTGCCGTCGTCTCTGTCGCTAGATCGAAGGGATCTGTAGCTCTTCCCGGCACCCTGCCAGAGAGGGGAATTCATCCTGGAGGCCTTCTTCATCACCATGCAAGCCTCCGGTGTGATGCGTGAGTAGTTCATCCTTGGACTAAGGATCCATGTAATAGCTAGATGGCTGGTTTCTCCTCCTTTATGCTTTCATGTTTAGATCTTGTGAGCTCCGTTCATGATCAAGATCATCTATTTGTAATTCATACATGTTGTGTTTGCGGGGATCCGATGGATATTGAGATGCTATTTCAGATTGATTATTGATTCTATCATGTCTTTGTTATTTGAGATCTTGCATGCTTTCCGTTGTTAGTAGCTATCTTGGCCAAGTAGATGCTAGCAACTCCAAGAGTTAGTATTTATGCTCGATAGTGGGTTCATGCCTCTGGTAATCTAGGGAAGTGACAGAAATCTCTAAGGTACTAGATGTGCTGTTGCTACTAGGGAGAAAACAACGATCGTTTGTTCATAGAACAATTGTATTGTTTACTTTACACGCAGTTCGTAAAGCAATAATCTATTGCTTGCAACTTAATACTGGAGGGGGTTCGGATGATAACCTGAAGGTGGATTATTAGTCATAGATGCAGTTGGATGGCGGTCTATGTATTATGTTGTAATGCCCAATCAAGTCTCAAAGGAGTCAAGATGATTAGTATATGCATGTATTGCTTCCTCGGTGTTTGTCAATTGCCCCGCTGTAATTTGTTTACCCAACATGTTATCTATCTAAGGAGAGCCACCTCTAGTGAACTATGGATCCCGGTCCTTTTTCTTTACATACAATCTACAACTGTTTACTGCTTTGTGTTTACTTTCTGCAAACTTTTACTTCTTCCCATTCGATACGTTTAATCCTTTGTTTTCCGCAAAACACGGCGAGATTGACAACCTCATCGCAAGTTGGGGAAAAAGTTCGGTGGTTGTGTTGTGCAGGTCACCACGTTGCTACTAGCACCGGTAGTGCGCCCTACCAAAGCTCAGCTAGTAACACCTTTGGTGTGTTTCCTTGCTCCTACTGGTTCGATTAAAACTTGGTTTCATAATTGAGGGAAAACTTACTACTGTGCTCATTGTACCTTCCTCTTGGGGTTCCCAACGAGCTCTACATCGAAAGTCGAGCGCATCAATGTGTTCCACATTTGCTCCTTGATGCTCTCTTTTGCTTCAATTCATAATTCTTATGTGAGCATCTTCTTATGCCTAGCTCAAAGGCGTTAAAGAAAAGCACTTATTGGGAGATAACCCAAAAGTTTTAGTTGAGTCATGGAAGTTTTTACCTCTGTAATAACCGCTCCTTATCCTTTTATTTGCTTTTTGTGCCAAGAGTAACCTCTAATGAGAGAGAAATAATGCTTGGGAAAGTTGCTGTCCCGAAATAGATTTTTGTGCTTCTCTGTAAAAATTCTTGTAAAATCTCTGTACGTCATTTTGAGGAGTGAAGTTTTGTGCTTCTGCCCCAGGTTGTTATCTCACTTTCATTAGTTCAACACTTTTCTATTTGAGCAACACAAGGTGTTCAAGAAAATTGGTTTTTACCTGCTGGTCTGTTTTGACAGATTTCTGCCATTATTTGCATTTGCTTCTTGTTGGTTCCTTTTTGGTTTCTCTTTGGGGAATTGAGCTTTTCAAGGGAAGTGCTACAGTAGCTTGTGTTTTAATGGAAGATTTATTGGTGTTGGATCTGAACCCAAAAACTTATTATCTTGAGTGCACTAATGTTGCTAATAAAGATTGTGTGAAGTTTTGTATGAAGGACAAAATTTAGGTGTATGGAAAGAATGATGTAATAAGATGAATAATGGACTAAAGATCAAGCTTGGGGATGCTAGAAGTACAAGCATCAAAGCTTGGGGATGCCCAACGCATCCCCTTATTCATCAATAAAAATCTCAGGTTTCTTCCAAACACTTCATTTTTATTGTTTCATGCACAGTTGTGTTGTTCTTGGAGTGTCTTCGTTTTTGTTTTTGGTTTTTGTTTGCTTGGTTTGCTTAGTTGGCTTGAATAAATTGGTTGGACCCCCTCTTTTATACATTAGTTTTCAAATAAGTGTGGTTTGGATTGGTAAAGAGTAGGAAAAGTTCATGCTTAAGTGGTAAAAGGATCTTTTTTTTGACTGTGGCCTATGATTTGTCATGTCATGCTTGGTATTGTTTTGGCTTTATGCTTAGTGATTATTTCTGTAGCATGACTTGTTATAAACAATTGAGATTGCTTAATGTGCCTTGAAATAATCATTCGTTGTTTTAACATATTAAAGTATAGTATTGTGGTATTCTCTTTTGATGCTTTATTTGGGTTAACTTGGCGCATGCTCACACCATGTTATGACTATCCCAAGTCGCTATAGCCTTGATGATCCTTTAGTTTTCGACTTTTAATATCACTTTATGCTTTAATCAATGATGTTTTGTCGCTTTGCATGATTATGGCCATTATTGCTCTCTTAGTTGGTCGTTCCCAGTCTTTTGCTAGCCTCATAACCAAGTATGAGTCCCACTCATGCATCCAACTCCAAATCAAACCAAGTTGTTCCAAAGAGTCCACCATACCTACCTATTAGCATATGCTATTCCAAGTATATTCATGCTTTTATCTACCTTCCGAATTAAACTTGTTATGTGAAAACTAGTGATTAAAGCTCTCACGAACTTGATGGCACACTTTACTTTTCTTGCACTTAATAAACTTGAACCATTGTGTCCATCTTTGTTGCGTATATTCTTGCGCTTTATAAGTTGAAGTTTGCAGAACCACGTATCATGGGGAATGCTTTCAACATTGCACTTTTACATTGTACCCCATTGATATCATGATTCTTTTGCTTATGGATCCCGGCGGTGTGAAATAAAAGTGGAACTTGTAAGATCATGGAGTTTGTATGTGTGTTAGAGAAAGGCATGGGCCGCTAGCCCAAGCCATGCCTAATCATGGTGGAAACTTGCAGCATAACGATAATGAGCACTCTATGAAGCATCCTCAATAAAATCCTATGCAAATAGCAAATAAAAAGATCGCTGAGATGCTCATTGTTTGCTTGCCTTGTCATTTTGATTATGGGATAGCTCCTGTATCATGTGCAAGGGGTGCCCCATTGGCGGTTCTCTATGATACATATGTAATTATAGTGCCAAGAGCTTACTTGTGACTGAAGCTGAGTAGCATGAGGTTCGGTCTTCGTAAGTAAGGGGCATGAGATTTTGGCTTATAAATTGTCAAGCATATCCTCTTAGTTGTGTCACTTTAACCTTAATCACCTAAAGATGCTTATGATAGGGGCAATGAGAGCTGAAAGCTAATAAGTACCATAATTTTTGGAAGATCTTTATGAGACTTGAATCCCTACTTCCTTCCATGAAGGCCTTTCTTTTACTTTTATGCTGAGTCTCCACCTTCTACCTTTATGCACCTATTGAGAGAGCATAGTGGCCATTCTTAGTATAATTTTCATTGTCCCAAGACTTGTTGATTGATGCATAACTTTGATATTGCTTGTTCTTAAACTATTTGTATCTAGTCACCCTTATGAACTTTGAAGGTGTCCTATGCAATTATGATTTGCTACATTATGAGGGACAAGCTGAATCCCACTATGCTATGTTTTCTTTATGTGAAACAAACAAACGTCTTGCAAAGCATTGTTATTCATGAATCTTTTGTTTATGTCTTTTCATGTTACAACATAGTTACTTTGTATTATTGTTAGAACTTTATCTTTCATGCTATGTTGAAGTACTATGATCCTAGCTTTCAATGTTTTACAAATACTTTGATAAAGTTAATGATGGTGCATGTCACCTCAAAAATTATTCTTTCTTTTTATCACATACCTACTCAGGACGAGCATGAGTTAAGCTTGGGAATGTTGATACGTTGCTAACGTATCTATAATTTTTGATGTTCCATGCTTGGTTTACATCTACTTTCTTATGTTTTGCCCCAACTTTGGAGTATTTTTATACACTTTCTTGGACTAACCTATTAACAAGATGCCACAGTGCCAGCTGCCTGTTTTCTGCTATTTTTGGTTCTAGGAAAGTCAGAAAATGAATATTCTCGGAATTGGATGGGACAAAAGCCTTCAGAACCACCAGGACCCGGAGTATCAAGTTTCTCAAGATCCAATGGAGCAACCATACCGAAGAAGAAGCTACTTGGGAGCGAGAAGATTACATTAGGACTGAGTTTCTAGATATCTATAGTTCCTAGTTTTTCTTAAATCTCGGGACGAGATTTTGTTTAAGGAGGGAAGGTTTGTAACATCCCAAAACTTCTAATCTAGTTTATCAAGTCCTAATCACCCAATTTAGGGTTAACAAAAACTTTTATAAAGAAAATGAAGATGAAGGCATGTGTGTTTGCATTAGTATAGAATTGAGTGTATATGCCATGCTTGATTATTCTAAGTGATGTGAAATGGTTTAAAGGTGAATGCTGCATCATCTAGACCATTTACAAACAAAAGCAAAAGAAATAAAAAATGAATAAATAAAGCAAATGGTCATTTTGACCAAAATCAACCACTAGGCAACTTTGAGTGTTCC
Organism: Avena eriantha; assembly: GCA_910589775.1. NCBI lineage: Eukaryota > Viridiplantae > Streptophyta > Magnoliopsida > Poales > Poaceae > Avena > Avena eriantha. The sequence continues at coordinate 13,037,771 of OU342746.1, forward strand.
TAGAAGAAGATTTCTAACAGAAACATTTCCAACTCTTTTCTCCCCTTGCTAGACCAAGTAAAAGTGTATCAAAGCCCACTTTAAAAACTTACAAAAATATCTAGCAAATCATTTTAAAGGATATTTGAAAATTGAATCAAGTTATGTGTTAAAATTACACTTTTTCAAAAACCCATCAAATCAATTCCCCTTGACCTATCCAAGAAAGCATAGACTCTCAAGCTTATTTTAAGATCACTCAAAAAATTTGAATCAAAAATTCTAAAGTATCTTTCATGCGGCCATTTCATCAAACACCTGGTTAGCATAGATTAAGCTTCTGCCTAACTTCACTGCTGCCAGAGTAAACCTCGATCATTTGGTCCCCTCTTAACCCTCTGATCCCCTCTGAGTCTAACCAGCACCCAAACCAACCCCCCTTCGCCGTGGAGCACAGTGGAGCGCCGCCCAAATTTGGTTATCGCCGGCCGACCACGGCCAGCTCGCAGCAGACCGCCCCGCGCCCATCCAGGATGACCAGGAGCTATGCTGCACTCTACCGCCACCCCCTATCCACCCCATGGTCAAAGCCAAACCCTGGACCACCCTAGTCGCACCGTGCACCGCCTCTCTGCGCCATGTCTAGAGCGTGCCAGAGCGCCGTGCCTGACCAGCCCCGCCATCTGGCGCCTTGCCCTCACCACGCACGCATAGCCTCGCCATGATCACGCCAACCCAGCAGACACCCCCATTCGTCGCCGCGTGACCCGAAGCTGCCGCACATCGCCGCAAACACCTCTGCCTCCGCTCAGAACACCGCACGGGCCCGAACGCACCACGCCGCCCCACACCATGCCATTATGCCCGTAAGAACCGCCAGGGAGCACCGCACCGTCCTACACCCTCGCCCATGTCGCTAGCCGCCTGTAGCAACGCCACCGTCGAGCTCATCGCCACACCGCTCGGTCCCCTCGCCGCGCTATAAAAGGAGGCCACCCCCACCTCCATTCGCCACACCAATCCACTCCCCACCTCTCACCAACCTTCCCCACTTCTCCCCGGATAAAGGCGAGCACCACCGCGCCGGAATTTTATCGGAGCCTGCCGCTACTGGAGGAGAAGGGCGCCAGCGATTCCGACCACCCCAAGCCCTGCGGTAACCGCGCCTCACCCCGCCGTCGTCTACCACGTCGATTGCCCATGTCGCTGACCCTAACTAGATCCCACGTGAGCCCCGCGAGACCCCCACCACTGCGCTAGGTCTTCTTCCTCGCCGGAGCTGTTCGTCGTCGACGATGAGCCACAACTGTTGGATTAGAATAATATCGCACAGCTCAGATTCGCTGATATCGTTTCACGTTAGAACAGTCACTGACTTGTGGACTCCGCTTGTCAGTATCCCGCTGCGATGTGCAGTGCAGCTGGGCCGGCCCGTTCAACTTCCCGCGCTGGCCTGGAAATTCAAATAATTGTTTTTCCAGTTTAGTTTAAACCCTATTCTGTGCCTAGATTAAAAAATCAATTCAGAGAGTTTCACTAAACCAAATGACATGATTAAAATTTTTTTAGAAAGATATTTAAATTATCTATCAAAGCCCGTTGGATTTAAATCATTTGGAGTTATAGATAAGCTATAGTAAAATTAACAAGACAGAGACTTTTGCAACTTCAAACATTTTTCAAAAATCAACCATAATAGATTTTGAGTTGATCCCAACTCTCAAAAATCACATTTGATAATATCTATCTGAATATGTAAAAATATTTAGGTTTGCACAAAGTGACTTTGCACTAGTACCAAAATAATGTTATTAGGGCATTTCTAGTCACTTTAAATCTATTAAATCATAATCTTAAACTTTATAAAATGTGGCCAACACTTTAAATCACATTCCCATGTATTTGAATATGTGGTGATGACATGTGTCCACATGATCCCATATTCTATTTGGAGAATATGAAATCTTAATTAATTTCAATGAGTAGAAATTACTTTTCTAAAATAAAATGAATAAAATTAGTTCTTTAATGCATGTGATGATTGTGATGATGCTAGATCATCAAGTGTGAGCCTTAGTGTGCTAAATATCATTAGTTAAGTATTGTTTGGTGATTGTGTACCCCGTATTCATTTATAGACGATAGTACCGACCAAGTCTACGAGGAGGAGGAGTTCTACCCCAAAGAAGAGGAGGAAAACTTCAACCACTTCACCAATCAAGGCAAGCTATTATGTGCAAGCTAACACTTGCAAGTCTTAACCTAAGCAAGATAAATTACGCATGCTTTGGTTATATACCTTTGATTTACACCAATCCCAAGTTTTACTCGCAAGCTTTATTATCTTTACTTTACCAAAGTTCTTTACTTTTGTTATAGACAGCATAAAGAGTATAAAACTTGGCCTATCTAGTGATAATTAGATGTTATTCTATGGCATGAGATCGAAGATTAGCACCGCTCATTAGTGAACACTCTTAACTTAGTGGCTAGTGGTAAGCATAAAAACTTGATCACTTTAGATGGGAATACTTGGTGAAAATGATTATGAAAACCTTGGAATGATGCTTCATTCTATTGAAATGTTTTGACATGTGTTGAGAAACACAAAGGATTTTGATGATGAAAATGTTGAGGCATGAGCCTTAGCCATTTTATAAAAACTGATGGTTGGGTTCGGATGCGATACCATTCCAATTTTACCGTACAACCACAAATTTACCATACAACCACAATACCAGCTATGTAGTGCCCAGGATGGCAGATGGCCATGGCTGGGAGGCCAAGCTCATATGGGAGGTGCCTATACTAGGGTATGAAATTGAAAGGTTATGATTAATTATCCGCATACTAAGTATGATGATTCAGGGTTATCCCTGACAGATGTATCGAATTTTGTGCTGAAAGTGTACCACCTCTGCAAAGTGTCAAACTATTCGAATAGTTGCGTCCGCGGTCATGGACAGTTGGAGTGGCCATATTGTTCCGTCATCAGATGTTTTCGAAATGACTTGTGAAGTGAATTATGACTTTGAGTTGACCACAATAGGGTTGTGAATATGAAAACTAGTTTCCCACTTAGGTGATTTTAGAACATTAAATTAATTTTCTTTACTTCTAAACTCAGTTTAGATAAATCTGGCTTTTTACCAAATAAACCTAGAGCTTAAGATTCATATTAGAACTACCTTACTTGTTAGTGATAGTTTGCGAGTACTTAAAGAGTACTCATGGCTTTATCCCTGGCTATTCCCGTGGCCAGACTATGAGGAGGACTATCAGGAAGATGGACAACATGACATCTACGACAACTAGGATCATCTCCCATCATCAACATTGCCTGTGACACTGAAGATGGACACTACTACGCTTATTAATCCGCTTCTTGTTTGTATTAAGACTGGATCATGCGATCCTTTATTTGTGTAAGACCTTATTATGGTTTGTAATGGATGATGTACTGTGATATCCAATCTGTTATGTCTCGCAAAAATGGTAATCCTGGGATTGTGATGTATGGCATAACAGGCATCTGGGATTAAAAATCCGGGTGTTGATATGTTTCCTTGCTCCTACTGGTTCGATAACCTTGGTTTCATAAATGAGGCAAAACTTGCTTCTGTTCTCATCATACGTTCCTCTTGGGGTTCCCCAACGAGCTCGATATATTTTGGGCCATCAAGCTTCTTTTTCAATGGGCAAGATCTAACATGATGCCCTTCTTCCTTGTACTTGAAGCAAACAATGTTGGACGGATTCTTGACTTGATCATGGCCATTCTTCTTGTTGCCCTTGTGCTTCAACTTGTTAGTGGACTTGTTCTTTATATTGGAGTGTGGCCTTCCCTTTATGACCCTTTTCAAGTCATTCTTCAAAGAAGTGACTTGATCCTTGAGCTCTCTAATTTCCTCTACATGGTTAGTGTCAGCAATAATAGTAGTATAGGAAGTAAAATTTTCATTGTTAGAGCAACATGGCACGGAATGCAATTCATCACAAGATATAACATGGTTATGCGAAGATGAATTACAAGGACTAGCACATGACACTATAACATTAGGAGTAGAAGTAGTGCTAATGTCCTCATGAGGTCCACTAGATGTTACCTTTGACACAATGGGAGACTAGAAGATCCTCATGCAAGCTTGAGAGCTTAACATGACTTTCTTCCAATTTCCCATATTTTCTCGTTAGCAAAGCAAGTTGAGCCTTTAGATCAACATTCTCCTTCAAAATAGATGATTCAAAAGGAATAGAGTTAGTAGCACAAGCATCATCACTAATAGCAAGAGGTGAGGGAAACTTTGCAAGCTCTTTTGAATATGAAGCATTAAGTTGCTCATGTGACTCGGTGAGTTTGATAAGCTCACTCTTAACGACCCGAGAGCCATTTTAGAGGTGCTTAAAATCCTAAATAAGTTTAGCATAGGAAACTACAAGTTCATCATTTTTAGTTTTGAGAGAACTTGCCACCACAAGTTCTCTATCATGGTTTTCCTTTAGTCTAGATAATTCTAGAGTAAAAGTCTCCTCAAGAGATTCCTTGGTAGATTGTTCTTCCTCAAGGGAGCTCTTTAGATAGGAAATCTCGTTAGCATACTCACTCTCATGTTCATTATTTTGATATATGATATTTTCTTGCTTCTCAATAAGTTTCTTGCCCTCAGTAGCACAAGACAAAATTTGAACAAAGTTGGAGAAAGCAATTTTATTTTTATGAAGAGAGAGAAAGACAATCTCTCCTTGTTGGGTCCGCAGCATAGAAAACTAAAATTTTCCTACGATGAGAACTATACTCCAAGATCTATCTACTAGATACAGAGCAACGGGTGGACATACATCCATGGAGAACTTACCCTCGAAGACAACGAGTTTTGTTAACGAGTAGGAACTCGTGGTTGATGTAGTCGTACGCTTGCCGATCTCAAGATCGTGTGGAAGTCCGAGTGCCGCAAATCAGCAGCGCATCCGTCCTCGCACACACGTTCAAACCACCAGACAACCTCCACCTCCTCGCTCCAGCGAATCAGCGGAAGCAGCAACTCCTTCCAGACGCAAGGCCACCGGGAACATGTATCTCGCTAATCCGAGACCATGGGGGAATATCTAGAGGGGGAGAGAGATCCTTCACGAGGAGGTGTGAGGATGAAGGAGGGAATGGGTGGCCTTTTATAGGAGGAGGGGGGGTGCCCCCTCTCTCCATGGCCGGCGCATGGGCGGGGGGGGGGGGGGGGTGACCCCTCACCTCCCCCATTCATGTGGTGGTAACCCCTCCACATTAAAATGCCCCTTAACATTCTCTTTTAAAGTCTCCACTTTAAATGCATTAAATTTCTCCAAATTTAATGCTCTCTCATTTAATAAAACCCTTTTATTTATTTTATTCAGAATTTTGTTAATTACTTTAATTAACAAACATTCACATAAAACCCCTTGCAACATTTCAATATTACATGCAGAACCACTTTCTGCAATTTCACCCGAAACAATTCCGGTTTCTATCGAAACAATTCCTGTTTCTATCGAAACATTTCCTGCGCTTTGCAAACCTTTTGTCTGGAACATATGTGCTCATAAATGGTGTCCGGCAACCCTTAAGTGTGTCACCCTACGGTTCGCGAATAATGCAGACATGATTGAGACTCCTCTTAGATCAATAATCAGAAGCGGGACCTGGAGATCCATACTGACTCCTGCACATTCAACGATGAGTTCTATGATCGTGAGAACCTTTAACGTCAGCAATTTAATCCTTTTGTCTCATGATATAATACATGTCTGAGATTCGATCATCGGTATCCAAATACCTAGTTTGATCTCGTTACCGACATGCACTCTTTTCTCGTTCCCGTGATATAACATTCTAGTGATCACATCACTTGCTTGCAAACTATCTTAATGTGATATCACCGAGAGGGCCCAGAGTATATCTATCCGTCATCTGGATTGACAAATCCCACTCTTGATCCATGAGCCTCAACATAACACCTTCGTAGTACTGAACCCATCTTTATAGTCACCCTGTTACGGTGTGACGTTTGATGTTATCAAGATACTCTTCCGGTGTTAGCAATTAACATGATCTCATGGTCTAAGGACTAAGACTACTTTGTATGATGTTATAGCAATATAAACATAATGATTTGATCGTAATGCTATACTTCGGATGAATGTTCATCACATCATTTCACAAATGCTGTGACCTTGTTATTAACAACATCCAATGTCCTTGATCAGGAAACTTTGATCGTCTTGTTAATCAACAAGCTAGTCTATAAGAGAGGCATAACTAGGAACCCTTTTTGTTTATTAAACACACATGTATTGATGTTTCCTATCAATACAATTATAGCATGCAAAATAAACATCTATCATATACAAGGAATATATAATAACAACTTTATTATTGCCTCTCAGGGCATATTTCCTTCAGTCTCCCACTTGCACTAGAGACAATAATCTAGTTCACATAGTGATAAATCTAACACCCATGGAGTTCTGGTGTTGATCATGTTTTGCCCTAGGGAGTACTTTAGTCAACGGATCTGCTACATTTAGGTCCGTGTGCACTTTACAAATCTTTATATCTCCATCCTTGACATGCTCGCGGATGGAGTGAAACCGGCGCTTAATATGTTTGGAATTCTTGTGAGACCTTGGTTCCTTTGCGTTGGTTATGGCTCCATTGTTGTCACAATAGATCACCATCGGGTCCAACGCACTAGGAACCACACCCAGTTCTGTAATGAACTCTTTCATCCAAACTGCCTCCTGCGCCGCTTCTGAAGCAGCAACATATTCCGCCTCCGTTGTTGATCCAGCCACCACAGGTTGTTTGGAACTCCTCCAACTAACTACTGCTCCGTTCAAGAGAAATACGTATCCGGATTGAGACTTAGAGTCATCCGGATCGGTGTCAAAGCTAGCATCGACATAACACTTAGCGACTAGCTCTTCTTCACCTCCGTATAAAAGAAGCATATCCTTAGTTCTTCTCAAGTACTTGCTAACATAATCCTAACCGACTTAAGCATCGCTACGGGAGAGAATGTCTCATCGTAGTCAACTCCTTGAATTTTTTGAAACCCCTTTGCGACAAGTCGAGCCTTATAGATGGTTACATTACCATCAGCATCAGTTTTTCTTTTGAAAATCCATTTATTCTCAACGGCCTTTCGATCGTGAGGTAAGTCCACCAAGGTCCAAACCTGGTTTTCGTACATGGATTCCATCTCGGATTTCATGGCTTCTAGCCATTTGTTGGAATCAGGGCTCATCATCACTTCTTCATACGTCGCAGGGTCATCTATTTCATCAATCATGAAATTCATAACAGGATTGCCGTACAGTTCAGGAGCTGCACGTGTCCTGCTTGACCTGCGAGGTTCGGTAGTGTCCTCTTTCGGAGTTTCATGATCAATATCATTAGCTCTCTCTTCATTAGGTGAAGTCAACTCCGAAACAACTTCCGGTGCTGCGCTACTCGCCATTTCATGAAGAGAAGGTTCAATAACCTCTTTGAGTTCTACCTTCCGACTACTCACACCTTTCACGAGAAACTCCTCAAGAAAGGATACATTCTTGGCAACAAAGACCTTGCCCTCGGATCTGTGATAGAAGGTATACCCAATCGTTTCCTTAGGGTATCCTATGAAGACGCATTTTTCTGCTTTGGGTTCAAGTTTATCCGGTTGAAGTTTCTTCACATAAACATCACATCCCCAAACTTTAAGAAATGACAGCTTAGGTTTGTTTCCAAACCATAATTCATACGGTGTCTTTTCAACGGATTTAGATGGTGCCCTATTTAAAGTGAATGTAGCAGTTTCCAGTGCATAACCCCAAAATGACAGTGGCAAGTCAGTCAGAGACATCATAGATCGAACCATATCCAATAAAGTACGATTAAGACATTCTGACACACCATTACGTTGTGGTGTTCCGGCAGGCGTGAGTTGTGAAACTATTCCACACTCTTTCATGTGTGTGCTAAACTCGTAACTTAGATACTCTCCTCCATGGTCAGACCGTAGAAATTTGATCTTTCTATTACGATGATTTTCCACTTCATTCTGAAATTCCTTGAACTTTTCAAAAGTTTCAGACTTGTGTTTCATCAAATAGATATACCCGTATCTACTCAAATCATCCGTGAAAGTAACAAAATAACGATATCCACCTCGCGCCGACACACTCATTGGTCCACACACATCAGTATGTATGATTTCCAATAAATTTGTTGCCCGTTCCATTGAACCGGAAAACGGCGTTCTAGTCATCTTGCCCATAAGGCATGGCTCACATGTATCAAATGATTCAAAATCAAGTGATTCCAAAAGTCCATCAGAATGGAGTTTCTTCATGCGTTTAACGCCAATATGACCTAGACGGCAGTGCCACATATATGCAGATATATCATTATCAAGTTTAATCCTTTTAGCATCAACATTATGAATATGCGTAATACTACTATCGAGATCCAATAGAAATAAACCATTCAACATAGGCGCATGACCATAAAAGATATTATTCATATAAATCGAACAACCATTGTTTTCAGATTTAAACGAATAACCACTTTGCATCAAACATGATCCGGATACAATGTTCATGCTCAGTGCGGGCACCAAATAATAATTATTCAGGTTTATAACTAATCCTGATGGCATATGGAGAGGCAGCGTTCCGACGGCGATCACATCAACTCTTGATCCATTGCCGACCCTCATCGTGACCTCATCCCTTGCTAGTTGTCGCTTGTTCTGCAGCCCCTGAACCGAGTTACTTATATTAGCAAGCGATCCCGTATCAAATACCTAGGTGCTACTGCGAGTACTAGTCAAGTACACATCAATAACATGTATATCACATCTACCTTTGTTTGCCTTGCCGGCCTTCTTGTCCGCCAAATACTTGGGGCAGTTGCGCTTCCAATGGCCAGTCCCCTTGCAATAGTAGCACTCGGTGTCAGACTTAGGGCCAGCTCGGGGTTTCTTTTCAAGCGTGGCAACAGATTTGCTGCCCTTCTTTCCCTTCTGCTTGCCTTTCTTGTCCTTCTTGAAACCGGTAGTCTTATTGATCATCAACACTTGATGTTCTTTCCTAATCTCCACTTCTGCAGTCTTAAGCATTGATAGAAGCTCGGGAAGAGACTTCTTCATGCCCTGCATATTATAGTTCATCACGAAGATCTTGTAGCTAGGTGGCAGAGATTGGAGAACACGATGTATGCCTAAGTCAATGGGAATCGTTATTCCCAAGGACACAAGCTTATCGGCGTACCCAGACATTTTGAGTACGTGCTCACTAACGGAGTTGTTCTCTTCCATCATGCAGCTAAAGAACTTTTCAGAAGCATTATAACTCTCTACGGCAGCATGGGTATCGAAAATCATTTCAATTCTCCCATGGTATCAAAGGCATTGCCATTTTCGAAACGTTTTCGAAGTTCTGGCTCTAGCCCATACAGTATGCCGCAATGAACTAAGTTTTGGTCCTCCTGACGAGTTATATAGACGCTCTTTTCCTCGTCAGGGGCATCAGGAGCTGGTGGGGGGCCTAGCGGCACCTCTAGCACATATTTCTTTTGTGCAGCAGTGAGGAGAATCCTCAAATTCATAGCCCAGTTGGTGAAGTTGCTACCATTCGCAGCAAGCTTCTCTTTCTCCATGAACACATTGAAATTAAAAGCAGGTGGTGCCATCTACAACAGAATTTGTAAAATATATTTAGACTAAGTTTATGATAGATTGAGTTCAACTAATCCAAATTACTAATGAACTCCCACTCAAAAACGACATCCCTCGTGTCCTTTTGGTGATTACATGAACCAAATCCACTACACCAAGTCCGATCATCACGTGAGTCGGTGTAGATTCAAAGGCGAGTATCTATATAGGCATCATATCAACTATATGACTCATGCTTAACCTTTCGGTCCGTGTTCCGAGGCCATGTCTATACATGCTAGGCTCGTCAAGTAAGAACCTTAGTATTCGCGTGTGTAAAACTGTCTTACACCCGTTGTATGAAAGCGTAGAGTCGAGAACACCCGATCATCACGTGATGCCTCAAAACACGATCCACAAAACGGTGCATACTTAAGGAAGAACACATTTTATCTTGATATCTAAATGAGGGATCATCTTATAATGCTACCAAAAGCGCCAAACTAGCAATATAAGATGCTAACATCTAATGTGTGAAGTGAGGTGATATGGTCCATGCATTTGATCTCTATCATTTGCATCGTGGTATGATCTGTATCATTCCTTTGTGTGTAAGGCCAAGGTCTATGGAACTTACACGTTAAGTGAGTTGTAAGAGTATCTATCATACATCTACTTACAACAATACCATATCAAGACACAAGCCCAGCAACGATCTAAACTAGAGGCCTCTAATTTATCAATTGCAAGTTTTACGTGGCTTAGGGCTTTCGGAGATAGAACCGGTCTTACCTACGAACATGAACCACAACGAGGATAACCAAGTTATTAGCAACTCGTTGTAAATAAGATATTGACTATAGTAGGAGAGACAGACACCCGCCAGCCACTTATGCAAAACAAGTTGCATGTCACTCGTGGAACCGGTCTCATGTACGATGACATGTAAGGTTGGTCCGGGCCGCTTCATCCCACTATGCCACCAATATCCAAAGTACATAGAAGATGCAATAACATGATCATCATCGCCCACATATAAACATATGTGTACTACCCGTGCAAAGCACCTACGCATAGATCAGGCTCTGATACCACTGTTGGGTCCGCAGCATAGAAAACAAATTTTTTCCTATGATGAGAACTATACGCCAAGATCTATCTACTAGATACAGAGCAACTGGTGGACATACATCCATGGAGAACTTACCCTCGAAGACAACGAGTTTTGTTAACGAGTAGGAACTCGTGGTTGATGTAGTCGTACGCTTGCCGATCTCAAGATCGTGTGGAAGTCCGAGCGCCGCAAATCAGCAGCGCATCCGTCCTCGCACACACGTTCAAGCCACCGGACAACCTCCACCTCCTCGCTCCAGCGAATCAGCGGAAGCAGCAACTCCTTCCAGACGCAAGGCCACCGGGAACATGTATCTCGCTAATCCGAGACCATGAGGGAATATCTAGAGGGGGAGAGAGATCCTTCACGAGGAGGTGTGAGGATGAAGGAGGGAATGTGTGGCCTTTTATAGGAGGAGGGGGGGGGGGTGCCCCCTCTCTCCATGGCCGGCGCATGGGGGGGTGACCCCTCACCTCCCCCATTCATGTGGTGGTAACCCCTCCACATTAAAATGCCCCTTAACATTCTCTTTTAAAGTCTCCACTTTAAATGCATTAAATTTCTCCAAATTTAATGCTCTCTCATTTAATAAAACTCTTTTATTTATTTTATTCAGAATTTTGTTAATTACTTTAATTAAAAAACATTCACATAAAACCCCTTGCAACATTTCAATATTACATGCAGAACCACTTTCTACAATTTCACCTGAAACAATTCCGGTTTCTATTGAAACAATTCCTGTTTCTATTAAAACATATCCTGCGCTTTGCAAACCTTTTGTCTGGAACATATGTGCTCCTAAATGGTGTCTGGCAACCCTTAAGTGTGTCACCCTATGGTTCGCGAACAATGCAGATCAATAATCAGAAGCGGGACCTGGAGATCCATACTGACTCCTGCACATTCAACGATGACTTCTGTGATCGTGAGAACCTTTAATGTCAGCAATTTAATCCCTTTGTCTCATGATATAATACATGTCTGATATTCGATCATCGGTATCCAAATACCTAGTTTGATCTCGTTACCGACATGCACTCTTTTCTCGTTCCCGTGAAATAACATTCTAGTGATCACATCACTTGGTTGCAAGCTATCTTAATGTGATATCACCGAGAGGGCCCAGAGTATATCTATCCGTCATATGGATTGACAAATCCCACTCTTGATCCATGAGCCTCAACATAACACCTTCGTAGTACTGAACCCATCTTTATAGTCACCCTGTTACGGTGTGGCGTTTGATGTTATCAAGATACTCTTCCGGTGTTAGCAATTAACATGATCTCATGGTCTAAGGACTGAGACTACTTTGTATGATGTTATAGCAATATAAACATAATGACTTGATCGTAATGCTATACTTCGGATGAATGTTCATCACATCATTTCACAAATGCTGTGACCTTGTTATTAACAACATCCAATGTCCATGATCAGGAAACTTTGATCATCTTGTTAATCAACAAGCTAGTCTATAAGAGAGGCATAACTAGGAACCCTTTTTGTTTATTAAACACACATGTATTGATGTTTCCTATCAATACAATTATAGCATGCAAAATAAACATCTATCATATACAAGGAATATATAATAACAACTTTATTATTGCCTCTCAGGGCATATTTCCTTCACTCCCATCTCTTGAATGGTGGCAATATCATAATCAAACAAGATGATAATCATCATCATCACTACCATCAACAACAACATGATCATCACTACCATCAACATGATGAGAAACAATGGGATCCAAAGAGGTTACCTTTGTTTCCTTATCCATAAGGCATATGTGAGAACTTGAAGAAGGTGGTGATGATATTTCACTTGAAGCTCCATTAAAACCCTTGTCTTGACCTAGAGAATATTTGGTTTCCTCTACATGGTTAGCAACACAAGCACTAGAGGAAATAGAAGCATTTTTATCATGGCCACAAGACAAATCAAGCATATCATCATGAGATCTATTCAAGCCATTTTTACATGATATGCATGGACTATCAACATAAGCATGTAATGATTTTTGAGTGCTAGAAGTGTTAAGGTCCAAAGAAATAATATTGCAACTAGATAGAGAAGTTGGATTGCCAATAGTAATCTCACTATCTACATTGCAATTTCTATCACCACTCACCATATAATTACCTTGTGAAAAAGCACATGTTGGTGAAGTGGAAGAAGGCGAGAACCCATCACGGTTGTAGGTGGAGGGTAAACAATCATCCTCAATAATGTTGGACACATCATATTTATCTTGAAGCTTTGTCCATATATCATGAGCACTCCGATAAGGCATGATTGAAGAAATAACTACATTGCTCACAACAAGTAAAAGCACTTTAGTAGCTTGAGCATCTACATAAGAGTTCATCTTATCCTCTAAAGATTCGTTTTGGGGATCCATAGGAGAAGAAAAACCCATATATAGAATTCCCTCAATAGATGGGTGAATGTCCCGCAAATAATCAAGCATGTGAAATTTCCAATCATCATAATTTGTGCCATCGAATATATAAATGGAATCGTCCACTAATTCACTAGACTACATCTTTAATATCAAGGCAGTGAAGCCTAAAAGCAAGAGACCTCGCTCTGATACCAATTGAAAGATCACAGATGTCGCCTAGAGGGGGGTGAATAGGCGGCTAAAAACTTTTACGAGATGGGCTTAACAAAGGCGGAATAAAACTAGTGTTTTATTTTGTCAAGCACAAAGCCTATAAATGCTAAGGTTCTCCTATGTGTACTAATAACTTATGCTAAGCAAGATAAGCAACAATGTGATAGCAATATAGATTACTTCTAGCACGAAGGCTATCACAATGTAAAGTGCATAAGTAAAGAGCTCGGGTATAAAGATAACCGAGGCACGCAGGGATGCCGATCTTTTACCGAGTTCCTCCCAACCCGAGCTTCACAACTTAATTGAAGGCCCCAAGAACTCGCCACAAAGGCTACCTAACCGTCTAGGGTTCCAAGAACCCAAGAGTAAAAAGCTTCTTGATTTCACCAACCAAATCCTCTGAGGAGAACTCAAACCAATGCACCTAATGCAACGACAAGTGCTTCACTCCAAAATTCCACCAAAGCTACAAAATCTATTGGGGAAATAAGAGAGGAAAAACACAATAGGAAATCCACAAAAGACTCCATGATATAGATCCAATGGGTTCCCATCACTTAGAGGAAAGATTGATTGGTGGAAATGTAGATCTAGATCTCCTCTCTCTTTTCCCTCAAGAAGATGCAAGAATCATTGGAGGGATTGAGATATAGCAAGCTTGGGAAGGTCAACAATGGAGGGGAAAACTTGCAATAATAGTTGGGGAACCATTGGGGAAGAAGGCCCCTTAAATAGGTTCCCCCAAAAACCAACCGTTGCAGCCCAAAAATGCGATTCCTCGTACAACCGGACTTTTTCCCGGTACTACCGGACATTCCCGGCACTACTGGACATTCCCTGGGGTTCCCGGGTCAACCAAACGCACTTTTCTATTTGAATCCCGGCACTACCGGAGTCCCTGGGATTGGGTCCCTCAAATGCATTTTACTGTGAATCCTGGCACTATCAGACTTTTTCCCGGTACTACCGGATTTTCGCAACACCGGGACACTTGGTATAACATTTGCATCCGGACTCCGATTTCGATAATCTTAGGCTCGTTTCGAAGAGGACAACAAGATCTACAAGATAATGAAGAGAAGCATCATTGTCAAACCACAGAGAGAAAATCACAAGACGAAAGGTTTGAGCTCTCTAAAAGTGGTGAATCAGTAAAACCTCCAAAACGCAAAACGCAATAACTTGACCTTGGAAACTCTAATTAAGTTGAAAACAATTTTGTTGGAAAGATACAAACAAGTAACATCCAAAAAATGGCACTATTGGATACCACCAAAGGAGAAGATATCAAGCATATATATATGTGAGATATCTCCCAAGGTGTGGAGTCGGAAAACCTCTAGGATCAAACCACAATAAGGTATAAAAGGGAGATACATTTTGGAAGAACTAGATCGTGTAATGAACACAAGATCTAGAACCAAACATGGATAAGATACAACAAAAAACCAACAAAGATAATGCTAAGAATGCAATGGTTTGACCTCTCTCTGAAAGATATGATCGAGCTACTCACTCGAGAGCTCCTCTTGATAGCATGGTTATCTATCCTAAACCCGGTCTCCCAACTACCAACATGAGACCGGCAAAAGGGAAAACCTATCAAGATTATACCTTTGCCTTGAGAAAACCCCTTGAGCACGATGTAGACATTCTTGTCCATCTCAAGATGGAAAGCTTTCTTGATTACTTATGCACGCACTCGCTTGATGAAGACTTGACGTATGCTCCCCCATACACCATGGTAAAGCCTCTTCTTTGACCTTGTCTTCGTCGATCCATGACCACCGAGAATGACAAGCTTCAAGTATGAGATCTTCCAGAGATGGCGCATCTTGATCTTGCACACCATTTCTCCTAACTTCATATAATTCCAAAAGGCCCAAGGCCCTTGGACAATGCTTCTTCTTCTTCATTTCTTCCACCTTAAATCCAACACATGGTCCAAGCGAAGACAATGGAAAAATCTACAAGTGCAACTCAATGCAAACACTAGTCCAAGAGATTGTCATTAATTACCAAAACCACAGATGGGGGCCCACATGCTCTTTCACCTAGCTCTCGGTGCACCACCACCACCTCCAGTACAGCCACCAATAGGGCAACCACAATCCGCAATAAACAAATACCAGGAGGACGAATATCCAAGGTCTAGGGGCGCAATGTCAATGATCCAGAAAGGGCACCCGTCCAACAGGGTTAAGAAGTTGACCACACGAAAAGTTAACATGGCGGAAACAACACCACCACCTACACTCAAATATCTTCATTGATCAGAGCAAGAAATCACATTCAATGGGGACGATCATCCACTTTGAGTCCCACGACCGGGCCATTCAGATATGATAGTGGAAGCCCAAATTGGCGGGTTCAACATGAGCAAAGTTTTCTTGGATGCAGGAAGCAGTATCAATTGAATCTATGCCAAAACCATGCGAGCAATGAATTGGTCCCTAACAAACCTGGCACCAACAGACACAACTTTCCACGGCATAGTCCCAAGAAAAGCCAAGATTCCTCTATGGGTTCTCCAAGACTCTCCTAGATGGTGGTAGTAGCATCAACATCGTCTACGTCGAAACACTACACCGTATGAAGATATTGGAAACACAGATGAACCACAACACTGTGATTTTCCATGGAGCTGTCCCCGGAAGACAAGCGATCTCTCTGGGAGAAATCACCTTGGAAGTTACTCTTGGAACGCCAAGCAACTATCAGATGGAACCACTGTCTTTCAAAGTGGTGTCGTTCAAGAGCGCATATCATGCTATCTTTGGGCGTTCGACTTACTAGGATTTCATGACTTTCCCTTGTTATATTTACAACATGTTGAAAATTCTAGGTCCCAATGGCGTCATCACAATCCGGGGAAACCCAAAGAAAGCACGAGAATGCAAGGACGGAGCTGCCCCCTTTGCTAAAGTAGTACTGCATGCCAAGGAGTACCAGGATATCAAGAAGAACATCAACCTGAACGAGATCACCCACAACAAAGAAGGAGGTGCTGAAGCTGACTCTAGAGTTCAAGGCATCGAAACCGATGAAGATAAAACCATTGAAGGACGATGATCCCTCCAAGGTGACACAAAGAGGATTAGGCTTAGACCATGCATAGGAAAGCATGCTCATCGAGTTCCTAAAATCTAAAAAAAATCTTCGCATGCCAACCTTCTGAAATGGCCGGAGTACCTAGGGAACTTGCCGAGCACTCGTTAATTGTGTATCCTAACACTAAACCCGTCAAATGGTCCTTACAATGTTTCGGGGATGAAAAGCGTAAAGCTTTAGCTAAGGAGATGGCTCGATCAGAGTTAGCTAGATTATCGAAGAGGTTATACACACTAAGTGGTTAGCCAATCCTGTAATGGTCCCTAAAAAGGACACCACTAATTTAAGGATGTGGGTTGATTATACTGCCTTCAACAATGCTTGTCCCAAAGATCTGTTCGCTTTGCCTAGAATCGACCAAGTAATCGACTCGACAGTAGGCTTGGAACTCCTATGCTTTCTCAACACATATTCCTCTTATCGCCAAATTCGCATGAAGGAGTTAGACAAATTAAAGACTTTGTTCATCACCCCCTTCGGAACCTTCGACTACCTGACGATGCCTTTCGGGCTCAAAAACGCAGGAGCTACGTATCGGTGCACTATGTAGTGTTTCCTACACGATCAAATCGGATGCAATGTGCATGTATATGTGGACGACATAGATGTGATGTCTAAAAAGAAGGAAACACTCATTTCCAACTTGGCGGAAACGTCCATGAATCTACGAAAATACAACATAATTCTTAACCCAAAGAAGTGTTTCTTCGGAATATCAGCAAGAAAATTGTTAGGTTTCATTGTGTCTTAGAGAGGCATAGAGGTGAACCGCGACAAGATAAACTCTATACTCAACATTACCAATGCAACTCGCCTGAAGGACGTACAACGGATGATTGGTTGCATCTCTATGGTCAGTTGATTCGTAAGCCATCTTGGTGAAAGAGCCGCACAATTATATAAGCTCTTCAAGAAGACCAAGAAATTCGTCTAGACTAATGAAGTTGAAGCTGCACTCTAGGATCAGAAATCCATACTTTCATCCGCCCCTATCATTACAGCACCAGAACCTCAGGAACCTATGTTTCTCTACATGGCTGTGACAAACAAAGTCGTCAGCTTCGTAATGGTGGTGGAACGGCCGGAAGAAAAATAGGAGCACCTGGTGCAGCATCTGATTTACTATCTCAGCGAGGTCCTGACTAAATCAAAACAAAGGTATCCTCATTACCAAAAGTTAGCCTATGGTGTGTTCTTCGCATCCAAAAAGCTATGCCACTACTTTCAAGGGCACAAGATTACCATGGTGAGCACATCTCCCATGAGAAACATAATCAACAATAGTGATGCTACTGGACACGTTTCTAAGTGGGTAATCGAGCTAGCAACGTTTGACATCGAGTATAAGCCTTTTACAGTGATAAAGTCCCAGGTACCTGTAGATTTTTTTGCTGATTAGATGGAGATGGCAGAAAATATGAATGTCCCTGAGTCGGAATATTGAACCTTGCACTTTGACGGCTCAAAAGCGCTCAGGTGCTTGGGGGATGGCGTGGTACTCAAATCACCCCAAGGGGACAAACTATTCTATGTGTTGCAGATTCACTGTCATGGTGGTGGCACGGAAGATGCCATGTATAGGCTAAAGATGGGGCCAAAGTACACTACAGATATCCAGGGAGGGATAATATGGTGATTCCACACACATATGAGTTATATTCACTAGATCAATGGAGGATTCCAAGTACCCCTAGAGCTGTTTGTGGGGTGGAGGAAGATGTACTTCTCTACTACCCACACCTCTCTCTAGGGTTCTTCCCTTAGTAAAAATGATCGACCCTCTCTATGGAGATCCTGGCGGTCCTTATATAGGGGAGCCTAGGTTACAAGCTATGGCATAAGTGGAAGGAATATTCCCTGAATATGCTTCTCAAAAAATTGCAAAGCAGTGCACCTCTTTTTCCCTTCGTAAGATGCCCAGGGCCCATGGTGTATGCCTCTTTGAGCCCATTGCGTAAGCCTCTGCGGCACTGTGTCACCCGACCAAGAAACCTCAGGTAACGTCTCCTTTGTTGGCCCGTACTAGCTGGTCCTCCTCTCTGTCCTCTGTGCTCATGCTATAGCCAAGAGAGAAAAGCGCTACCAGGGAGATTCCTTCCTTCTCTTCTAAGCCAAGTAGTAACTCGGCTAATGCCTGGTTAGCTCGGCCCTAATGGTACCTGCAAACAAGTTACAATGAGCGTGCCGACATACACTTTACGTCGGTCGAGGTAAGGTTGGGTGAACATCATCCGGGCCAGGTCAACCGCAACTCGGCTTGCCTTGACGTAACTCGGCCAGCTCCCGCTTTGACCTTGTCGTACCTCAGCTAACATGGCCATTATACCCCAGCTTGACCCTACCCGGGGTTATCCCCCCAACATTAGTCCCCAAAGATGGTGCAGTCTTAGCAACCTCAGCTGATCAGGCCACATCAGGTTCAACCCACTAAATTCTTTATTCTTCTTGCTGAGTTATTCGAACATCAACACACTCCAAACTTTACTTGGTTGCCTACCTTAGTGACTCAGTGTCACATTTAACTTTCCTTGGCTCATTCCAAGTTACTCCTCGCTAGCCGGGTTATACTCTCATATCCGGGTTATCCCCTTAGATTCCTTCCTTCTCGAGTACACTTCCCCACGTCTTACGTGGAGGGTAATTATTACTTTGCCTCATTTTAAGGGCATGCGATAGTTACTGTGTATGTTGTCAGGAATAACTGCGCAAACGTCACATCCTGGTGCCCCTTTGATAACCGCAACGCCACGTCATGTCATGCGATCCGCTGCGCTATGTGACCCTCTCTATGGCTCGATGATGATTGGTTGATCCGGCGAAATACATGGCCACAATGTGTGGCCTACTGCGTACTGTGATCCCACTACCCCCACTAGGGGCATGGTTAAATAGGGGAGCGGGGGCGGCCCCTTAGCCATTTCCCCGCTCACCCTCTCCCTCGGCCTATTTTTCTTCCTTCTTGTTGCGCCACCGCCCCTACCACTGTTTCCGCTTAGATCTAGCGCCGCTGCTATGGCGCTCTATTGTTGCTTGCTCCACCGTAGCTCCGCCGCTCGTAGCCACCACGGGGCCGTGCCAGTCAAGACCTCTCTCCTTTGCTTTAGATTGGATTTGTGAGGGCGAGGATTTAGAGATGCCTCAGGAGGTTGCTGCCATTGAAGAACACGGAGAGGGCAGCGCTGCCCATGAGCGTGGTGCCTGGGCCGGTTCTTGGGTCTGCAAAGACGACATCGATTAGTTGATCCGGTCCTGCCGCATCCCGGCCGGCGTTAGCTGTCGCCTCCCTTGCCAAGAGATTGTTCCATCTCCCAATCCGGTGAGCTCGTGGTTTTCCTCTCTTATTTTCAGCGTGGATTTGGCCTACCCATCAACGACTTCTTCCATGAATTTCTCACCACCTTCCCTCTTCAACCCCACCATCTTCTGGCTAACGCCATCACCTCTCTCTATGCTTTCGCTTCCGGGGTTGAGGGGTACCTTGACCTGTGGCCCACCATTCACATATGGTTCAAGTTCTTCGGATTTAGGGACAATGTTGTTCCAGATAAGGACCTTCGCCCCGCCAACAAATCTCTGACCCAGTGCGAGGTGGCTGCGATCTCACATCATAAAGGGTATATCTTTCCCAAGTTACCATCTTATCCTCCGAGGTATTGTTCTTCACGTAGAAGAATGTCTTGGTGTCCCTTATAGGACCAAGTGGAGCTAGATCCTGATGAAGTCTGGCACTTTGGTTGATTTCATACAAAAGTGCGTCGCCGAGTTGAATATATTGGCGTTATCCGACAAGGATATAATGATTACTTTCATCTGTAGCCGGATCTCCCTTCTATAGCATTGCACGCACAAGCTTTGCCACATGAGCGGGCACCTCGACCCCAACTGAACTTTGTCATTTGAGCTCTCCGACTCTCATATTTTCCGCTAAGTTAAGGCTATCTTCAAGACTCCAATGACTAAGGATTGGGAGTGGGGGTTTGAGCATTACAGCCGAGATAGGCCAGATCCCACAATATATCTTTTATTCGACTCTTTTTCCAAGTTAGACCTTATGTCGGCCTGTATCATTTGTATGACTCTTTTGCCTTGTTCCTTTCAGACTTTTCTTCAGCAGACAATTGAGGATGGCGCGGACCCGTCCCTTAAATGGGGGAAAGACCATGATACCTCGGATGCGGAGGAGCCAGACTCTGAAATGTTCTTGCATGTTCCGGACCCTGGCCCAACCGATCCTATGGCGAGACCTCTGTCTTAAGGGATTGGTCGGATGACGCTGAGGATGATGATGAGTGTGAAGTTCTTAAGTTATTTGATCTGGTGTATATCTCATATGCTTTTCTTATTGATTTGACTCCAGCTAACTCGGCCTGTCAGGTCCATACTGATCCACCTCTTGTCGTGGGCGAACCAGTCCCTACCCCTATGAACAAACGGGTCGCTTCTTCGGCTCCTTCATCTGAGCCACCCAGGACATGGGAAAAGACAGAAGAAATCTGGCAATAAGGCCGCCAGCAAGCCTCTGACTAAGGCCACCTTTTGGAGAGCCCCAAAGCCCAAGGAATCGCCTACCTCTTTTGAGTAAGTTCTTCTTTTCCTTTCTCACCCTTTGAGTAACATAGCTCTGTCCATATGTATTTCTTGTTTCTCTCTTTCTATTTTAACTTGATAGTTGTTTCCATTTGACTCGACAGGGCCGCCAAAGATATTAACCAGAGTGGTTCCAGCATAGCTTCACCTCTTCGGGTTGATCCCTCTTCTCCTCACCGTGAGGACGCTCCAACCTTGAGCCCCATTTTAGAGAGTTCTGCCGCTGCACTAAATCTTAGTCCATCTCGGCATGAGGCAGGCAACATTGGAACAGATGGAGGTGGTGCCCCCAAGGATGTGACCATGTTGGAACAACCCAGTGCCTCTTCTACCCAACAGCAACAAGTTGATGATGGTGCCAGCAACATCGGCACCGAGAAAATTTCTACCGAGGTGCCGGTTACTCCGGCACCGACCCAAGCTCAACCTCAACCAGCTCCAACTCCAGCTCCAATTTCTTCTCCTCAAGTTCCTCCTACCTCATCTGAGTCTACCCAGCTCAGCGAGAAGACCAGACTCGGCCCAGCCCGAAGGCCAAATCTTCCGTGCCAACCTCTTCATCCGGACAGCAACCTTCAGCTCCTTAGCCGTAGGCCAAGCCAGCGACCAAGAAAGTTTCCGACATGACCAAGGCCAAGCCCACTACCGAGGCTACCAAAGCCACTGCCAAGGGATCAAAGGATGGGTCCGAACAGCGCACCTTAGCGTCTATGATGCAAAAGGGGAGCACTGCCTCTGGACAAGCAACTTGCAATGCATCTTAGTCCGGCTGCTACCTAGGCTGCACGCAAGGTGAGGACAAGAAAGGATTGGTCTTGGCTTGGACTCTTACCGGTGGGAGCCTTGGCTCACTCACTGAGTATGCCGATAACTAGAACAAGGCCGAATATGTGGACGTCAGTTCCGGTAACCTGGCAAAATTTGGTCCGGTGGACATTGGTGCTTAAATGAATATAACTTCCAAGGCCATTGGTTTTGCCCACAAAATGATGGAGGTAAACCTTTCAGCCATTCCTTTACATATGCACAAGTACTTATAGATATATCCTCTAGTCCCCGAGCCTCCGAGGGAGTAACTTGTTACTTGGCCAGATGCTCTTAGAAAACTTGTGTAATTCCTTAGTAGCTTCAAATATCCAATCACCTAGAGCTCGGTTAAGTTCCACTTGACTCGGATCTAAAAGACTTCAAATATTCACTCACCTAGTGCCGGGTTAAGTTCCACTTGGCCCGAATCTTGAGTAACTTCGAATATTCACTCACCTAGAGCTGGGTTAAGTTCCACATGGCCCGGATCTTAATAACTTCAAATATTCACTCACCTATAGTCGGGTTAAGTTCCACTTGGCCCGGATCTGAATAACTTCAAATATTCACTCATCTAGAGTCGGGTTAAGTTCCACTTGGCCTGGGTCTTGAGTAGTCTAGATTTTCTTATTATTTTTGAAGTAAAATTTTCCTTTGCAGATGACCACCAATCGTCGCACCGCCGAATTTCAATGGCTTCTAGACACACAGAACGAGCTTTCTTCAAAGCATAAGGCCTTACTGCCCGAGCTGAAGAAGAAAAGTAAAGTTTCCTCTATCATACTCTTACTTTTGTTTCCATTCATCTTTGGCTTACCAAATTAACTAGTGATTCAGACTTCATAGCCGGCGTGGAAGATGAGAACCAGGCATTGAGTAAGAAGCTGGCCGAAATGAAATGTATTATTCTTTCGCCCCCATCCTTTGTCCTTTTTTAATTTGACTTGACAGATAATTATACCTCGGCTCTGCCAGGTAAAAAAACTTATTGTAGTTTCTCTTCAAGATAGGGTGTCGTTGCCTGACATGATTCTCCATTTTCTCGAACTAGTAGGACAACATCAGGCCCAGTTGAAGGAAAAAAATTATGAGGTCATCCGGCTTTGTGCCGAGAACGAGAAGCTTCAGCAGCGACATAAGACTGAGGTCAAAAAATTAGACCAGGAGTTCTCTGATGCCAAGATTCAGCTCATGGGCCAACTTGATAAGAGAAAAGAGCTTCTCCAATTGTCTAAAGCCAAAGTTGACTCTTTGAACAGTGCCCTTGAGGAACTCCGGAAAAGCCAAGCAGATTGGTTGGCCGAGCTGACCCGGATCCACGAACTCATAGCCAGTATGCTTCTTTGTGCTGAGTTTATTTCATGTTGCTGAGGTTACTCTGCTTTTTATCTTTTCTGAGTTACTTTCCCTTGTGTTTTCATAGGATTTCCCTCAGTCCAAGGCCCGCTCCGACATTGCCATTACCAAGATCTGGGAGAGGAGAAAGGAAGTTGGGCCTATCTCGGAAGATATAAGCATTGATGAGTCCTTGGCTGGCCTTGCAGCCTTCATCGAACCCATGAAGATCTTGGGGGTGGATCTACTCCGAGTTGCCGTCCATGCTTTCCATACTCTATGGCCCGACAAAGACGATCTGAAGGGAGTTGCCCCATTGATCCAGAAACTTAAAGAGACCAGGACCCAACTTATCTTATGGCAAGAATCTGCTGCCCGTGCTAGAGCTAACACAACACTGTCCTTTGTATTGTCTTGGTACGAAGAGGTTGACCTAGAAGTACTCAGTCGCCTACGCACGGGATCAAACTGGACCAATAATCCGGATTGCGTTGCCTAGCGCAAAGCCCGTGCTTATGATCTTATCCAATATGCTCATGTGCATGAGTGGAATGAGGGGCCGAGCTTCCTTGAAGTCATTGATGATCAAGAGGTTGAAGGAGATGCTGCCGAGGAACACGAAGATTTGGATTACGCCGACAATGTCAAGGACAGTGAGGATATCGAGTATGTCGAGGATAATCCAGTAGGCTGAAACTGAGGCTCCACACGCTGAGGATGACTTGCCTCCACCTGCTGCAGATAGTTCGGTTGCTGCGGCTCCTTGAGCAAAAAACTTTGAAATTTGTTAAATCCCCGGTATGCCGGGTGCAGATGTAATGAACAATGTGTTATTTTGCTACATCTTATGTTTTATATCGGGTTAACTTGGGCGAAGTTCCCGAGTTTCACTTTCTTGTTCTCCCAATTTAGTGATCCGGCTCGTTTCTACCTTGATTTGTTGTTTGACCTACGAGTCCGATTTTCAAAAAATTGATCTAACAATACTTGAAACATAAAGGATTGGCTCAAGAGAACTTAATATAACAAATATAAAGTAAGTACATGGGTTAGTTAAAAAACAAATGTTGGCTCGATTACGTTCCTTTTCCTTAGTCGTTTTTCATATGCCTTGCAATTCCAAACTTGTTCTCTTGCTTGCCATGAAGGCAATTCTTGTTGGACAGTAGCAAGTCGAAGAGTTAGCTTTTGGTGCCGACATATTATTGATCTGGCTAAGATGTAAGTAATTAAAGCCAGCTGACATACAAAAAGTAAGTGCAAGAAAAGACAATTATTATTAAGACAGTCCCAGAGTTTCTAATCGGGGTGCTGAGATTTCATTGATAGGCTCACTACCGACATATAGGCTAACATATGAGAGTTCGGGGATACACACGCTTTTGCTAAGTGTAAAACGGACGAAGTAGAGCTATGTTCCATGGCCGCTTTGATTCCTCGCCAGACCTGTCCTCTTGTTCTTCTCCTATGGTTGGGCATGAATGAGATAGTATGCATCATTGTGCAGTGCTTTGCTTACAATGAATGGCCCTTCCCATGGGGGACAACTTGTGCATGTCGGCAGTGCGCTTCGCCAGCCGAAATACCAAATATCCTTCCCGAAAAAACCAGGGGCTCACTTTCTAGCTATGATAGCGTCGGAGATTTTGCTGATAAATGGTGGATCTGGACAAGGCCAATTCTCTCGCTTCTTCCAGCAGATCAACATCATTTTGCTAGGCTTCTTGCACTTTGGCTTATGTGTATTGGTGACCCTAGAAGAGTCATGATCTATGTCGGCTGGTAGTACAACTTCTGCCCCATATACCAGAATAAATGATGTGTAGCCTGTTGATCGACTCGGAGTTGTTCTCAAGCTCCATAATACTGCAGGTAGTTCTTCTATCCAGCACCACGCTGATCTTTGCAGCGGCTCAATGAGGCGGGGTTTTATCTCGGACGTAACTAGTCTGTTGGATCTTTCCACTTGTCTGTTCGATGCGGGGTGGGCCACTGATGCGACATCCATCCGAATCTTCTTATCTCGGCAAAACCAGGAAAATGCTCCTTCCACGAAGTTGGTGCCATTATCTGTTATGATACTATGTGGATAGTCGTATCTCAAGATGATATCTTTGAGGAACGTCACGACAGTAGCTCCATCACATTTTCTTATTGGATTTACTTTAATCCACTTGGTAAATTTGTCCACCATGACTAATATGTGAGTCATGTTTCTCTTAGCTGACTGAAACGGTCCAACCATATCTAGGCACCACACAGCAAATGGCCAAGTGATTGGTATAGTTTTGAGTTCCGACATTGACATATGTGTCTTGGTGGCAACCTCTGACAACCATTACATTTCCTCACTAGTTCTTCGGCTTGATCCAAGGCACTTGACCAGTAAAACCCATGCCGAAAAGCTTTTGCCACTAAGGCCCTGGACGAAGCGTGATGCCCACATTCCCCCTGATGAATATCTCAAAGGATGTCTTACCCTTCTTCCGGGTGAACACATCGTTGCAGGACACTTGTGACACTTCTCTTGTATAGTTCAGCATTGACTATAGTGTATGCCTTGGCTCTTCTTTGCACTTGCCTTGAGAGTACCTCATCATTTGGCAAAGTTTCTTCTTTTAAGAACTCAAATATTGGCCTCGCCCATGTTGGTACAGTACAAACTGGGAAAAGTACTTCGTCAACTTCCATTGCGTCTACCGACATAACTTCCATCAAATCAAGTTGAACAATCCCCGGGTTCTACAAAGCAGTCCCCGGGTTTACCGAGGCAATCCCCGGGTTCTACAAAGCAGTCCCCGGGTTTACCGAGGCAATCCCCGGGTTTGTCGAGGTATTCCCCTAGTCAATGTCCATTGGGGAAGCTTCTGATTCGGGGTTTTCCGGGATGTAGATTGATTCAGATTCTGGTGAGGGGTGATATTTGGTTTTCTCAGATGCTCCAAGGCAACTCTTGGTGGGATAGCTTGCCGAGATGAACCCAGTTTAGATAACACGTCGGTTGCTTCATTGTCAGCTCTTGGCACATGATGGAATTCGCATCCCTCAAAGTAGCCACATATCTTTTGGACGTGAAACCTATAAAGAGCCATGTTTGCATCCAGTGCATCCCAATGGCCGGAAACTTGCTATATCACCAAATCCGAATCTCCAAAACACTCTATCCAATGTATACCAATTTCTTTTGCCAGCTTTAACCCATGCACGAGCGCTTCATACTCGGCCACAATGTTTGATGCGCGAAAATGGATATGTAGGATGTATCTCAACTGGTCTTTCTTGGGCGAGGTAAGGACTACCCTAGCCCCTAATCTGTCCTTGAACTTAGATCCATCAAAGTGCATCCTCTAGTAATTTGGATCCAGCCAAGGTGGTTCGTACGGTATCTCGGCCCAATCTACGAAAAATTCAGCCATGGCCTAAGACTTGATTGCATCCCTTCTATCATATTGTGGTGCATAAGGGGCTAACTAAATCGCCTATTTTGCAATCCAGCTACTTGCATCCTTGTTGCTCATTATCTCAGATATAGGCGCTTCACATATCACCTTCACAGGGTGTTCTTCAAAGTAGTGCTTAACCTTCTTGGCCGCCATATAGATGCAATATGCCATCTTTTGATAATAAGGATAGTTCTGATTTGAAGCAGATAACACTTCGCTTAGGTAATATATAGGCATGTGTACCGACTTACCTTTCTCGTCACGCTCCACCACTATCACAGCACTTACAACTCGGTTGGTCGCTTCTATATAGAGCACCATTGGCTCCTTAGATAATGGCGAGGCTAACATAGGTGCAGAGGCTAGCATCATTTTGAGCTCATGAAATGCACTATATGTTTGTGGTGTCCATACAAATTTATCAAATTTTTTCATTAGCTGATAGAGAGGCAATGCCTTTTCTCCCAGCCGACATACAAATCAACTTAGTGATGCTAGGCGTCCAGTGAATTTTTGGACATAATTAAGGCACTTCAGTAATTCCATTTGTTTAATATCCCGGATCTTAGTCGGGTTAGCTTTGATACCTTGGCTGGATACGAGGAAACCCAGTAACTTTCCTCCTGGGACACCAAAAGTGCACTTCTCCGGGTTAAGCTTCATTCGGAACCTCCTGAGGTTCGCGAACGTCTGCCGGATATCATCTAGGAGCGTTTTGCTTTCCTTAGTTTTTATCACCATACCATCAACATATACTTGGACATTTTTGCCAATTTGATCATGTAAACATTTTTGCATGCACCTTTGAAATGTTGCCCCTACATTACGTAAACCAAACCGCATATTGCAAATGCAATAATCCCATACTGGGTGATAAATGTGGTATTTATTTGATCATCTAGGTTCAAAGGTATCTGGTGGAAACCAGAATAAACATCTATGAATGACAACAGTTCACACCCAGCGGTCTAGTCAGTGACCTAATCTATCCTCAGTAGTGGAAATGGATCTTTTGGATACGCCTTATTCTGGTTCGTGTAATCAATACACATACGCCATACCACTACCACATTCGGATCGTCCTTCTTCTTTTCAACGAGCATCGGATTAGATAGCCAATCCGGATATAGTACCTCCCTGATAAACCCGACTACAAGGAGCCAAGCTATCTCATCACCAATGATCTTTCTCCTATCTTCGGCGAAGGGACGGAGAGGTTGCTTCACCGGCTTAGTTTCGGGTCTAACGTGCAAAGAGTGCTCGGCCAACTCCCTCGGCACTCCTTGCAAATGTTGTGTGGTCCAAGCAAAGATATCCCAATTCTCACGGAGGAAGCTGGCGAGCTCGCTTTCCTATTTGTTGTCGAGGCCGGCACCAATAGTGATGGTGCGCTCTAGGAATTGATCATCAATGGGTACCTTCTTGGGGTTGTTTGTTGGTTGAACGAGACACTCCCATGCGGGTTACTCAGAGCCGACATATTCAGCTGCGTGGACTGAGCCAATTCCACCACCTCCTTGATCCTTCTTTTCTCATGTGCTATCATAAGTGACTCGGCCAAGTTTGATCCGGCCGAAGCACATTATATTGAGCGCCTGAAGTCCCCGGTTATAGTGATTACTCCATTTGGCCCTGGCATTTTGATCTTCAAGTAACTAATGTGGTCACTTGCCATAAACTTTGAGAGAGCAGGCCTGCCGAGTAGTGCATGATAAGCACTATCCAAGTCCACAACTTTGAACTCCAAATTCTCAGTCCGGCAGTTTTCCCTTGTGCCGAATAACACATTGATCCGGACCTTGCCAATAGGCTTGCAAGAAATACCCGGCATAATTCCATGGAAAGTTGTATTTGTTGCCTGGAGCATGTTCTTCGAGACTCCCAACTTTTGCATGGTATCTTTGTACAAGATATTAATGCTACTTCCATTATCAATCAACACCTTTGAAAAACTCACATTGATGTTCGGCCCAATGAATGTCGGGTCAAGCACCAGTGCATATGACCCCGGACACGGCATGAGTCAAGGGTGATCCTAGATACTCCATGTGATCTCTTGATCCTCCCAAGGCATATACCTCGTCATAGCTGCCATAACTGCATTCACTTCCATATGTTGGCATTGCATGCTCTTTCTGTCAGTTTCTTCCATGGTGAACACTTAGTAGCTTTGATGATGTTCTCTGTACTCATTTCTCCCGTAATTTCCGGGGTACCTTTGGTTATGCTGATGTTGATTTTCCACCTGATGCACTTCATCCCTTATGTCGTGATTCTCATACCTCGACGGGGGTGGTGGTAACATCAGTTGCTGCCCATTTTCCCTAGTGAGTTGTTGCTGCTGAGGTGCATCATTCTGAGGTGCATCGTGCTGAGGTGCGTCATGCCGAGGTGCCTGAGCGTTCCCCGAAGTACCTTGCTCTATTTTCCTCATCCACTCACACTGCCGAGTCGTGTGGTTCACCGGGTTGCCTGGGCTCGGCGTGTGGAACTTGCATGACTGATCCAACAAAGCTTCATACGTATACCTTGGCCTATCCTTTATTTCTTGCCACTGTTTCTATTCTGGCATCCAAGGCTTTTTGCCTTCATTCTTTTGTGTCCACTATTGTCCTCCAGTTATCTGACGCTGGCTAGCGCCGACATTTGGCTGATCCTGATCCCCTGCTACAACTTTTTGCAACCTGTATCTGTAATCCGGCCTTTCATCCCTTCTCTTACCCTGTAAACCATTGCGTCGGGATACTCTGGCTCCATCTCGGGGGTAATACTCTTCATTTGATTCATTTGACACCGGCCGAGGTTGGGTCGAATCGTCCAATGAATACAAGTCAGCAATCCGGATTGTTTCAGCCAACATAGTTGGCATATCCCTTTGTAGCCTCTGCCACAACATACTCGCATACCTACATCCTTGGGCAAACCATGCAATGGCATGTGATTCATTCACCCCTTCGCAGGAGTTGCGCACATTGCACCAGCGAGTTAAAAACTCCCGGTCCGTCTCATTTTGCCTTTGCTTGCACATTGACAGAGTTTGTGGCCTATTCGGCCACTTGTACGTGCTTGCGAAGTTGTTGATAAACATCTCCTCGAAATCTATCAAGTAGTTAATACTTCCTAATGGAAAATTGTTTACCCAAACCCTTGCTGGTCCTTGCAACATCTAGGGTACGTATCTCATGGCCCATCTCAAATTTCCCGTGGAAATGTTCACAACAGTTGCATAGTCAATGAGACAATCCTCCGGCTTTGTGCTGCCATCATACGTCTTTGTCCCTCTGGCCAACTAAAAGTTTGGCACAAGAGGCTCTCTCATAATCTGAGGTACAAAGCATCCAGGACCTTGTCCCTCAATCATTTCCGACCTATAATTTTGGTCTAGTTTCAACCTTGCATCATCTGGCTGCAAGTTTCTGTTTCCTACCCTCGACCTTATTACATGGTGGTTTGGCCTGGGAAATCCAGCATTTTCCATTGCCGAATAACCATCTTTGTACCTATCTTGACCCGGATGAATGTTCTGTTGCTGCATAGCTGGGACGACACTTTGCTCTTGCCGAGGTACGCGCTGCTGCGGCTGCTGTCGAGGTTGATTTTATTCGGCTCCAACCGAGTTATGCCGTCCAGCATTGTCGTGCCCAGCGTTTCCCTGAACGGCATTGCCTTGCTCGCAGTTACCTCGTCCAGGCTCGCCTCTTCTAGCACTGTGGAGATCCTCGTCACCATGTATCACTTTTCCTTTCCCTGCCCTTGCCAGGTCATATGGTACCATCTGTTTATTTCTTCTTTCCGAGGTAACTACTTCCTCTCTTCTTGGGCTATCATGTGGAGATGATGCTGTCCCAACGGATTTTTCCAGAGCACCCACAACCGAATGAACGACTCAAGAGCCTCCTGTTGCCGCCGGGTTTGCTTTGAGTGTTTCCTCATTCTGCTTGTTAGCGACTCTCACCAAGTGATTAACTCTTTTTTGTTGCCTTTCCTAGGCTTCTACGGTCGGACCCTCTAACTCGGATGTTGCTGCCTCTACAGCCCTGAGGTTCTTCGCCGGAGTACTATACCTAGATAGCCCTGCCAACATAAGTGCAGCTTATTGGCCTGGCTTAGGTACATACTCTCTGTCCATCTCACTGAGGAGGTTCTTGCCCCTAATCTTCACTCCATCCATCCGGGTAGGACTAATACTGTTTGCCTTTGCATACTCACGCAACGTGATGTTCAATGCCCGCTGAGATGCAGCTAGCTCTTTTGCACCCACTAACATTTTCTACCGAATCTCTTCCAACTCGGCCTGTTCCTGAGCCGGATCTTCTATAGGCGCTATGGATATGGTTAAGTTCTCTATTGCTTGCCGCAACACATTCCGTGGCCTCTCTAGTGGAGGACCTCTACTCCTAGGTACCTTAGGTGCTGTTTTCAGATCTTCTACTCGATCTTTGATTGCTCCTTCATTCGGCATAGCCATCATGACCTCAACGCTGCTAGCGAGGCGAGTGATACGTGAGCCGCACTGAGAGGTGGTTCTCCTCCCTCGACAACGTGCTGCGGGTGAATGTAGGACTCGTCGACAACGGTGTAGATCTTGTGGGTGCCAAGGTTGATGAAGAGGCCATTCCTCGGTGGCGGGCGGTTGCCGAAGCTGCGAGCATTGTCGCTGATGTAGTCTAGCGCTCCAAAGCACTGGACAAGCCTAGAGATGATTCGCTCGCCGGTGAAAATGAAGTTTCCTGTCCAGATCTTCACTCCTGGTAGCGCTGCTAGCCCACGGTGCGCGCCAACTATCGTGGTGGTGGCACAGCAGATGCCATGTATACGCTAAAGATGGGGCCAAAGTACGCTAGAGGTATCCATGGAGGGATAATGTGGTGATTCCACACATAGACGAGTTATATTCACTAGATCAATGGAGGATTACAAGTGCCCCTAGAGATGTTCGTGGGGAGGAGGAAGATGTACTTATCTACTACCCACACCTCTCTCTAGGGTTCTTCCCTTAGTAAAAATGATCGACCCTCTCTATGGAGATCCTGGCGGTCCTTTGTCATGACCCGAACCCGGTAAGATACAGGTCCTTGTGTTTATAGTGCTAGTACTTGGATCGAATAGCTAGCACCCAAAGTTTAAGATGTAATATCAAGAAACAAAGGTCATATTACATCGCATATCCAGGAATAAAATAGTTCATTACAACTTACATAGCTCATATGGCTATCTTATTACAAGGCAGCAGATATAACTGGCATGGAGTCCTTCATCTTCATGTGCCACAGACAAACATGTTGGGTGCAGACTCGTCATCCCTACTCATCAAACTTCACTATCATCAAATAATCCTGCAACATGATAAGTTACAGCCACAAAGGGTCAATACATTTTGAATTGTATTGGCAAGTGTCACTAGTATGTGGATATAAAGTGGAACCTATTACTACATGCATATCTGGCCACGTAGAGCTTTGGCTAGTTTACAGCAAGAAAGTTTTCTCCTATCTTTTTACAAATAGTTTGCAACACTTATTATCAAGTAAGATACACTGGATACCCTCCAGGTAATATTTCCAATCACAACATAGTGGTACCACTGATAGAAATCAGTGAACCTAGGTTCCATTGATAGAATCAATGAACCAATACCCTTGTTGACCCATTAAGTTTTAACTTAGAGAAATTAGAATGATGAGATTCTTGATTTTGCTTCATTGTCTTGAGGCTCAAAAGTTGTCCGTAACCGGGGACACGGCTAAGGACTTAGTTTTACCCTCTCGAGAGGTGGTGCACTTTCCCCACAAGACTCGACATGCATCGAGACGAGACTTTTCAGAAGAAATCTCTCAAACCACCACAGACGCATTCCATCCTATCATCACTACCACCCTCTGTCCGTCTGGCTGAGTTCTCGCAACTTAGTCGGTCAAGGCAGAGCCCATATGCCATGTGGCTGCATTGGAAGCTTCACGACAAGAATGTCTCCAATATCTTTGTTCTTGGGTGGCCGTCCGTAAGTGTGATACTCAAGCCGGCCATAGATATGGCCCTTGAGTAACCACTCAACATAATCCAAGAAAGTCCCATTTCCACCTAGGTGTTTCATTAAGTACTTGTTTTATTATAGAAAACATATATTTTCCAATACTCCATATAATCATGATATGATATTCTACCCGGAAAACTATAGCAGGGCTAAACATTTCTAATGTTACGATGTTTCACCTACCAAGTAGAAACTACCATTCCCTATTCTACAAAGGAAATATAGCATAGCATAATAATATAGTCTATCATGCATATACTACAAAAATCCACTAAGTATAATGAAAATAGTAGGACTTGATGATAGTGCAACTTGCCTTGTTAGTAGAATAATTAGATACACTTCGCGAACTTTCAATGTCACATTCCGAAAAATCTACAACATCAAAATCAAACAATATGCACATTCTCAATATCACAAGCAACACAAAACAATGCATATGCAAGAATGCAAAGTGGTATTTTTATTGCACAAGTTATTCTGATAGTATTATGAATCCTACAGATGTTTTGTGAACATGCATGACAATAGATGCAACTATTTTAGTGCAAGGAGATTATTTAAAACATTTTCTAACACTAAAATAGGCCTTATTTTGGAAATAATTTCCACAGAATTCTATAATAAAAACTAAAATTTGATTCAGAACCTATAGTACAGAGGGGTCCAAATACAAACTATACTCGAAAGAATTACCCAAAAATAATTTAACGAATAATTTTTATATTCAAAATACTCTACGAAAGGTTCAATACAAAAGGTTAATTTAACGTACTCAAAAGTACCAATTATGGCTCCAATGTGTTCTTGTCATTTTACTGAATCCATGAACATCTTATTTGCTAAATTCGGATGGACAGAACTTAAACTATGATTTTTACAAGTTATGTCTAAAATATGGCAGATTACGTCTTTTACCCGATGAGGCGCCTACTGGTGTTGTACATGAGACTGTGCAGCAAGTTATTAACTTGCGGAATTATTTCTAGTTCAAGGAAGATGATCGGAGGCAGACTACCACGTTGGAGTCTAAAGCTAAATTAGTCGAACATGCAGATAGGCAGGTGCAACATGCAAGGACGTCGGTTTTCTTTCACGATGAACCAATCAAACAATGTGACTAGCTCAATTACGTTCTGGAGATATTTTATTGCAGCACATCAATTTAAAAAGGAAAGCAATCAAGATAGACATGAGAACCAACTCAGGTCCGCCACAGAGGGACGATGGTACACACACGTTTCAGTCGATTGGTTAAAGTAAAAATAAACTTACCGATCAGAAGCAGAGGAGCTCGATGGGAATATGACGACGATAGCTCGAGTGGTCGATCCTACGATGTTCCGCTCGATACGGTGAAGATGACGACTGTCTCGTCGGTCTTTGGAGGCGTTTCCAGGAGGTGGCGACGGTCGGCTGAAGCGAGGATGTCTTCAGATGCTTGAGGGTGATCTCCAGCTACGAAAATGAACACGAGGAAAGTATGAGGAGATGCGCACATAAGTGATACATTTACTGGAAAAAAATAGGGTTCTGATTCCCCATGTACACCTCGCCACAGACGCTCACGTTGCGGTGGCTGGTTGAAATTCGACGACGGATTCCGGTCGGAGAAGATGCACACGTTAGGCACTATTTTGAGAGAGATGAAAATGAAGCGAGGGGAGACTAGGGAACTGTTTAAATAAAGGGAACCGAGGGCGAGCGTGTTAAGGAGATGAGAGGGTCATTGTTTCAGCTTCGACCATGATGGCCATTTCTTTGGCAATTTAATAGGCACTAATGCGGGGGTTTTAATACCCAGAATGGAATCATGGCTCAGTGGGGAGTAACTTTCATGTTGAAGGCAGAGCGAAAAGGTTGCTAAATTAGGTGGAATCGTAAGGACAAAGGTTGCATGCCATGGCTGTAGGTTCAATTTCATCCTTCAGTCGGGTAGCTTGGTCTACATGGGCCTAGCTGGGCTCTTTGGTCTGGTTCGGTCTTCTTCTTTTTTTATCATCTCCTTTATTCTTATCTATATCTATTTTAGGTTTTGAATTTTCATATCTATCTCCTAAATTCCTGAAAAACTTCAATGAATCGAAATAGATAATTAAGACTCTTAGGAACTTCATGTCCAAATGTATAAATAATTTTATTTTTGGTAAATCCTCTGTAGACATTATAAATTCCCTAAATTGATTCCAGGATCCCATAAATGTATATATTTTCATTTTACATCATCTCCAACTATATTTTGAGAATGTCATATTATTCTCTTCTCTTTTATTTTATTCTTTATTTGTTAATGGATTTAAATATGTTTAAAATCCAGAGTGCAAAAACATCCAATAAATCTGAAATGGAATATTTTCCAAAATGTTTATTATATTTGGGAAAGTCATATTATTCCCTCTCTATATTATGCAACATGGTTTGGAAAAATATTTTAAATGACACTCGAATCCAAATGATAAAAGACACAAATTAGATTGTATAAAATTTCCTCAATCAAGATCTGAAATTTTAGGATAGTCATATTTATCCACTCTTCAATTTTTTTTAACCAAGGTTTGAGAGAAGTTTAAACAATTCCAAAAAAAGTTTTAAATTATTGAGAAATTCATCCAAGTCAAATTTAAACACATGATATTTATTTCACAATTTATTTTATTTAACATTCCAAAATTTAGAAATTTTTGGGATGTTACAGACTATCATCCTTAAAAGGAATCTCGTCCTCGAGATTCGAGAAAGGCTAGATGGAATAAGTTGGGTTTCAGGACAACTAGGGTACTACCACCCTTAAAAGGAATTTGACTAGGTTGTCTCTTGAGAATTTACTTTGACACCAGCCTTTGGCTTATCATTGGGAGATTGAAAATGTCCATCCTTGACTTGACGTTTTATCTTTTGAACTCTAAGATAGATGTGGCATTAGATAGGGACATGATTAGTGACTTCACATAGGAAACACGTAACTTGAGATATGGAGCATTCTCACAATTAGGGAATTGCTCAGTATTCTCTTTATAAGTGTCCTATGTCTCCATAGATTTTTCAGGCTCCTAGTCTTTCCACAAGTTTATCCTTGGATTCATTGTTGTCATGGTCTCTCTAGAAAGGGTTGTTGATCATGTTGATCATCTGATTGGTCATCCTTTGCAACAATTGGGATTTGGATTCTAAGAACTTTAGCATTTCTAGGTATAACTTAGTGTTGTTATGGTTGTTGGCTAAAAACTAGGTTGTCACTTGAGTCAACTTTGTTTGAGTTCTTAGCAGTTGCATTGTAATGGGCATCTCGAGATTGATGTTGGAGTTTGGTTTCTTGGATAAGTCATTTGCTTGGGTTGGGATTGTGATTAGAATAGGCAAAAGATTCTTAGGGAAAGTATTATATTCATACACAATGGATCACACAAAGCAATATGCAAGAAATATCACTCATACATTCAACAACAAAGTTCAAACATCACTTAGGCAAACAAAATGTTATTGCCATACCACATAGGCTGCTATGACCAATAAACGATCAGGAAGTCGATTTAAACGAAACAATAGTATGGTGGTCCAACTACAAGGTTTCACTTGGGGATAGTCCATCGACTCCATAGCTACTGCATCGGGAATGAGATCAAGGCGTCCTTGGAAGAAATTATGTCATCTTGTCAAAAAGTTCTAAGGCAATGTCTAGAATGTTCCCCCTAAGTTGAGTTTCCTTAGTCTCGGGGTCTTGAGTATTCTTATTCTCTTCTTGAAGTCCTTTTGAATGTTGTGTAGTTTAAGCCTAAGTATTTCTTCAAGTATGGCTCTGCATTAATCACTTCTTACTAAGTCGAAGAATGACACATGAAGTCTTGAGTTGGTGAACATCCAAAGTCCCATTTTCTTGTTGTTATCTTCCTTGATACATTTGTTGATGCTAGCCAAATGAATCAAGATAGTTCCACTAGAAACAAAAGCAATTATAACCTAGTAAAACCATAATAGTTAAGTTTCTAATCCGAAGATCTTTCATGATTTCTCTCTCATCTTATTTTCTACAAAACTTGAACTTCTCTTCTTTCTTGAAATCCTTGTATGATCCTTGAACTTCTCCTCTGTTGATCTTGACTTATCTTCTTGATCCTAGAATGCCTTGTCCTTCCCCTTGAGTTAGGCGTGTAGCTCATCATTTCCTAAGTAGTTGATTGCTCCTATTATCAACAGGATCCTATATAAAATTTCTAAGTCCTAGAATTACTGAAGAATAAATCTTCCTTCTAAAACTTCTTCTCTCGGCTTCTTTTGGTGATGGAGATATGTTGATCTAGTATCTTGACGATGTTGAGAAGTCCAAATCCAAAGTAGGTGGTCTTGAAGTCCTCATTGATCCTGAAGCGAAAGTCCTTTGAGGTGTTGAGACTTGCGTCCTTAGCCATGCTGAACATGAAGTCCTTGATGATGTTGAAGCTAAAATCCTTAGTGATGCTGAAGATGAACTCCTTAGTGATGATGAAGTTGAGGCCCTTTGCAATGATGAAGTTGATGTCCTTTGCGGTGATGATGTTGAAGTCCTTTGTCATCAAGTTGAAAAGGGAGAGATATAGAAACTAAGGAAAGGATTTACAAGATTATTTGTAAATAACTTAGAACAAATACAACTCCTATTATTCTAAGGGGTTGTCCAAATCCTAGGGTTACAAACCTACAGGAACACAATGCTCTGATACCATCTGTCATGACCCGAACCCAATAAGATACAGGTCCCTGTGTTTATAGTGCTAGTCCCCGGATCGAATAGCTAGCACCCACAGTTTAAGATGTAATATCAAGAAACAAAGGTCATATTACATCGCATATCTAGGAATAAAATAGTTCATTACAACTTACATAGTTCATATGGCTATCTTATTACAAGGCAGCAGGTATAACTAGCATGGAGTCCTTCATCTTCATGTGCCACAGGAAAACATGTTGGGTGCAGACTCGTAATCCCTACTCATCAAACTTCACTATCATCAAATAATCCCACAACATGATAAGTTACAGCCACAAAGGGTCAATACATTTTGAATTGTATTAGCAAGTGTCACTAGTATGTGGATATAAAGTGGAACCTATTACTACATGCATATCTGTCCAGGTAGAGCTTTGGCTAGTTTGTAGCAAGAAAGTTTTCTCCTATCTTTTTACAAATAGTTTGCAACACTTATTATCAAGTAAGATACACTGGATACCCTCCAGGTAATATTTCCAATCACAACATAGTGGTATCACCGATACAAATCAGTGAACCTAGGTTCCATTGATAGAAATCAATGAACCAACAACCCTTGTTCATCCATTAAGTTTTAACTTAGAGAAATTAGAATGATGAGATTCTTGATTCTGCTTCATTGTCTTGAGGCTCAAAAGTTGTCTGTAACCGGGGACACGGCTAAGGACTTAGTTTTACCCTCTCGAGAGGTGGTACACATTCACCACAAGACTCTACATGCATCAAGACGAGACTTTTCAGAAGAAATCCCTCAGACCACCACAGACGTGTTCCATCCTATCATCACTACCACCCTCTATCCGTCTGGCTGAGTTCTCACAACTTAGTCGGTCAAGGCATAGCCCATATGCCACGTGGCTGCACTGGAAGCTTCGCGACAAGAATGTATCCAATCTATTTGCTCCTGGGTGGCTGTCCGCAAGTGCGATACTCTAGCCGACCATAGATATGGCCCCTGAGTAACCACTCAACATAATCCAAGCAAGTTCCATTTCCACCCAGGTGTTTCATTAAGTACTTGTTTTATTATAGAAAAAATATATTTTCCAATACTCCATGTAATCATGATATGATATTCCACCCGGAAAACTATAGCAGGGCTAAGCATTTCTAATGTTACGATGTTTCACCTACCAAGTAGAAACTACCATTGCCTATTCTACACAGGAAATATAGCATATCATAATAATATAGTCTATCATGCATATACTACAAAAATCCACTAAGTATAATGAAAATAGTAGGACTTGATGATAGTGCCACTTTCCTTGTTAGTAGAATAATTAGATACACTTCGCGAACTTTTAAAGTCACACTACGCAAAATCTACAACATCAAAATAAAACAATATGCACATTCTCAATATCACAAGCAACACAAAACAATGCATATGCAAGAATGCAAAGTGGTATTTGTATTGCACAAGTTATTCTGATAGTATTATGAATCCGACAGATGTTTTGTGAACATGCATGACAATAGATGCAACTATTTTAGTGCAAGGCAATTATTTAAAACATTTTCTAACACTAAAATAGGCCTTACTTTGGAAATAATTGCTACAGAATTCTATAATAAAAACAAAAATTTGATTCAGAACCTATAGTACAGAGGGGTCCAAATACAAACTATACTCGAAAGAATTACCCAAAAATAATTTACAAAACAATTTTTATATTCAAAATACTCTACGAAAGGTTCCATACAAAAGGTTAATTTAACGTACTCAAAAGTACCAAATTATGCCTCCAATGTGTTCTTGTCATTTTACTGAATCCATGCACATCTTATTTGGTAAATTCGGATGGACATGACTTAAACTATGATTTTTACAAGTTATGTCTAAAATATGGCAAATTCTATCTTTTACCCGATGAGGCGCCTACTGGTGTTGTACATGAGACTGTGCAGCAAGTTATTAACTTGCGGAATTATTTCCAGTTCAAGGAAGATGATCGGAGGAAGACTACCGCGTTGGAGTCTAAAGCTAAATTAGTCGAACATGCAGATAGGCAGCTGCAATCATGCAAGGACGTGGGTTTTCTTTCACGATGAATCAATCACACAATGAGACTAGCTCAATTACGTTCTGGAGAGATTTTATTGAAGCACATCAATTTAGAAAGGAAAGCAATCAAAATAGACATGAGAACCAACTCAGGTCCGCTAGAGAGGGACGATGGTACACACACGTTTCAGTCGATTGGTTAAAGGAAAAATAAACTTACCGATCAGAAGCAGAGGAGCTCGATGGGAATATGACGATGATAGCTTGAGTGGTCGATCCTACGATGTTCCGCTCGATACGGTGAAGATGACGACTGTCTCGTCGGTCTTTGGAGGCGTTTCCAGGAGGTGGCGACGGACGGCTGAAGCGAGGATGTCTTCAGATGCTTGAGGGTGATCTCCAGCTACGAAAATGAACGCGAGGAAAGTATGAGTAGATGCGCACATAAGTGATACATTTACTGGAAAAGAAATAGGGTTCTGGTTACCCATGTACACCTCGCCACGGACGCTCACGTTGCGATGGCCGGTTGAAATTCGACGACGGATTCCGGTCGGAGAAGATGCACACGTTAGGCACTGTTTTGAGAGAGATGAAAATGAAGCGAGGAGAGACTAGGGAACTGTTTAAATAAAGGGAACTGAGGGCGAGCGTGTTAAGGAGATGAGAGGGTCATTGTTTCAGCTTCGACCATGATGGCCATTTCTTTGGCAATTTAATAGGCACTAATGCAGGGTTTTAATACCCAGAA
Source organism: Avena eriantha (assembly GCA_910589775.1). Classification (NCBI taxonomy): domain Eukaryota; kingdom Viridiplantae; phylum Streptophyta; class Magnoliopsida; order Poales; family Poaceae; genus Avena; species Avena eriantha. The sequence continues at coordinate 13,077,979 of OU342746.1, forward strand.
TGGAATAATGGCTCAGTGGGGAGTAACTTTCATGTTGAAGGCAGAGCGAAAAGCTTGCTAAATTAGGTGGAATCGGAAGTACAATGGTTGTCATGCCATGGCTATAGGTTCAGTTTCATCCTTCGGTTTCCGAACAAGAGGAAGAAGACGGGTCGCTTGGTCTACATGGGCCTAGCTAGACTCTTTGGTCTAGTTCGGACTTCTTATTTTTTTATCATCTCCTTTATTCTTATCTATCTCTATTTTAGGTTTTGAATTTTCATATCTATATCCTAAATTCCTGAAAAACTCCAATGAATTAAAATAGATAATTAAGACTCTTAGGAACTTCCCGTCCAAACGTATAAAATAATTTTACTTTTAGTAAATCCTTTGTATACATTATAAATTTCCTAAATTGATTCCAGGATCCCATAAATGTATATGTTTTCAATTTAAATCATCTCCAACTATATTTTGAGAATGTCATATTATTCTCTTCTCTTTTATTTTATTCCTTATTTGGAAATGGATTTAAATATGTTTAAAATCCAGAGTGCAAAAACATCCAATAAATCAGAAATGGAATATTTTCTAACATGTTTCTTATATTTGGGAAAGTCGTATTATTCCCTCTCTATATTATGCAACATGGTTTGGAAAAATATTTGAAATGAGACTAGAATCCAAATGATAAAAGACAACAATTAGATTGTATAAAATTTCCTCAATCAAGATCAGAAATTTTAGGATAGTCATATTTATCCACTCTTCAATTTTTTTAACCAATGTTTGAGAGAAGTTTAAACAATTCCAAAAAAAAGTTTTAAATTATCGAGAAATTCATCCAAGTCAAATTTAAACACATGATATTTATTTCACAATTTATTTTATTTAACATTCCAAAATTTAGAAAAATTTGGGATGTTACATCCTTATATAGGGGAGCCTAGGTTACAAGCTAGGGCATAAGTGGAAGGAATATTGAATATGCTTCTCAAAAAATAGCAAAGCAGTGCGCCTCTTTTTCCCTTCGTAAGATGCCCAGGACCCATGGTGTATGCCTCTCTGAGTCCCTTGCGTAAGCCTCTACGGCGCCGTGTCACCTGACCAAGAATGTTCAGGTAATGTCACCTTTGTCGGCCCGTACTCGCTGGTTCTCCTCTCTGTTCTCTGTGCTCATGCTATAGTCGAGAGAGAAAGGCTTGCCTGGTTAGCTCGACCCTAATGGTACTTGTAAATAAGTTACAATGAGCGTGCCGACATACAGTTTATGTTGGCCGAGGTAAGGTTGGGTGAACATCATCCGGGCTGGGTCAATTGTAACTCGGCTTGCCTTGAGGTAACTCGGCCAGCTCCCACTTTGACCTTGTCGTACCTTGGCTAACATGGACATTATACCCCGACTTGACCCTACCCGGGGTTATCCCCCCAACATTCATTTCATGGAGAAAAATAACATTGCCGAATATAAAGCCCTGATGTATGGAATTTGAATTGCAAAAGACATCGGCATTCACCGAATCATGTGCTACAAAGACTCGGATTTAGTTGCGCAGCAAGTATCCGACATCTGCAGCGAAAATAAGCACATGGCAGCATATTGACATATCGTGGATAAACTAGCAAAATTGTTCGAAGGGTTTGAAGTTCAACATTTTCCCTGAACATAAAACAAGGAAGAATATGCACTATCAAGAATAGGCTCTACACGGAAAAATGTCCCGGATGCTTCTTTTCTAGAGCACCTTAGAGGAAGAATATGCACTATCAAGAATAGGCTCTACACGGAAAAAGGTCCCGAATAAGCTCTATCATAGTAGTTGATGAGGAGTATCCGACCAAATCCCACTCACCGCTCATAGCAGTTCTAGCTGGACAAAACCCTACCTCGAATTCTTGGTAGATGGAAAATTACATGAAGACAAAGTTTTGAGCCGACAGATCATCCGACGAGCGAAATTCTACACAGTAATTAGTGGTGAGCTCTATAGGCAGAGTGTATATGGGGTTTCTCAGTGTTGTGTTTCTCCGGAAGGAGTGGAAATCCTTAGGGAAATCCACAAAGGAGAAAGCAGACTTCACACCGCAGCCAAGTCCTTATTGGCAAAAGATTTTCAACACGGATTTTTCTGGCTCATAGCTAAGGCAAATGCCAACAAATTGGCCAAGACGTGCAAAGGCTGCCAAAAATACGCCAGGCAAGCCTATGTTCCGGCTAATCAGCTGTGAACAATTCCGATTACATGGCCCTTTGCAGTCTGGGCTTGACATGGTAGGACTATTTAAACAGGCTCCTAGTGGATTTAGTCACCTACTTCTGATGGTGGATAAATTTACGAAATGGATAGAGGCTAAACCCATCACAAGTTATGATGGAGTAACATCCAAAAGATTTGTTGAGGACATGATAATCCGATTTGGCTATCCACATAGTATTATTACAAACAACAGGATAAACTTTTCAATGGGAGAACTGGCCAAATTTTGCGAAGATCAAAGGATCCAACTCGATATTGCATTAGTTGCGCATCCACAAGCCAATGGACAAGTAGAAAGGGCTAATGGTCTAATTCTTCAAGGCCTCCGTCCCAAACTCAAAGCACCACTTCACCATGTTGCGGGGGCTTGGGTGGATGAATTACGGTCTGTTGTATGGAGTTTACGAACTACTCCTAATAGGTCAACCGGATATACACCGCTCTTCTTGGTCTATGGTGCAGAGGCAGTTCTTCCGAGTGATATTATCCATCTTTCTCCCCGAGTTGTTGCATATGTCAAAGAAGATGCCAAAGTTTCTCGACAAGATGACCTCGACATACTCGAGGAGGTTCGTGTCGTTGCTGAACAAAGATCTACATCCTATTAGTAGAAGATACACAAGTATCATAGTCAAAGCATCAAAAATCGGTCTTTCACAAAGGACGATCTAGCTCCCTGACTAGTGCAAAAAAGAAAGCACAAACTTTCCCCAATCTGGGAATGGCCCTTTATGTTTAGTAGGATACTTCAAAACGGTTCATAGTACCTAACTGACATGACGACGGAAAAAGAAAGATATGCTACTAAGAAGAGCAAGAGAGCTAGAGGCAGTACATACCCGGATGAGATAGACCATTCCTGGAATATTGCTCATCTAGGTCCTTTTTATTCTTAAATTTTCTTTCTTTGTAATCATATCAATGTACATGTTCAAAGTCAAATAAAGTATTGGTCTCCTCAATGTTTGTTGGAGAAGTTTTTAAGTACCATCTTATTGCCGAATGATCATGTCATAGTAAAAAATCCTAGGATACTTGAATGTACTTTATGCTCATGTTTACTCTGGTTTGATTTTCGATTATAAATAAAATCTACCTTCGGGTGTAAGTCTCATTTTCTATTTATACTTTGGTTTTTTCTGATTGTTGTACGCAGGTATTTTCTGAGTAGTGAATTTTCGGTACTAAAGGCTGATACCTTTGATCCGTATTACGGATTCCCTAATAGACCTAGGTTATCGAATCCTTGGGAATCAGAAAGCATGGTGAAATTATTTTAACGGACCTTCGGGAGTTTTAAAATTATTTTTTTGTTTTACCGGACTAAGAGTTTGTTGTCTTTTGTTGTTGTCGATGATGGAGAGAGAGGGCATAGGGCTTTCGGTTTCACCTGTAGCTGTGTAAAACATCTGATAGGAATAAAATATAATAATAAAGTATGCATGTAATTGTTAGAGCAAGATAATTATATGTGGGCAGTGCATCCATAATTTCTATTGCCTCGACAACCGCTTATAGCAATAACCTACTAGTCTCATCCATAGAAGAAAGAGAACTAATTATACGCATAGTGATTTCACCATTAATCCCAAGTAAATCCCTCACATATAGCCGTACTACCCCTTCTATCACTAGAGTTCCCAACCTGCAGATTAGTCATTACTCATACTCCCTATACCTGGCTAAATCCTCGGGGTCTTGGATACCTGACAAGTCCTTGGATTGAGGCAAGATAGGATACAATAATCATCATGTCATACAAACTAATACATGATCCCATCTATGATAAATAACATGCACAAAAGCTACTTGGGTAGGCCGAAGCCCTTAGCCCAAAGAGAGTTACTCACATGTAGAGATGAAATCGGCAATCATAAACATTGCAATGGAAATCATGAGATTGATAGCAAATAGTCTTACAATGTCGCCATTCAAAGATGAGATCTACTATTACAAGTGGTGGAATATGGCTATGGTAGTGGAGAAGGGTCTAGAGATTAGATCTAAGTCTATTCCTCCAGCGGCTATTTGGTGTTGTGGATGTAGGTTTCTAGGGTTCTGGGTGGCCTCGTTTCTCGTCGCCCAAAGCCTCTTTATATAGGGGTCCCTTCATGGAAGTTGTTCTGTTTGACCTAGTGGTGTCAATGGCAACTATATGGCCAGAATTTTATTTCTACCATATAGTTGGTCGTTAAAGCTTCCGTCTCCACTTCACGACCCATGGTTTCTCTGGGTTATTGGATATCTTGTATCTTTGACTTTGATGTTGTGATTCCCATCATCAAACATCATTATATGTGCAGGAAAAAATAGAAAGAAAGGATTGCATACCCCTTTGATCATTAGGCATTAGTGGCAGGGTTTAGAGAGATATTTCATCAAAAATATGAATAATATCCAGTTTAAATGTGGATGTAGATGGCTATATTTCACAGCCATCAACCTCCCCAAGCTTAAATTTGATCGTCCTCGAGCAAGAAAACTAAAATCAAAAAGGAACTCAGCATTTAAACTGAAATAACGAGATGATGATCTTACTCATGATTTGTAGTCTCATGTTTCCTCCACTTTATTAATCTAAAAAACTTCAGCATAGATAGAGTAATAACAAGCATATCATACGGGTTTTTATGCGTCCTTATAGCGCAGCAAAATTATTGTTTACATGGATGATTCAAATGAGTAAACCTTATTCCATGTCATGTAATCAACTCATAGGGTTGCCTTTGAACAATAAAGTATAATCATGTAAAATTGAGAGTGTGAGAGTTTGTCATGAAAAACATATACACTAGAGTATCTCAATTCTCCCACATCAATAAGTCAATACTTTTCAAGCACTACTTTTTTGTTCATTGTTCTTCAAGAATTTTAGCTCTTAAGTAATTGAGAGCATGCCAAATTCTTTAATTAGTTTATCGGGGTGTGATGGACACTCGTGGCATCACCAAGGTTTTTGTTGCTTTTGCATAATGATTACTCATATCATCCAGAGGAGTGATTCCATCATGAACACAGCTACCCGAGAATGCCAAGAATCTTACCCATTATAGCATTGCTTCTACATATGTTTAATCAACTCATAGCCGAAATCTAGGAGTTTCCTACATGAAGATAGTTCGTAGGCTAGCGAAGTTGTTGGCATCCCATGAAGTTTGACACGAATAAAGCTATATCATTCTTATGATTCACAAGTCAAACTTTGGCATGCTCACAAAAACCGCTAAACATTAATTCAATTGAACAAATCCTTTTAAAGAGAGCTATAAAGTCAATCATTATTTTTTATGGTGTTGAGTGTCTCTAGAAATAAGCATTCAAGACTAAACACTACAACACCCAAGCCTTCAATTGTGAAACTTTTTCTTATTACAATTGTTTAGAAAAAATTTAGGAAAAACTTGGTTAACTACAAGAGCTATAACAAAATGTACCCAACTAAATAGCCATGCAAACAAAATTTTACTACAATATAAAGACTCACTCCATCAATATAATATCTTAACATTTACTACTAACTAGCATGGGTTTCTCAAACTTCAAAAGTGGGGAGTCTTAAGGCATACCTCTCATGATTGGTTCCACTTCTCTCTTCCCTTTTGATTTGCTTCTTGGAAACTCGAAGTCGATCACTCTCCTGCAAAAATGTGAAAGCCACAAGGAGAATATAAAGGAAGGAAGAGGGAAAATAAAGATAAATGGAAAAATATTTTTGTCGTTTTTAAGAGAGGGAATTAAAGAATAGAAAATTGGCGGCAAAGCTCGTCTAGAAAATCTCGAAAACAAAAAGAAAAAACTAAAGATAAAGTGTTGGGGAAACCAACACGAGTGCTTATAAACTCAAATTAAAAACATAACCTCGAAATAAATAAAAACAAATGAACACCAAATAAAAATAATGAGGAAACTTCCCCAAGCTTAGGCTTTTGCAAGCCCTTCAAATCAATGTGGTGGCGAGAAAAAGTCGTAACTCTAGTTCACAAATTGATTTGATAAATCACTAGTTGTTTCTCAGAGGTTCAAGGAGAGGTTCTGCATCCTCTCCACAGTTCCTCCAAGTTCTTTGAAGTCTTGGTATGTAGCCAATCGGGTCGATGGTTGCTCCTCTTCTTGGTCCTCATCCTCATCTGGAATCTCATCCTTAGGTTGGTGTTTCTCAACATGCAAGTCATATAGCAAACGTCCTTCCTCGATAGATAAAAGACCATTAGGCAAAGGAGCGGGGTAGAGACGCCGAACTCCAGTAATATGCAAGTAATAAACACCACCTCTCCTAGTGAGCATTCCACAAGCTTTTAAAGTAGAGAAACCAACATGCCGCTCACCTAGCATTGGTTGCAACTCACCTAGGTTGATGCCTAGGGAAATGGCAAGCACGGTGATGATGCCTCCACCTGTGATTGGTACTTGGCTTTGGGAGGATCGGTACTCCAGGTAGCGCACAAGAATTGCACCCAAGTTGAGTGACAAGTCGATGTTGTTGAAAGCAGCTTTTGCGAGGACTAAGATGTCCTCCTCATTGAGTCTTGTGAACTCATTTTGTGCCTGCAAGGTGTTAGCAATAACATAGAACAAATACCGAATTGCAGGATGTTGAATATTCTTCCCCTTACTTACTCTAGAAGTGAAACTCATTCTATTATAATATAGTTCCAGGGAAGGGTCTATGCCAGTAAAGGATGCGCGTAAGGCATTAGCATTATTGTTTGGAAAATTAAAACATGCACACCATTCATCTAGTGATAAATCATAATTTTTGTTCATAATTCGGAAATAAATCATGTCCTCTCCATGCCATGCATTAATGGTGCTTTGCAAAGAACTTAGAAATTCAAGAGTTAACTGGTGATAAGTAGGCACATCATTGAATACAAAGTTTTGCAATCCAACTCTATTGCAAAGTAAATTGAAGTCATTAGAAATCCCGAGTTGATTCAATATAATGGGGGCAAGCCCACTTGGTTGTATTCACTTCTTGGTTCTTGATCATGTTGAAGCGATCACGTTGGAGCTCATCCCTGAACCGTATCCCCATGCATTCTCGAGCGGCAGCCCGAGAAGAACTCGCGGCGGCACGGGTATGAGTTTGGCTGCTTGTGTTCATCATCTAAAATAATAAGGAAAGACAAAAAACTTTTTTATCCAACAATAATAAGCATAACATATTCCTCATCGTAGCACACTAAAAAGTCCCCTCAAAATAATAATCTAGGCAAGAGAATAGTGGCAATTAGTTCATAGTAGGTCTCACCCTAGTTTGATAATGATAACATATAGAAAATGAATTTGCAAAAAGTAATTGGAGGATCGGAGGAGAAACATACCATAGATCACTCGTGTGCAAGGAAAACGAATGAAATTAAGTAGATATGAAGATCTCTTGAGGTTTTGAGAGAGTTTGGAGGTAGAAGAGAGACAAAGGATTGAAGTTTTGGTTTTGGGGGTACCTTCCCGTGGCGATTTTGTGGTCAGACGCATCTATATGGCCAAACTATACGGCCGGAACAATTTGTTACCGCCGTATAGTTGGTCTGATGTCAAAAATTTAGGGTTTTCACCTGGCGGTGCAACTATACGGCCAGAGCTATATGGCCGGGATTTTTATCCCTGCCGTATAGTTGGTCGTCAAACCTTTTGTATCCTGGAAAAGTAATTTGTACGAAGGCAACAATAACTATATGGCCGGAATTTTTGTTCCTACCATATATTTGGTCGTTAAACCTTCAGTACCTAAGAAAGAAAAATTGTCGATGGCAAAGATATCTATACGGCTGGATTTTTTATTCCCACCGTATAGTTGGTCGTTAAACCTTTTGTAGTCATCAAAAAAATTCTATTTCTTCGAGAATTCTTTCTTATCCTCAAACTTAGCAAAACACCTTGTTTTTGATAGAAAAATAACAGTAAAAATTATTGACCAACATCAACATGTATAAAGCAGGAGTTTTTATACTACTGAACTTCTTCTCCTCAATTGGAGCTTCCTAGCACTCTTTATTAAACATAAAACTTAAACATAAACTTAAAAACTTTACTCAAATATTTATTTCACATGGGTTGCCTCCCATGAAGCGCTCTTTTATGGTCAATAGCTTGACCTCGATGTTGCTCACTTAGGCCAGATGAGTGGAACACCCACTCCAAAATAGTTGGCCTTCAAAGTGATGGTCTCCTTTTCATCATGCTTGGCTTTCTTCTTCCTGGGAAAATGAATAACAAAAGGATCCCACGAAGGCAATTGAAGCTTCACGTTCCCTTCATGTAGATTAATAAAATCCTTAATAGTTCTTAAGAATGGATGACTTAATATAATAGGAGTAGTAGCATCTTCATGCATGTCAAAAATAACAAAATCAATAAGAGCTGGACAACCTCTAATGTATACTAAACTATTTTCTTTAATCCCTACAGCTTGTTTGTAGGTAGAATCTGCTAGATGTAATTTTAAGTAGGTGATTTCAAAAGAGCCAAGATTTAACTTATTAAAAAGACTTTTTTGGAATTTTTGAAACGCTTGCACCTAGATCAAAAAGTGCAGCTATCTCATTGGTCCCAATTTTAATCTTAATAGTAGGCTCAGATATATCATCAAGCTTCACACGTAATTTTTCAGAAATTTTCTTATATTATTCCTCAAGCTCACGTACCTTTATTGCTACCTGATTAACAAAGTGTTGATACATAGCGTCCTCATTTCCTTCACTTAACGGAATCTTGATATTGATCCTTTTTATAAGATCTTCAACGGCATAATTTGGTGAAGGAGCATTACTATAATCAAGTTCTTTAGGCTCCTCCCTTTGGATTCTCATCATCTTGAGGTCTTCAATAGGATTGGGCTCAGCTTTACCTGCAAAGTTAGCTAGAATGAGAGTTTGACTCTCGGTTATCTTACCTAGTTGTTCCTCAACAATCCTTGTTCTTTCTTGGAGGGCCTGCAAATCATTCCTCAAACTTAAAACTTGGTTAGATAATTTACCAACCATATCATCATGGTTCTCCGTTATTTTAACAAGGATATTGTTTTGCTCATTTTGTGAGTCCATAAAGGACTTAAGTGTTTCTTGGAGACTACCATTACTTGATCCCATATTATTATTAGAGTTACCTGCAGGACTAGAATAATGTTTCTGAAAATTAGGATTATAATTCTTCTTCCAAGCAGGGTTATAATCATTACGAGCTATGAAGTCTATTTCTTCAATATTTGATTCTGGGATAGCTCTTACCTGGTTTTCCTTACCTTTTATGGCTAATATGAGCTCATCCAACTTAGCATTAAGTTCTTCATTTTCTTGTGGTGAGACGGAGTTCACCTTCTTCATGTTTGATCTATCCACATGCCAATGGGCATGGTTGTCTTGTATATTCTCTAGCACCTGCTTTGCTTTGGTAATATGTTTGCCCATAAATGTTCCTCCAGCTATAGTATCAAGCATAGACTTAGACACAGGGTTAAGAGCATTATAAAATAAATGGAGAATTAACCAATCTTCCATCCCATGACTGGGATAATTTCTCATGCATTCTTTCATCCTCTCCCATGCAAGCTCTAGTGGCTCATGCTCTTCCTATCTAAAACCAGTAATATTAGATCTTAGTTGCATAGTCTTTGTAGGTGGGAAAAATTTAGTCATAAATAAAGAAGTATACTCCACCCATGATGCAATAGTATTTCTAGGCAAAGATATCAACCATTCTTTTGCCCTTCCTCTAAGAAAGAAAGGAAATAAGCGCAATTTGACCGCATTGGGCTCAACATCTTTTATGCACATCATATCACATATTTCAGTGGAAGTGTTCAAGTGCATACCTGCGTCTTCAACAACAGAGCCTCCAAATTGATTCTATTCAACCAAACTTAAATAGTGGGGCTTAATTTCATAATCATCAGCAGTAATTGTTGGCTGGGTAATAGGAGTACGCAAATAATCATTGTTGGGAGTTGCGAACTCCCCAAGCTTCTTTTCAGCCATATTTCCTATGTTTTAGGGTTTTCTTAAAAAAAGACTTATGATAGTAAAAACAAGAATTTAAAGACTAACTATTTTTTTTGGATTTTCAAATAAAGACTGAAAGCAAACTAACAAAATTAAAAATAAGAATTAAAACTAGCAAGGTTCCTACTAACCTCACAAGGGTAGCTATTGCTTCACCGGCAACGGTGTCAGAAAAGGGTTGATACCTTCGATCGGAATTATGGATGTAGTATAGCTCTTTTTCTCTATAGACCTAGGTTATCGAATCCTCGGGAAGAAGAAAGTGTAGTGAAGTTACTTTAATGGACCTCCGGGAGTTTTACAATTCTTTTTGTGTTTTACCGGACCAAGAGTTTGTTGTCTTTTGTTGTTGTCAATGATGGAGAGAGAGGGCCTAGGGATTTCGGTTTCGGTTTCACCTGTAGATGTGCAAAACATCCGATGGGAATAAAAGATAATAATAAAGTATGCATGTAATTGATAGAGCAAGATAATTATATGTGAGTAGTGCATCCATAATTTCTATTGCCTCCGCAACTGCTTATAGCAATAACCTACTAGTCTCATCTATAGAAGAAAGAGAACTAATGATATGCATAGTGATGTCACCGTTAATCTCAAGTAAATCCCTCACATACAGTTCTACTACCCCTTCTGTCACTGGGGTTCCCAACCTGCAGATTAGTCATTACTCATACTCCCTATACCTGGCTCAATCCTCGGGGTCTTGGGTACCTGACAAGTCCTTGGATTGAGGCAAGAGATGATACAATAATAATCATCTCATACAAAATAATACATGATCCCATCTATGATAAATAACATGCACACAAGCTACATGGCTAGGCCGAAGCCCTTAGCCCAAAGAGAATTACTAACACATAGAGATGAAATCAACAATCATAAACATTGCAATGGAAACCATTAGATTGATAGCAATTAGTCTTACAATGTCGCCAATTGAAGATGAGATCTACTATTACAACTGGTGGAATATGGCTATGGTAGTGGAGAAGGGTTTGGAGATTAGATCTAAGTCTATTCCTCTGGCGTCTCTTTGGTGTTGTGGATGCAGGTTTCTAGGGTTCTGGGTGGCCCCGTTTCTCGTCGCCTGAAGCCTCTTTATATAGGGGTCCCTTCACGAAAGTTGTTCTGTTTGACCTAGCAGTGTCGATGGCAACTATACAGACGGAACTATATGACCAGAATTTTATTCCCACCATATAGTTGGTCGTTATAGCTTCTGTCTCCACTTCATGACGCCTAGTTTCTTTGGGTTGTTGGAAATATCGTATCTTTGACTTTAATGTTGTGATTCCTAGCATCAGACATCATTATCTGCGCAGGGAAAAATAGAAAGAAAGGATTGCATACCCCTTTGATCATTAGGCATTAGTGGCAGGGTTTAGAGAGATATTTCATCAAAAATATGAATAATATCCAGTTTAAATGAGGATGTAGATGGCTATACTTCATAGCCATTAGAGGCTGGCTTTGGTTCCGAGTTTAAACTGATTTAGCAATTGAGCTCCGTTGCTCGGCAAGGTTGCCGTGCTAAATATTTGTCGTCTCACGAAAGGGATGAGGCATAAAGCTAGATAAACGATAAGTATAAAAAAAGTGCTTAAGTATTTTTCAAGAACACAATAAAAAACATATTTTCTAAAAAGTAAAGCATTAGTTCTTACATAGCAGCACCAAAAAATTAATAAGTTAACCATTACATCAAAAGGCTTGTTTCAGAATGACACAAATTTTCTTGCAAATTTTTATGTTGCAGGAGAAGGATTTGCTGGCTCGTTGGTGTCACCACCCAAGTCACCCTGATATTTTTCCGAGATGGGGACGTCGAACTCAGTCTCTTTGTCATTGTCTTCGGGAAGTTCTTCGTTTTTTCTACTGGGGGCTTGGAGGCACTTCGACGGATTTGAAGAATGGCTTCTTGTAGTTCGTTGCGTCGGCTATGCGGCACAAGAATCCCATATTTCATCGACATTTTGAAGCTTGCCATCTTCATCAACAGCTGAATAACCCTTGGTAACTTGCTAGATTTCCATGCTTCCATGGTGGCTCATTACCAATGTGAGGGCGTTCTGTGCTGCTGTGTGGGCATAGGACATCTTCCAATCCTCGACCAGCTGCGGGATATGCTTCACTTTGTTGTGCATCTCAAAGGCGTACAACTTGTCTAAACCGGAGAGATTAACGGTCTCGCCAATATCCTTGAGGGATTGGTAGAAATCATGGATCAAATCTCTGACTGCGACAATTAGGCTGTTGCGTGACTCAGAAAAAGATGAATCCAGGAGGTTGAGAGGCCCTAAAAAAGGGAGCAATATTAAAATCTGACTGATCAAGTCATAAATGAGTCAAAATGGAAGTACACTTACCAAATATAGCTTCGTCTACTTTGGTCGTTTCCTCTCCCAGACTCCGGAGTTCATCCCGAGGGGCCTGGGTGGTATCCTTCTGCCTATCCAACTCTGCTTTTAAATCCGAGATCTATTTAGCTTGGCGAGCAATGGTCATATCACGTTCTTCGGTGGTCATATTGCTTGACTCAAGAATGTTGCTGACACTATGCTCATGGTCCACTTGCAATTTCTTAAGTTTATCGCGCAGGCCAGCATTCTCGGATTCTAAAGCCCTGAAGTTTTTGGCTTCCTCCACAAGCTTGAAGGATTCAGCCAACAAACCTAGAGTGAGGCATACAAGTTAGTCGAATAATGACTGAAAGCATAAATCTGACAAGAGATTGCCATCAAACTTACTTTCGACATCATCCTTCTCAACTTTCAACTAAGCATATTCAAGTCAGAGAGCCTTGATCTCTCTCCGCTTGTCAGAGGTGTTCTTTAACAGTTACTGGTTGTAACCATAAATTTTCTATAAGATAACCAGAGTCAGAAATGTTACTAAGACTTGGGCTGCTATTTTAACAAAACTAGATGATACCCCGCGCGTTGCTACGGGCACTGGTAGCATGAAATAATCAATGTGGTACACAATTATAGAGGTATTCAATTCTTCATCACCAGATCTTTGGGAGTTTGACCAACAATCATGTGACGATGCCGAAAAAATAAGACATCAAATAATACTTCCGAGTGAACCATTTAGTGATGTAGGACTCGTCAGACTACATGCTGAATCGTTTACTATTACTTAATATATGGATGGGTCACCGAAATGGAAAATAAAACATGCCAAAAATTTATTTTAAAGAGGCAACTTCTACAATATGAGGCGATCACACCAAAATTTGCGCAAAGAAATTGATAACGCAAAGTTTAATACATTTATTGGATATTGGTAAGAAATTGAGCATTTTCTTACTAGTATAAATTCACCTTACAAAATCTGAGCCAAACATACAGAATTCACGATGATCACTATTAGCATATACACTACAACATTAGGTCCTCATGGCCATTTGACCATGCATCGCGCTGTTGCATGCATAAATATAACAGCAGATGCATGGATAAAATACACTTACCGGTAATAATTTGGATACGTGACAGAAAACTGAAAAAACAAAAAGGAATAAAAAGACAAATGATAAGGTGCCACCTTGATCTCTTTAACTTATGGAACAGGCAGATAAGGATCCATAGTTTTTATGT